>CM060907.1:175993906-176608593 GCA_030737815.1 Allium fistulosum
GCTACATTTCTCATACGATATGTCGAAATAGCAACAAATATTCAAGAAACGACAAAATCAGCTTAAGTTAAAAAATTACACGTCAAGAATAATGTTGATTATTACAAGTAGCAAGAATTACAACTTAGAAGTTACTCTACTGTCTTAAGACTAACAGATACAACAATGCCAAGCCTACAAAAAGAATTTTCCAGGTCTAATCAGGGAGCCGGTTGCGTCGAAGTCTTGTCCTTGCTCTGTTGCCCGCCTGTCCGGTCATAAAAAGGATTCATTAGTGATAAGTAACCAAGTTAACAGAAAGACTAGAAAGGAAGACTTACCAGCACCTGCTTCTTGACCATCCTGGTCGTCATCCTCTACCTGCACACCTGCCTCCTCAGCAGCAAGCAGCCGCATACCCTCCTTTACCGCCACTTTCTCCTCCTTGGTGAACTGGGCAGTGACCACATCCATACTGAAGACCGATCCACCCTCTTTATCTGCATCAGCCTTAGCCTCCTCCAAAGCCCGAAGATAGATCTTAGCCATGACCCTGGGATAATCATCCATCCAAGAGAGATTGCCCTGCTTCCAAGTTCGGAAATACATGTCCTGGAGCATGTCATCCATCATTCCCTCATTCTCCTCAAACTCCCTCATCCGGGCATCGGAAGCTGACAACCTTTCGACGGCAGCATCCCTCTCCAATCTGTATCTCGAGCAATCAGCCTGAAGGGACCTCCGCATCACCTCCATCTCTTCCCTCAACTTAGCTTGAGCAAGCTCTGCAGCCTCAAGTTTCTCGGACAATTCCTCCACCTACTCGAGATCCGCTCTCCGAACCTCATCCACCGTGGCGATAGCCATGTCAATCCGCTCTTTGCAAGCAGCTTCCATTTTCCGCAATTCGGCCCGACTGGCCTCTTCCATGGTTTTCCTTAGTCGCCCAGTAGCAGCCTCATGCTGAGAAATCTGAATAGCCTGATCCGCAAGCTGTTTGGCCTGATCCAAAACCACCAATCGAAGTCGGATATTGGCGCTCCCAATCTCCTCTCCGGCCTTAACCAGCCGAGCATGATGCCCCATCAGCTTCTTGGTCTCCTCTGCCACCCGATCAATATTAGCCTTGGCCTCGTCTCCCATAGTGACTATACGAGTAGTGAGTAGATCGAGATCTAAGGACTTGGTTTCATCAAGTACTCGTACCATGGGGTTACGGGGGAGAAGGTGTTCGCCAGTGACTTCGTCAAAAGTAATATCATGAGAACTTGGATCCAGATCAGGATGACCCGCAAATGGATTACGGGCCAAGTCGGGACGGTCGATATGAATAACAGAAGGGTTTCCGGACGGGTGCGGAGAAGGTGCAAACTCGCTACCCTCCTCAGTAATATCATGAATAGGCTGAGCCGGTGGCTGAGGACCGGGCGAAGTTTCGAATAAAGGATGACTCCTCTTCCTCTGCTGAATACCCTCTTCGATGACCCCAAGAAGAGGACGGTAGCCGACTACATCCCCGGAGCGTTGGGTTGGGGGCTTCGGCTTAGCAGAAATTTTGGAAAGTTTATATTGCTCAAGCCTGTGTCGAAGGTCTGAAGCTTTGGACGTCTTGCCTGCTCCTGATATAAAGAACAAGTGTCACAATCTTACATTACTATACGATTCGAGAAACACGGTAAATTACAAGTTAAAAAAGGAAAAGAAACATAGCTATGGTTGTACAAACCCTGGGGAGGAGTGGGATACTGCAATAAGTCCTGGATTTCATTCCAGGACGGGAGCGGGTCATAAAATATTCCTAAGTCCCTATCATTAATGAAGCATGCAGGAGTCAAGAGTTCACCTTGAGTCGTCGGAGCCACCTTGGCTGGAATGGTCGGAGAAGACTCACTTGCACCAGTCCCGGCTTTGTCCGCCTTCCCGGTCTTCTCTGCCAAAGCCGGATCCTCATCCAACCCCTCAAAAGCCTGGTGGAACGCATCATCCGTCCACTCCTGAATCTTGCCCACTTGCCCAAGAAGTAGGGCCCCGATGCCATCGCCACCTTTGTCACCATCCCGACCATCTCCACCCTCGCCTCTTTCCTCCTCTATGTCTTCCTCCTCCCGGGTAAGTGGACAATTGCTGGGGGAGGGACCGTCCGATTTCTTGAGTTTCTTACCTCCGACAGCTGGAGGTTTTGTGAAAGGTTTCCTCTTGCTACTCTCAGCCGTAACACCTTCCTTGGTCTGAGCAGCCGCCCTCTCCTCCGCCGTTTCCCTCAGCTTAACTACAGACTGCTGCGGAAGGATTAAGTTATATTCCAGAAGATTCGCATTTCTAATCAAGAAGGCAGATGATCTATATTTCCCAAGAATGGCTTCTATCTCAGCCGCCGTCTGAACCAGGCGGTCAGTCTCCACAACCGGAAAGCCACCTGTCGCTAGCAAAAATGATAAAGTATGAGAAGAAGCATCGCAATCGGAATAGAAGTTATAAGTAAAAGCATCAACTTACATCCAGAGGTAAAGCACCGGATTGAGACGGAGTCGTCCCTAACAAAGAACCACTCTTTCTTGAACATGCTGAATTTAGAGTACAGGTCCAAGACCGGCTTGAAGGTCACAGCTGACTCCAAGCTAATATATGGGGACCCCTTCTTATAGCCCCTTAAATTATACAAGTACCGGATCTCCCGGTTGGAGGGAGCACGACCATACTTCCTCCGAAAAATAACGAAAAGGCACACCAGTATGGCGTAAGAGTTGGGCTGAAGCTGGAATGGGGCCACCTTTAGATACGTGAGGAAGCTAACTACCCAAGCATTGAGAGGCGGGATAGCACCACACATACAATGGTACCTACTATAAGCAAAGTATCCTTCGGGAGGATTGTATGGCATGACTCCTGGGCCCGGCAGCAGCATGAGGGCTCTATCGATCCCAAAGGAACGAGATATAACATCGAGCTGCTCCTCTTTGAGAGAGCTAGGAAAGCAGTCAGGCGGGGAATCCAGCAGCTCCTGGGGACCATATCCATCCACTAATGACCTTGGGGCGGGCCCATGACGCTCCGATCCTGATTGAGCTGGGGGCACGGCCGGGGACTCTCCTTCACCCCCGGATTTCTTTTTGTCTGATCGAGTTTCTGCCTTTCGAGACATTTATCTGCAAACATGGGAAAGGTATATCGTTAGAACACACAAACATTGCAGTATGGGATTTTACATGTAAATTCAAAATGTAAAAGTCATATTCAATCAGCATACGAATGCACGTTCATTCGGCATTCAATCATCATCAACAAGTAACAGGTTCATTCGGCATATAAACACATCAGTTCTTTCGGAAGTACGATACGAAAACACATTCGGCAAAAGGAATAGTACCTGATTCGGCTAAAAACTCGGTCCGGCTAAAAACCTTGGGTGATTCGGCTAAGGACTTGGTTCGGCTAAACTCTCACTTGATTCGGCTAGAGGCTTGATTCGGCTAAAAACCTTGGGTGATTCGGCTAAGGACTTGGTTCGGCTAAACTCTCACTTGATTCGGCTAATACTTTCGGAACGATTCGGCAGATAGAAAAAACGGAGGTCCTAGTCCCCTACTTATAAGCGAAAGCAGAATATCGGATCAGATGATTCGGTAGTGGGAACCGGATGAAGATGGTAAAATGGGATTGTCGAAAAACAAAGCAGGACATGCGCACGCACACGCCCTACTTTGGGGGGCAAGTGTTGTATATGATTTCGACCGAACCAGCCACATCCGAATCCAGGCCGAGCCAACTCCATACTTCACCGGACCAAACCAAGACCGATCCAAAACCATCTCCATCCGTCACCGAACGATTCAACACCGGACCATGCTACGCTCCCACTACCGGACGAAGCTCTACTGAATCAACTCCTCTCCACCGATCCAAGCTACCACCGATCCAAGCTACCACCGATCCAAGCTACCACCGATCCAAGCTACCACCGATCCAAGCCACCACCGATCCAAGCCACCACCGAACCAAATACAACCGGACCAAAACCTCTCCACCCATCACCGAACCACCTCATGACCGAACCAAGAGGATGCCGAACCAGACTGCCAGGCCAGATCACTTCAACCCAGGCCCACCAGCAGCTGTATACATCCAAGACCCCTGCCCCCAACCTCACTCTATAAATAGAGGGGCAGGGGTACAACAATGGGGGACAAGTTTGAGAGCTCAAGCACGGAAGGAACTCTTCAAACAACTTTCTTTTACTGGTATCACAGCTTTGTACTTGTAATCATAAAAAAAGAAGAGAAATAACATATAAAGTGGACGTAGGCACATTCTGGCTGAACCACTATAAATCTGCGTGTCTTTTTACAGTTTAGTCCCTGTTTTTTACGTATTTGCATAAGTCGCTTAAATTACTAAAAATAACATAAGATCTACTAAATCACACAACTTTGAGGTGTTTGTCCATTTTTTGTGCAAACACCGCTTATCAACCATATTTCTTTATTCTGATCTGTGATGATTGAATGATGTTGCACTATTGTGTTAAACCCCTGGACTACACTTTTACACACACAAATATGGATTTCACATGGAAATCGGTTAAGTCACAGATGATTTAAATTTAATTTTTTTGAAATTGAAATCTTTATTTTCAATTGATTTTGAAAATGGATTTGGGTTAAATGTTAGAGCTTTTGAAAAGGTGTTTTCAAAGATAAAAGCTATTTTGAATAACTTGTTAAAGTTTCCAATTTAAATAATCCAATTTGAATTTGAATTCAAAATAAGGAATTGAATTCCATGTTTGAGATTTATGATTTAAAATGTTAAACAAGTTATAAATGTGAATTTAAACCATTTTTTAAATATTGATTTGAGAATTTGAATTTAACCCAAGGATGGTAATTCGTATAAATGAATCAGATTTCTAAAATGAAACTGTTTGTTTTCAAATGATAAAAGCTTTCAGATAAGAAATGAAATTCCAGTTTAATTAAAGGAATTTCAAGATTGAATTGAAAAATGATTTTCCAAGTTATGAATGAATTCTTTTTGAAAGCTATGAATTAAATCTGTTTATTTTTTTAACAGATTTAAAATGATGGTTTGTTTAAACTATTTGAAATGGATTGTTTGAAAGCTATAAGTTAAATCTTTGTTTTAAAGATTTAACGAGTTAAATTGAAATGTAAATTAATTTGGAAAATCTGTGAATGAATCTTTTGTTTAAAAGATTAAAAATGTGGAAATTGTTTAAACCGTTGAAGGTTATTAAAATGAATCTTTTGTTTAAAAGATTAAAAATGGTAATTTGTTAAACCATTTGAAAAGAAAGTTTGGGTTTAAGTTGTGATTTAACTGAAATCCCAATATCCATATATTTTCAAATATTGCGCTCATTATTCGGTTTAGCCGGGAGAGGACCTTTGTGTCACATATCCCATTCCGAATAAGTGATACGTCGTATATGGATTGCATTTGAAGACCGGTGTTGAAGACCGGGTGTTTGCGAAAACGATAGGATAACCTATCGATTGTCTCTGCACTGGGTAGCTCCTGGTATAGAGATCCCCTAAGTGATGGGAAATCCGATCGGGATCGTGAATATCTGGATTTGCAAGGGCTTCTTCGGAAGTGCCTTCGGTTCTGTTCGAACCCAGAACAGACTTGTATGGTTACATGTCTGACATTACAATTTGAGATATAAAGCCGATTTCTTTCAAATACATTTCTGTTGGTGGCGGAGAATTTATTCTCTTAGCTTAACACCCTTCTCTGAGACGTACGAGCTCAGAGGTTATGTAGTTGAAATTTATCAGCGATATATTCCCAATTTGGTAATGTGGCATGCTGAGTGTTGCTGTTTGATGATCAGTGTTTGATCATTTGTGATATGATCATTTGTTTGATCATTTATCTTTGTGATCATAGGTTGATCATCTGTTGACCCAAAGCATGGCTTTTTGAAAAAGCGTAGCTTTGTGGACGAGACTTCGTCAGACCTCACAACCCGGAAATGGTCGAAACAGGAATGTTGCGGCAAGGTTTTGAGGGTCGCGCCGTTTAGGGTATGTCATTTCCTTCTGGAAAGGGGTGGTATCATGGTATGGAGCCCAGATACTTACTCATGTGGACACACTTTATTTATTATGTGTGATGTTAGTTACCGAGCGCTCGGATAAAGGTCCCAAAGGACCGGGGGATGGCATATTCGTGAGTTACCTAGTTACAGGTGTAACCCGGCCTTGTTTGGCAGAGAGCAGTTTGTCTCTCGGAGCGTCCATCCAGAGGCGTTTCCTTCGTGGCATAGGAAGTTCCTTAGCCTGACCATTTGTTGGAAATCCAAAGAAACAATACGAACTTTTACGATTGAAATTGTAGAACCTGTCTCCTCAGGAGGCAACTATAGCAGGCGTAATATAATGGTACCTATGCTGGCTAAGATTAATATTGTATTTTTGAAATGATCTTGTACACTATGCACTAGTAATAATATCAAAAGAGTTTTCTTTTGCGTAGTAAGCATATTTGACTAACATAAGAAGCAATCTCCTCCAAGTCTGCGTTTGCATTGTGTGTGTGGTGGGAGGTCTTATGGTAGTTTCATTTTCCAAAAGCATTGCGGTTTTATATGTTTAAAATCCTTTATCGTTGTTGTTTAAAGATAAACTGTTTTTGTTGCTCACACCAGTCCCACGACTGACTCGGAGTTTATTGTTCCATTCCTAAACTCTGGGTGCTCATAATTTTCCACACGAGCAGTCTAGAGTTTGGTTTCTCAGATATTCAGGTTGAGTAGATTATCTGGAGCTAGTTAGTCCTTGGATGACTGACCTTGCTTTCCGCTAGCTATGGACTGGAGCATTCTATTGGAGATATTCTATCCACTGCTGGAGTTATCATTTCTGTTATTTCCGCTGTATCATTATTTATCTGATATTGTTGTATCATATTGATATCATTGTTGTATATCATTCTGGATATTGTATTCATTGGAGTTATATAAAATATCATTTATTTCTTTCTTCCGCTGTGTTGTTATACTTAATGGTGTTATAAGCTCCGGCGAATCGGATTTGAACGGTCGATTCTGCGGCATTCTAGTACAATGTGAAGTATGGATGTCGATTTTCGAGCGGGCAAAATCCGTATCGTTACATTTGGTATCAGAGCTGAAGGATAAACTTTAGCTCAGGAGTATAACACATTAAGTAGCTCATTAGAGATAGGGTGAAGTGTACCCTAGAATGAGTAATTCTCAGATATTCGTCCGCAAGCCTCAGTAAATTCTCTTACTATTCACTGATAGTGAGTATGAGTGCAAGAAGAGGATGAGATAGGGGACATGGAAATACCACTATGAAATGGTCAATACCTTGCAACAATAATGGAAACAATCTTTTCTCTATTAATCTCTTTTGTTCGTCATCTTTTCTCAATTCTTCGATAGTTCCCGATAGATCCAGGAAGAGATTCGATATATTAATATGGGACATAAACTCCAGATAGGCCAGACCTGTTTTTTTGGATGTATTGGTTGCTTTGATTGCTATGGTTGATAGGTATAATTTGATTTTTAAACTAAAATTCTGAAATCGTATCCATATATCTATCTATCTTTTGGGTCCCGATATATTCTACGAATGGTTAGTTATCCCTACAACCTAACCAATGCCATTGCATATTTCATAGATCTGGATAACCCGAGTATCCTGTGAAAAATTAAACAGATTCGTTCTTGTATCTGTTATCGATATTCTGATTTGGTAAACCAAATGCAGAATAGATATTCAGTTTGAGTTGATGAAATATTCTTCATCTATCTTTGTGTCTCCTTGGCAATTTCGAGGACGAAATTCTTTTAAGGGGGGAAGTCTGTAACGACCACGGATTTTAATTAAATTTAAATTGATAATTAATTTTAAATCTGTTAAAAAAAAACTATAACAACATAATAAAATGGAACTTCATTTCTATTTAAAGGAAACAAGGCAACAAGTATAAGTTGTAAACAAAATAAGAAACAAATGTACTTACCAGATTAAAATAAATATATGTGAAAACAAGATTTGAACCATGAATTTATGTACAAAGAGAAAAAAAATCAAATGAAATGGTTCACGTAAACTAAAGAAATAAAACTGGTACCAGTTGAGCCTACCTTTAACAAACAAAATGATCAAAGCATATTAAGTAAAACAAAATAAACAAAGCATCTATCAGCCGAGCTAAAAAGTAAAATCAAGTATAGGTATGAGCTGCAGTATTGTAAAAGCAAGACAAAAGTGAAATATTAGTCAACAAAACAAAAAGAAGAAATACATACGAAACAGAACTGCATGTTAACAAGGGATAGGATAGCCTGTAAACATATAGGGGACATAAGCAACAAAGCATAGTTGTAAACAAGAAAGGACTCTTTCTTTTAATACCACATCTTCCCAAGTACAAAATATATATTCTCAGTCGAGTAAAGTAAGCAAGGCAAGTAAATAAATATGTTAGTTTATGAAACAAGGATAAGATAAGCATGTAGATACATATCTTGGCATTAAATGCTTACACCTTCTGGCAGCCCAAAATATGGTCTAAAAAGATTATATTGCCTCCAAAGTCTCTGCTCATCTCTGTACAAAGTTTATACCCTGTCTACTTCATTTCTTATGTATATTATCTTCATCATCACTTTGTTCCTTCAAAGCTAAGAAAGAAAAAATATATATACACTGAAGCAAATATCATTAAACTCAAACTAAAACAAAATTCAACTCAAAACATTTTTCAAACCCTGAAACCAAAGATTAAAATCTGGAAACAAGGCAAAGTCTTCAGCCTGGAAAGCAAAGCAAATGCAAAGATCAGATCTAATTCAACTTAATAACCATTTAAAAGAATTCCAGTTTCATTTTCAAAGTCTGATCTGCCCTCTATCTTCAATTCAAGGTGAGCAAACTCCTATTTTTCAAAGCTTAGCCTGTTTGATATCTTGATGCTTGTGAGTAAACCTTTTATTTAAAAACAGTTTACAAACCTGTGATGAAATCTGTTGCATATGTAGAAGTATAGTTCATAATGCTTGCTTGATTTTAATGTGTGAACATAAGTATGGCATGACTGTAAAATACTCTCTGCTCTGAAACAGGAAAGTAAACAATCTATATAAAAGCTTTAGCTTGTTTATTCTTGTTAAAATGATTAATATATGAATTATTGTTGTGATAGTTGCTTGCTTGAATGTAAATAATGCTTGTATGTTTATAAATATAAATCTGTTATGTAGGCATGTTTATATATATAAATAAGTACCCTCTGTTTTGTTTTACAGTTTCAAAAACAATTTAAAAATATTACCTTCTCTTCCTTAAACCTTCTACAGTTTATATTATTTAGACAAAGTATGCTTGGATTATGAAGATTTAAGTTATAAATATAAAATCAAGTATAATATGTTTAAATTTTATCTGGAAATTTAGAAAAAAAAAACAGTGAAATACTCAAGAACATGTAAAATTAAAACATGATAAATTTTAGTTTCAAGAATATCATCTGAATTGCTTTCGAAAACAAAGATTTTTCAAAGTGGAAACATAAATTTTAAGCAGGAATTCATTTATAAATTCGAGAATGTTTGAAATTGGGGTTATAGTCAAATTGTGGCGATCGGCAACATTGTTATCCTCGTGATTGAAGTTGGAGCTTCCTGGTAGGTCATGGAGCTTGGGAAAAATGCTTGATAAAATTCTAAATCAACGTGGATGTTGATTTCGATCGATTTAGGGTTTAAGGTTAAAAAAAATGGGTAGATGTCAGAAACGTGGCCACTGCGTTGTCTTTGGGCCATCGGAGATCATCGGACTTGGACCATTGGAAGCACGCGAGGCTGGCGGAGGTTTGGACGGAGCTGCGCGATCTCTGATGATCAGAGGAGGAAGAACGAAGCGGTTACGTGACGACGTTGTTTCAGGTCTGGGTCAATTTGTTCGATTTTGAATTCGCTGTTGTTTTGAGTATCTGAGTGTTTGTGAGGCTCATAGAGATCATGGCTGATGTGTTGACGATCGCAGCTTGGATCGGAGGAGGCCAGAATGGCGGTGCATGTGCACATGACTTTGGGTTGTGTCAGTTGAAAGGAGTTGGAGAAGAAGATTGGCTCGGGAAAAAATTGAATTTATCTCGAAGTCGATCTCGGGGAGGATGTTGATTTACTCGGAGTAAACAAGAGAGGCTCGGGTTTGTATTTATTTTAGTTTGGGCTTCAGGCGATGGTTTTGGTTTATAAATAAAAAAAATAAAAAAACAAGTTTTCAATATAAACTATAAAGTCACATGATTTGGAATTTAATTTGTTTTGATTTGGAAAATTTATAATAGATAATTTTGTAATCAAATGTTAGATGTTTCATATGTAATTTAATGAAGATGTAATTAAGTACTTAATCAAAGGAAAAGGGTTTATCTTTACTTAATTAAGGTCTTGATTTATTAAGTATCATTAATTTGTATAATGTGATTAATAAAAGCTTAATTTATATAAGTAATAGTTAATTACTTAAATAATCAAGGTGATTCATTTATTAACTTGTAAATTAAAGGATTGGTTACTTAGTAGTTAAGATTTATTAATTAGTGATTAAGGGATGGATTAAGGTTAATTAATTTCATAATTAAGGTAATTAATTAAAGATTGATTAATTTATAAAGGTGATTAAGGGATGATAATTAGTTGAGGGTTAATTAATTAATGTAATTAATTAAGGGTAATTAATTAAAGAATAATTAAATAATTAAGGATTAATTATTTAATGATTAAAGATTTACTCATTAAGGTTGATTAATTAATAATTTAAAGTTAATTAATTTATTATTAAAGGTTAATTAATTAAAATAATTTGTAATTGATTGATGTTAATTAACATGGATTAGTGATTAATCTGGTTTTAATTAATCAGATGATTGAATTAACCTTACTTATGGATGTTTGGATTCTATGGAATGTTGAATTGTTTGATATTCCTGATTTGTGATGCTTTGTGACACATCCTGATTTGTGTTGTGATCTGTGATGTAATTTATTATCTGTGATATTTATATATCTGTGATCTGTGAATGAACGATAAACGATATAGTTTATACCGCTTATCAACTATATTTCTTTATTCTGATCTGTGATGATTGAATGATGTTGCACTATTGTGTTAAACCCTTGGACTACACTTTTACACACACAAATATGGATTTCACGTGGAAATCGGTTAAGTCACAGATGATTTAAATTTAATGTTTTTGAAATTGAAATCTTTATTTTCAATTGATTTTGAAAATGGATTTCGGTTAAATGTTAGAGCTTTTGAAAAGGTGTTTTCAAAGATAAAAGCTATTTTGAATAACTTGTTAAAGTTTCCAATTTAAATAATCCAATTTGAATTTGAATTCAAAATAAGGAATTGAATTCCATGTTTGAGATTTATGATTTAAAATGTTAAACAAGTTATAAATGTGAATTTAAACCATTTTTTAAATATTGATTTGAGAATTTGAATTTAACCCAAGGATGGTAATTCGTATAAATGAATCAGATTTCCAAAATGAAACTTTTTGTTTTCAAATGATAAAAGCTTTCAGATAAGAAATGAAATTCCAGTTTAATTAAAGGAATTTCAAGATTGAATTGAAAAATGATTTTCCAAGTTATGAATGAATTCTTTTTGAAAGCTATGAATTAAATCTGTTTATTTTTTTAACAGATTTAAAATGATGGTTTGTTTAAACTATTTGAAATGGATTGTTTGAAAGCTATAAGTTAAATCTTTGTTTTAAAGATTTAACGAGTTAAATTGAAATGTAAATTAATTTGAAAATCTGTGAATGAATCTTTTGTTTAAAAGATTAAAAATGTGGAAATTGTTTAAACCGTTGAAGGTTATTAAAATGAATCTTTTTGTTTAAAAGATTAAAAATGGTAATTTGTTAAACCATTTGAAAAGAAAGTTTGGGTTTAAGTTGTGACTTAACTGAAATCTCAATATCCATATATTTTCAAATATTGCGCTCATTATTCGGTTTAGCCGGAAGATGACCTTTGTGTCACATATCCCATTCCGAATAAGTGATACGTCGTATATGGATTGCATTTGAAGACCGGTGTTGAAGACCGGGTGTTTGCGAAAACGATAGGATAACCTATCGATTGTCTCTGCACTGGGTAGCTCCTGGTATAGAGATCCCTTAAGTGATGGGAAATCCGATCGGGATCGTGAATATCCGGATTTGCAAGGGCTTCTTCGGAAGTGCCTTCGATTCTGTTCGAACCCGGAATAGACTTGTATGGTTACATGTCTGACATTACAATTTGAGATATAAAGCCGATTACTTTCAAATACATTTCTGTTGGTGGCGGAGAATTTATTCTCTTAGCTTAACACCCTTCTCTGAGACGTACGAGCTTAGAGGTTATGTAGTTGAAATTTATCAGCGATATATTCCCAATTTGGTGATGTGGCATGCTGAGTGTTGCTGTTTGATGATCAGTGTTTGATCATTTGTTTGATCATTTATCTTTGTGATCATAGGTTGATCATCTGTTGACCCAAAGCATGGCTTTTTGAAAAAGCGTAGCTTTGTGGACGAGACTTCGTCAGACCTCACAACCTGGAAATGGTCGAAACAGGAATGTTGCGGCAAGGTTATGAGGGTGGTGCCCTTTAGGGTATGTCATTTCCTTCTGGAAAGGGGTGGTATCATGGTATGGAGCCCAGATACTTACTCATGTGGACACACTTTATTTATTATGTGTGATGTTGGTTACCGAGCGCTCGGATAAAGGTCCCAAAGGACCGGGGGATGGCATATTCGTGAGTTACCTAGTTACAGGGGTAACCCGGCCTTGTTTGGCAAAGAGCAGTTTGTCTCTCGGAGCGTCCAGCCAGAGGCGTTTCCTTCGTGGCATAGGAAGTTCCTTAGCCTGACCATTTGTTGGAAATCCAAAGAAACAATACGAACTTTTACGATTGAAATTGTAGAACCTGTCTCCTCAGGAGGCAACTATAGCAGGCATAATATAATGGTACCTATGCTGGCTAAGATTAATATTGTATTTTCGAAATGATCTTGTACACTATGCACTAGTAATAATATCAAAAGAGTTTTCTTTTGCGTAGTAAGCATATTTGACTAACATAAGAAGCAATCTCCTCCAAGTCTGCGTTTGCATTGTGTGTGTGGTGGGAGGTCTTATGGTAGTTTCATTTTCCAAAAGCATTGCGGTTTTAAATGTTTAAAATCCTTTATCGTTGTTGTTTAAAGATAAACTGTTTTTGTTGCTCACACCAGTCCCACGACTGACTCGGAGTTTATTGTTCCATTCCTAAACTCTGGGTGCTCATAATTTTCCACACGAGCAGTCTAGAGTTGGGTTTCTCAGATATTCAGGTTGAGTAGATTATTTGGAGCTAGTCAGTCCTTGGACGACTGACCTTGCTTTCCGCTAGCTATGGACTGGAGCATTCTATTGGAGATATTCTATCCACTGCTGGAGTTATCATTTCTGTTATTTCCACTGTATCATTATTTATCTCTGATATTGTTGTTTCATATTGATATCATTGTTGTATATCATTCTGGATATTGTATTCATTGGAGTTGTATAAAATATCATTTATTTCTTTCTTCCGCTGTGTTGTTATACTTAATGGTGTTATAAGCTCCATCGAATCGGATTTGAACGGTCGATTCTGCGGCATTCTAGTACAATGTGAAGTACGGATGTCGATTTTCGAGCGGGCAAAATCCGTATCGTTACAACAAAGTTGCGACAACTTTTAATCGACAAAACGTTGATTTTCGACAAAATGTTTTACGGTCACATTTTGACGTTTTTAGTTAAACTATTTATTTATGTAAACCAAATTTAAAAATAAATTTGTATAATGTTATTTAAAAATATAAACACTTATAAATAAATTAAAATAATTTATTTCACCATTGAAACTTACTTTTCTAAAATCATCATTTTGTCACTTTTTCGATATTAGCAAATGTTACTATTTTTTGTATACTTCTCTTTCCAAATCCTATCTAATATTGTTCGAATCATATAATGTTACCTATTTTATAATTAAAATCACTTTAAATAGTATATTTTAAAGTGGCCAAATTCTGGGTCGTTACAGAAATGATTACTCAACCTCAAACCATAAGCTATATCTCTCAACGGGGCATTCCATAATTGCAAGGCAGACAAGCATTTCCCCTGAAAACACCTTCTATTTCATTCCTCCCACACCATAGATAAATATTTCTTCAATACAAAAAATAATATAGCCCCGTCCTCCTTCTTCCACCTTGTTGCCTTAGAGATAATTTCTCAATCAGCCACAAAAACACCAGTCACACCCTGAATTCCCACCTTATACATTAGAGAGGTCCACAGATTATGCATAAATTGACATTCAAAGAACAAGTGTCGTTTACTCTCTTGGCTGGACTGGCAGAGATTACAAAAAGAAACAATTTGCATACCATACTTCACCAACTTATCCTTGGTCATTAGAGCATCTTGTAGAGCTTTCCATAACATTAAATTTTCTCTGCTTGGAAAAAGGGAGCACCATATCACTTTGTACCACTGCTAATGCTTCATGCCCGGAGAGAAGAGAATATACTAAATCAATGATATGGATTTTTTCTTTCCATAGAAGTGAATCACATTGTCCCAGAGGGAAGCTGAGATGGCCAACTCCCTGCCATAATGCTCTAACCACCTGATTACTGGTACTCAGAACCAACAACTTGTCTTGATGGATGAATTCAACTGCTAATGCATTAAGACTTATAGAAGATTGATGAATCTCCTAGGATGATAGCAGCCTTATCAGGATCATCCCATCATTAATCTAAGGGTCTCTCCAAAAGCTAATAAGGCATCCAGTTGATAATAAAAACTTTATGAAGGGAAGAAGAGAACCCCGCAACCCAAGAATCCCCCTCCATATCCAGCTGCATCTTTGGGGAACATCCATTGCCCAAAAATATTTACTACCAATATTATAAATCCATGTCCACTCAGCCCAAAGACTTTTCTTCCTACTTAATAATGCATTGAAATGAACACTTACAGTTGTCTTGTTCCATTTTTTCATATTAATTACCCCAAGGCCACCCTTCTTTTTAGGTAGTTCAATCCTGGTGAAGGAGATAGGAATCACTTTCCTTGTACGGATAGAGCCAGACCAGAAAAATTTGATCATGACACCTGTTATCCCGCATTTTGGTCAAGGCCGGGATATCAAAAAATTGGCTGTAAAGGATGGATATTGTAACGACGCGATTTTTCGACGCTCGAAAATCGACATTAATACGTCCACTGTATGAAATGTCGCGTAATCAAATGCCGAAAAACCGAACCATTAGGGTTAAAAAGAAGAGGTAGAAGAAGACAGAAGAAAAAGAGAACAGAAAAACACAGAACAGAAACAACATCAGAATCTCACATTTCGCAGCGGAACAATATATAATAGATAAATCAATAATCTTTACAACAAAGACTACATCAGTTTATACATACATCAATCAGAGTCAATGTACAACTCAATACAACAATGGACAGTTATAGAAACTTGTCCTCATATAGAATACACAGCGGAATAAATAAACAAGTACGGGAGTACGTCTCGCCATCCAGCTTATCCCCAAAGCTCCAGAATATCCAGATAAAAATAACTCTAGGCTGCCTGTATGGAAAATTATGGGCACCCAGAGTTTAGAAGGGAACAATAAACTCCTAGTCAGTCATGGTGACTGGTGTGAGATCGTAAAACAGTTATTTTCACAAAGAAATAAAACAGATTCGTAATACTTTTTGGAAAATGAAACTACCATAAGACCTCCCGCCACACACACAATGCAAATGCAGAATTGGAGGAGATTTCTTCTTATGATAGTCAAAGATGCTTACTACGCCAATCATTGGATTATTATTATTAATGTCTAGTGTTGCAAACATTTTCGAAAGTACAATATTAATCTTAGCCAGCATACGACCAGTATCGTATGCCTACTATAGCTACCATCTAAACAGTGGTGACCACCATAAGTAAATGGCAGGTTCTACAACTAAAACCGTAAAATTTCGTATTGGGAAATGGATTTCTAACAAATGGTCAGGCTAAGGAACTTCCTTTCCTACTTCCACATGGGATCGCCTCTGGCTGGACGTCCCGAGAGACAAACTGCTCTCTGCCAACATAAGGCCGGGTTACCCCTGTAACTAGGTAACTCACGAATATGCCATCCCCCAGTCATTTGGGACCTTTATCCGAGCGCTCGGTAACCATCATCACACATAATAAATAAAGTGTGTCCACATGAGTAAGCATCTGGGCTCCATACCATGATACCACCCCTTTCCAGAAGGAAATGACATACCCTAAAGGGCGCGACCCTCATAACCTTGCCGCAACATTCCTGTTTCGACCATTTCCGGGTTGTTGAGGCCCTGACGAAGTCTCGTCCACAAAGCTACGCTTTTTCACAAAGCCACGCTTTGATCACAAATGATCAATAAATGATCATCATTACAGCAACACTCAGCATGCCACATTACCAAATTGGGAATATATCGTTGATAAATTTCAACTACATAACCTCTGAGCTCGTACGTCTCTGAGAAGGGTGTTAAGCTAAGAGAATAAATTCTTCGCCACCAACAGAAATGTATTTGAAAGAAATCAGCTTTATATCTCAAAACATAATGTCAGACACGTAACCATACAAGTCTGTTTTGGGATCGAACAGAACCGAAGGCACTTCCAAAGAAGCCCTTGCAATCCGGATATTTACAATCCCGATAAAACTTCCCATCACAAAGGAAATCTCTATACCGTAGCTAATGGTGCAGAGTCAATCGATAGGTCATCCTATCGTTTTCACAAATACCCGGTCTTCACCACCGGTCTTCAATACGATCCATATCGTCGTATCATTATTCGGAATGGGTTATCTGACACAAAGGTCCTTTCCCGGCTAAACCGAATAATAAGCGTTTGTTTTAAAAACAAATCAAGTGCCATTTCAAAGGCAAATATTGATAGTCGGTGATTTAACTATAAATAATATTCACAACAATCATCAGATTTATATAATTTTCCCAAATTATTTAATTTCAAAATATCTTCACAAGATATATATATTTCCTACACTTTACATTTGAAAACCAATTTCAAATCACATTTTCACACTTCATCTCAAAATAGTCCATTTAAACCAATTTAATAAATCCTTATCGATTTTTTTCAAATTTACATTCCAAAACTGTAAATTTATTTCCACACTTCATCACTTTGAAAATCAATTCCATATCATATTTCCCACACTTTAAAAATAAATCAACATTTATTTTTAAAACAAATTTCCCTTTCCTTTATAAATTCTATTCGGAATTTACATTCTTAAATATTCACTTTCAACACCAAATCGACTTTCAAATTGATTTCTCAATTTTATTTCAAACCCCTAATCAAATTCCAAATTGATTTCTAAATTCATTTCAACACAAAAATCATTTTACAAATTGATTTATAAGTTTATTTCAAATTCCCATATTGATTTTCCAAACATTTATTCCAAACACCAAATCGATTTAAAAAATGGATTTCCCAGGATTTATTTTAAATACCACATCAATTATCAAATTGATTTCAAACAAATTTATCACCTTTTAAAATAAATTCCTTTATTCTCTTCCAAGCCGTTTAAAATTCCATTTTAAATAAAATTTCCAACTCTCGAATAATGCTATATCAAAAATCCATTTATAAAATCTTTTCACCATATTTTGGAAATAATTCGATAAAATTACAAAAATCAACTTTATAAATTCTAGATTCCTTCTATTAAATTCACCAATTTCTTTCAAAAGAATTTACTTAAAATTTCAACTTTAATTTCAAAAATCCATTTTCCTTTATTTCTGGTATCCAACGATACCAAAAATACATTCGGCTAAATTTTTAGCCTTCAACAAATTCAATCACAGATATAATCATTCATAGATTATAAATAAACAATCACACAGCATATGAAACAAATTCATACAATAATATGAAACAAATTCATACAATTTGAGGAATCCAGTTGGTTCCCTCCAACCTGTTTCCCTGCATCCACAGATGTTAGCACAATACCAATTCCACTTCGAGGTGGAATATCGCGGTATATGGGATTTATAAAATATCAATCTGCTATTATGCGGCGCAATAGGGTCTCATCCGCTATATAATGCGGGAAATCAACAGCTGCAATTTATACATATGCCAATATATATATTGCTATATACATAGATATATCCTAATATATCTAATATCATATCCAAACAGCAATCAATCAATAACTGCAAAAATCAAATTTCCAATTTGAGTGAGAAGATCTCACCTTTAACATTGCATTCATTCACTTTTCCCTTCCAGTTTGTTTTTCACATTCTTTAAACCTTGTATAAATAATTTTATACAATCCATTAATATTCGAGATAATCGAATAACAAATTTTATTTTTATTTTTGTGTTTGGTAATTTTAATTATCCAATGACTTTATTTTAAACCGATTTCTTTAAATAAATTCATTTAACAAAAATCTTAATTTCAAAATAACTTTCCTTTATGGTATAATATATATACATATGTAAATCAACGTTTTACAAACTTACTGTATATATCTAATTTCCTTAAAATGGTTTCTAATTGAAATATATCTATATTTGTAACTTTTCCTTTAAAACACACACACACACACACACACACACACACATATATATATATATATATATATATATATTACCAAATCAAATTTCGTACCTATATTCTTTTTCCAGAAATCTTGTATATATATATAGATATATCTATTTTCAGTTTTATATAACCCAATTCTTTCTTTTAAAATTTATTTAATTTAAATTTAAATAGAACTGCTTCCTACATAAATCTCCAGTTTACTGTAAAAATTCTCATAACACACTGTAACTGTAACGACCCTAAATTTTTTATATTTAAAAAGTAAATATTTAAATGAGTTTAAATATTCGAATGATAGTTTAATTTGAAAATTCGAATCTCAAAGTGAATTTGGCGATTTAATTATTGAAACTGGATTAAAATTTGAATCTTCAGTTTTAAGCTGATTAAAAATAATCTGAAGGCTTGGAAAATCTATATTGATAATTCTGAAGGTACTGGAACTTTCAGAATTGGATTTAAAGCTGTTTTGTTCAGTTTTGAATTTTATCATTTAAATCGATATTTAAAAATAGCGTTCCGGGGTACAGTCTCGGAATTCGACGAAACAAGTTCCATTGGATCCGAAATATTGAATTATTACCGGGTTTCAATTTTCATAGTGATCAGAGTTATTGTGTGATCGTACGATAAGCAAACGCGCTAATATAATATAACAGGATATTTTTGAATATAAAAATATGAATTTTTAATCAACTTTTCAATGCCGACTTACTTTCTGCAAAATCACGTACTTTTGTCCCCTTTGTTTTCTTTCATCACGCAAGCAGAACGAAAACTATCTTCATTCTAAAATAAAAATAATGGCTTCAGATTAAAATCGTTTCGCCCTCCTCCATTTGTTTTCATTCAAATCAAAACTGTTCGAATAGGGAGCCACGAATTATCCTCTTCAGTAAATTCAAAATCAATGGCCGCTCTCATCTGCCATTTGAAACCCTCGTGCGAAATCATTCCCAAATCCAAACAAGCATAGCGATTGCATCGGGTTCGCGTTGTTCGCAAGCTTGCATAGGGCAGCGCGTACTCGAGTTAGGGTTTCACGAGTAGGTCAGAGTGCGATTGGGCGAGGTGGCCAGGCAGCGTCGCGATGGCGACTGTTCACGCGATGGCGCAGCGACGAGGGTTTTCGAGCGTGGCGGCGATTTCAAGAGGCGAGCGGGGATTGGCTTTTGCTAGAACTCGAGTTATGGTTGAACGGCATTGTGGAGTTCGCGAATTAGGGTGGCGATCGAACTCTGATGGTGAGGCGACTCCGATCTCGACGGCACGACAATTGGTCGCGAATGGGGCCTGAGTTGCTCAAAGGCAGTGAGGTAATTTTTTTTTATTCAACTTAATGTTTAATTAACCGCATGAGATAAAACAGTTATTTGAATTTAGTCAGTACATATATATAACAGCAAAGATAATTTAGTTTCAATTACTGTATTTAAAAGGTGATTAATTTTAAATTGAATTTTGATAAATGGATAATCAGTTTGATTTCGAAAAATATATATATATATATATATATATATATATATATATGTCATAAACAATTTGTTTAAAATAAATCACTGGTTAATTAACACTATCAAATGAAAATTTAAATTATTTGATTTAATTCGAATATTAATAAATTGTATACATTGCTTATACAAGGTTTAAAATCAAGAAACAGCTAAAAATTGGAAAATGGACTGCAAATTAAAGCTAAGGTGAGATCTTCTCACTCAATTTGGAAATTTGATTTTTGCAGTTATTGATTGATTGCTGTTTGGATTATGATATTAGATATAGTAGGATATATCTATATATAGCAATATATATATATATATATATATATATATATTGGCATATGTATATATTGCAGTTGTGATTTCCCGCATTGTATAGCGGATGAGACCCTATTGCGCCGTTAGTAAGCGGATGATATTTTATAAATCCCATATACCGTGATATTCCACCTCGAAGTGGAATTGGTATTGTGCTAACATTTGTGGATGTAGGGAAACAGGATAGAGGGATCCAACTGGATTCCTCAAATTGTTTGAATATTATTTCATATGTGAATGATGTGATTTATTGATAATCTAAATGATTTATTGATAATTGAAACTGTTGAAGGCTAAAATTTAGTCGTATGTATTTTTGGTATCGTTGGATACCAGAAATGAATATAAATTGGATTTTGAAATTTAAGTGGAAAACTTTAAGTGAATTTATTTTTAAGAATTGAATTTATTAAAAGAAGGAATTTTAAAGTATTAAAATTTGATTTTCGAAATCTTACCGAATAAATTTCCAAAATATGGCAAAGGATTTTAATAAAAGGATTTTATTTGCGATATTATTTAAAAGTTGAAGAATTCAGTTAAATTGGAATTTTGAATAATTTGGAAAGAATAAAGGAATGTATTTAAAAGTGAAACTTTAAGAAATCAATTTGTAATTGATTTGGTATTTGAAAATGAATCTTTGAGAAATCGATATGGAAATTTATTTGGAGTTGAAAATAAATTTAGAAATCAAAATTGTAATTAATTTGGTGATGAAAAATAAATCATTGGAAAATTTATTTGAAATTGATTTAGTGTTTGAAAAATGAATTTGGAAGTCGATTTACGAATGATTTGTTATTTGGAGATAAATATAATAAATAAATTGCAATGTTCTGTTGTATTGAAATAAAACTTAGAAATCAATTTGGAATTTGGTTTTGGGGTTAAAAGTGAATATTTGGAAATGTAAATTCAAATTGGAAATTATGAAATGAAAGGGAAATTTGTTTTAAAAATAAACGCTGATTTATTTTTAAAGTGTGAAAGTAAATTTACAGATTTGAACGTAAATTTAAATAAATTGATAAGAATTTATTAAATTGGTTTAAATGGACCGTTTTGAAGTGAAAGTGTATTTTCACTATAAAGCCGAGTATATTTTCCAAAGTGGCTTTTAAAATATAAATTAAAATTCTAAGTGGATTTTTAAAAGATATATTTGGAAATATATTCTGTGTAAGGAAATTGAATTGAAATTGATTTTCAAAAGTTGAAAGGTGAAAAGTGATTTGAAACTGGTTTTCAAATGTGAAGTGTGGGAAAATATATATATCTTGTGAAGGTATTTTGAAATTAAATAATTTGGGAAAATTATTTGAATCTGATAATTTTTGTGAATATTGTTGATAGTTAAATCACCGACTATCATATTGCCTTTGAAATGGCACTTGAATTGTTTTTTAAAACAAACGCTTATTATTCGGTTTAGCCGGGAAAGGACCTTTGTGTCAGATAACCCATTCCGAATAATAATACGATGATATGGATCGTATTGAAGACCGGTGGTGAAGACCGGGTATTTGTGAAAACGATAGGATGACCTATCGATTGTCTCTGCACCGTTAGCTACGGTATTGAGATTTCCTTTGTGATGGGAAGTTTTATCGGGATTGTGAATATCCGGATTTGCAAGAGCTCCTTTGGAAGTGCCTTCGGTTTTGTTCGAACCCAGAACAGACTTGTATGGTTACATGTCTGACATTATGTTTTGAGATATAAAGCCGATTTCTTTCAAATACATTTCTGTTGGTGGCGGAGAATTTATTCTCTTAGCTTAACACCCTTCTCTGAGACGTACGAGCTCAGAGGTTATGTAGTTGAAATTTATCAGCGATATATTCCCAATATGGTAATGTGGCATGCTGAGTGTTACTAAGACGATGATCATTTATTGATCATTTGTGATCAAAGCATGACTTTGTGAAAAAGAGTAGCTTTGTGGACGAGACTTCATCAGGTCCTCAACAACCCGGAAATGGTCGAAATAGGAATGTTGCGGCAAGGTTATGAGGGTCGCGCCCTTTAGGGTATGTCATTTCCTTCTGGAAAGGGTTGGTATCATGGTATGGAGCCCAGATACTTACTCATGTGGACACACTTTATTTATTATGTGTGATGATGGCTACCGAGCGCTCGGATAAAGGTCCCAAAGGACCGGGGGATGACATATTCGTTAGTTACCTAGTTACAAGGGTAACCCGGCCTTGTTTGGCAGAGAGCAGTTTGTCTCTCGGGACGTCCAGCCAGAGGCGATCTCATTTGGCAGTAGGAAAGGAAGTTCCTTAGCCTGACCATTTGTTGGAAAATCCAAAGAAACAATACGAACCTTGTACGGTTTTAGTTGTATTACCTGCTATGGAATGTGGTGGTAACCTGCTATTGAACATAGTAGCTATAGTAGGCATACGATACTGGTCGTATGCTGGCTAAGATTAATATTATACTTTCGAAATGTTTTCTACACTAGACATTAATAATAATAATCCAATGATTGGCGTAGTAAGCATCTTTGACTATCATAAGAAGACATCTCCTCCAATTCTGCGTTTGCATTGTGTGTGTGGCGGGAGGTCTTATGGTAGTTTCATTTTCCAAAAGCATTGCGAATTAATTTTATTTTCTATGTGAAAATAACTGTTTTATGATCTCACACCAGTCACCATGACTGACTCGGAGTTTATTGTTCCCTTCTAAACTCTGGGTGCCCATAATTTTCCACACGGGCAGCCTAGAGTTATTTTTATCAGGATATTCTGGATATTCTGGAGCTTTGGGGATAAGCTGGATGGCGAAGCGTACTACCGTACTTGTTTATTTATTCCACTGTGTATTCTGTATGAGGACAGGTTTCTATAACTGTCCATTGTTTTGTATTGAGTTGTACATTGACTCTGATTGATGTGTGTATAAACTGATATAGTCTTTTGTTGTAAAGATTATTGATTTACCTATTATATATTGTTCCGCTGCGAATGTGAGATTCTGATATTGTTTCTGTTTTTCTTTTCTTCTGTCTTCTTCTACCCCTTCTTTTAACCCTAATGGTTCGGTTTTTCGGCATTTGATTACGCGGCATTTGATACAGTGGACGTATCGATGTCGACTTTCGAGCGTCGAAAAATCGCATCGTTACAAGTGGTATCAGAGCATCCGGTTAAGCGATAACCATGGCTCTGTTGGGTGTTACTCATTAGAGATAGAGTCAGTAGTACTCTAGAATGAGTGTGAGTGTAATAATAGATATGAGCGCGTATTTGTTAGTGAATACAAAATTTGTTTGTATTGTGTTGACTTATCAGTTGATTGTTTATAGATTCTGGTCGGTGCAGTCTGGCCAACTGTAATCGATAAGGGTTTCTAAACTCTTAAACAAGATAAATTGACATAGTATTGTTTTAAATAGGGTAAATGAAATAGTTTTGCCCAAAACTATTTTTGTATAGAAAAGAAATCATTTTCTATGAATTATTATTTTATATGGATGCTTGGTTTTTAGGA
The DNA here is from genome assembly GCA_030737815.1 of Allium fistulosum. Lineage (NCBI taxonomy): Eukaryota > Viridiplantae > Streptophyta > Magnoliopsida > Asparagales > Amaryllidaceae > Allium > Allium fistulosum. The sequence goes on from CM060907.1 coordinate 176,017,972, forward strand.
AGTGATAACATTGAAATATTATCATTGTTATATGAAAAATCGAATAAGAAATAAAATGGTATAACCAAAGATTAGAAGATAAATTCATTTAACAAATGAAATTATAAATATGAATTGAAAGATGAGGAAATGAATTCATATACAAATGAGGTTTGTAAAAGGTAAATTGTAAATGTAATTTACAAATTGAAATGGGATTCCAGAGAAATATTTGAAAATAAAATTCACAAATGGAATGTAAAATAAGTTGATAACTTAAAAAATATTTGAAATCTAATTGGAATGAGATTCAAAGTGAAAATGAATGAATTTGTGAATGAACAAATGAGTTTATATTTGTAAATAAATGAATTGAAGAAATGGAATGAAATTTAATTTGGATTGAGTTGAATAAAAAAAATCCAAACTTGGGAAAAAAATAAAATAAAATGGATTGAGTTTAAGTAAACTGATTTGATAATCTATCAATTCACGAAATAATGAATTGGAAATTGAATTGGTTAAATTAAAGGTTTGTTGTAAGCTAAATTTGAAGATAAAATTTTAATTTGTATATAAATTCAAGTAGTAGAAATAAATTGAATTTCCTTGATAAAGATAAAATAAATTCGAGATGAATTGAATATGGAAATTGAAATTTCAAATGAAATGAATGAGAATATGGAATGTAAGTTAAATTGAATGGAATCAATTTAAATGATAGTTAGCTTAAGTAATCATTTAGTTGCATGAATATTAACGAATCTGAATAGAAAGAATTATCGTTTGACAAAAACGAGACTATATAAATTCTATGAGTTAATAAAAGCAAATAGAAATTAATTTTTGTATCAATTGAAATAGATATGAGTTAGATTCATTTAGAAATGAATTGAATGTAAGAAAGTGAGTTGTTAATCACTTGAATTGAATAGAAATTGAATGTGAATTAGATAGAAGCGATTTAATTTGAATTGAAACCTTATGAAGTGCTAATGGAAATTGTTTTGAATGTATTGCTAATGAAATCTATATATTTGTTATTGAAATAAGTGAATTGTTAAATAGATTTCCTATATTTGTCACTTACCTGTTTAAACTGAGTAAGTGCAGGTTTTTGAAGCCGTTTGGCTACATTTTTGATTGCGCAATAAGCTAATAATATAACTGCTTTGCTTAAAATGCTAAAAAGGTACGCCTACGCAATAAAAATATGAAATATGAACTGCTTTTCCGACCGAGTGGGTCGATGTATATATATTTATCTCTTTTGTTATATTGCAAAAGCTCCTCCGTACAAAGGAGACTCCGCCAAAATTTTCTGAAAATTTTGGGAGTTAGAAAATTTTTGAAAATTTGGAAAAATTTTGTTAACGGAAATTTGATTTTCAAATTATAATGGGAATCTAGGAATTGAACTAGAAAAAAGTAAATAAGATTCAATATTCGAAATTAGAAGATAAATCGAATTAAAGTAAAATTCGAAATGAAAATCCGAATGAAATTTTTTTTTTGGAAATATAAGTATTGAGATTTGAAATGAATTCAAATAGAGTTGAAATTGTAAATTGAATTCAAATGGGATTGAAAATGCAAAGTTGAAAGAAAATGAATATATGACTTTGTTTGAATTGAAAATGAATATAAGAAATATTGTATTAAACTTAAGTATGAAATTCTTAAGTAAAATTTAGAATTGAGAAATATCCTAAGTTAATGAGTGAATAAATTTAACTAGAATGTTGTAATTGGACATTATTTGTTAAGTAAAATATACAGGATATTTGAGATTGGATTTTGATTTTGAAGGAAATTTGAAATTGTTCGGCAAAGGTATGTGTTTAAAATTCCAGTATGAGATTTGATGCGATTCTGATTTTGCCACTTGGCATTTTGTTTTCTTTTGGAATTTGGGAGTCCGTAGGAACGTTTTGTAGTCGTACCGAGCTAGCCGTGCAAAGGAGACGCTGGCGAAATTTTTTGGAAATTTAGAGAGTTAAAAAATTTTTGAGAAAATTTTGAATTCACAATTTGAATTTAAATTTAAATTTGAATTTGAATTGTGAAGTGAATAAAGTTGTTTGAAAACTATGAAAGTGTTTAGAAAGTTAGCTGAAGTGATAACGAATCTTTAATAGATAGATTTGTTTTGAAATTTGATAAAGCTATTTGGTTTTGGTAAAATAGTTAATGGGTATTGGAGCATTCTTCTTTACTTGTAATTTCGGGGCGAAATTCTTTTAAGGGGGGAAGATTGTAACGACCCTAAATTTTTGATATTTAAAAAGTAAATATTTAAATGAGTTTAAATATTCGAATGATAGTTTAATTTGAAAATTCGAATATCAAAGTGAATTTGGCGATTTAATTATTGAATTTAATTATTGAAACTGGATTAAAATTTGAATCTTCAGTTTTAAGCTGATTAAAAATAATCTGAAGGATTGGAAAATCTATATTGATAATTCTGAAGGTAATGGAACTTTCAAAATTGGATTTAAAGTTGTTTGTTCAGTTTTGAATTTTATCGTTTAAATCGATATTTAAAAATAGCATTTTGGGGTACAGTCTCGGAATTCGACGAAACCAGTTCCATTGGATCTGAAATATTGAATTATTACCGGTTTTCAATTTTCATAGTGATTAGAGTTATTGTGTGATCGTACGATAAGCAAACGCGCTGATATAATATAACAGGATATTTTTGAATTAAAAATATAAATTTTTAATCAACTTTTCAATGCCGACTTACTTTCTGCAAAATCACGTATTCTTGTCCCCTTTATTTTCTTTCATCACGCAAGCAGAACGAAAACTATCTTCGTTCGAAAATAAAATTAAGCTTCAGATTAAAATCGTTTCGCCCTCCTCCATTTGTTTTCATTCAAATCGAAACTGTTCGAATAGGGAGCCACGAATTATCCTCTTCAGTAAATTCAAAATCAATGGCCGCTCTCATCTGCTATTTGAAACCCTCGTGCGAAATCATTCCCAAATCCAAACAAGCATAGCGATTGCATCGGGTTCGCGTCGTTTGCAAGCTTGCATAGGGCAGCGCGTACTCGAGTTAGGGTTTCACGAGTAGGTCAGAGTGCGATTGGGCGAGGTGGCCAGGCAGCGTCGCGATGGTGATTGTTCATGCGATGGCGCAGCGACGAGGGTTTTCGAGCATGGCGGCGATTTCGAGAGGCGAGCGGGGATTGGCTTTTGCTAGAACTCGAGTTATGGTTGAACGGCATTATGGAGTTCGCGAATTAGGGTGGCGATCGAACTCTGATGGTGAGGCGACTCCGATCTCGACGGCACGACAATTGGTCGCGAATGGGGCCTGAGTTGCTCAAAGGCAGTGAGGTAATTTTTTTTTATTCAACTTAATGTTTAATTAACCGCATGAGATAAAACAGTTATTTGAATTTAGTCAGTACATATATATAACAGCAAAGATAATTTAGTTTCAATAACTGTATTTAAAAGGTGATTAATTTTAAATTGAATTTTGATAAATGGATAATCAGTTTGATTTTGAAAAATAAATATATATATATATATATATGTCATAAACAATTTGTTTAAAATAAATCACTGGTTAATTAACACTATCAAATGAAAATTTAAATTATTCGATTTAATTCGAATATTAATAAATTGTATACATTGCTTATACAAGGTTTAAAATCAAGAAACAGCTGAAAATTGGAAAATGGACTGCAAATTAAAGCTAAGGTGAGATCTTCTCACTCAATTTGGAAATTTGATTTTTGCAGTTATTGATTGATTGTTGTTTGGATTATGATATTAGATATAGTAGGATATATCTATATATAGCAATATATATATATTGGCATATGTATATATTGCAGTTGTGATTTCCCGCATTGTATAGCGGATGAGACCCTATTGCGCCGTTAGTAAGCGGATGATATTTTATAAATCTCATATACCGCGATATTCCACCTCGAAGTGGAATTGGTATTGTGCTAACATCTATGGATGTAGGGAAACAGGTTGGAGGGATCCAACTGGATTCCTCAAATTGTTTGAATATTCTTTCATATGTGAATGATGTGATTTATTGATAATCTGTGAATGATTTATTGATAATTGAAACTGTTGAAGGCTAAAATTTAGCCAAATGTATTTTTGGTATCGTTGGATACCAGAAATGAATATAAATTGGATTTTGAAATTTAAGTGGAAAACTTTAAGTGAATTTATTTTTAAGAATTGAATTTATTAAAAGAAGGAATTTTAAAGTATTAAAATTTGATTTTTGAAATCTTACCGAATAAATTTCCAAAATATGGCAAAGGATTTGAATAAAAGGATTTTATTTGCGATATTATTTAAAAGTTGAAGAATTCAGTTAAATTGGAATTTTGAATAATTTGGAAAGAATAAAGGAATGTATTTAAAAGTGAAACTTTAAGAAATCAATTTGTAATTGATTTGGTATTTGAAAATGAATCTTTGAGAAATCGATATGGAAATTTATTTGGAGTTGAAAATAAATTTAGAAATCAAAATTGTAATTAATTTGGTGATGAAAAATAAATCATTGGAAAATTTATTTGAAATTGATTTAGTGTTTGAAAAATGAATTTGGAAGTCGATTACGAATGATTTGTTATTTGGAGATAAATATAAAAAATAAATTGCAATGTTCTGTTCTATTGAAATAAAACTTAGAAATCAATTTGGAATTTGGTTTTGGGGTTAAAAGTGAATATTTGGAAATGTAAATTCAAATTGGAAATTATGAAATGAAAGGGAAATTTGTTTTAAAAATAAACGCTGATTTATTTTTAAAGTGTGAAAGTAAATTTACAGATTTGAACGTAAATTTAAATAAATCGATAAGAATTTATTAAATTGGTTTAAATGGACCGTTTTGAAGTGAAAGTGTATTTTCACTATAAAGCCGAGTATATTTTCCAAAGTGGCTTTTAAAATATAAATTAAAAGTTCTAAGTGGATTTTTAAAAGATATATTTGGAAATATATTATGTGTAAGGAAATTGAATTGAAAATGATTTTCGAAAGTTGAAAGGTGAAAAGTGATTTGAAACTGGTTTTCAAATGTGAAGTGTGGGAAAAAATATATATCTTGTGAAGGTATTTTGAAATTAAATAATTTGGGAAAATTATTTGAATCTGATAATTATTGTGAATATTGTTGATAGTTAAATCACCGACTATCAATATTGCCTTTGAAATGGCACTTGAATTTGTTTTTAAAACAAACGCTTATTATTCGGTTTAGCCCGGAAAGGACCTTTGTGTCAGATAACCCATTCCGAATAATAATACGACGATATGGATTGTATTGAAGACCGGTGGTGAAGACCGGGTATTTGTGAAAACGATAGGATGACCTATCGATTGTCTCTGCACCGTTAGCTACGGTATTGAGATTTCCTTTGTGATGGGAAGTTTTATCGGGATTGTGAATATCCGGATTTGCAAGGGCTTCTTTGGAAGTGCCTTCGGTTCTATTCGAACCCGGAACAGACTTGTATGGTTAGATGTCTGACATTACGTTTTGAGATATAAAGCCGATTTCTTTCAAATACATTTCTGTTGGTGGCGGAGAATTTATTCTCTTAGCTTAACACCCTTCTCTGAGACGTACGAGCTCAGAGGTTATGTAGTTGAAATTTATCAGCGATATATTCCCAATATGGTAATGTGGCATGCTGAGTGTTACTATGACGATGATCATTTATTGATCATTTGTGATCAAAGCACGGCTTTGTGAAAAAGCGTAGCTTTGTGGACGAGACTTCGTCAGGGCCTCAACAACCCGGAAATGGTCGAAACAGGAATGTTGCGGCAATGTTATGAGGGTCGCGCCCTTTAGGGTATGTCATTTCCTTCTGGAAAGGGGTGGTATCATGGTATGGAGCCCAGATACTTACTCATGTGGACACACTTTATTTATTATGTGTGATGATGGTTACCGAGCGCTCGGATAAAGGTCCAAAAGGACCAGGGGATGACATATTCGTGAGTTACCTAGTTACAGGGGTAACGCGGCCTTGTTTGGCAGAGAGCAGTTTGTCTCTCGGGACGTCCAGCCAGAGGCGATCTCATTCGGCAGTAGGAAAGGAAGTTCCTTAGCCTGACCATTTGTTGGAAAATTCAAAGAAACAATACGAACCTTGTACGGTTTTATTTGTATTACCTGCTATGGAATGTGGCGGTAACCTACTATTGAACATAGTAGCTATAGTAGGCATACGATACTGGTCGTATGCTGGCTAAGATTAATATTATATTTTCAAAATGTTTTCTACACTAGACATTAATAATAATAATCCAATGATTGGCGTAGTAAGCATCTTTGACTATCATAAGAAGAAATCTCCTCCAATTCTGCGTTTGCATTGTGTGTGTGGCGGGAGGTCTTATGGTAGTTTCAGTTTACAAAGCATTGCGAATTAATTTCATTTTCTATGTGAAAATAACTGTTTTACGATCTCACACCAGTCACCATGACTGACTCGGAGTTTATTTTTCCCTTCTAAACTCTGGGTGCCCATAATTTTCCACATGGGCAGCCTAGAGTTATTTTTATCAGGATATTCTGGAGCTTTGGGGATAAGCTGGATGGCGAAGCGTACTACCATACTTGTTTATTTATTCCGCTGTGTATTCTGTATGAGGACAGGTTTCTATAACTGTCCATTGTTTTGTATTGAGTTGTACATTGACTCTGATTGATGTATGTATAAACTGATATAGTCTTTTGTTGTAAAGATAATTGATTTATCTATTATATATTGTTCCACTGTGAATGTGAGATTCTGATATTGTTTCTGTTTTTCTTTTCTTCTGTCTTCTTCTACCCCTTCTTTTAACCCTAATGGTTCGGTTTTCCGGCATTTGATTGCGCGGCATTTGATACAGTGGACGTATCGATGTCGACTTTCGAGCGTCGGAAAATCGCATCGTTACAGTAACTGTAAAATCTAAATATATATACATATATGTGTGAATAATTTATTGTAAAAAAAATCAGATACTGGATATATAAAATTTCAAAATTTAAAACAAGGTATAATTACCTTACAGCGAACGCACAAAAGAATTTTGGCTACAGAACCCAAGCTCTACTCGAGCTCGCAGACGACAACGATCTCGCTTCATCACTACTTCGCTTCATCACGACTCACCAACACGAATCAAATTTGAGCGAATCCCCAGCCTCCACTGTCTATTGTCGACTTCGAGATCCATGTTCAGATATCAGTCGAAGTCGTCGACTTCCCTGCGACATCCTCACGACGAATCGCCACCCAAATCTTGCCGCCTCCCCTGACTTGCGACCACGCGAGCATCACTACAAGCTCATACTCGAGCTGCTTGGTCTCTCGTGATGTCAATCGACATCGTTTCCTATATCGCGACTCGATCTCGATCGTGGCTCGAGACAGTTTGAAGAGGAATGAAAATGGAAAATATATTGATTTGGAAAGATTGAAAAGGGATGCATGTATCGATTTCATAAAGACTGGAACGAGACTCTATTCATTCGAACGAGAGTGAAGGGGTCACCATAATTTTGATTTCGATTGGTTCGAATAAAATTTAAAAGATGAAGGGGGATTTCATTTTCTTTTGAACTGGAACGAGGGATAAGATTTTCTTTGTTTCTGCTTGCATAAAAATAGAAAAGAAGGGGAGACAAGAGAACGTGATTAAGCAGAGAAAAAGTAAGTCGGTATTGAAAAGTTGATTAAAAATTTATATTTTTATATTCAAAAATATCCTGTTATATTATATCAGCGCGTTTGCTTATCGTACGATCACACGACAGCTCCAATCACCACGAAAATTGAAATCCGATAATAAAACAATATTACGGATCCAGTGGAACTGGTTTCGTCGAATTCCGAGACTGTGCCTCGAAACGCTATTTTTTAAATTCAATTTAAACAACAAAATTTCAAAACTGAACAAAACAGTTTCAAATTCGATTTTGAAAGTTCCAGTACCTTCAGAATTATCAATATAGATTTTCCAAGCCTTGAACATATTTTTAAATCAGCTTAAACTGAAGATTCAAATTTTTACCCAATTGCAACAATTAAATTTACAAATTAAATTGCCAATTTCATATTTACATTTGAAATTCAAGTTAAATCAACATTCAAATATTTAAATTCAATTAAATATTCTATTTCAAATGTTCAAAATTTCTGGGTCGTTACAATCTTCCCCCCTTAAAAGAATTTCGTCCCGAAATTACAAGTCGAGAAGAATGATCCAATACCCGTTTATCATTTTTACCAAACCAATTAGTTTTATCAAATTTTCAAAACAAATCTTTTTATTAAAGATTCGTTATCACTTTAACTAACTTTCCAAACATTTTCATAGTTTCAACAACTTTTATTTTACTTCACAATTCAAATTTAAATTTAAATTTAAATTCAAACTGTAAATTATCCAAAATTTCTCAAAAATTTTCTAACTCTCTAAATTTCCAAAAAATTTCGCCAGCGTCTCCTTTGCGCGGCTAACACGGTACGACTACAAAAAGTCCCTACAGACTCTCAAATCCCAAAATGAGAAAGGAAAGCCAAGCGGCTAGACAAGAAAAGATCAAATTTCATACTGAAATTTAAATACATACCTCTTGTCGAACAAATTCAAATTTTCTTCAAAATCAAAATCCAAATTCCATTTTCCTTAGCCTTTACAATTCCTACATATTTTACTTAACAGCAATATCCAAATTTACTTATTGGATTTCCATTATCGATTTACTTAAGAATTTCATTCGTTATTTCTTAAGTCCAATACAATATTTCTTATATTCATTTTCACTTCAAACAAAGTCATATATTCATTTCCATTCAACTTTGCATTTCAATTCCATTTGAATTCATTTCAAATCTCAATACTTATATTTCCAAATTTTTCATTTAGATTTTCATTTCGAATTTTACTTGAATTCGATTCATCTTCTATTTCGAATATTGAGTTTTATTCACTTTTATCTCAATTCCCAATTTTAAATCTTTTGTCGTTAGTGAAAAATTTCCCAAAAATTTTCTAACTCCCAAAATTTTCAGAAAATTTTGGCGGAGTCTCCTTTGTACGGAGGAGCTTTTGCAATTTGACAAAAGATATAAATATATATACATCGACCCACTCGGTCGGAAAAGCAGAAAAACAGTTCATATTTCCTATTTTTATTGCGTAGGCGTACCTTATTAGCATTTTAAGCAAAGCAGTTATTTTATTAGCATTTACACAAACCCAAAATGCAGCCAAACGGCTTCAAAAACCTGCACTTACTCAATTTAAACAGGTAAGTGACAAATATAGGAAATCTATTTAACAATTCACTTATTTCAATAACAAATATATAGATTTCATTAGCCATACATCCAAAATAAATTCCATTAGAAATTCATAAGGTTTCAATTCAACTTAAATCGCTTCCATCTAATTCACATTCAATTTCTATTCAATTCAAGTGATTAACAACTCACTTTCTTACATTCAATTCATTTCTAAGTGAATCTAACTCATATCTATTTCAATTGATACAAAAATCAATTTCTATTTGCTTTTATTAACTCATAGAATTTATACAATCTCGTTTTTGTCAAACAATAATTCTTTCTATTCAGATTTGTTAATATTCATGCAACTAAATGATTACTTAAGCTAACAATCATTTAAATTGATTCCATTTCAATTAAATTTACATTCCATATTCTCATTCATTTCATTTGATACCATTTCACAAAAAAAATTCTTAAGTCGAGCATTTATTCAATATTTACTTAAGCTATTTCACTTCAAAACTCAAGTTCATTTCCTTGTAAACAATTTCCAATTTCAATTCTTGATTTGATTTTCATTTATCAAATTTATTCCATTTACTAATTTAATTCAATTAGTATATTCACTTATTCTTTTTAAATTTCACATCTCCATATTTAATTCATCGTGAATTCATTTTATCAATAACAAGGAAATTTTCAATTTATTTCTACTACCCACTTGAATTTATATACAAATTCAAACCATTTTAAATTTAGCTTACAACTCAACTTTAGTTTAACTAACTTCCAATTCATTACTTATGAATTAACAATTTATCAAGTTAGTTTACTTGAATTCAATCCACTTTATCTTATTTATTTTTTTCCAAGTTTGGATTTTTATTCAACTTTATTCAAATCAAATTTCATTTCATTTCTTTAATTCATTTATTTACAAATGTAAACTCATTTGTTCATTCACAAATTCATTCATTTTCAATTTGAATCTTATTACAAATTAACTTTCACTTTATTTAATTTTCATTTATACTTTCTTTAATTTAACTTCATCCTTTAAGTTAAATTTATTCTATCAAAATTCAAATTGTATAAGTTATCAACTCATTTATTATTCCGTTAATGAATTTATTTTCAAATATTCTCTCTGGAATTCTATTTCCAATTATAAATTACATTTGCAATTTACCTTTTACAAATCTCATTTGTATATGAATTCATTTCCTCATCTTTCAATTCATATTTATAAATTTCATTTGTCAAAATGAATTTATTTCCAAATCTTTGGTTATACCATTATTTCTCATTCAATTCCATATAACAATGATAATATTTCAATATTATCTCTTCCTAACAACCAAGCATCCATATACTATGATAATTCATAGAAAATCATTTCTTTTCTATACAAAAATAGTTTTGGGCAAAATTATTTCATTTACCCTATTTTTAAAACAATACTGTGTCAGTTTATCTTGTTTAAGAGTTTAGAAACCCCTATCGATTACAGTTAGCTAGACTGCACCGACCAGAATCTATAAACAATCAACCGATAAGTCAACACAATACAAAAAAAAATTTGTATTCACTAACAAATACGCGCTCATATCTATTATTACACTCAACTCATTCTAGAGTACTACTGACTCTATCTCTAATGAGTAACACCCAACAGAGCCAAGGGTTGTCGCTTAACCATACGCTCTGATACCACATGTAACGACGCGATTTTTCGACACTCGAAAATCGACATTAATACGTCCACTGTATCAAATGCCGCGTAATCAAATGTCGGAAAACCGAACCATTAGGGTTAAAAAGAAGAGGTAGAAGAAGACAGAAGAAAATGAGAACAGAAAAACACAGAACAGAAACAACATCAGAATCTCACATTTCGCAGCAGAACAATATATAATAGATAAATCAATAATCTTTACAACAAAGACTATATCAGATTATACATACATCAATCAGAGTCAATGTACAACTCAATACAACAATGGACAGTTATAAAAACTTGTCCTCATACAGAATACACAGCAGAATAAATAAACAAGTACAGGAGTACGTCTCGCCATCCAGCTTATCCCCAAAGCTCCAGAATATCCTAATAAAAATAACTCTAGGCTGCCCGTGTGGAAAATTATGGGCACCCAGAGTTTAGAAGGGAACAATAAACTCCGAGTCAGTCATGGTGACTGGTGTGAGATCATAAAACAGTTATTTTCACAAAGAAATAAAACAGATTCGCAATGCTTTTTGGAAAATGAAACTACCATAAGACCTCCCGCCACACACACAATGCAAACGCAGAATTGGAGGAGATTTCTTCTTATGATAGTCAAAGATGCTTACTACGCCAATCATTGGATTATTATTATTAATGTCTAGTGTTGCAAACATTTTCGAAAGTACAATATTAATCTTAGCCAGCATACGACCAGTATCGTATGCCTACTATAGCTACCATCTAAATAGTGGTGACCACCATAAGTAAATGGCAGGTTCTACAACTAAAACCGTACAATTTTGTATTGGGAAATGGATTTCCAACAAATGGTCAGGCTAAGGAACTTCCTTTCCTACTGCCACATGGGATCGCCTCTGGCTGGACGTCCCGAGAGACAAACTGCTCTCTGCCAACACAAGGCCGGGTTACCCCTGTAACTAGGTAACTCATGAATATGCCATCCCCCGGTCCTTTGGGACCTTTATCCGAGCGCTCGGTAACCATCATCACACATAATAAATAAAGTGTGTCCACATGAGTAAGCATCTGGGCTCCATACCATGATACCACCCCTTTCCAGAAGGAAATGACATACCCTAAAGGGCGCGACTCTCATAACCTTGCCACAACATTCCTGTTTCGAACATTTCCGGGTTGTTGAGGCCCTGACGAAGTCTCGTCCACAAAGCTACGCTTTTTCACAAAGCCACGCTTTGATCACAAATGATCAATAAATGATCATCATTACAGCAACACTCAGCATGCCACATTACCAAATTGGGAATATATCGCTGATAAATTTCAACTACATAACCTCTGAGCTCGTACGTCTCAGAGAAGGGTGTTAAGCTAAGAGAATAAATTCTCCGCCACCAACAGAAATGTATTTGAAAGAAATCAGCTTTATATCTCAAAACGTAATGTCAGACACATAACCATACAAGTCTGTTCCGGGTTCGAACAGAACCGAAGGCACTTCCAAAGAAGCCCTTGCAATCCGGATATTTACAATCCCGATAAAACTTCCCATCACAAAGGAAATCTCTATACCGTAGCTAACGGTGCAGAGACAATCGATAGGTCATCCTATCGTTTTCACAAATACCCGGTCTTCACCATCGATCTTCAATACGATCCATATCGTCGTATCATTATTCGGAATGGGTTATCTAACACAAAGGTCCTTTCCCGGCTAAACCGAATAATAAGCGTTTGTTTTAAAAACTAATCAAGTGCCATTTCAAAGGCAAATATTGATAGTCGGTGATTTAACTATCAACAATATTCACAACAATCATCATATTTAAATAATTTTCCCAAATTATTTAATTTCAAAATATCTTCACAAGATATATATATATATTTCCCACACTTTACATTTGAAATACAATTTCAAATCACATTTTCACACTTCATCTCAAAATAGTCCATTTAAACCAATTAATAAATCCTTATCGATTTATTTCAAATTTACATTCCAAAACTGTAAATTTATTTCCACACTTCATCACTTTGAAAACTGATTCCAAATCATATTTCCCACACTTTAAAAATAAATCAACGTTTATTTTTAAAACAAATTTCCCTTTCCTTTATAAATTCTATTCACAATTTACATTCTTAAATATTCACTTTCAACACCAAATCGACTTTAAAATTGATTTCTCAATTTTATTTCAAACCCCTAATCAAATTCCAAATTGATTTCTAAATTCATTTCAACACAAAAATAATTTTACAAATCGATTTCTACGTTTATTTCAAATTCCCATATTGATTTTTCAAACATTTATTCCAAACACCAAATCGATTTAAAAAATGGATTTCCCAGGATTTATTTTAAATACCACATCAATTATCAAATTAATTTCAAACAAATTTATCACCTTTTAAAATAAATTCCTTTATTCTCTTCCAAACCATTTAAAATTCCATTTTAAATAAAATTTCCAACTCTCGAATAATGCTATATCAAAAATCCATTTATAAAATCTTTTCACCATATTTTGGAAATAATTTGATAAAATTACAAAAATCAACTTTATAAATTCTAGATTCCTTCTTTTAAAATCACCAAATTCTTTCTAAAGAATTTACTTAAAATTTCAACTTTAATTTCAAAAATTCATTTTCCTTTATTTCTAGTATCCAACGGTACCAAAAATACATTCGGCTAAATTTTTAGCCTTCAACAAATTCAATCACAGATATAATCATTCACATATTATAAATAAACAATCACACAACATATGAAACAAATTCATACAATAATATGAAACAAATTCATACAATTTGAGGAATCCAGTTGGATCCCTCCAACCTGTTTCCCTGCATCCACAGATGTTAGCACAATACCAATTCCACTTCGAGGTGGAATATCGCGGTATATGGGATTTATAAAATATCAATCCGCTATTATGCGGCACAATAGGGTCTCATCCGCTATATAATGCGGGAAATCAACAACTGCAATATATACATATGCCAATATATATATTGCTACATACATAGATATATCCTACTATATCTAATATCATATCCAAACAGCAATCAATCAATAACTGCAAAAATCAAATTTCCAATTTGAGTGAGAAGATCTCACCTTTAACAATGCATGCATTCCCTTTTCCCTTCCAGTTTGTTTTTCGCAATCTTTAAACCTTGTATAAATAATTTTATACAATCCATTAATATTCGAGATAATCGAATAACAAATTTTATTTTTATTTTTGTGTTTGGTAATTTTAATTATCCAATGACTTTATTTTAAACCAATTTCTTTAAATAAATTCATTTAACAAAAATCTTAATTTCAAAATAACTTTCCTTTATGGTATAATATATATACATATGTAAATCAACGTTTTACAAACTTACTATATATATCTAATTTCCTTAAAACGGTTTCTAATTGAAATATATCTATATTTGTAACTTTTCCTTTAAAACACACATATATATATATTACCAAATCAAATTTCATACCTATATTCTTTTTCTAGAAATCTTTTATATATATATAGATATATCTATTTTCAGTTTTATATAACCCAATTCTTTCTTTTAAAATTTGTTTAATTTAAATTTAAACAGAACTGCTTCCTATATATATCTCCAGTTTACTGTAAAAATTCTCCTAGCACACTGTAACTGTAAAATCTAAATATATATACATATATGTGTGAATACTTTATTGTAAAAAAAAATCAGATACAGGATATATAAAATTTCAAAATTTAAAACAAGGTATAATTACCTTACAGCGAACACACAAAAGAATTTTGGCTACAGAACCAAAGCTCTACTCGAGCTCGCAGACGACAACGATCTCGCTTCATCACTACTTCACTTCATCGCGACTCACCAACACGAATCAAATTTGAGCGAAACCCCAGCCTCCACTGTCTATCGTCGACTTGGAGATCCATGTTCAGATATCAGTCGAAGTCGTCAACTTCCCTGCGACATCCTCACGACGAATCGCCACCCAAATCTTGCCGCCTCCTTTGACTTGCGACCACGCGAGCATCACTACAAGCTCGTACTCGAGCTGCCTGGTCTCTCGCGATGTCAATCGACATGGTTTCCTGTATCGCGAATCGATCTCGATCGTGGCTCGAGACGGTTTGAAGAGGAACGAAAATGGAAAATATATTGATTTGGAAAGATTGAAAAGGGATGCAAGTATCGATTTCGAAAAGGCTAGAACGAGACTCTATTCGTTCGAATGAGAGTGAAGGGGTCACCATAATTTTGATTTCGATTGGTTCGAATAAAATTTAAAAGATGAAGGGGGATTTCAGTTTCTTTTGAACTGGAACGAGGGATAAGATTTTCTTTGTTTATGCTTGCGTAAAAAAAAGAAAAGAAGGGGAGACAAGAGAACGTGATTAAGCAGAGAAAAAGTAAGTCGGTATTGAAAAGTTGATTAAAAATTTATATTTTTATATTCAAAAATATCCCGTTATATTATATCAGCGCGTTTGCTTATCGTACGATCACATGACAGCTCCAATCACCACGAAAATTGAAATCCGATAATAAAACAATATTATGGGTCCAATGGAACTAGTTTCGTCGAATTCCGAGACTGTGCCCCAGAATGCTATTTTTTAAATTCAATTTAAACAACAAAATTTCAAAACTGAACAAAACAGTTTCAAATTCGATTTTGAAAGTTCCAGAACCTTCAGAATTATCAATATAGATTTTCCAAGCCTTGAACATATTTTTAAATCAGCTTAAACATGCCTTCAAATGTTCAAAATTTCTGGGTCGTTACAGATATCAGGATTGGAGACCGATTGGAAACAAGGCTATGATCGATGTCGTCAAAATTTGGCCGAGCTCTAATCAAGACGGGATCGATTGGAGACAATGAACAAGGCTAGGAGAGGCTACGTTTCAAATTTTAGGTCAATCGGAGTTCGTATGCCCAAGTTATGGATGGATTAAAGTTCATGGAAACTGGCTCGCATCGATATGTTCGTATCGATCAAGGTGGATGTTGTTCGTATCCATCGGGATTGATACGAAGAAAGGAAGTCTGGACCGATACGAGGAGTATAGCCAAAATGATGGATACGAAGAAGGCATGTTTGATGGATACGAAGAAGGCATGCTTGATGGATACGAAGGCGTGTGCTTTCGGGGTGTTCAAAGATCGATACGAACAATGGCATAGGATCGATACAAATAGGACAGCAGGTATATGTTGATCGATAGGAAGGATGGTTGGTCGATGGATACGAGCAGCTGGATGGATGCGATTAGGGATAACACACATGGCTTTAGATCGGTGGTAGTTCCTATCGATCAAGGATGTACTCGATGATTTCGTATCGATCGGCGTTCGATATAGATTGTTAAGTTTTCGTATCGATGCATTTCATATCGATCGAAGCTTGGGATCGATACGAAGAGCATAATGCCGGTCAATAGGAAAGCTGCAGCGCTAGATGGATACAAAATACGGATGGGTACGAAGACTCCGTACTTCGAACTAATGAATGCTAAGGAAGCGAATTGCATGGAGCAAAGGATGTGAATCGAAGCACGTGAAGTTCAGATCGATGCGAAGGCTATGGCTATAGATGTGGGACCGATGGACATGTGGATGAGGGATACGAAGGCAATCAATACGAACAAGTATCGATACGAACGATTCAGCCTTCGTACAAACGATACTTGCACCGATCATAACTGACAATCTACAAGTCCAAATGTCACAAAATTTTCACAGGAGCTTATGCACAACCTAAAGAATGTTTCTGCTCAATTTCGACTCGATTGGATCAAATCTTGATCGATACGAAATTCATTCGTATCGATCACGGACCGAGTGCAGATGACATGGGATCGATCACGTGGGCCCACCCACGTGAGAGATGGAGTCTTTCGAGATCCGGGCAAGATATTTGCAGCCTACGCCTATAAATAGCATCCCAAAGTCTACATAAAAGGGGACTTTTGACTCTTCTACATCCATACTCTGTCAAAATCATTATTGTACTAAAAGACTACTGTTGTACTCGATTTTCATGGTTGTAATCCACTGTAACCAGCAAGCATACATCAATTAAATCATCAAATTCAAAGTGTACGTTGGCTGGATTGCCGAACCACTATAAACTCTGTGTTCTTTACTGCATTCCTATTAATTTTTTGAGTGATCTACATTTTTTATCCTCTACATACTTGTCATCTGTAATATGTGATTGTGAATTGGTGCTTTCATCGACAATTGGGTGTTTGTTACCAATTTTGGCGCAAACATTTTGGTGCTTTCACCGAGAGCGCTATCACTCAGGAATTCTAAAACTTGGACTTTGGATCTGAAAGCTTAAAGATTTGGATCTGGAAATTCATGGCAAGGCAATCAACAAGAAGACAAAGAGCTGAAGGGAGTCAACATGAAGGGAGTCAGGAGGCTTCTTTTGGAGAAAATCAGACCTCAATCTTCATCACCCGGGACGAGATGGAGATGATGATGGAAGCTATGCAGAAGGGAATGCTGAAAAGTCAGGAAGAGATGATGCAGAACTTACTCCAACAAGCTGGACAAACCAGAATGCAGAATCAGGGGAACGCTACTGCAAGAGATGCTGGAAATAGAGATCAGGAGCCTGGAGCAACCAGAGTGCAGAATAGAGCAGGACCGTCATGAGCAACACCCGAACTTAGGGGCACTCATCCGAAGGACGTTGATCCAACCACAGTTAGGATACCAGGTGTAGCTGTTCAACATGGCTTTGGTAGAGGAATGGATGCCTGTCCAGGATACCCGATTCCAGGATTCCCTCACGAACTTAGGGGGCAGGTCGGAGGCAACTGACAAGAGCTATAGCTTGACGACAGTGATAGATTAGCGGAGATGGTCAGACGAGCCATGAGAGGAGTACTAGTGAATAGAGATCTGGAAGATGTGAATAGGAGTCCTTTTGCTCCTACGATCAGCCAAGCTAGGAATCCACCAGAATTCAAGCTAGCAACATTAGAGATGTATGATGGAAGGACAGATCCTACTGTTCATTTGACGAGATACATGAGGCATATGGAAGTACTGGGGGCATCGGAGGAGGTCATGGCGCGATGCTTCCCTTTGTATTTGACGAATATAGCAGCATTATAGTTTAGATAGCTGGGGAGTGGCTCTATCGGCACATGGACAGAGATGATTGAAAGGTTTATAAGACAGTTTTGGGTCCACATAGCCAGACCCAAGAATGTTATGACTTTAACATCAAAAAAACAATGGAAAGGAGAATCGCTTAGAGATTTCTTTACCCGATTCAATGCGGTAGTGGCTTCGGTGGATCGACCTGATCCGTCAATGGTTTTGATGGAAGCGGTTTCAGGAATTGCAGAAAATTCGGATTTCAAGATATCATTGGAAGGGGACCCACCGAAGGATCTTGGGGAGTTCTATCATGAGGTGGAAAGATTTCTAAGGTAGGAAGATTCACATGCTGAGAGAGAAGGGAGAGAGGCTGAAGCTTATGCGGTAAGGGATGGAGGTCCACCAAGAGAAAACCCAAACAAAGACGACAAAGGCAAAAGGAAAATGAATGACAACGGTAGCACTTCAAAAAGGCCACGGAGGGAGTCAAAGTTTTCTTCTTACACGAATCTGACTGAAACTCTGGAAAGGATTTATTTGGACACTTTAGGGCGCCTCTAGTATCGAAGGCCAACAGGAAGGGAACCTTCTGATTATAAACGGGCATCAGGAAGGCATTGTCTATTCCATTAGCTGGATGGTCACAACACAAACGACTGCAGACATTTGAGGGATATCAGGAGCATGTAATGAATGGTCATCTACAACAGTATGTAAGGAATCGAGCTGTGGCAGTGGAACAAGAATGGACACTGCCCACCTCGAACGATAATGGCACTGGACCTAGCCAACGTTAACTTGTTATCAACTAAATAGATTTATGGCTTGGAATAAGTAATAAAACTTGAAGTAATGCAACTAAATCACTTACACATGTACGGGATCGAGGACGGTCCCTTGGCATGCTCTAAGATGATGATAAACCGTGTTGCTCGAGTCTGTGAAATCCTTTTTTTCTTTTTTGTTTTCCTGAAAACTTTGGTTTCTTCCTTGGATTACAGACACTTATTTGGTTTTCCTTGGCTGTAAAAACTCTTACATTGGATAATTGGATTTGGCTTAATGTAATAAATTATGCAGGTCTTGCGATTACGATCTCGACCGGAGAGATGGGGCAGTAATCGCAAATTACGAGTCCCTTCACCGGAGAGCGATGGAATGGACTCAAAGAACAATATAAAAGTCCTCGGCTGGAGAGCCGAGGCCAGTGAATATAAAAGTCCTCAGTCGGAGAGCCGAGGCCGATGAATATCAAAGTCTTCGGCCGGAGAGCCAAGGCCGGTGAATATCAAAGTCCTCGGCCGAAGAGCCGAGGCCGAAGAATATCGAAGTCCTTGGCCGAAGAACCGAGGCCTGTGAATATAAAAGTCCTTGGACTGAGAGCCGAGGCCGGTGAATATCAAAGTCCTCGGCCGGAGAGCCGAGGCCGGTGAATATCAAAGTCCTTGGCCGGAGAGCCAAGGCCAAAGAATATCGAAGTCCTTCGCCGGAGAGCTGAGGCCAGTGAATATAAAAGTCCTCGGCTAGAGAGCCGAGGCTGGTGAATATCGAAGTTCTCGGCCGAAGGGCCGAGGCCAGTGAATATCGAAGTCCTTGGCCGGAGAGCCGTGGCCGGTGAATATCAAAGTCCTTGGCCGGAGAGCCAAGGCCGAAGAATATTGAAGTCCTTGGCCAGAGAGCTAAGGCCGGAGAGCATAAAGGCCCTTGACCGGAGAGTCTGGGTAAGAGCAGGATAACGCGACCCGGCGAGGTCTATGAATTTAAAGTCAAACCCGGAGAGGTCTTGGATTTGGAATTGGACATCGACTCGGATCAGTCGTGGATTTGGATCAAGTTATGGCCGTGGCACTCGGATAGAATGGCTTGGTAGTGGATTGGATTGTGAATTGGAAGATATGGCTATGGATGAAAGGTGCACTTCAAATGTCGGATTTGAAGCTTTTCAAAACACACCTTCTTACCACAATGCTTGTTTTAGGGGGCAAATGTTATCCCGCCTTTTGGCCAAGGCCGGGATATCAACAAATTGGATGGAAAGGATGGATATTAGGATTGGAGATCGATTGGAAACAAGGTTATGATCGATGTCGTCAAAATTTGGCCGAGCTCCAATCAAGACGAGATTGATTGGAGATGATGAACAAGGCTGGGAGAGGCTATGTTTCAAATTTCAGGTCAATCGGAGTTCGTATGCCCAAGTTATGGATGGATTAAAGTTCATGGAAACTGGCTCGCATCGATATGTTCGTATCGATCAAGGTGGATGTTGTTCGTATCCATCGGGATCGATATGAAGAAAGGAAGTCAGGACCGATATGAGGAGTATAGGCAAAATGATGGATACGAAGAAGGCATGTTTGATGGATACGATGGCGTGTGCTTTCGGGGTGTTCAAAGATCGATACGAACAACGACATAGGATCGATACAAATAGGACAGTAGGTATATGTTGATCGATACGAAGGATGGTTGGTCGATGGATACGAGCAGCTGGATGGATGCGAATAGGGATAATACACATGGCTTTAGATCGGTGGTAGTTCCTATCGATCAAGGATGTACTCAATGATTTCGTATCGATCGGCGTTTGATATAGATTGGTAAGTTTTCGTATCGATGCATTTCATATCGATCGAAGCATGGGATCGATACGAAGACAATAGTGCCGGTCAATACGAAAGCTGCAGCGCTAGATGGATACGAAATATGGATGGCTACGAAGACTCCGTACTTCGAACTGATGAATGCTAAGGAAGCGAATTGCATGGAGAAAAGGATGTGAATCAAAGCACGTGAAGTTCAGATCGATGCGAAGGCTAGGGCTATAGATATGGGACCGATGGACACGTGGATGAGGGATACGAAGGCAATCAATACGAACAAGTATCGATACGAACGATTCAGCCTTCGTACAAACTATACTTGCACCGATCATAACTGACAATCTACTAGTCCAAATGTCACAAAACTTTCATAGGAGCTTATGCACAACATAAAGAATGTTCCTAATCAATTTCGACTCGATTGGATCAAATCTTGATCGATACGAAATTTTTTCGTATCGATCACGGACCGAGTGCAGATGACATGGGATCGATCACGTGGGCCCACCCACGTGAGAGATGGAGTCTTTCGAGATCTGGGCAAGATATTTGCAGCCTACGCCTATAAATAGCATCCTAAAGTCTACAGAAAAGGGGACTTTTGACTCTTCTATGTCCATACTCTGTCAAAATCATTATTGTACTAAAAGACTATTGTTGTACTCGATTTTAATGGCTGTAATCCACTGTAACCAGCAAGCATACATCAATTAAATCATCAAATTCAAAGTGGACGTAGGCCGGATTGCCGAACCACTATAAACTCTGTGTTCTTTACTGCTTTCCTATTAATTTTCTGAGTGATCTACATTTTTTATCCTCTACATACTTGTCATCTATAATATGTAATCGTGAATTGGTGCTTTCATCGACAATTGGGTGTTTGTGACCAATTTTGGCGCAAACATTTTGGTGCTTTCACCGAGAGCGTTATCACTCATGAATTCTAAAACTTGGACTTTGGATCTGAAAGCTTGAAGATTTGGATCTGGAAAGTCATGGCAAGGCAATCAACAAGAAGACAAAGAGCTGAAAGGAGTCAACATGAAGGGAGTCAGGAGGCTTCCTCTGGAGAAAATCAGACCTCAATCTTCATCACCCGGGACGAGATGGAGATGATGATGGAAGCTATGCAGAAGGGAATGCTGAAAAGTCAGGAAGAGATGATGCAGAACTTACTCCAACAAGCTGGACAAACCAGAATGCAGAATCAGGGGAACGCTACTGCAAGAGATGCTGGAAATAGAGATCAGGAGCCTGGAGCAACTAGAGGCAGAATATAGCAGGACCGTCAGGAGCAACACCAGAACTTGGGAGCACTCATTCGGAGGATGTTGATCCAACCACAGGTAGGATACCGGGTGGAGCTGTTCAACATGGCTTTGGCAGAGGAATGGATGCCCGTCCAGGAGACCCGATTCCAGGATTCCCTAACGAACTCAGGGGGCAGGTCGGAGGCAATTGACAAGAGCTACAGCTTGACGACAGTGACAGATTAGCAGAGATGGTCAGACGAGCCATGAGAGGAGGACTAGTGAATAGAGATCTGGAAGATGTGAATAGGAATCCTTTTGTTCCTACGATCAGCCAAGCTAGGAATCCACCAGAATTCAAGCTACGAACATTAGAGATGTATGATGGAAGGACAGATCCTACTGTTCATTTGACGAGATACATAAGGCATATGGAAGTACTGGGGGCATCGTAGGAGGTCATGGCGCGATGCTTCCCTTTATATTTGACAGATATAGCAACATTATGGTTTAGATAGCTGGAGAGTGGCTCTATCGGCACATGGACGGAGCTGATTGAAAGGTTTATGAGACAGTTTCGGGTCCACATAGCCAGACCCAAGAATGTTATGACTTTAACATCAATAAAAAAATGAAAAGGAGAATCGCTTAGAGATTTCTTGACCAGATTCAATACGGCAGTGGCTTCGGTGGATCGACCTGATCCGTCGATGGTTTTGATGGCAGCGGTTTTAGGAATTGCAGACAATTCGGATTTCAAGTTATCATTGGAACAGGACCCACCGAAGGATCTTGGGGAGTTCTACCATGAGGCGGAAAGATTTCTAAGGCAGGAAGATGCGCAGACTGAGAAAGAAGGGAGAGAGGCTGAAGCTTATGTAGTAAGGGATGGAGGTCCACCCAGAGAAAACCCAAACAAAGACGACAAAGGCAAAAGGAAAATGAATGACAACGGTAGCACTTCAAAAAGGCCACGGAGGGAGTCAAAGTTTTCTTCTTACACGAATCTGACTGAAACTCTGGAAAGGATTTATTTGGACACTCTAGGGCGCCTCCAGTATCGAAGGCCAACAAGAAGGGAACCTTCCGATTATAAACGGGCATCGGGAAGGCATTGTCTATTCCATTAGCTGGATGGGCACAACACGAACGACTGCAGGCATTTGAGGGATATCAGTAGCATGTAAGGAATGGTCATCTACAACAGTATGTAAGGAATCGAGCTGTGGCAGTGGAACAAGAACGGCCACTGCCCACCTCGAACGAAGATGGCACTGGACCTACCAACGTCAACTTGTTATCAACTAAATAGATTTATGGCTTGGAATAAGTAATAGAACTTGAAGTAATGCGACTAAATCACTTAAACATGTATGGGATCGAGGACGGTCCCTAGGCATGCTCTAAGACGATGATAAACCATTTCTCTCGAGTCTGTGAAATCCTTTTTTTCTTTTTCGTTTTCCTAAAAACTTTGGTTTCTTCCTTGGATTACAGACACTTATTTAGTTTTCCTTCGCTGTAAAAACTCTTACTTTGGATAATTGGATTTGGATTAATGTAATAAATTATGCAGGTCTTGCGATTACGATCTCGACCGAAGAGACGGGGCAGTAATCGCAAATTACGAGTCCCTTCACCGGAGAGCGATGGAATGGACTCAAAGCACAATATAAAAGTCCTCGGTCGGAGAACCGAGGCCAGTGAATATAAAATTCCTCGGCCGGGAGAGCCGAGGCCGATGAATATCAAAGTCCTCGGCCGGAGAGCCGAGGCCGGTGAATATCAAAGTCCTCGGCCGAAGAGCCGAGGCCGGAGAATATCGAAGTCCTCGGCCGGAGAACTGAGGCCGGTGAATATAAAAGTCCTTGGCCTGAGAGCCGAGGTCAATGAATATCAAAGTCCTTAGCCGGAGATCCGAGGCCGGTGAATATCAAAGTCCTTGGCCGGAGAGCCAAGGCGGGAGAATATCGAAGTCCTTGGCCGAAGAGTTGAGGCCAGTGAAATAAAAGTCCTTGGCCAGAGAGCCGAGGCTGGTGAATATCGAAGTCCTCGGCCGAAGAGCCGAGGCTGGTGAATATCGAAGTCCTTGGCCGGAGAGCCGTGGCCGGTGAATATCGAAGTCCTTGGCCGGAGAGCCAAGGCCGAAGAATATTGAAGTCCTTGGCCAGAGAGCTAAGGCCGGAGAGCATAAAAGCCCTTGACCGGAGAGTCTGGGTAAGAGCAGGATAACGCGAACCGGCGAGATCTATGAATTTAAAGTCAAACCCGGAGAGGTCTTGGATTTGGAATTGGACATCGACTCGGAGCAGTCGTGGATTTGGATCAAGTTATGGCCGTGGCACTCGGATAGAATGGCTTGGTAGTGGATTGGATTGCGAATTAGATGATATGGCTATGGATGAAAGGTGCACTTCAGATGTCGGATTTGAAGCTTTTCAAAACACACCTTCTTACCACAATGCTTGTTTTAGGGGGAAAATGTTATCCCGCCTTTTGGCCAAGGCCGGGATATCAACAAATTGGATGGAAAGGATGGATATCAGGATTGGAGATCGATTGGAAACAAGGCTATGATCGATGTCGCCAAAATTTGGCCGAGCTCCAATCAAGACCGGATTGATTGGAAACGATGAACAAGGTTGGGAGAGGCTACGTTTCAAATTTCAGGTCAATCGGAGTTCGTATGCCCAAGTTCTGGATGGATTAAAGTTCATGGAAACTGGATCACATCGATCTGTTCGTATCGATCAAGGTGGATGTTGTTCGTATCCATCGGGATCGATACGAAGAAAGGAATTCTTGATCGATACGAGGAGTATAGCCAAAATGATGGATATTAAGAAGGCAGGTTTGATGGATACGAAGGCGTGTGCTTTCGAGGTGTTCAAAGATCGATACGAACAACGGCACAGGATCGATACAAATAGGACATCATGTATATGTTGATCGATACGAAGGATGCTTGGTCGATGGATACGAGCAACTGGATGGATGCGAATAGGAATAACACACATGGATTTATATCGGTGGTAGTTCGTATCGATCAGGGATGTACTTGATGATTTCGTATCGATCGGCATTTGATATAGATTGGTAAGTTTTCGTATCGATGCATTTCATATCGATCGAAGCATGGGATCGATACGAAGAGCATAGTGCCGGTCAGTACGAAAGCTGCGGCGCTAGATGGATACGAAATATGGATGGGTACGAAGACTCCATACTTCGAACCGATGAATGCTAAGGAAGCGATTGGCATGGAGCAAAGGATGTGAATCGAAGCACGTGAAGTTCGTATCGATGCGAAGGCTACGGCTATAGATGTGGGACCGATGGACACGTGGATGAGGGATACGAAGGAAATCGATACGAACAAGTATCAATACGAACGATTCAGCCTTTGTACAAATGATACTTGCACCGATCATAACTGACAATCTACAAGTCCAAATGTCCCAAAATTTTCACAGGAGCTTATGCACAACCTAAAGAATGTTCCTGCTCAATTTCGACTCGATTGCATCAAATCTTGATCGATATGAAATTCGTTCGTATCGATCACGGACTGAGTGCAGATGTCATGGGTTCGATCACGTGGGCCCACCCAAGTGAGAGAAGGAGCCTTCCGAGATCTGGGCAAGATATTTGCAGCCTAGGCCTATAAATAGCATCCCAAAGTCTACAGAAAAGGGGACTTTGACTCTTCTACGTCCATACTCTGTCAAAATCATTATTGTACTAAAAGACTACTGTTGTACTCGATTTTCACGGCTGTAATCCATTGTAACCAGCAAGCATACATCAATAAATCATTAAATTCAAAGTGGTCGTAGGTCGGATTGCCGAACCACTATAATCTCTGTGTTCTTTACTACTTTCCTATTAATTTTCTGAGTGATCTACATTTTTTATCCTCTACATACTTGTCATCTGTAATCTATGATCGTGAATTGGTGCTTTCATCGACAATTGGGTGTTTGTGACCAATTTTGGCGTAAACAACACCCCTTACCATCCTCAGAAGCTTAGATGGGAATGAAGTTTCTTGCCCAATAGACCATCATAAAGAAGCAAGCGGATTAATGAGAACCAATCTTCCATCTTGAGATAGCAGTCTCTTTGTCCAGCAGATCATGATGCTAGTAAGTTTTTCATAAAGTGGGAGGCAATCAGCCATAGTAACTCTTGAAGTACATAGAGGTATATCAAGGTATTTCTATCACCTGACATAGGTTGAAGGCTAGATAATGCTTCAAGTTCCTCCTTGATTATAAGGCACACTCTAGAGATGAGAATGTGAGATTTGTTGGAGTTTATCTTGAGGCCAATTGAAAGATAGAAAGCTTTCGAAGTATCCAGGATGCAAGCAATAAACTGCTAATTTGGTTTGGTGAACATCAGAATATCATCAATAAATAGAAGAGAAGTTATATTCAATGCCTTGCATTTGGGATGGTAAATGATTTTAGTAGGGAGAAAGTTCCTGTTGATCATACTTGTTAGAGCCTTCATTACAATGATAAATAGATAGGAGGATATGGGGTCACCTTGCCGTATGCCTTATCTGCCCTCAAAATAACCATGTGTCTCACCATTATAATAAAGAGAGTATGATGGTGAGGAGATACATATGTATACCCAGACAACAAATACCTTAGGGAAACCCATCAGAGCCATGATCCTTACAATAGTAGACCACTGATACTATCACAGGCCTTACTCAGATCAAGTTATAACATAGCACTAGGATATGATTGACTTCTACCATAACCTTTAATGAGTTCATGGGCCAGCATAATATTATCCAAAATATTCCTGTTAGGCAGAAAAGTAGTCTGGTTTTGCAGATAATGAATGGGAGCACCTTAACTAATCTAGAAGCAATTATTTTTGAAATACATTTGTAAACAACATTGCAACAAGATATTAGCCTAAAAGAAGAAGCATGCATGGCAGCAGTGGACTTTGGAATAAGAACAAGATTTGTTGCATTAACCTCTTTCAACATCTTAAACTTATGAAAAAAATTATGTATAGCTTTAGTGAATCCTCCAACAATATTCCAATTAGAAGTAAAAAAACACAACCTTGTATCCATCTAGTCAACCATAAGATTTTTTGTTTATTGAAAAATGTGCTTTTTTAATTTTAGAATTAGTAACTCTTTCAATAAGAAAAGGAGTCTGATCATTGGGGAAAGTAGGCAATAGAATATCATCAATTAAGGCAAGGGAAGGCTCAAATTCAGCAGCATTACCAAGAAGAGCTTTATAGTAGTAAAGTAAAGTACTATCCACTTAATCAAGTTGAGTTAACAGGGAACCCCCTTGATCATACAAAGATCTTATCTGCTCCTTTGCTTGCTTGTCTTTAGTGGAGGCATGGAAAAAGGCAGTGTTGCTATCTCCCACACATATCCATTTCGGATGGTATTGTTGTCTCCTCATACTTGCTTCCTTGTCAAGAGCATCATTAATCTGGGTAAAGAGAACACTTTCCTTTAAGGCAGCTTCATGGTTGTCTGGGTTTGCCATCATGAAACCTTGAGCATCCTTCATCTGAGCTTTAACTATGGTGAATTGAAGAGAACCATCACCAAACCTAGTCCTAGCCCACTCCTTAAGAGCAGACTTAACTGTCTTTAATTTCCTGCATAAAACATACATTGGATTTCCAAAATCATTAATAGACCATGCTAATTGGACAATATTATGATAATCATCTTCCAAAACCCAAGTATTATAAAATTTAAAAGCTCTCTTCCCTTTTTAGGCTGATGACCATGGGAGATAATGATGGGGGAGTGGTCTGAAAGGATGGGATGATGCAAAAAAGAAGATAAAGAAGGCCAGAAGGACAAAGCTTTTGTGTTACAAAATGAGTGATCGATTTTTGAGAGGATTCTGACACCAGAATGACACCAATTATTCCATGAAAAAGATGCACCAGTGCTAACTATATGAAGTAATGAAGAATCAAAAATGGCAGTATTCAATGGGGCAATATCTCTAAGCATAAGAGGGAGACCCCATGCTTATCATTTAAATTAAATCAACAGTTAAAATCACCTAGGACTAACCAAGGATGGGAATCCTGTATCAAAGATGGAAGAAGGTTTAAAAGGTGCTATCTAGAAGTTAGAGCATTATGAGCATAGATGATGGTGAGATAAAAGGACAAATTGGTATGAAGATGGGTTGCATGAAAGTGTATCATCTGAGAGGTTGAGAGGATGGGATGAAGGGAGTAGGAGATTGGATCATGAACAACAAGGATCCTACCATAGGGAGCCTCATCCAAATTATGAAATAGCTTCCATGCAGGATTAATGAACTCTTCAGCATTTAGAGTAAGAGGAAGATTGAGTTTTGTTTCCATAATGGCAAAAATAGAAATACAATGTGAGTGAATTAACTCCTTGACATGATCAAGTTTGATGGGATTGTGAGCACCCCTGATATTCCAGGAAGCTATTTGGTGCGTCATTAAGATAACTTGAGTGACTAGTGCTCCATTCCTACCTTACTCCTTGTTGAAGGAGGATTACTTCTTATGGAGCAAATTTTAGCAGTTAAGCTGGTAGCTCTTCGAGATTTCTATTTGCAAGAGGGTAGAGCAAGGACCAAACTATGCATGGGAGATATCTAGCCTGGCAAGCTGCCTTTGAAGGTATAAGATGAAGCAGAGGGTGGATCAGGAGATTGTGAGATTGGTGATGAGGAGTTGTGTTGAGAGGTAGAAGCTTGATCATGCAAAGAAAAAAACTAAAAGAGAAATATGCTTTTTAAGTTCTTTACAGTAGGTAGTTTCAAAACTGTTCTCTTTGGCATGTTTAATGTGTGCATGGTTTTCATTCTTTGTTTTGCATGGGAGTTGTGCATTTAACTGGGCATTAAGTGAGGCATTCATCATATTTTCAGTACCCAGATCTCCACCTTTCACATTATTCCAATCCTCTTCCTGATTTTTCATGTTATCTTTATCCAAGGTTGCCACAATGATTTGTGGTACTTCCACTTCAACTCTCACTAGATCAAATTATGCTTCCTCTATATCATCACCTTTTTCCCCATCACACTCAACCCCAGCCCCTGCTTCATGAAGGACGACAAAGGCATTTTTCTACAAAATATCGACGGTAGCACTTGTATTTATTACATTTTTTAAACTATTACCTTCCCTACTGTCATGGTTAGTCTGCTGAGCTTTCTTGATGATTTTGCTTGCACTTTGATTATGCCTCACTCCTACAGCATTTAACATATTTTTCCTTTCTCCCTGCCACCTTTTTCCATGCAGAAAACATTTTTTTACTCCTTTCCAACTTAATCACCTCTTGTTAAATAAGTGGCCTTATTTTCTTTTGTTACATGAGACTTATTACTTTCTTTTCCCTTACCTTCTCCTTCCTCCTTCTTCCTATTGACAATATTACAACCTGCCCTTTCATGACAAAATTCTTTGCAAGAACCGCAAATTTGAGGCTTCCACAAGTATTCAACCCTTACCATTTGATCAGAACCATCTAGGAGCTTGAGAGGAAATTCCTCAGGCAGTTCAACTTCAGGAGTTACCTCTACCTTGCATTTTTCATATCTGATCCTTTCAAGCCTTTCAGTAGACTCATCCATGCATAGTAACCATCCCAGCCTTGATGCTAGCCAATTGATGCCAATGTGTGACCAAGAGTACCATGGAATGTTCGACAGTTTCATCCATACGGGACAGATTTGATTGTGCTAATACAATTACCAATAGTTGGATCCCACTACTTAACTATGAAAAGCTTGTTCCTCATGGCAATTGGGTCAGATTCAATAATTTTCCTTCTATCCTCCTTAGATGAAAGATGGAAATGGAACAAGTTTCCATCAGATTTAACATCAATACCTCCTTTCAATTTCCATACCTTTTTGAGATGACTGAGAACTTTCACATAAGGGAGAGGACTATCAAGGAAAAAGCCTACTAGGTATTGACCCCAGACTTTATTTCCTGCTTGTACAACTTCACTGGGTGGAAACAAAGCTTCCCCTGAAAAAACCAACTGAATGTCAACAAGAACATATTTCCCAGCACTCCTGGGTTTCTCCTCGAAAAGAGAATTCCAAGTCAAAAAAGAAGAAGAAAAGGCAGAATGAGCAAGTTGCGAAGTGGATGAAGGAATGGTAGTGGCAGAGGAAATAGATAAATGGGAAGAAGGTAACGAGGAAGAAGGCGAAAGGCTAGACAAGGGAGGAGGAGGTGGGTTGGGAGGCGGGGGAATTGAGGTTGCCGACAAATGCGGGGAGGGATGGTACGGTGGGTTAGGTGGAGTTAGAAGGAGCAGGAAAATTTAAATGTGGGGGAACTGGGTCCAACAGCCATGAAAAAGAGATTAGAATGATAATATCAATTTATACAATACATATAAATATAATACACACACAATAAAATTAAAATTATTTTTTAGTTAAATTCCTACTAATTTTGCTCTCGGCCATATAGATAAAAAAAATTAATTTTCTTTCTAGTTGTGCATTTAAATCATTTTAAAATTTAAAAATCCATGTAAAATTATAAAAATACATACGAAAATATTAATTTTGAAATTTTTATGTATAATATATATTATGTAATATTTTTATATAAAATTTTATTATTTGTTATATATATATACATAAATATTTAAATCACACAAACAATTTTAGGTTAAATAAATATTTATTATATTTATTCAAAATATTTTTTTTGTTTCCTGCCAAACGCGTTTTTGTATATGAACAAAAAAAATTTCAAATTTTTTAAACATATGATATATAATATTAATCTTTTAAACATGGATTTTAATAATTTAAATCATTTAATAATATTATTTATACATATTAAAAAAACTTTTTTATTTGTATGCACTACATTACATATTAAAATATATAATTTAAGCATAGAATAGAACCAACAAATTCAAACATCAGCATGAGAGATTTATGTATGATGATTAAAAATAGGAAAAGTGAGGTATATGTAGGGTTTTTCGCTATTGTTGATCGAGGTGGTGAATTAAGGGTTGGAGGTAGAATTTGAAATATCCCAATAGCAGTAGGTAGTGCAAAGCAGCAATTTCCATCGGAGTAGCGGGGCGACGGTCGATCTGTGTTAGAACAGAAGGTCAAATTAGGTAGTTTTCATTATAGTGGGAGAGAAGAAGAATAAGACGCTATTGGAAAGGATGGAATTACCTTTTAGAATCCGTGATTGGATGGTGGAGGAGAAGAAATCGTTTGTAGAGGAGAAGAGATCAACTATGGATGAGAAGAAAGCAATTCAACTCCTAGGTTTAGATTTTGTTGGAGAGAAGCGTCATATTTTATGCATGGTAGGTATGTAGAAAGGCAGGTAATTATATTTTTGTTATATGACTATATTGCAAAGAATGGGTCAAATTAAGGAGAAAGCAATAATTTATTTCTAAATTAATGAAAAATAGAAAATAAGTCTAGAGAGATCTGACTTTAAGAAGCAACTAGCAATATATGTAAACAAAACTGCACCCTACACCGATGAATTGGTTTTAGTATATCCAAATGTTAGCCAACCCAAAGTTGACATGGATGTGATAAAAAATTTATTAGTTTTATTTACTGAATAGGACTGCATCAAACAATAGCTAAAAGTAATGGGAACAAAAATGATAATATAGAACGCCGAACTCTATAAGTTGGATCCTTCCTAATTAAATTTTGTAATTTTATCGTGTATGTAACCAACAAATTCAAGAATTAGCATGAGAGATTTATGTAAGAAGATTAAAAATTGGAAAAGGGAGAGGGTTTTTCACTGTTGTTGACCATGGTGGTGAATTAAGGGCGGGCGGTAGTATTTGGAAAATCACAATTGTAGTAAGCAGTCCATAACAGCAATTTCCATCAGAGCTGTGGGGTGATGATTGATCTATATTAGAACAAAATGTGAAATTAGGCAATGTTTAATATGGTAGGAGAGAAGAAGAATACGATGCTATTAACAAGGGTGGAATTACCTTTCAGAATCCACATTGGATGGTGGAGGAGGAGAAATCGTTTACGGAGGAGAAGAGATCGACCATGGATGAGAAGAAAGCGATTCAACTTCTTGGTTTATATTTTATAGGAGAGAAGCGTATATTTCGTGTATGATGGGTGTGTAGAAAGATGGATAATTGTATTTTTGTGGACTATATTGCAAATAATGGGTCAAATTAAGGAGAAAGCATTATTTTTTTCCTAAATTAATGAGAAAATATAAAATAACTCTAGAGAGATCTGACTTTAAGATATATATAGTATAAGATATGTTAAGCAAAGAATAAAACTATATTGGACTTATTCCGCTTACATTTGAAAACTAGAATGCTTGCTTAGTAATGTAATGCTTACCAAATTAGGAACAACTAAGAGTTGATGTTTTCATCTGTTATATAAAGCTATTGTGGTCCAAAGTATTAATTATACTTTGTATGCATTAAGATTATTTAAAGCGGATTTATCTTCAAATTTTTGGCTATAGTGTTCAAGAAAAAAAATTATCTACAAGTTTGAATCCATAAACACGCTCTTCCAACTTCGTATTACTAAAAATTCTAAACTATGCACCGTTAAATAAATAATATAGTGTATCCCATGCACGTAGTACGGGTTCGCACTAGTAAATCAAGTAAATTCCAGCTTTTGCAATATATGAATTTACAAGTTAACTTCAAAGTTAAAATTTAATTTATTTTTTGGTTAATTTATGCATGTACAAGTGGACCACTTTATGTAATATCTTTGTTTTGAATTTATATAGATACCAATAATGTGTCGAAAATTTAAGAAATGCTTCGACGATGCTTAAGTAGCTCTTACTTTCTGTTCATTTCATATATTCCAACATTTATTTCTTAGATTATTCCATTCTTATATTAACATATATTATTGCAATCAATGGAACTTACATTCAAACGATTATTAATATAAATTGAAATTATACTAAAATAGTAATCAATTACATTAAATCACATTATTAAATTACGTTCTAATTGTTTTCTTACTAACAAATCATAAATTTCTAATTTCATACAATGTTAAATCCTAAAATCTTATTAAATTCAATATTTTAATTATCGGAAAAAATACGGATCGTTACACAAATTGTCTGTAACTGCTCAAATTATTTGACGAAGAAAATGGCTATGGCAGGTAGGGATTTATATATTTTTATTACTAAGCCTTTATGTTATTATATTTACATTTTGTAATTTGGTTATTTACACAAAAACCCTTATATATTATACCTTTCATAACTTCAACATTCAAGAGCCGTTTCATGCGCAACTTGCTCCATTGGGATTTTAAAATTGTACACATATGTATGTTATAAACATAAATAGGATATTGTAAATTTGACTTTACTATATTAATTTATTAAAAGAATATTCTTGTGCTTTCATTGAGAATTGTCAAACCTTACTTGGTTTCATTGGAAAATGAATTAGTTTGTTTTGGAAACATTTGGTGCTTCACTAGGAACCATCAAATTTTTTTAGTTTTGACTCTGGTTTTTTTGGACGTAAACATTTGCTGCTTTTTTCAAGATTTTTTGTTTTATTTCATTGTTTTCCTAAACCATCCATTCAGGGGGCATTAATTTTTTTGTGACCAATAAACATTTTAGCAATGTTTGAATGTTAATTGGTAGGTTAACAAAATATACAACCATGGGAATCATATCCACGCTTTAGAAACTTGTGCATTATCTTATTTTGACGTTCGTGTTACACATTTATTCTGACAGACAACGTAGTTTTCAAAAGAAACAACACATGTTTTTTTATTGCTAATTGATAATGACAATCAAAATATTTGCACAGTTTGTCATGCCACCAGCAGGAAAATTCATCACGCTATTCACTAAAATATAGTTGCATGCAAATAATTTTATTTTATTAAATATTAAAGAGTTATTAAAATAAAGTGGGTTTGGCCTATTCGACCCGCACCACTAAGTCGTACACAAAAAATTGAAAACTGAAGAAGAGTTGTAGAACGTTCTTGGCCATGTCACTCTTTTCTCAATGTTTCTCCATACCAGCTTACAAGAATGTCGAAATTTGATGAAAATGTATTCATGCCTTGTTTGTGAACCCTTCAATATTGATCGTTTCAAATTTATGAACGTTTAATCCATACAAATGAAAAGTTATATATAAAATTATATTGGAAGAAGTTACTTTACATATGATGATTTTTTTATAAAAGGATGCTCTTCAACCAAAAAAAATTGATTACGGGATTTGCAAATTGTGAAACGGATGGTGGATTCCAGGGGTGGGGTGTTCTTTTACCGTGTAGATGGTTCCCGCACAAGACCGTATCCATTTGTTTTGGTTGTTTCAGAATTATCCTGTTATATACGCATGCTCCTAATTCAACCCACAAAAATTGGTTACGAGATCTGTGAATTATAGAATCCGTTTGTTTACCAAATATAAACGGTTGTGACCCGCCTTTTCGATCACTAAATGCCGACATTAATACATTTACGATAGTCGTGTGTGGAACATCCTTGTGCTGAAAAGACATATTATTAGTGTAAAATAAATGAAAAAGAAAACAGAACAAGAAAGAAGAGAATGCAATACCAGAATCTCATGCCAGAATGATAACATATAATATCAAAAGACGGTACAAAACTATCACTCTAAGATACAAAGCATTTCAGATTTACATTTGTAAATACTATCATTAACCCGGACAATTATAACAACATGTCCTCACAAATGCTGATATATACAATAGCAATGTAGCAGAAATAGGAATACTACAATAGGTAAAACATCATGCTCATCTCCATAAGCTCCAAAGCATCCATAGCTAAATCTAAAAATATACACGAAGCCGACCCTATTATTATAAAAAAATAACACCCGGATCAGTTTGGTAAACCAGCATGAGAAACTCCAGAAATATGTGATCAGCATATAACAATACTTTTGAGACCGTACGGAATGCCATAACGGTATCCCCTCAAACTAAACAACATCCAATAAGTACATAAGGGGATATAATAGATAATGTCTAGGGTATAGAGTATAAATCGTATTAAAAAGCTAGAACGGTTACATTCAACAGCATATTCAAGCTACAATCAAAACCGATAAAGGACGTTTGCATAATGGTTTTTTCGTAGAGATCTTTCCGGTAGCAAGATCCAATTCCCTACACAAGGGTCAGAAAGTACCTTTCGAGTGTCGTATATCTCTCGATGGAATATACCATTACGGTAAACATAAGCGGCCCAACGTCCGAACATAAATATGAACAATGTGAACCAAATATCATCAGCTCCAGCCGGCCAACAACCAATAAGTATCTCTAGATGTGGAGTTGATATTACCCTAACACAGGTTGGCTAAACCCAAGGTTGTGCATCCTACTCTATTTTCTGTCATTTCCAATGTCGAGGTTACGTTTAGCACCTTTCACATGAGTCTTAATCCTTCGATGTAATATCTCGTATCTGGAGGCCAAAAGCTAAGCGCTACGGATGTTGCAGTCATCCATGGTATTAACTTCTGGTGATGAAATACGATAATGTTAATGGTATCCATAATATCAGAAGCACTTGAATATGAACAAAATCATAGATTTCCAAAAACAATAATTTTCAATGGTTATATTTCAAATAATATCATATCCAAGTTACAAAAATCTCCAAACATATCCCAGGCATTGATCAAATATAATTTACAACAATACGCCAAGAGCGACATATGAAGATGCCCCCTTTGATGATCAAAGCAATATCGACATAATTGTCTTAATACACAGCGGAAACAATTTTAAAACAGAACTCCTAAATTAGCTATCCGTCAGCCACATGCTCGTCTTCGGATGCTTTATTCGTCAAAATTTGCTAAAACCTAAAAACCTAAATCCTCAGCTTACTCAAATCAAATTTTGAGCATCCAAGATTTTAAGGGGAAATAAAACTTCAAGTCAGAAATAAAGCCTGGTATGAATAATTTCTGTTACATCTCAGTTTACTGATAAATAGTGAGACTACGGCGCTTAGCGGGATGGGTTTCCCCTCACTAAAATCTCTATTTAAAACATATATTTTGCAAATCCTTTCCTGCAACCAAACTTATTAATCAACTGATTATAATAATAATATAGAAATATCCATTAACCTAAAACAGGAAATAAAATAGACTATCTGTCTAAAATCTAAGCTGTCTGCTCTATACTGGACTATCTGTCCTAAATTCTGAGCTAACTGCTCTTTTCTGGACTATCTGTCCTAAAACTGATTATACCAAAATAGCAATATTTTTTACCTAGATAATGGGCCATCTGCCCAAAACAGGTAAAAATAGGGTGGACTAACTGTCCTTAAAAAGTAGCATGGTCTGTTATACTAATAAATGAACTAACTGTTCATATCAGAGCTAACTGCTCTTTTCGAGACTAACTGTCTTCTGGACTAACTGTCCTCTGGGCTGACTGCCCTCAAAATGGACTAACTGTCCAAATTTAAATGTGCTAACTGCCTGTATTTTCTTTTGGGTAAACTACCCTTCAAAATATCTGGGCTAACTGCCCTTCAAATTTTCCTTGAAAACCATTTCAAAATGATTTAGTCCGTCAAATCATATATATACAAGGAAAATATATCTTTAGCTTTACTCTAAGCTATTTTTGCCATGTTATATATATTTTACTCAAAATAATGTCGATGATGTTCAATAAGGATTATCTATCCTTTTAAAATAAGTTAAAGTCCTTTATAACTTAAAACATTTAGGCTATCTGCTTAGTACTTATATTTGAAATCTTTGTTTAATACTTTTAAACAACCTTTCGAAAACATAGAAGGTAACTCCTTCTAAACCATTAATAAAACCCTTCAAAATTATTGAAGATAACTCCATCAAAACCTTTAAAAAGCCTACCTTTTATAAGCTTTAAAACATATTACATCCGCCTTAAAATCCTTTAAATTTTAGCCTTTCGAAAACATTAAACCATACCTTTCGACCTTGTCGAAATGTCCTACTTTTCAACCTTGTCGGAAGGTTTCGTTTCGACCTAGTCAAAATGTTTTGCCTTTCGACTTTGTCGAAAGCCTGGGGTACCACCCCTACAAAATCATTTATAAACCTTTCGAAGACATTGAGTTCAATTTAAAATAAGTGGAAACCTTTCGAAACCATTCAAAGTTAACTACTTTGAAACCTTTAAAATGTTTCGACTTAAAACATTTGGATTATGTCTCCAAGTGGATCAAAAGGATCAGAAAAACATTGGAGTCGAAAGCAACTGCTTTGAAACATTTATAAAACCTTTCAAAACCATTCGAAAACAATGAAGTGTTGGTGTTGGAACCAACCCTTCGAAATCAATGGAGAGAGGCGGAAAGTTTTAGAAAAACAAAAGATTACCTTCGACTCCATCTGTGTCGAAAGGTTAAGAGGCGGCAACTATTCTTTCGACCTTGTCGAAAGCTATACCTTTCGACTTTGTCGAAAGGTTTAAATTAAAACAAGAAAGCAAACCAATCAAAACCTTTTTCTTTTAAACCATTTGACAATGTCGAAAGCTCTTTATCAAAAGCTAACAGGTTTATTTTCTTTAAAACCAAAACAAAATTTCATCTCTTTCGAAAGCTCTAACCTTCCGTCCGTAAACCTCTCGACTCCTTCCAATTCACTACCTACCAGTTTCCCGATACCATGTGTATTGGTTATTGATCTAGTCAAAAGGTTTGATACCTTTCGACCTTGTCGGAAGGTTTGGAACTGAGGCGGAACCTCTTGTCAAAAGAGTTGAAATAGTAGAAAAACTATTTATTTGTACTTTAAAATAGTTCTTTTGTACCCAAACTGCCTTATTTGTCTAAATCTGATTGGTTGCTAGATTTTTATATTCAAAAATGCTGCTGACTTTCCTTATTTAGAAATTTAGACAATTTTGAAAAAGCCTCTTTCTTCTTTATAATTATATAAAACATTTGAGTCTCATACCTTAAATAATTTTATATAATTATTAAATCATCTTAGAAAATTTTGGAAAAATTCTAGAAAAATAATTGAAATATTCCATTTAACATGTGAAATTTTTGGATCCAAACAATAATTATTTTTCCCGTAAATAATTTAGAAATCAAAATACCATTTTCTTCCTTAGAAAATTCATAACAATTTCACAAAAATTCAGAAAATTGAAACCCATCTCTAAATTACCTTTTAGATCATCATAAAAATTCACTAGGCTAAAGGATGTCATTTATTAGGGTTTTCATCTTAAAACATGTCATAAAATCTATATGAACATTCATAAATCATCATTTTTTATATATAATCATTTTTCTTTCAAAAACATGGCAAATCTTTGCAAAATCGTTCGGATTAAATCTTAAAACCGAAAGCATAAAAATTTAGAGATGTAAACATTATTCACCTTTTCTTTGGTGATTAAGGAGCTTGAGATTTGAATTTGCTTTTCCTTAAGCTTTTCTTTTGTTTCCTCTTCTTCTTTCCTTGTTAATGGTGGCCGGCCTCACTTTAGAAAGTTTTAAAATGAAATGAATGTGTATAGAGATACACGGCCTAAGGAAGATAATATAGGAATGACTTCTTTCTTATAATACCTCTCCTCTAATTCATTTTAAACCCTTCATTTAATTTATTAGTTAAAATGGCACGGCTACCTTAATTAAATAAAATCTCAATCCCCTTATCAACACAATATTTTATTTAGTTTATCTTACTGAATCTCCTAAATAATGTTATCAAAAATCTGAGGTGTTCCAGACTCCCTTCCTTAAAGAATTTCATCCTCGAAATTATAATAAGGCTAAAAACAAACAAGAAGGTAAAACATACCATCAAAACAAGTCAGGATAAGTATCCCTAATCCGGGTCTCAACCTCCCAAGTACAGTCTCTGTCATCGTCACTCCACTATATTTTGACTAATCTGACCATCTTGGTTCTAAGCCTCTTCACATCTCTCTCAACAGTGCGAGCTGCCTTCCTCACTGTGGATAAGTCCGGTTCTACCACTAAATCATCTAGTACTATCAATGCAATAGTAGTCTCAGGGTCTCTAACACACTTTCTGAGATGAGGAATATGAAAAACATCATGGACACTAGCCACACTGCTCGGTAACTCAAGTCTATACGTGTCAAGACCCAAAAGTCGACCTTCGAAAATCGGCACCCGTACTTCACTTGTACTCAAAATGCCGTAGATTCAAATGCCGAATCTGGTTCTCGGGAGCTTATAACAACATTAAGTAAATAACACAGCGGAATAAAAAGAATAATACATTGATATACAATATCTGATACAACAGAATGATACAATGAATATCAATATACATCAGAGATATGATACAACAAATAGCAGCGGAATAGAAAACGATAACACCAGCAGCGGAATAGAATGTCTCCAATAGAATGCTCCAAGATAAGCAACGTCAGTCCATGAACTCCAAGAACTGAACTAGCTCCAGATAATCTACTAAACCTGAATATCTGAAAAACCCAACTCTAGACTGCCCATGTGGAAAATGGTGGGCACCCAGAGTTTAGGAAAGAAACAATAAACTCCGGATCAGTCATGGGACTGGTGTGAGCAACAAAAACAGTTTATCTTTAAAAACAAATAGCAGAGATTTTTAAAGTCAATTCGCAATGCTTTTGGAAAATGAAACTACCATAAGGCCTCCCGCCACACACACAATGCAAACGCAGAATTGGAGGAGATTTCTCCTTATGATAGTCAAAGATGCTTACTACGCAAAAATCAAATCCTTTTTGATATTATTATTAGTGCATAGTGTAGAAAACATTTCGAAAGTAGAATATAAATCTTAGCCAGCATAGGTACCATTATATTATGCCTGCTATAGCTGCCTCCTGAGGAGACAGGTTATACAATTGAAATCGTAAAGGCTCGTATTGTTTCTTTGGATTTCCAACAAATGATCAGGCTAAGGAACTTCCTATGCCACGATGGGTACGTCCCTGGAATAGACGACCCGAGAACCTAACCGGATCTCTGCCAACACAAGGCCGGGTTACCTCTGCAAAAATAGGTAACTACTGACACGCGTATGCCATCCCCCGATCGTAACCGATCTTCCCGAGGATCCTCGATTTCCAACAAACCACATAATAATAATGCAGCAACCACATAGGTTAAGTATCTGGGCTCCATACCATGATACCACCTCTATCCAGAAGGAATGACATACACTAAGGGGCGCTACTCCCTAGAACCTTGCCACATCTTTCCTGTTTTGACCATTTCCGGGGTGTGAGGCTCGACGAAGTCTCGTCCACAAAGCTACGCTTTCTACAAAGCCATGCTTCGGGTCAAACAAATGATCAACCTATGATCACAAAGATATAAGATCAAACAAATGATCATATCACAAATGATCAAACACTGATCATCACACAGCAACACTCAGCATGCCACATTACCAAATTGGGATATATCGCTGATAAATTTCAACTACATAACCTCTGAGCTCGTACGTCTCAGAGAAGGGTGTTAGGCTAAGAGAATAAATTCTCCGCCACCAAACAGAAATGTATTTGAAAGAAATCGGCTTTATATCTCAAAGTGTAATGTCAGACATGTATCCATACAAGTCTGTTCCGGGTTCGAACAGAACCGAAGGCACTTCTCACGAAGCCCTTGCAAATCCGGATAACTCTCAATCACGTCCGGACTTCCCGTCACAAAAGAGTGATATAAATCTCTATACCGGCGCGACTCAGTGCAGAGACATTCGACAGGTTGTCCTTTCATTTTCGAAAAATATCCGGTCTTCAACACCGGTCTTCAAATGCTATCCATATACGACGTATCACTATCCGGAATGAGTTATACGACCCAAAGGTCCTTTCCCGGCTAACCCGAATAGTGAGCGAAATATTTAAAAACATATGGATATTAGGATTTCAATTAAGTCACAACTTAAACCCAAACTTTCTTTTCAAATGGTTTAACAAATTACCATTTTAATCTTTTTAAACAAAAAGATTCAATTCACAAAGTTCACTTAATTTCACAAAGATTCATTCATAGATTTTCCAAATCGATTCCCATTTCAGTTTAATTAACTCGTTAAATCTTTAAATCAAAGATTTAACTTATAGTTTTCAAAACAATTTCATTTCGAATGGGTTAAACAAATCATCATTTTAAATTTGTTAAAAATAGACAGATTTAATTCATAGCTTTCAAAAAGAATTCATTCATAACTTGGAAAATCCATTTTTCAATTCACTTGAAATTCCTTTAATTTAAACTGGAATTTCTTTTCTTATCTAAAAGCTTTTATCACTCGAAAACAACAGTTTTCAATTTGGAAATCTGATTCATTCATACGAGTTGAAATCCTTGGTTTAAATTCAAATTCCCAAATTAATACTTTAAAATGGTTTAAATTCATATGAACACATTTATAATATTTTTAACCGTAATTTCAAATCATAGGATTCAATTTCAAACTTGAATTCAAATTTAAATCAAATTATTTAAATTTCAAAACTCGATTAAGTTATTCAAAATAACTTTTATATTTGAAATTCCATTGCTAAAGCTTTTCACTTTAAACCCCAAATTTCTAATTTCAAAACCAACTGAAATTAAAATTAAAATTTCAAAAATATCAAATTTAAATTATCTGTGACTTAACCGATTTCCACGTGAAATCCATATTTGTGTGTGTAACAGTGTGGTCTAGGGGTTTTACACACGATAGTGCAACATCAATCATCACATAACAAAATACAGGATATAGTTGATAAGCGATATAAAATATAACGCTTATCGTTCATTCACAGATCACAGATATATATCACAGGTAAGTAAACTACAGATCACAACATAAATCAGGGTGTATCACAAAGCATCATATATCAGGGATATCAAACAATTTAACGTTCAATAGAATCTAAACATTCACAAGTAAGGTCAAACATCCAATAATCATTTATAAGCAGGATTAATAAATCGTTTAATCCAAATTTATTCAATTTATTTCCAAGTAAATTTATTACTTATGAATTAATTATCAATTTCTGATTTATTAATTACAAATCATTTGATATAAATAAATTAAATCAATCACCTTAATTAATTAAATGATTCTTAATTAATCATACTGATTACTTTTAACCCTTTAAACCAATTACATAATTAATTAATCCCTTAATTTTTTTTTAGGAAATTAAATCTTTAATTACTTACCATAAATCAATCCTCTTATAACCATAAGTCATAAATTTCCAATTAATCTTTATTATTGAATAAATCAAAATATCCAAATTTAATTACAATTAGTAATTAACCCCTTAATTACTTTCATTAAGTAGTTAACAATTATAATTGATTATCTTAATAAATAAATCTAATAATTTGTCAAAATTAACCACATTGATTTAATTACTTAATATCCCTATTTAATCATCCTCATTAACTACTAATATTTTCTTAATTACTTTCTTAAGAAAATATCTTAGATTAAAATCATCATTAATCTTTTCTATTTATAAATTAATCAAATTATTTGTTTATAATTTAAATAAATCATTCTTTGCTTTCCTTATAAATTAAATCAGTTTTAGTATAATTTAAACATTTTTTTTAAATTAAAATTCCATTTCAATTCTTTTAAATAAAAGAATTTTATCAAATCAAGTTTATTTAAAACTGGAATCCATCCTCTGCCTCGACATGAACCCAGACTGCTCCGAGTCTTTTCATCCTTTGCCTCGAGTAAAACACCCAAAATCCCGAGTGAAACCCCGAGCATTTCAAACTACAATCTCCAAGATCGACAGCCTACCCAAATATGCACGTGCACGTGCACCGTGCCTCCAGCCACCTCCGGCCACTCACCAGCGTCGCACCCCATCGGCGATCGACCCACGACCACATCACAACCTCCCAAACCTACCACCTTCACTCGAATCAAAATCGAGCATCCCATGTCAGCCTGGAACTCGAGACAAAACCCATTCCACAACCTGTCATTGCCTTGTCCCCGACACTCCGATCACCTGAACACCAGCGTCTCCGGCTACAGCTTCGCCTACGATCCCTCTACGCAATCCCAAACTCCGATCGAACTCGATGTCCCGTAGCATTCGAACGAGATCAAAAT
This sequence comes from Allium fistulosum, assembly GCA_030737815.1. Classification (NCBI taxonomy): domain Eukaryota; kingdom Viridiplantae; phylum Streptophyta; class Magnoliopsida; order Asparagales; family Amaryllidaceae; genus Allium; species Allium fistulosum. Next base: position 176,061,139 of record CM060907.1, read on the forward strand.
ACAATTATGTCAAAAACTAGGTTTCCCAACAAAATTTCGTCGCCGTTGCCACCACGACGAACTACTGCGCCTTCCACCATTTTTCCCGGCCTCTCCGTTCACTCCTCTTCCTCGAAACCAAACCACGACGTCTCCAGTCGACTCCATCGTCCACGGCAACCCAAAATGCTTAAAACAGTAAAACTAAAACTGCTCTTCAACCCAAGCTCTAAAAATTACAAAACTTGTTTTAAAAATCCTATTTTAGTATGACGTTTCACCCTATACTCCTGGTTTCCTTAAACAAGAAGTTTGATTCTAAACTTATCTGAAGTTGAGATTTGTTTCTTAGTTCCCAGAGATAAATACAAGTTAATTAAATCTTAAATAAATTTTGATACTTAGATTTTTAGTTAAACAATCTACTTTTGTTTACAACTTAAGCTCAACTAGTTGATAGATCAAGAGATGAGGTTGATTTTTCCTATCTACAAACATAAACACAAATAACAGGTATCAGAGAAAAAACCAGACACACATATAATTTGCACAGTCATAAATATACAAGATACATAACATCACCGAGGGAAGCACACCATATTAGCTTAAATTATAAGTTTTAAGTAAAATGTTACTCACAGACATTTCAAGGCAGAGAAGGTGAAGTTTACTCACAGATTCTCAATATTGGATTCAAAGAATGGTTTAAAAGATTAAAGTTGCTCACCTTTGCCAATATTTGGAAACAGAGAAGAACAGAACACCTTGTTTTTGAAAACAGATTGAAACTGGAAAATTGATGAATGCTTGAATCTGGAAACTTTAAATTGCTGAAGCCTTGATTGGTTTTGAACTGGAAGACTTTGAAAACTGAATTGTTTTGATTTATCTGATGTTTTGTTTTAGAGGAGAAGATATACTTTAGTTTCTTTTCTTTTTTACAGTTTAAAATGGAACAAACTGATATGAGAAGAATTGATATGTAGGAGATGAGTACAAGTTGATATATTTTTGTTATGTACTGGCAATCCTTTGTTTATACTTTGGCCAGAGATTTTTATCTCAAATTGGAGGCTGATATGCTTGAACATGATGGCTTGCATTTATGAGTTTGTACAATATCAATTTTTTTATTTCCTTCGGCTGTACATGTTTGTGTTGAGGAAAGGTGGTATTAAATGCAATGTCTTCCCTCTTGCTTGTCTCGGCTGTACAAAGATGATGATGTTTGGTGGCTTCATAAATTTACATTATACAATTGAATATCTTTGTTTGGTGTACTTAGGATATTTGCATTTATTTGCCTAGTGCTATATGTTTTACTTTACTTTGTTTATGCTTGCCTACTTATTATTATACTTTGCATTTCCAAGTTCTACAGGCTGCACTTGCTTTATTTGTCAATGTTTGTTATTCTATATTTTACTTAACTTGTTGTTTATGGTTTGTTTTAGATTTTATTTCTATACTTTGTTTTGTATGTTTATTTATTTGTTATCTCTTCAATGCAATATAAATGAATTAAATGTTGTTGTTGTCTTGTATTATAAGCTAATGCTTATTATTATTATTATTATTTCTAAATTTTTTAATCAATTTATCTATTTATTTTACTCTAATATTTATTATTTTCAAATTCACTCACATTTGAGTCGGGGAAACTCGCTCCAATTTTCTAGTTAAATCTACAAATTTTTATCCAAAAATTTATTTAATTACTCAATTTAATTCAAAAATTCAATAAATTATTAATTTAAATAAATTTAAATTTCGGGGTCGTTACAAACTTCCCCCCCTTAAAAGAATTTCGTCCTCGAAATTCGCAGGCACGAAAACAACACAAAGATAGACAGATTCAATCTTCTATAATTCCTCAAACTTACGATATGGATTCCGAATTCAAGTCGGAATATCTCAGAATACATACCAATTTATCCCTCTTCGGACTTTGGTATTCACAAGAAATTTCAATAGAATTTCAAAATTTGGTTTTCAAACGAAATCGTTTTATTGATTAAATTCAAATTTTAACTTCATATCCTATTAATCAATTTAACTCAATTTAAAATTTCCAATTTCAAATCCATTAAGGTTTAAATCAAAATGCTGATAAGAAACCGATGAAATACGAAGTAAAATCTTCTACAACGATTCGTAGAGCCACCATTACACCGAAACTACTTCTTGTAGCTGATACGAAGCAATCAAAAGAATCTGGAAAGACGAATCAAAGAAGATTGATAGGAAAGTTTGTTTCCACTGTTGCAGGGTATTGACCATTTATAGTCGTACTCCATGTCCCCTATCTCGTCCTCTTCTTGCACTCATACTTACTATCAGTGGATAGCAAGAGAATTTACTGAGACGTTCAGACGGATATCTTAGGAATTACTCATTCTAGAGTTTACTTCACTCTATCACTAATGAGCTACTTAACGTGTTATACTCCTGAGCTAAAGTTAAACCTTAGCTCTGATACCACTTGTCAAGGTCCAAAGACAGCGGCCACCGGTAGGCTTTGCAACCATCCCAGTCCCACCGTGGCTTACATTGGCACCTCGCATTTACTTTTACGGCCAGCCTCTCGACTGTCACGGCCTTCGCCTAACCAACCCATCCCTCTCAGGGACATGTAGGGGTAAGAGTCTCTCGTTCGCCACCAAACCGCGAAGCGAGAACCCCCTATCATGCTGTAATATAGAAAATGCGATCCATATACGACGTATCACTATCCGGAATGAGTTATACGACCCAAAGGTCCTTTCCCGGCTAACCCGAATAGTGAGCGAAATATTTAAAAACATATGGATATTGGGATTTCAATTAAGTCACAACTTAAACCCAAACTTTCTTTTCAAATGGTTTAACAAATTACCATTTTAATCCTTTTAAACAAAAAGATTCAATTCATAAAGTTCACTTAATTTCACAAAGATTCATTCATAGATTTTCCAAATCGATTCCCATTTCAGTTTAATTAACTCGTTAAATCTTTAAATCAAAGATTTAACTTATAGTTTTCAAAACAATTTCATTTCGAATGGGTTAAACAAATCATCATTTTAAATCTGTTAAAAATAGACAGATTTAATTCATAGCTTTCAAAAAGAATTCATTCATAACTTGGAAAATCCATTTTTCAATTCACTTGAAATTCCTTTAATTTAAACTGGAATTTCTTTTCTTATCTAAAAGCTTTTATCACTCGAAAACAACAGTTTTCAATTTGGAAATCTAATTCATTCATACGAGTTGAAATCCTTGGTTTAAATTCAAATTCCCAAATTAATACTTTAAAATGGTTTAAATTCATATGAACACATTTATAATATTTTTAACCGTAATTTCAAATCATAGGATTCAATTTCAAACTTGAATTCAAATTTAAATCAAATTATTTAAATTTCAAAACTCGATTAAGTTATTCAAAATAACTTTTATATTTGAAATTCCATTTCAAAAGCTTTTCACTTTAAACCCCAAATTTCTAATTTCAAAACCAACTGAAATTAAAATTTCAATTTCAAAAATATCAAATTTAAATTATCTGTGACTTAACCGATTTCCACGTGAAATCCATATTTGTGTGTGTAACAGTGTGGTCTAGGGGTTTTACACACGATAGTGCAACATCAATCATCACATAACAAAATACAGGATATAGTTGATAAGCGATATAAAATATAACGCTTATCGTTCATTCACAGATCACAGATATATATCACAGGTAAGTAAACTACAGATCACAACATAAATCAGGGTGTATCACAAAGCATCATATATCAGGGATATCAAACAATTTAACGTTCAATAGAATCTAAACATTCACAAGTAAGGTCAAACATCCAATAATCATTTATAAGCAGGATTAATAAATCGTTTAATCCAAATTTATTCAATTTATTTCCAAGTAAATTTATTACTTATGAATTAATTATCAATTTCTGATTTATTAATTACAAATCATTTGATATAAATAAATTAAATCAATCACCTTAATTAATTAAATGATTCTTAATTAATCATACTGATTACTTTTAACCCTTTAAACCAATTACATAATTAATTAATCCCTTAATTTTTTTTTAGGAAATTAAATCTTTAATTACTTACCATAAATCAATCCTCTTATAACCATAAGTCATAAATTTCCAATTAATCTTTATTATTGAATAAATCAAAATATCCAAATTTAATTACAATTAGTAATTAACCCCTTAATTACTTTCATTAAGTAGTTAACAATTATAATTGATTATCTTAATAAATAAATCTAATAATTTGTCAAAATTAACCACATTAATTTAATTACTTAATATCCCTATTTAATCATCCTCATTAACTACTAATATTTTCTTAATTACTTTCTTAAGAAAATATCTTAGATTAAAATCATCATTAATCTTTTCTATTTATAAATTAATCAAATTATTTGTTTATAATTTAAATAAATCATTCTTTTCTTTCCTTATAAATTAAATCAGTTTTAGTATAATTTAAACATTTTATTTAAATTAAAATTCCATTTCAATTCTTTTAAATAAAAGAATTTTATCAAATCAAGTTTATTTAAAACTGGAATCCATCCTCTGCCTCGACATGAACCCAGATTGCTCCGAGTCTTTTCATCCTTTGCCTCGAGTAAAACACCCAAAATCCCGAGTGAAACCCCGAGCATTTCAAACTACACTCTCCAAGATCGACAGCCTACCCAAATATGCACGTGCACCGTGCCTCCAGCCACCTCCGGCCACTCACCAGCGTCGCACCCCATCGGCGATCGACCCACGACCACATCACAACCTCCCAAACCTACCACCTTCACTCGAATCAAAATCGAGCATCCCATGTCAGCCTGGAACTCGAGACAGAACCCATTCCACAACCTGTCATTGCCTTGTCCCCGACACTCCGATCACCTGAACACCAGCGTCTCCGGCTACAGCTTCGCCTACGATCCCTCTACGCAATCCCAAACTCCGATCGAACTCGATGTCCCGTAGCATTCGAACGAGATCAAAATACAATTATGTCAAAAACTAGGTTTCCCAACAGAATTTCGTCGCCGTTGCCACCACGACGAACTACTGCGCCTTCCACCATTTTTCCCGGCCTCTCCGTTCACTCCTCTACCTCCAGACCAAACCACGACGTCTCCAGTCGACTCCATCGTCCACGGCAACCCAAAATGCTTAAAACAGTAAAACTAAAACTGCTCTTCAACCCAAGCTCTAAAAATTACAAAACTTGTTTTAAAAATCCTATTTTAGTATGACGTTTCACCCTATACTCCTGGTTTCCTTAAACAAGAAGTTTGATTCTAAACTTATCTGAAGTTGAGATTTGTTTCTTAGTTCCCAGAGATAAATACAAGTTAATTAAATCTTAAATAAATTTTGATACTTAGATTTTTAGTTAAACAATCTACTTTTGTTTACAACTTAAGCTCAACTAGTTGATAGATCAAGAGATGAGGTTGATTTTTCCTATCTACAAACATAAACACAAATAACAGGTATCAGAGAAAAACCAGACACACATATAATTTGCACAGTCATAAATATACAAGATACATAACATCACCGAGGGAAGCACACCATATTAGCTTAAATTATAAGTTTTAAGTAAAATGTTACTCACAGACATTTCAAGGCAGAGAAGGTGAAGTTTACTCACAGATTCTCAATATTGGATTCAAAGAATGGTTTAAAAGATTAAAGTTGCTCACCTTTGCCAATATTTGGAAACAGAGAAGAACAGAACACCTTGTTTTTGAAAACAGATTGAAACTGGAAAATTAATGAATGCTTGAATCTGGAAACTTTAAATTGCTGAAGCCTTGATTGGTTTTGAACTGGAAGACTTTGAAAACTGAATTGTTTTGATTTATCTGATGTTTTGTTTTAGAGGAGAAGATATACTTTAGTTTCTTTTCTTTTTTACAGTTTAAAATGGAACAAACTGATATGAGAAGAATTGATATGTAGGAGATGAGTACAAGTTGATATATTTTTGTTATGTACTGGCAATCCTTTGTTTATACCTTGGCCAGAGATTTTTATCTCATATTGGAGGCTGATATGCTTGAACATGATGGCTTGCATTTATGAGTTTGTACAATATCAATTTTTTTATTTCCTTCGGCTGTACATGTTTGTGTTGAGGAAAGGTGGTATTAAATGCAATGTCTTCCCTCTTGCTTGTCTCGGCTGTACAAAGATGATGATGTTTGGTGGCTTCATAAATTTACATTATACAATTGAATATCTTTGTTTGGTGTACTTAGGATATTTGCATTTATTTGCCTAGTGCTATATGTTTTACTTTACTTTGTTTATGCTTGCCTACTTATTATTATACTTTGCATTTCCAAGTTCTACAGGCTACACTTGCTTTATTTGTTAATGTTTGTTATTCTATATTTTACTTAACTTGTTGTTTATGGTTTGTTTTAGATTTTGTTTCTATACTTTGTTTTGTATGTTTATTTATTTGTTATCTCTTCAATGCAATATAAATGAATTAAATGTTGTTGTTGTCTTGTATTATAAGCTAATGCTTATTATTATTATTATTATTATTATTTCTAAATTTTTTAATCAATTTATCTATTTATTTTACTCTAATATTTATTATTTTCAAATTCACTCACATTTGAGTCGGGGAAACTCGCTCCAATTTTCTAGTTAAATCTACAAATTTTTATCCAAAAATTTATTTAATTACTCAATTTAATTCAAAAATTCAATAAATTATTAATTTAAATAAATTTAAATTTCGGGGTCGTTACAATACGCGAGCTTCTCGATCCTCTCAAGAATAGGGAAAGGTCCAATGAACCTAGGATATAACTTCCCCAACTTCCCAAATCTAAGCACATTATTCATCGGTGATACTTTGACGAAAACTTGGTCCCCAATCGAGAACTCTAAATCTTTCCGTCTCTTATCTTCATAACTCTTCTGTCTAGACTGAGCCTCCTTTATCCTAGTCCGAGTGACCTCAATCTTTTCTACAACTTCTCTGACCAAATCTGGACCAATAATCAACCTATCCTCGGTCTCCAACCAACAAACTGAAGATTTGCATGGCCTTTCATAGAAAGCTTCAAATGGTGCCATACCAATACTAGTCTGATAACTGTTGTTATACGAAAACTTGACTAGATGCAGATGGTCCTCCCATGATCCCCCAAAATCCAGAACACAAGCTCTTAACAGATCTTCCAAGATATTGTTAACTCTTTCTGTTTTCCCATCTATCTACGGATGGTAAGCGGTACTCATCATAAGCTTGGTTCCCAAAACTTCCTGCAGACTCTTCCAAAACTCGCTAGTGAACAAGGAATCTCTATCACTAATTATACTACTAGGAACTCCATGCAGTCTTACCACATTCTTCATGAACAACCTTGCTAAAACAGGTGTCATCCTGGTTGACCAAACTGGAATGAAATGAGCACTCTTGATCAATCTGTCCACTATAACCCATATACTTTCATTCCTCTATTTGACCTTGGCAATCCGTCTATGAAGTCCATAGAAATAGAATCCCACTTCCACACTGGAATATCTAATGGCTGAAACAACCCACTCGGTTTCTGGTGTTTGGCTTTTGCCTGTTGGCAATTCAAGCACTGCCTTATACACAAACCAATATCCCACTTCATTCCTTCCTAGAAGAAACTCCTCTTCGTATCCTGATACATCTTGATACCTTCCAGGATGTATAGTGAACTTCGAACGATGGCATTCATCCAAGAATTCCTTTCTTATGTTTCCCACACTTGGAACACATAATCTGCCTTTCTTTCTCAACCACCCATTCTGGTCAAGACTGAAATCTTTCAAGTCATCGCTCTTGGTTTCTTCTTTTAGCTCTCTGATCCATTCATCTAACATTGAATCCTCTATATGCTTAGAAGCAATTTGTTCGATTAACACTGGTTGAACTTCCAAACAAGACAATGCAACTGTATTACCACTAGATCCAGCCTCGGATCTCCACTGCACTCTGCAATATGCTAATGCTTCCAAATCTTTCCACTCAGCCATCATCGCCAGCACTGCATTCTGGTGTTTCCTACTAAGTGCATCTGCAACCTTATTGCCTTTCCCTGGTGTGTACTCAATCCCAATATCATAAGCGGCTATGAACTCTAACCACCTCTGTTGTCTCATGTTCGGCTCCTTCTAAGAGAACAAATACTTCAGTGACTTATGATCTGTATACAGCTCAAATCTTTCTCCCAAAAGGAAATGTCTACACACCTTCAAAGCAAAAATCACTCAGCTAATTCCAAATCATGCGCTGGATATCTGACCTCATGCGGTCTAAGCTTTCTAGAAGCATAGGCAATCACTTTACCTTTCTGCATCAGCACAGCTTCTAAACCTGTTCCTTCAGCGTCGTTATAGACTACGAAATCCCGAGTCCCTTCTGGAACTGCTAACACAGGTGCATGGGTCAATAAGTGTTTCAAACTCTGGAATGCTTCCTCACACTTATCAGTGCACACAAAATTCACATCCTTCCTCATCAGCTGGTCATCGGTGCTGCTATTCGCGAGAAATCCTTAATGAATCTCCAATACTAACCAGCCAACCCAAGGAAACTCTTAACCTCGATTACTGCCTTGGGTCTCTTCCAACTATTCACTACCTCGATCTTAGTCGGATCTACTAACAACCCTTCCTCTGAGACTACATGACCAAGAAACTTTACCTCTTTCTTCCAGAAGTGACACTTCGAAAACTTCGCTTTCAACTGATGTTGGCCCAGTGACTCAAGCACCACTTTAAGATGAACTTCATGCTCTCTTTCATCCTTAGAGTAAATCAAGATATCATATATGAAAACCAGCACGAACCTATCCAAGTGCTCTCGAAAAATCCGGTTCATCAAATCCACAAAAAAAGCCGGAGCATTCATCAATCCGAACGGCATAACTAACCATTCATACGATCCATATCTGGTCTTGAATGCTGTCAAAGGTATACTATCCTCGGCTACCCTGAGCTGATGGAAACCTGTTGACTGAGAAAATACCTTCGCTCCACTTAGCTGGTCGATAGATATCGATTCTTTATCGTCGTCTCATTCAACTTACGATAATCGATACATAGCCTCAATGATCCGTCCGGCTTCTTAGCAAACACTGCCTCTGCACCCCACGGCGAACTGCTTGGCTTGACAAAACTCTTGCCCTCTAAATCCACCAACTGCACCTTCAACTCCCTCATCTCTGAAGGGGTCATCTTGTTTGGTGGTCTACTCACTGGTTCTGCTCCCGAAACCAAATCTATCCGAAACTCGATGGCTCGTTTCGGCGGCAATCCTACTACAGGCTCAAACGCTTCTGCAAATTCTCTAACCATGAAAACTCGACTCGACACATCATCTGAATCCGAAGCACACAATAAAACAAACATTGCACCGCTAGAACCTCCTACGATGAAAACAATCTAATCGCTACTATCCGGGTGTCTAAGAGATATCTTCCTACCTTGGAAAAATATCTTAGCATCGTACTTACTTAACCAATCCATACCAAGGATAATCCCAAATCCCACAAAATCAAACACATGCAAACTGCACAAAAAAGTATGACCTAACAGGTCAAACTCAAACTGGTCACACCTCAACCCTAGAGTTGCATACCCTCCTATTGGATTCACAACCCTGTAAGGAAGTAACTAAATATGTGGGTTCAAGGTTAAGCTTATCTATCAAACATCTAGATATAAAAGAATGCGATGCACCAGTATCAAATAAAACCCTAATAGACATACCATGAATCTAAAGTGTTCCTCCAAGAACTGCCTTCCCCTTCTCCTGGGCTTTTGGCTTAGAAGCGGCAGTCTCTAATGCATACACCTTTCCCTTACCATCTCTAATGGGCTCCTTGCACTAGTTCTTATAATGGCCTATCTGGTCATAGTTGAAGCACATGATATTCTTCCCCTTAGCCACATCCTTTGCTTTCCCTGAGCGAAACTCATTAGCAAAGTGCCCCCTCTTGTTGCACTTATAACAGACAACCTCAGACTTTGCTTTCTTATCTGCTCCACCCTTCTGAGTACCTTTCTTAGGAAAGAACTTTCTCTTCTGGCTCTGCCCAACCTGGACCCCTTTTTCCTTGTTCTTCTTTAGAGACTTAAGGACTTCTTCCTGCCTCAAAGCCATCTCTACAACAATATCAAAAGGATCTCTAAGATGAGAAAAATAACAATAGCCAACTCCGGCTTCAATCCTCTGATAAGCTTCTCATTCCGCTTCAACACGGTATCGACAGAAGCATACCATATCGGGCCAAGTTTCACACTTCCTAGCATACTCAGCAATAGACATCTCACCTTACACCAGCTCAGCAAACTGCCTAATCATAGCTGACTGTGCCATTACAGACATAAACCTCTCCTGGAAACTCCTCTTCAAATCCTCCCAGGATACTATCTCCTTATCAACTGTCATTGTTACACTGTTCCACCAAAATAATGCAGCTCCCTGAAGCTGCCTGGACGCCAACCTCCTCTTATGCTCATCATTGCGCCCTAGATCTGCAAAAATCCTTTCGCAGTGCAATAACCAATTTTCAACTCCAATGGCATCCTCTGTTCCCATAAACGGCTTTCCTCCTAGCATTACATAATCATCACCCATCTTAGAGAAATGATTAACTACCGTAACTTCTGGAACCCCTGCTCCTGCAGCATTTCCTCCTAACACACCGGCTGCAACTCATGCCTACATCATATTCTTGAAAAACTGATACATGGCTTCCATTCCAACCTGTAGGACTTCAGCAGCAACATTCTTTACTTGACCTTGGTTTCTCCCAACACTAGGTCCAACATTCATTTTGGTGCTTCCCCCTCCTTAGTTAACTCTACTTCTTCTACTATCCATATCTATATTCAAACCTCATGAGATACAGAAAGATAACCTAATCAAAGATAGATGAATTGAGATAAAGCGCATACTTATATATAGCAAACACAAGTACGTTACTATAGCGTTAACCTAAACCCAAATATTAGTCTAATTTCTTTGGATTTTTGTTTTCAATACCAACTTTTAGTTAAATTTTTCATAAACCCATGCTCCGATACCAAGTTGTAACATCCCGTATCTGGAGGCCAAAAGCTAAGCGCTATGAATGCTGCAGTCATCCATAGTATTAACTTCTGGTGATGAAATACGGTAATGTTAATGGTATCCATAATATCAGAAGCACTTGAATATGAACAAAATCACATATTTCCAAAAACAATAATTTTCAGTAATTATATTTCAAACAATATCATATCCAAGTTACAAAAATCCCCAAATGTATCACAGGCATTGAACAAATATAATTTACAACAATACGCCAAGAGCAACATATGAAGATGCCCCTTGGATAATCAAAGCTATATAGACATAATTCTCTTAATACACAGCACAATCAATTTTAAAACAAAACTCCTAAATTAGCTATCCATCAGCCACTTGCTCGTCTGTGGATGCTTTATTCGCCGAAATCTGCTAAAACCTAAAAACCTAAACTCTCAGCCTACTCAAATCAAATTTTGAACACCCAAGAGTTTAAGGGGAAACAAAAACTTCAAGTCAGACATAAAGCCTGGTATGAATAATTTTTCTTACATCTTAGTTTACTGATAAATAGTGAGACCACGCTGCTTAGCAGAACGGGTTTCCACTCACTAATATCTCTATTCAAAACATATATTTTGCAAATCCTTTCCTGCAACCAAACTGGTTAATCAACTGATTATAATAATAATATAGCAATATCCATTGTGCTAAAATAGGAAATAAATAGACTGTCTGTCTAAAATCTGAGTTGTCTGCTCTATACAGGACTATTTGTCCTAAATTCTGAGCTAACTGCTCTTTTCTGGACTATTTGTCCTAAAACAGATTATACCCAAATGGGTAATATCTTTTATGCTAGATAATGGGCTATTTGTCCAAAACAGGTAAAAAAAAAGGGTGGACTAACTGTCCTTAAAAAGTAGCAAGATCTGTTATGCTAATAATGACCTAACTCTTCATATTAGAGCTAACTGCTCTTTTCAGGACTAATTCTCCTCCGAGCTGATTGCCCTCAAAATGGACTACCTATCCGAATTTAAATGAGCTAACTGCCTGAATTTTCTTTTGGGTTAACTACCCTTCAAAATATCTGGGCAAACTGCCCTTCAAATTTTCCTTGAAAACCATTTCAAAATGATTTAGTCCGTCAAATCATATATATACAAGGAAAATATATCTTTAGCATTACTCTAAGCTATTTTTGCTATTTTATATATACTTTACTCAAAATATTGTTCATGATGTTCAATAAGGATTATCTATCCTTTTAAAATAAGTTAAAGTCCTTTATAACTTAAAACACTTAGGCTATCTGCCCAGTACTTATATTCAAAACCTTTGTTCAAAACTTTTAAACAACCTTTCGAAAACATAGAAGGTAACTCATTCTAAACCATTAATAAAACTCTTCAAAATCATTGAAGGTAACTCCTTCAAAACCTTTAAAAAGCCTTCCTTTTATAAGCTTTAAAACGTATGACATCCACCTTAAAATCTTTTAAACCTTAGCCTTTCGAAAACATTAAACCATACCTTTCGACCTTGTTGGAAGGTCCTACCTTTCGACCATGTCGGAAGGTTTCTTTTCGACCCAGTCGAAAGGTTTCACCTTTTGACTTTGTCAAAAGCCTAGGGTACCTCCCCTATAAAATCATTTATAAATATTTCGAAGGCAATCAAACTCAAAACCTTTCAAAGACATTGGGTTCAAAGTGGAAACCTTTCGAAACCATTCAAAGTTAACTACTTTGAAACCTTTAAAATGTTTTGACTTAAAACATTTGGATTATGTCTCCAAATAGAGCAAAAGAATCAGAAAAACATTAGAGTCGAAAGCAATTGCTTCAAAACATTTATAAAACCTTTCAAACCCATTCGAAAATAATGTTGGTGTTGGAACCAACCCTTTGAAATCAATGGAGAGAGGCAGCAAGTTTTAGAAAAAAAAGTGACCCACCCAATAGTATTTAACATCCAAAAAACTGCTAAATAAAACGCGTCCCAAGCAGAAATATCACAAGTACCCCCACGTCCCGGGCCGTCGCAAGGAAAAAAAGATTACTTTCGACTCCATCTGTGTCGAAATGTTTGGAAGCGGTAACTATTCTTTCAACCATATCGAAAGCTATACCTGTCGACTTTGTCGAAAGGTTTTAATTAAAACAAGAAAGCAAACCGATCGAAACCTTTTTCTTTTAAACCATTTGACATGTCAAAGCTCTTTGTCGAAAGCTAGCAGGCGTATTTTCTTTAAAACCAAAACAAAGTTTCATCTCTTTCGAAAGCTCTAACCTTTCGTCCCTAAACCTCTCGGCTCCTTCCAATTAACTACGTACCAGTTGTCTGATACCATGTGCATTGGTTATTGACCTAGTCGAAAGATTTGATACCTTTCGACCTTGTCGGTAGGTTTGGAACTGAGGCGGAACCTCTTGCCGAAAGAGTTGAAATAGTAGGAAAACTATTTATTTGTACTTTAAAATAGTTCTTTTGCATCCAACCTGCCTTATTTGTCTAAATCTGATTGGTTTCCAGGTTTTATATTCAAAAATGTCACCGACTTTCCTTATTTAGAAATTTAAACAATTTTGAAAAAGCCCCATTCTCCTTTAGAATTATATAAAACATTTAAGTCGCATACATTATATAATTTTATAGAACTATTAAGTCATCTTAGAAAATTCTAGAAAAATTCCAGAAAATCAATTAATATGTTCTCTTTAACATATAAAATTTTCGAATCCAAATAATAATTATTTTTCCCTTAAATAATTCAATAATCCAAAATACCATTTTCTTCCTTAGAAAATTCATAACAATTCCACAAAAATTCAGAAAAATCTAAAAATTGAAACCCATCTCTAAATTAACCTTTTAGATCATCATAAAAATTCAAAAGGATAACGGATGTCATTTAATAGGGTTTTCATCTTAAAACATGTCATAAAATCTATGTGAACATTCATAAATCATCAACATATATATATATATATATATATATATAATCATTTATCATTCAAAAACATGGCAAATATTTGCAAAATCATTTGGATTAAACCTTAATACCAAAACCATAAAAATTTAGAGATGTAAACATTTTTCACCTTTGTTTTAGTGATTAAGGAGCTTGAGATTTAAATGAGTTTGAATTGAATTTTCTTTTTCCTTAAGCTTTTTCTTTTGTTTCCTCTTCTTCTTTCCTTGTTAATGGTGGTCGGCCTCACTTTAGAAAATTTTGAAATGAAATGAATGTGTATAGAGATACACAGCCTAAGGAAGATAATATATGAGTGGCCTCTTTCCCATAATACCTCTCCTCGAATTCATTTTAAACCCTTCATTTGATTTATTAGTTAAAAAGGCACGACTACCTCAATTAAATCAAATCTCAATCCCCGTATTAATACACTATTTTATTTAGTTTATCTAACTAAATCTCCTAAATAATTTTATCAAAATTCTAGAGTGTTATACTCGAACAAAACACGAATCCCCAAATAGATTCCCACATCTCGAAAAGATCTCAAAACCACACATGGATCCAGCATTTCGAATAGATCCACTTTCAAGAGATAGAACGTGTTTCTCATTTTTGAAGTGGTTTTCAATAAATAAAACATATATAGATCTCGGTCTCATTAAGACTAAATCGGCAAGTTTGGTCATATTCAACAATAATGAGAACGATGACAAATGGAAATCAAGCCTCGTATACTTATCAATTTTCCGATATTTTCATGGCACACTGTCCCTCATTCAAGGATGAAGTCGGTAGGTTAGAGCTCTATTGCTCATATTCCTACTCTAACATCAGCCTTAACTTTCACAAATAGAGAAGCTTACTTCATCGGCTCTTAGTGCTAAGTATACGACTAAATGTTTTCCATAAACGAGTAAACAAACAAAGCACGATCAAGTCGTACAAAGCACGATCAAGTCACATAAATGATTTCTAGTCCCTTTTTATTTAATTAATCATTTATTAATTAAAACCTCTGTTATTAGTAAAATTCCTTTTGTCCAATAAAACATCTTTTATAAATCAAAACTTTTAATTGACTAAAACTTCCTTTATTAATTAATAAACCTTTATTAATTAAAACATACTTTATTAATTAATGCTGCTTTATTAATTAAAACTTCCTTTATATACAAGTATATATAATATTTCACTATTTATTTATACTCTTTTCAATAGTTCAAAAAGTATTCATATACCTATCTCAATGGTATAAGTATATTCATAAGTCAGTAAATGGCCACTTACTTAAAACACAATCAAAGAGGTTAAAAGTGAATGTCACTCAAATATTGTTACTATAAACCTCTTTTTTCTTTTATACCTTAAAACTTGTACTTTTCTATCTTTTTCCAAAGATTCCGTACCTTTTATTTTCTTTAAAATTCCATAATTAAAGACCAAAGTATTTTCCAAAAACATTTAGCAATATTTTACGACATTAAAAATATTTTTCAAGGGGTTAAATACAAACGTTTCCAAAACATTATTTACGACAAACTGAAAACCATTTCACTTAATCATTATCTTTAAAACACTCTTTTAAATATCTAATTACTTTTCAAAAGTACAGTTAAACGAGTAAAAAATATTGCCAAAACATCATTACTACAAACCCAAAATCACTTTTATATCTGTCATTAACTTTGAAACATTCATTAAAAGCTCTACGTACATATCCACTTATTAAGCAAGGTAATATACATTTAATCAGTTTTACAAAACCATCTATAATAATATAATTGTTATTATCCAAAAACACCTTTGTATTCTTTTACAAAATACTAAACTTCTTTTCCAAACTTCTAAATATACTAAAATACCTTTAAAAAGATACACACACACATACATACACACACCAATATATTTATAAAACTAAGATATTTTATAAAATACTATAAACAATTTGAAAGATATTATAATATAAAAGCCTTTTATTTCTTAAATAAAATCTTTAAAAAAAATTCTAAAACTATATTTACTAAAAATGTACTTTAAAAATACTTTAAAGTACTTATGCTATGGTTTAGAGCATCCAAAAAAACAATCATATAACAGTACTGCATGGTACTATAATCACTAGTAAACAAGCTAACAGTTTGCCAGGTTCAAAAATCATCTTATCACCCAAGGACGATAAACAATCTACTAAGCATACCTTACGTTGAACAGCCTCAAGTATTACTCAATTGATTACTCATGCTACCCCATAACAATTCGAAGAGTCATTTACCCAACATTCCATTAGCCAACACATATAGCATACAAACATACTAAAGCACATATGAAATACATATATCACTTGTATGCAATATTAAATCTAATAACTAGTTCTATCATATAGATTTCACATTCAAACTAATAAGACTCGCTTGACCTCTCTAGTGCATACTTTGATCAAGTTCCTTGATTAGAGACTTATGTTCTCCTTACATAGCCATTGTTGATTGGGGTTTTAACTCGACAGAATTCAAAAGGAGTTTAAACATTCAGATTAAGTCAGAACGACTCAGAACTTGACCCGAAGGCCTAAAAGTACAAGACAAAAAAAATAAGAAGTTTGGCCTAGAATTATGCTAACTATTCGCATCGATATCGATCTGAAAAGTTAGCTTCAATCAACCCCCAAACTTCCCGAGCGACCTCTGCAGATGACTACAGGCTTTTGGTAAAGTGGTTCTGGCCTGAGTGCTCTTTAACCTCCAGAAATACCGTCCTATATGCAACAATATAGGGATCTTATCCCTGCTGAAGCTCTGCCATTATTTCTTCACTATTCTTCTCCCATACAACAGCCATTAAGGGACAACTAAGATCCTCCTTTTGTCTCCAACTATAATGGCTTGATCTGATCTAGGAAAGGAGAATTATATTGTAATCCAAGCTCTTTTGTAATAGCAGTTGATGAATAAAAGAATCTACAAAGTGGACGTATGCTTCATTAACAGCCGAAGCACTTTAAAACACTCTTGTCTCTTTGCTTTTTCGATGATTTAGTTTTGTTTTTTATATATTATTTGCCTTGGTAAATAGGGCTAGTGCTTTCACACTCAATCCAGAGTGTTGATCCATTTTTTGGGTTAGTGCTTTCACTGAGAACCTTGAACTAGATATGAAGAATTGAAGTTTGAATCTAAGATTTAGAGAAGATGAGTAGGCCTAATACTAGATCTAAAGCTGTAGCAAGTCAATCGGAGCGTGGGGGCGGCTAGGAGATGTCCTCAAATCTCATCAATCTAACTATGTGATTAGAGAGGAGATAGAAAGGATGATGAAAGAGATGTAGGATGAGATCTTAGCTAGACAAAAGGAGATGATGGACAGCTTCTTCCAGAGGATAGAGCAGCAAGTGACGGCTAGATCTATAGGAAATAGGAATCAAACTCCTGGGAACAGCACATGAGCTGTCGTAGTTGGATTGGAACAAGATGGAGTCTTGCCCTCATGCCCAGAGCAACCGATACTGAGGCAACGCTGGAATCAACGTGGGAATCAATCCCAATGCTAGAGTGACTGTTGAAACACCAGGAACTGGTGGTATGGGAGCTAATCCAAATACTAGGATGCAACCAGCAGAAGAATATGTAGTAGAACTTCCTCGTAGGAATGTAGGTCTGAATGAAGCTAGAGTTATGAATCAGAATACAGGCGTGCGGCTGGAAGAGTATATCCCGGGATACCCCCATTAGAACAGGGGCAAAATACTACATTAGGACGGAGATCTTCATTGGAGGGTGGGAACCAAATTGCTGAATTGGTACGAAGGTTCATTAGAGGAGGACCCACGAATCAGTGTTTGGAAGACGTGAACAAGAATTAGTTTACTGCTAGTATCCGAAATGCGAGAAATCCTCCAGATTTCAAGCTTTCGACATTCGAAATGTACGATGGGAAGATAGATCCGATGATTCATATGATGAGATACATCCAACATATGGAGGTGTTGGGTGCCTCTAAGGAGGTAATGGGGCGGTGCTTCCCATTATACTTAACAGATTTAGCTGCAATGTGGTTCAGATAGTTGGAGAATTGATCCTTAAGCACATGGACCGACTTAGTGAGCAAGTTCTTGAGACAGTTCAGAGTTCACGTTTCATAATGTACTTAAGCTCTCAAATGTAAAACAAAGGCTTGGAGAGTTCTTAAGAAGTTATTTAACAAGATACAATGTGGTGGCTACGATCGATGAACCAGATCCATTATTTATCCTAATAGTAGCAGTATCTGGAGTTGCAAGTAAGACTTATTTCCAAGCTGCATTGAAAAGGGATCCACCGATGGATCTTATGGAATTCTACTACGAAGCTGAGAGATATTTGCGTCGGGAAGATGCTGAAGCCAAGGATGAATATGTGGATGCTGAAATAAATGATGTGGAAGATAGGGGACCGTCCGGAGCTGGAATTAGAAAAGACAAAGGGAAGAGGAAAACAGATGATGACTTTGGGGGGCTAAAACAACAGTGGAAGGAGTCAAGATTCTCTTCATACACTGACCTGACTAAAACTCGGAGAGGATATACTAGGATACTAAGGGCAAAAACTCTACCAGAAGCTACCTAGGAGGGTGCCCACTGATCGAGAGAAAGGTCTAGAAAGTTTTGCATCTTCCATGAGTTGAATGGGCATGAAACGAATGAGTGCCGGCACCTTGATGATTTGATAGAAGAACTGGTTTGAAATAACCAGCTACCACAGTACGTGAGGAATAGAACTGCGGTAGAATTGCAAGAACAACCACTTTACGTGACAAATGCATCAAGAAACGCCTAGGGATTTGAGCCAAGAAAAATTATCCCATGATCAAGGTAGATGGGAGTCGAATCCAGCACCTATGCTTTGCTTTTTCATTTCTTTTTCATTTCTTTTTCCATACATTTCTTTTGGTATTTTGGTAATAATAACCTTAGGCCGCTTATATTTGTATGGGATCTCGAACGGTCCCTAGGCAAGCTCTGAGTCGGATGCTTGAGATGACTATTTAGGACAATAATTACCTCGGACCGCTTACACGTATACGGGACCTAGATTGGTTTCTAGGCATGCTCTAAGTCAGGTCTCTGGGACAAACATTTAGGATTTATGCTTGTTTTGATTCCTGTTTGTTTGATTTCTGCTTATTTGTTTTGATTTGAATACTTGAATTTTGGAAAATCCACATTGATTATGATGGTTGATAATAATCGCCTTAGAGTTCCGCCATGGGACCAGAGTGCAAGATTCAAGTCCCATTGCCATAGAGCAAGTGGATGGACTTGTACGATATTAATCGTCTTAGAGTCCTAACCGAAGAGATGGGACCAGAATGCAAGAGTAAGTTTCCTCACCGGAGAGTGAGTGGATGGGCTTATTTAATCCACCTTCTCTTAACAAACAAACAAACTAAAGAGATCGTCCCCTTAACTTAAAACATTAAACGATCCAGAGAGATCGCGCATTAAACTAAACAATAAATGATCCAGAGAGATCACAAATTGAACCTATATGATTAGGAGAGACCGAGCCTTAAAACAGATTTCATTTATTAAAAGGAGTTGAATGCCTTATAAATAGAATAAAACCAGTAAATCATGAATGAACACAGGATGATTTCGATATATGATGTGATTCTGATATATGATGCGATTTTGATATATAATATGATTTTGATATATGATTTGACAACTCTAAATGATAAGCAAAATGATAATGATGTAGATCCCGAATGAACATGGGTCAATTAGAGATATGTGATGTAATTAGAGATGTGTGATGTAATAACTTCGAATGAAACCGGAATGATTGTGAAGTATGAATTGTAGTTAGGTAGAGTATAGATTCTTAAGCTATAACAGGTTCAGAAAGACTTGTGATCGTTGAAAGAATCCAATGAAACTGGACGGTTCACCAAGGCTAAAGTAGCTGGAAAGCTCAACAGTCGAAGGCTCATTACTAGAACTTGTTCTGGAGCAAAGCATACCTTTCATTCAAAAGGCGTACTGTGAGTGTGAGGAGCAAGTGTTAATTGGATTTTTAACCCAATAGAATTCAAAAATAGTTAAAACATTCATATTAAGTTAGAACGACTTGAAACTAGACCCAAAGGCATAAAAGTACATGACAAAGAAACATAAAAAGTTTGGCCTAGAATTACGCTAATTATTCGGATTGATACCGATCCAATCAAATTGGATCTGTACCGATCTAAATTGTTGGCTCGTGGTTCCTTCTAACCACTTGCATTACACTCCTATGCCTCTACTAAGCTCACTTATCAAGTTTCGTAACATTCCAAGAAACCTAGTTCTAGAAGTGAAGACACATATGATCCATTCAAATATCTACCCATTTTTGGACCGAAGAAACTTAAAATGGACCTACGGAACTTATATGGACTCGGATTGACTTAAAATTTGGAGAGGACACTTAGAAAACATAAAGGAAGGGTAACACCAAAAATGAAGTCATTTGGCCAAGCTAGTTGGGATCGGTACCGATCCAAAGTTTGGATCGGATCAGAACCAACTAAAGTGGGCCCCACCACCTGAGATCAGGTGGTAGGTTTTACACACACTCTAGAAGTTACCTGCACAGTTTCTTCTGATTCCGATAAGTATCGAGCAAGTTATGGATAGTTCTCCTCCAAATTGAGCTAGTTTGATGAATCAGATCTGACCCACCTAGTATGGGCCTCGCCCCATGAGATCCGATTTGGAGGCGCTCCTGCTCATCTACATTACATGTATGAAGTTTCATGTCATTTGGATAAGTATTAAATTGAGAAGACATAAAAATTGCACAATGTTCGGATCGGTACTGATCCAAAAAGTTAGCTTCAAACACCCCCAAACTTCCTGAGCGACCTTTGCATGATGACTACAGGCTTTTGGTAAAGTTGCTCTAGCCCGAGTGCTCTCTAACCCCTATAAATACCATCTTATCTGCAATAATAAAGGGATCTGATCTCTGTTGAAGCTCTACCATTATTTCTTTACTCTTCTTCTCCCACACAACAGCCATTAAGGGACAACTGAGATCCTCTTTTTGTCTCCAACAATGGTGGCTTGATCTAATCTAGGAAAGGAGAATAATATTGTTGTAACAACCCTAGATTTTTGCATATATTTTTAAAATTTGACTTTATTTTATTTTGGAATTATTTAAACTTGTTTTATTTCAAACATTTCATTTTTAAATATAAATGTTGATTATTATGTGAATTATAATTTCATCTCTGTTTATTTTGAATATTTTCTTGAAATGTTGATTTCTGGTCAAACTTTGACTTTTAAAATTTAAATATATAAATTCGTAAATTTTATCTTTTTTTATGAAAATATATTAAATAACTTGAACATTGCTTTTTGTTTCGTCGGAAACGGACTTAAAATGTGAAAGTTATGTAATTTTCAATATTGAGTGTAATTTGTTTTATTTAACAACTTTGTCTATTTTAATTGATATAAATTTTATTTTCTTTGTCATATTTTATTTTAATATGTGTTAATATGTTATTTTATGTATATTTTGTCTTTTATTAGTTTTAAAGTGATAATATAATTTTTCCAAAGCTCATTGAATTTATTTTCTATTTTTAAAGGTTAGTTTCCATTTTTATACTATTTCTTCATTTAAATTATATTTAATTAAAATTTATTTATTCACTTTTATGTATGCATTTTTATTTTTATGTTTTATCTTTATTTATAAATATTTTTCATGTACATACAATTTTTCCAAAGTTCCTTTCATTTATTTTCAAATTTTCAAGCCTAGTTTACATTTTTTTTACTATTTTCTTAATTTAATTATATTAATTAATATTTATTTATTTATTTTGTTTATTTAATATATTTTCGTGTTTTATCTGTATTTATACATATTTTACATGTATTTAAAATTTAAAAAGAAATGGTGGAAATTTGAAAGGTTTGTGACTCTTTATTTGCCTAAGCCTTTTTGTATTCTGTTTTTTCATTTCTCAACCAACATCTCTTCAATTGGCTGCCTTAACTCCATTCTTCAGCCGTGTATTCTTCTTTCTTTTTCACGTGAAAGGTAAGACTTCTCATTCCCTAAAAATCACGGCCATGAAGAAAGAAAAAAAGAAAAAAAAACTATGGCTTTTCTTTTCACAATTTTCCCTCTTCATTATTAAATTAGCCTTCCTCTTCTTCAAATTTGCTTGGCCTCACCTCTCTCCTTGCTGACCACTATCCTCTCCACCATCTACAACAGCACCAACCCCCTCTCCTCTGACCACCACCTCTGGCCATGACCATTAGATGAAGCCACCACCTCAAATTTGCAAAGCACTTCAACAAAACAATGCTAGCCAAGCCTATACTCCACTATTGCCTTCATAGTTGCTTTTGGCCACCCCTTAGCCACCACCACCTTCATCTACTTCACCTTTGGGTGCCCCTTTCACTACTGTCCAGATCTAACCTGACATGAAGACCCCATGGCCGAGCCTATATGTGGTCATAGCCAAGCCAAAATGCACCAAAAACCTCACCTATTTGCCTTGAACTCATGTATGCTCCATGTTGTAACTCTTCCACGACCTTCATCCACTTGTTGCCTTGCCTATATGATGTTAAACCTGACCTATATGATTCCATACCTGAGCCAAAGCATCATCATAGCCGAGCATAAGGTCCCTAGGCCGTGCATTTGAATGGTTGAGGCAAGGTCAAGTCATCTATTTCTTTGTTGCTTCTTATTTCAAATTGTTTCTATACATAGTTTGTGTTGAATATCTATTTATGGTTGTCTTGTTTTATTGTCTTGTTTATTTGTTGCATACAAGATCTTCATCAAGGCTATCCATACATCTAAATCAAATCGTGCTTGTCGTGCCTTTGTTGTGTCAGTGTTGTGTGCTTTGGTGGATATCTCCAGCTATGAACGGGTGAGTTAATCTCACCAGACTAATATGTACTCATATAGTGATAAACTGACATCACCTGAATCTGTATATGCATATCATCCTGTTAACTGCTATATTATTATCATATGATGTTCACACCTGTTATTACACCTGTTATATCATATGTTACTGTTATTTCATGCTATCATGTTATTATATCAGTTATTACCATTGCAAGTTCCCTGTAGACTAGAATCACTATGGGTTGAAATGATACATACCCGAACGGGCTTTAGAATAAGGGAAAATCGTTATGGGCTGAAATGATAGGCCTGAACGGTTTTCAAAATCATTCATTTTACTTGGGACTGCGGGTTTGAAATGATAGAACCCGGGTTTTCTTTGTAAATTGCAGATTGAAATGATATATATCCGTATCACTTGACCTAGGCTAGAAAACTATATACAGACCCGTGGTTTATATAATATTTTTCTGAAATGTTTTATAAATATTTTAAATGTAAAATTTATAATATTTTGGTTTAAATTTAATAAAAATGATTTTCACAGAAATATTAGTGATTTTCTATAATTTAAATAATGAATTAAGTAAATGGTAAAGTAGAATTTGAACTATAAGTAAATTTTGGAATTTATGTTTTGTTTTAAAAGGGAAATTATGTAAAGTAAGGAAAATATAATATTTTGATTTAAAAATGTATTTTAAATGATTTTATAAAATTTATAATGGGTTTTGAATAAGTTAAAATGTTAAATAAATGAATGTTTAAGTTAAAGTTTTGAAATATAACTTAAATTGGGAATTTTGAACCTTTGTTAAAAGTGAAATCTTAATTTAGTAAACTAAATAGAAATAAGTTATATTTTGGAATTTTAAACTTAATTGTTAAGTTAATAATTTAATTAAAGAAATGGAATTTAATAATTGAATTTAAATAAGAAATTATGTTAAATTTGGATTATTGGATGAAATTGAACTTTATAAAAATCATAAAAATAAGAGTATTGAAATGATGATTTTAAAATGTGAAATATATGATTTTTATAAGTTAAAATTATTTATATTAAAAGTTAATTGTTTGTGAAATGGTAATTAAAACTCTGAATTTGATTTGACCGCATTTTGAAATGTAAGTAAAAGATATTACAACATTTTTGTAAATGCTTTTGTTGTTTTAAATGAACTAAAAGGTTAATTTGAAATAAAGGCTATTATAGCACTTTGTAAGTGCTATAGTGGTTAAACTTAACATTAAAGTTTATTTGGAATTTAAAGGAAATCTATTACAGCATTTAAATGTTGTCTTTTGTTAAATGAACTGTTTTAAACTATAACTTTATGTAGCATTTTATAAGTGCTACAGAAAACTATATTTTTGCTGTTTTAATAAAAATTTATGAAAACTAATCTTTGGAAAATGATAAAATTTTGGGAATTTAATATTAAATTTCTAAAGATAATGAAGAGACATTTAAATGGTTTTAAATTGTTTTAAATGGTTTTAAATGGAAGAATTTAATTTTTAAATGTGAGATTGAAAATGGTAATTTATTCCAAAATAAAATGAATGATTTAAATGGTATTTAAATGAATTAAATGAATGATGTTTTGAATAATATTTTGATATTTGAAATGATATTTGATTTCTGATTTATTTAAATTATTTGATAAAATGAATATTTAAAATATATATTATTTGAGTTTATTTAAATGATATTGGATTTATGAAATGTGGGATATTTAAGCTTTGAATTATTTTAAAAATTGAATAGTTTATTTTGTGGACCAAATCTATATTTGAAATTGATAAGATTTGAAATGGTTGGTGATAAACTATAATTGAATTGAAACTTTGGAAATTTAATACCTGATTTGAAATCTTAATAATTTCACTTTTACATGAATTTAAATGAATTAATTTGTTGGAATATAAATTATTTAAAGGTGATTGGAAATAATAATAAATGAATGATATCTTTGAATTTAAAGGTATTTAAAGTTGAATATTTGGATTTGAACTCAAACGATATTTTGATAATAAAATGATTTGAAATGAAGTTTTGGAAAGATACGATATTTTGATATATTAAAGTGGTTTGAAATGATTTGATCTTTATTCTGATAAATATTTGAATTTGAAAATGATATTTTATTTTTGAAATATAAAATATTATTTTAAAAAGTGAGTATATGTTTGAATTGGAAATGATATGGTATTGTTTTGAATATAGTTTTGAAATAAAATGGTTTGGTTTAGAAGTATAAACTATTTTGAAAGGAATATAGTTTTGAAATGAAATGAATTGATTTTTCAAGTATAACTATTTTTAAATTATAACCACCGGTTATAATAACGATTGGTTGTTAAAGAGACCGGGATCGGATATGGACATACTCTCTGTCGATACCGAAAACCACTTTAACAACTATGTACGCGGTGGAGATTCCAGAATGAAGTAGGATGGTGACGACGTTCCTAAGGTAAATTTCGTGGACCTAACTCCCGTGAGTTAGCTTAAGGTGGCTAAAACAGGAGCGATCTCGGGCCAAAGGAGGTAGCACCTCTGGTCGGACACACTTCTTCGAACCATTCTATTACTGTTGTGATCGATTGGGTACACCCCTTGATTTTGGAGTGTTGTTCGCGGTGGGTGTAGTGGCTGCTACGTTACCACCAGCCCGTGTGCGTGATTGGTATATCTACCCTGGCATTGCCTTGTGTGCCGTGTCATCTACCATACCGAGCCTTTACTACGAGTTTGTTTTTCTCCCGTAGCCCATGTGGTATCCTCTGACAGTCCCTGGGAGTGGAGATGGCATGATATTGGATGGACTACTGGGACTATTATGTGTGAAGGGTGATATGGGTAGCCCGGAACGCTATTTAAAAGTATGTTTACTTTACTATAGACATTATTATAATAGCGAAATATTACTATATAGTAAATAGTTTAACGGATCCTTAGAGGATGGGCAGTCCCAGGCATCCTTTAAGTTACTTGTATCTTTATTACAGTTCACTTGAGTTGGTTTACATTATATAAGTATATATTGTCCTGACTCGAGTGTTTTGTGTTTTGCTTTACGCTCGGGTCAGCCTGAGTTATTCACAGATTTGGATTTCCACTTCTTGGAGGTTCAGAATTGCTGGAGATTTATCAGCTCATCTAGCTTTATCCTCTTTAGTCTGTCGTTCTATTTCAGCTCTTGTATTAGTAGACTTCTGTGTATTGAGACTTCTGTTGTACTTTATTTCTTCTGTTGTATCTTATGTAACTCTGATATATTTATATAGTAGCTTCATGAACTACTATTTCTTTTACTTCCGCTGCATTATTTTACTCTGTGTCTGTGATCTGTGATTATTTATTTACTGTATATTCTGAGATTTGCCAAATTTTATTTACAACGTGGTATTTTGAGCAATTCAAGTTCGACATGTACGGATGCGAAATGCACGAAAAACCGGGTTGTTACAGTTGGTATCAGAGCTTTGGTAGCTCTAGGCAAAACTTAGAATGTATGGTAAATTTATTTACAGAATCACTTTCATTCGAGCTTAAACCTTTCCTCCTTGATTCGAATTTCCTTGAATTTTGGAACGTTCCCTGCGGTTCCAAAATCCATTCTTGTTCCTCACTATTCATCTTCTTTTGATTCTGGAGTATCCCATAACTCCACTTCGAATGATTTTTATAGTGAAATTGGCGGTTTCGCCAATATTTCAATTTGCTTGTAAAAGTGGGAAACTCCTTTACAATTAGCATCGATTCACCAGTGATTTATATCTATCCTTGGTTCAGATGCTGATATCTTTTGTTGCTCCAAACTCTATCTCTTGAGATCGGATGTAGATTTACTCCTGACAATCCACATTTGATCTTATTCATTAAGTCACGGTTGACCCGGTTAAGGTTGCCTGCGATTTACCTAAGCTTATCCATCTTCCTATTTTTGTTAATTAATCATCTTGTCTTTGTTTCCAAACTATCTCCAAACATTTTGAATTGTACTTGTAATCTATGTTTTGTTTTATATATTGTGTTGTTTGAGTTGTTGATGTTGATTTGGGTTTCCGATCGATTCGTCTGATCAGCGTTATCGATAGGATTTCTAAAACACTTTGACAGAACAAACTGATACAGTATTATTTTAAAATTTGGATAATTAAATAAAATTTTGATACATAAGTAAATTTATGGAACTTAATAAATTGATTTAAATTGATTATTTAAAATTCTAATACTTGATTTATCATTTATTGTTCTATAAATGAATTTATAAATAGTTGTTTATAAGTTCATTTGGAAATGTAAAATGAATTTAAAACAAGAATTTGAGAATTCAATTTCCGATGATTTCGAACTTTGGTTTAAAGTTAAAAGGATATATTATTTAAAGTATTTTCGAATAGATATTTGTTTCCAAAGAATTTTAAAGTTTAAAATTAGTGCTCTTTTCTTTGTCGCTGGAAAATAATTTCGGTGATGACTGCAGCATCATCGACATTCATTTTCGAGTTTCGAAGTGAAGAGATCGTTCTGTAGTCTTGCTACAGCCTTGTTTGGGAAATTTAGTTGATTTGAATCTCTAAAATATGATTTGATTTATAATATATATAGGTATATGATTTAAATTTGATTTGACATACTATGTACATATATTTATTTACCTCTAAATGGTTTGAAAGGAATTGGAAATTTTATTCTTTAATTCTATCTTAAAGAATAATTTCAATTATAAAAAAAGAAAATCAAATTTTTTGAATAAATGATTCAAACTTGAGATAATTGAATTGGAAAATTTTATTTGTATAATACAATTGCATTCAATTATAACTTACCTTAATTTTTAGAAGTTAACAATGTAATTGGATAATATACAATATAAAAAGATTTTATAGATAAAATTTGAGTGGTTATAATAAACGTTATACACTTAAATTTTAGTTATAAAAGATTAACATAAGTAAATAGAATTAAAGGAAAATTGAATAACTTACAATACAATGATGTTAAAGGAATTGAGAATAAATTAAAACAATTATAATAAGTGTAAGTATATTTAACATAGATGATAAAATATTTAGAGAAATAAATTTGATTCCAATGAAGAATAGAGAAGAATTAATTTATTAAGTACATTTGAGTATAAAAAATGATGATTTTTCAAATCCATGATTTTTAAAATTGTTAATATAGGATGATTGGAGGATAAGATAATGAAATTGGAGATAGTTAAGATTTATTTAACTTGTGTAAAAAAATTAATTATCAATTTAAGCTGAAACCATGGAAATTTCAAACCTATTATCTTACTTTGTTTTTCAAACTTATTATCTTATTTTGTTTTCTAATTGTCTGTTAGTTGTCCTTATTTTTCCTTAACTTGTAACAGACTGGTATAGGCGTCTTTCTAAAATCATTCTGTTTAAAAATCTTTCTATAATCTTTGGAACTCATTGTGAATCTGAGCACTGCTATCCATCCACAGACCGTCGGTCAAGCGGAAAGAGTGAATCAGATTCTAGAGGATCTTTTCGTGCTTGTGTTCCTAATTCTGGAGAATCTTAGGAAGACTATCTCCGCCTTGTTAAACTTACCTATAACAATAGTTATCAGGTATAATTTCAATCTCCTTGTCATCTTGTCTTGATCTTATTTCACTCTATTTTTTTTCTGTGCTTTCCCGTACTTCATTCCTTTTCGGGGATGAAAAGTTTTGAGTGGGGGAGAGTGTAACAACCCTAGATTTTTGCATATATTTTTAAAATTTGACTTTATTTTATTTTGGAATTATTTAAACTTGTTTTATTTCAAACATTTCATTTTTAAATATAAATGTTGATTATTATGTGAATTATAATTTCATCTCTGTTTATTTTGAATATTTTCCTAAAATGTTGATTTCTGGTCAAACTTTGACTTTTAAAATTTAAATATATAAATTCGTAAATTTTATCTTTTTTTATGAAAATAGATTAAATAACTTGAACATTGCTTTTTGTTTCGTCGGAAACAGACTTAAAATGTGAAAGTTATGTAATTTTCAATATTGAGTGTAATTTGTTTTATTTAACAACTTTGTCTATTTTAATTGATATAAATTTTATTTTCTTTGTCATATTTTATTTTAATATGTGTTAATATGTTATTTTATGTATATTTTGTCTTTTATTAGTTTTAAAGTGATAATATAATTTTTCCAAAGCTCATTGAATTTATTTTCTATTTTTAAAGGTTAGTTTCCATTTTTCTACTATTTCTTCATTTAAATTATATTTAATTAAAATTTATTTATTCACTTTTATGTATGCATTTTTATTTTTATGTTTTATCTTTATTTATAAATATTTTTCATGTACATACAATTTTTCCAAAGTTCCTTTCATTTATTTTCAAATTTTCAAGCCTAGTTTACATTTTTTTTACTATTTTCTTAATTTAACTATATTAATTAATATTTATTTATTTATTTTGTTTATTTAATATATTTTCGTGTTTTATCTGTATTTATACATATTTTACATGTATTTAAAATTTAAAAAGAAATGGTGGAAATTTGAAAGGTTTGTGACTCTTTATTTGCCTAAGCCTTTTTGTATTCTGTCTTTTCATTTCTCAACCAACATCTCTTCAATTGGCTGCCTTAACTCCATTCTTCAGCCGTGTATTCTTCTTTCTTTTTCACGTGAAAGGGAAGACTTCTCATTCCCTAAAAAGCACGGCCATGAAGAAAGAAAAAAAGAAAAAAAAAACTATGGCTTTTCTTTTCACATTTTTCCCTCTTCTTTATTAAATTAGCCTTCCTCTTCTTCAAATTTGCTTGGCTTCACTTCTCTCCTTGCTGACCACTATCCTCTCCACCATCTACAGCAGCACCAACCCCCTCTCCTCTGACCACCACCTCTGGCCATGACCATTAGATGAAGCCACCACCTCAAATTTGCAAAGCACTTCAACAAAACAATGCTAGCCAAGCCTATACTCCACTATTGCCTTCATAGTTGCTTTTGGCCACCCCTTAGCCACCACCACCTTCATCTACTTCACCTTTGGCAGCCCTTTCACTACTGTCCAGATCTAACCTGACATGAAGACCCCATGGCCGAGCCTATATGTGGTCATAGCCAAGCCAAAATGCACCAAAAACCTCACCTATTTGCCTTGAACTCATGTATGCTCCATGTTGTAACTCTTCCACGACCTTCATCCACTTGTTGCCTTGCCTATATGATGTTAAACCTGACCTATATGATTCCATACCTGAGCCAAAGCATCATCATAGCCGAGCATAAGGTCCCTAGGCCGTGCATTTGAATGGTTGAGGCAAGGTCAAGTCATCTATTTCTTTGTTGCTTCTTATTTCAAATTGTTTCTATACATAGTTTGTGTTGAATATCTATTTATGGTTGTCTTGTTTTATTGTCTTGTTTATTTGTTGCATACAAGATCTTCATCAAGGCTATCCATACATCTAAATCAAATCGTGCTTGTCGTGCCTTTGTTGTGTCAGTGTTGTGTGCTTTGGTGGATATCTCCAGCTATGAACAGGTGAGTTAATCTCACCAGACTAATATGTACTCATATAGTGATAAACTGACATCACCTGAATCTGTATATGCATATCATCCTGTTAACTGCTATATTATTATCATATGATGTTCACACCTGTTATTACACCTGTTATATCATATGTTACTGTTATTTCATGCTATCATGTTATTATATCAGTTATTACCATTGCAAGTTCCCTGTAGACTAGAATCACTATGGGTTGAAATGATACATACCCGAACGGGCTTTAGAATAAGGGAAAATCGTTATGGGCTGAAATGATAGGCCTGAACGGTTTTCAAAATCATTCATTTTACTTGGGACTGCGGGTTTGAAATGATAGAACCCGGGTTTTCTTTGTAAATTGCAGATTGAAATGATATATATCCGTATCACTTGACCTAGGCTAGAAAACTATATACAGACCCGTGGTTTATATAATATTTTTCTGAAATGTTTTATAAATATTTTAAATGTAAAATTTATAATATTTTGGTTTAAATTTAATAAAAATGATTTTCACAGAAATATTAGTGATTTTCTATAATTTAAATAATGAATTAAGTAAATGGTAAAGTAGAATTTGAACTATAAGTAAATTTTGGAATTTATGTTTTGTTTTAAAAGGGAAATTATGTAAAGTAAGGAAAATATAATATTTTGATTTAAAAATGTATTTTAAATGATTTTATAAAATTTATAATGGGTTTTGAATAAGTTAAAATGTTAAATAAATGAATGTTTAAGTTAAAGTTTTGAAATATAACTTAAATTGGGAATTTTGAACCTTTGTTAAAAGTGAAATCTTAATTTAGTAAAATAAATAGAAATAAGTTATATTTTGGAATTTTAAACTTAATTGTTAAGTTAATAATTTAATTAAAGAAATGGAATTTAATAATTGAATTTAAATAAGAAATTATGTTAAATTTGGATTATTGGATGAAATTGAACTTTATAAAAATCATAAAAATAAGAGTATTGAAATGATGATTTTAAAATGTGAAATATATGATTTTTATAAGTTAAAATTATTTATATTAAAAGTTAATTGTTTGTGAAATGGTAATTAAAACTCTGAATTTGATTTGACCGCATTTTGAAATGTAAGTAAAAGATATTACAGCATTTTTGTAAATGCTGTAGTTGTTTTAAATGAACTAAAAGGTTAATTTGAAATAAAGGCTATTATAGCACTTTGTAAGTGCTATAGTGGTTAAACTTAACATTAAAGTTTATTTGGAATTTAAAGGAAATCTATTACAGCATTTAAATGTTGTCTTTTGTTAAATGAACTATTTTAAACTATAACTTTACGTAGCATTTTATAAGTGCTACAGAAAGCTATATTTTTGCTGTTTTAATAAAATTTTATGAAAAATAATCTTTGGAAAATGATAAAATTTTGGGAATTTAATGTTAAATTTATAAAGATAATGAAGAGACATTTAAATGGTTTTAAATTGTTTTAAATGGTTTTAAATGGAAGAATTTAATTTTTAAATGTGAGATTGAAAATGGTAATTTATTCCAAAATAAAATGAATGATTTAAATGGTATTTAAATGAATTAAATGAATGATGTTTTGAATAATATTTTGATATTTGAAATGATATTTGATTTCTGATTTATTTAAATTATTTGATAAAATGAATATTTAAAATATATATTATTTGAGTTTATTTAAATGATATTGGATTTATGAAATGTGGGATATTTAAGCTTTGAATTATTTTAAAAATTGAATAGTTTATTTTGTGGACCAAATCTATATTTGAAATTGATAAGATTTGAAATGGTTGGTGATAAACTATAATTGAATTGAAACTTTGGAAATTTAATACCTGATTTGAAATCTTAATAATTTCACTTTTACATGAATTGAAATGAATTAATTTGTTGGAATATAAATTATTTAAAGGTGATTGGAAATAATAATAAATGAATGATATCTTTGAATTTAAAGGTATTTAAAGTTGAATATTTGGATTTGAACTCAAACGATATTTTGATAATAAAATGATTTGAAATGAAGTTTTGGAAAGATATGATATTTTGATATATTAAAGTGGTTTGAAATGATTTGATCTTTATTCTGATAAATATTTGAATTTGAAAATGATATTTTATTTTTGAAATATAAAATATTATTTTAAAAAGTGAGTATATGTTTGAATTGGAAATGATATGGTATTGTTTTGAATATAGTTTTGAAATAAAATGGTTTGGTTTAGAAGTATAAACTATTTTGAAAGGAATATAGTTTTGAAATGAAATGAATTAATTTTTGAAGTATAACTATTTTTAAATTATAACCACCGGTTATAATAACGATTGGTTGTTAAAGAGACCGAGATCGGATATGGACATACTCTCTGTCGATACCGAAAACCACTTTAACAACTGTGTACGCGGTGGAGATTCCAGAATGAAGTAGGATGGTGACGACATTCCTAAGGTAAATTTCATGGACCTAACTCCCGTGAGTTAGCTTAAGGTGGCTAAAACAGGAGCGATCTCGGGCCAAAGGAGGTAGCACCTCTAGTCGGACACACTTCTTCGAACCATTCTATTACTGTTGTGATCGATTGGGTGCACCCATTGATTTTGGAGTGTTGTTCGGGGTGGGTGTAGTGGCTGCTACGTTACCACCAGCCCGTGTGCGTGATTGGTATATCTACCCTGGCATTGCCTTGTGTGCCGTGTCACCTACCATACCGAGCCTTTACTACGAGTTTGTTTTTCTCCCGTAGCCCGTGTGGTATCCTCTGACAGTCCCCGGGAGTGGAGATGGCATGATATTGGATGGACTACTGGGACTATTATGTGTGAAGGGTGATATGGGTAGCCCGGAACGCTATTTAAAAGTATGTTTACTTTACTATAGACATTATTATAATAGCGAAATATTACTATATAGTAAATAGTTTAATGGATCCTTAGAGGATGGGCAGTCCCAGGCATCCTTTAAGTTACTTGTATCTTTATTACAGTTCACTTGAGTTGGTTTACATTATATAAGTATATATTGTCCTGACTCGAGTGTTTTGTGTTTTGCTTTACGCTCGGGTCAGCCTGAGTTATTCACAGATTTGGATTTCCACTTCTTGGAGGTTCAGAATTGCTGGAGATTTATCAGCTCATCTAGCTTTATCCTCTTTAGTCTGTCGTTCTATTTCAGCTCTTGTATTAGTAGACTTCTGTGTATTGAGACTTCTGTTGTACTTTATTTCTTCTGTTGTATCTTATGTAACTCTGATATATTTATATAGTAGCTTCATGAACTACTATTTCTTTTACTTCCGCTGCATTATTTTACTCTGTGTCTGTGATCTGTGATTATTTATTTACTGTATATTCTGAGATTTGCCAAATTTTATTTACAACACGGTATTTTGAGCAATTCAAGTTCGACATGTACGGATGCGAAATGCACGAAAAACCGGGTTGTTACAATTGTAATATAAACTCCTTTGTAATAACAGTTGATCATTAAAAGAACCTGTAAAGTGGATGTAGGTTTCATTAACAGCCAAACCATCATAAAAATCTCTTGTCTCTTTGCTTTTTCGGTGAATTACTTTTGTTTTTTCTATATTGTATGCCTTGGTAAACAGGGATGGTGCTTTCACAGTCAATCCAGGTTGTTGATTCATTTTAGGTTAACAGCCATATGCTATGATATAAACTTCTGGATCATATCTAAAACCCGTATCAAGTGTTCATCGTCAAGAATTGAGTAAAAAATCCTAACGCGGACTGGTGTAAACCACCTCGAATCCATGTAATCGAATTCTAGATAAAGAAATGTCATGCGAATAAAATGATCTACATACAACTTACGTATTGTATTCTACTGTTACTTTTCTTTTTAACTCACATTCATTTACATTCGCAGCATTTTATTTAATATTAGAATCAATTTTGAGTCATTTCATAACATTTTAGTTCAAGTCTACAAACATTTTAAAGACTTATCTTCATTTATAAAATATTACACAAGATTATAATCATTTTATAAAGCCACAACTTGATTTATATCTTTACAAAAACTCTTAGCTTCAACTTGTATATCAATTCGGAAGTTATCGACCGTCCTAAATCTCCGAAAATTAAATTTTATTCCAATAATTAGAATTAACTGATCAAACAAGAAGCACAACTAGACTACGCTAATGCATAGGATACATCTATCCATAATATAACTTAACCGAAAACTTAAGTACTAAACACTATGTTTTATTTTAAATCATTTTGAAATAATATAAACTTATAACTTTTGTATATCAAATCATACTTCCAGGGTTTGAAGCAAAATAATCCTTTACCGAAGCAACTTTGTAGCATATGCTGCAGTCATCACCATAATTATTTTCAAGCCATAGGAGTGAGTTCAGTACATCCAAATCATAACTTTCCGACTCAACCAAACTCATTTTCAAAGCAATATCAAATACTTCATAAATATTACTATGTACCATAATATTAATTTCATAAACCAATTTCCCAAATATTCACTTTCAAATAATACCACTATTATTTTCCAAAAGCCTTAAAAACAATTTCCAAAACACCAGGATTTAAATTATTAAATTCTCAGTTTAATTTATCTATAAATCATATTCTATAAACCATACTTATATAAAGTCGTCTTCTATATAAAATCATTCCACAACCGTTTATTTTTAAAATATCTTATCTTTCTCAAAGACTATAATAAACAACTTTTATTAAAATTAATTTTTTTATCTAGCATTATCATCGAATGCCTTATATTCAAACTATGAAACTAAATTCATAAGGTGTTCATTCTAACGCACCCTAAAATACTGTTTACCCAACCCATGCAGTGAAAAGGCAAAACTGCTCATAAATTGGACGAGCATAACTCACTAATCAACAAAAAATAGTCAATACTCATAAACTGGCTGAGCTTGACTAAGCTACTAAATATAAAAATGATAATAATGCTCATAAACTGGTGGAGCATGTCAAACAATTCTACTAAGGATGGCATTGCTCATAATCAGGCTAAGCACGACTAAACTAATTAATGAGGGGTAACGAATGAACATCATTAATCCCTACATTAATTAAACTACACTTCAACAATTCATACTTATATAAGTTACCTTATATAAGGTCATTAATTTTCATTGTTATAATTACCTTTAAGGTATACATTTATAACAAATAAAATATGCTCTCATATGTATAATACACTCAACTCATTCTAGGATGTCATTACCTTATCTCTAACGAGTCATACCCGACCAAAGTCAAGGTCTCGCTTAACCTTATACTCTGATACCAACTGCAATGACTCGCCTTTTCGACCCTTAAATGTCGACACTAACACAATGACCGGCCTTTGCGACCCCTAAATGTTGACACTAATATATCTACGGTATTCGTGTGTCAAACATCCAGTGTTGGAAAGATAGATTGTTAGGGTAAAATAAAAAAACGAAAACAGAACATTAAAGAAGAGAACACAATATTAGAATCCCACAGTGGAATGATAACACATAATATCAAAAGATAGTACAAAACTATCATTCTAAGACACAAAGCATTTCAGAGTTATAATTCTAAATACTATCATTAGCCTAGACAGTTATAACAATCTATCCTCACAAATGCTAATATATACAATAGTAATGCAGTGAAAATAAGAATACTACGATAGGTGAAACATCTAGTTTGTCTTCATAAGCTCCAAAGCGTATGTAGCTAAATCTGGAAATATACACGAAGCTGACTTGAGCATTATAAGAAATAACACCCAGATTAGTCTGGTAAACCAGTGTGAGAAACTCTAGAAATATGTGATCAGCATATAATAGTACTTTCAAGACCGCATGGAATGCCATAATGGTTTCCCCTCAAAAGAACCACCATCCAATAATACATAAGGTGATATAATAGATAATGTCTAGAGTGTAGAATATAAACCATATCGAATAGCTGGAATGGTTACTTTGGTTACATTCAACATCATATTTAGGGTACAATCAAAACAGATAAGGAACGTTCACATAATGGATTTTCCATGGAGATTTCTACGGCGGAGCCAGATCCAATCCTTTGCACAAGGATTAGAATGTACCTTTCGAGCGTCGTAAATCTCTAGATAGATTATACCATTAAGGTCAACAGATGTGGCTCAGTGTCTGAACATAAACGTGAACAACATGAACCAAATATCATCAACTCCCGCCGACCAACAATCGATAAATACCTCTAGATATGGAGTTGATAATACTCTAACATGGGTTGGCCAAACTCCACATTGTGCATCCTGCTCTGTTTTCTATCATTTCCAATGTCGAGGTTACGTTCGGCACCTTTGACATGAGTCTTCATGACTCGAACAGAACATAAATCTCCAGATGGATTCCCACATCTCAAACAGATCTCGAAACCACAAATGGATTCCAACATCTTGAATATATCCACTTTTAAGAGATAGAACATGTATCTCAATCTTGAAGTGGTTTTCAAAAGTAAAACACTTATCGATCACGGTCTCATCAAGATTAAATTGACGAGTTTGGTCATATTCAACAAAAATGTGAACGATCTCATATGGATATCAAGACTCGTACACTTATCACATTTACAATATTTTCATCTCACACTATCCCTCGATCAAGAGTGAAGTTAGTAGGTTAGAGCTCTATTGCTCATATCCCTACTCGAACATCAGTCTTAACTCCCACATATAGACAAGCCTACTTCATTGGCTATTAGTGCTAAGTATACGACTAAATGTTTTCCATAAATGAGTAAACAAACAAAGCAGAATCAAGTCATACATAGGGATGACAATGGGGTGGGTTTTTCTATGCCTCAGACTCGTCCAGGGTTTTTTAAACCTTGCCCTAGACCTGCTCCGTAGACTCGGTGTGGGTCTAAACTTTCGCCCCGTGCCCAAAGCCCATATGGGTTAGGGTAGACCCACCCCGCCCCGCCCTAAGACCCGATGAAGCTTTACATATTCATTCAAAATTATGTATTAATGTACATATATTTATTTATTTTATTCGTAAGAGGGATTGCTACTAAGTTATAAAATGAATACAGATATCAATACGTTTACACTGTTACGTAAGGTAATAAAAATGAGATGTATGATAACATTTCAAGTAAAACATGTATACGTTATTACATAATTGTTAGTGATGCAACTTAAAATCATAAAAATCATTTTTTTTGAATTGGTACTTTATATACAACATATCACTGGGACAACATATCACAACTCACATGGCAATATATGTTCGAATCACGCTACGCAAGTTTCGAACTTGTGATCTCTCGCACCAAATTCGAATCACTTAACCACTGGGACAATGGTGCTTGTCAATTATATAACTTATTGATTGGAACATTAGAATATCCATAAAAAATAACCATTTATGTATAAAATATTAACAAATCATCATTGTAGTAATAAAATAATTTTATGATATCTCAGTAGTGCGAGTAGGGTTGGGGTGGGTTAGCCAAGTCCTGACCCTAGACCCAGAGCTCTTAAGAACGAGTCATGGATCTACCCGCCCCGGTGACCCAATAGGGTAGGTCTTAGAGGATCAAAATAGGGGCGGTCAACCAAGTTTAGACCCTGACCTACCCTATTGTCATCCCTAGTCGTACAAAGCACGATCATGTCACATAAATAACTTTTGATCCCTTTTTATTTAATTAATCATTTATTAGTTAAAACCTCTTTTATTAGGCCTTTTTTCTAATAAAAAATCTTTTGTAAATCAAAACTTCTAATTGTTTAAAACCTCCTTTATTAATAACCCTTTATTAATTAAAACTTATTTTAATAATTAATACTTCTTTATTAATTAAAACTTCTTTTATATACTAGTAATTTTAATATTTCACTATTTATTTATACTCTTTTAAATACTTCAACAAGTATTCATATACTTATCTCAATTGTATAAGTATACTCATAAGTCACTAAAAGTCCTCTTATTTACTTAAAACATGGTCAAAGAGGTTAAAAACGAATGTCACTCAAACATTGCGACTATAAACCTATTTTCTCTTTTATACTTCAAAACTTGCACTTTTCTATCCTTTTCCAAAGACTCCATACTTTTTATCATCTTCAAATTCCATTTTTAGAGGCCAAAGTATTTCCCAAAATCATTTAACAATTCTTTACCATTTCAAAAATATTTTTCTAGGGTTTAAAAACAAACATTACTAAAATATCTTTTACGACAAACCCAAAAACATTTCACCTAATCATTATCTTTAAAATTCTCTTTCATAAATCTAATTACTTTTCAAAAGTATAGTTAAATGGGTTAAAAAATGTTGCCCAAACATCGTTACTATGGACCTAAAAATAACTTTTATACTGGCCATTAACTTTAGAACACTCGTTTAAAGCTCTAAGTACATATTCACTTATTAAACAAGGTAAAATACCTTTTTTAATCAATTATAAGGAACCATCTATTATAACATAAATGTTATAATCCAAAAGCTCATTTATATTCTTCTACAAAACACTAAACTTCTTTTCCAAACTTCTAGATATACTAATATAGCTTTAAAAAGATATATGTACATATACACATATACCAATTTATTTTTAAAACTAAGACATTTAATAAAATACTATAAACAATTTGAAATTTATAATATATAAGTCTTTTATTTCTTAAATAAAATCTTTAACTAATTTCTAAAACTATATTTACTTAAAATGTACCTTAAAAATACTTTAAAGTACTTATACCATGGTTTAAAACATTTATTTAAAATACCACATAAAATTACTTATTTTATAATCTAATAAAACCATAAAAAGCTAGTTTTATAATTTAAAACCATTTATTAAAAATCCAGAAATAATTACCAGCACTATATTAAATCTTGAAATTTTTCCAGAAATAAGTATGCATATAGTACTTATTAAAAATATGAAGAAGCCCTAGGATGTCTGAAACACCCCACACCCCTTAGTATAGCCAAAAAGGACACACTAAAAGATGTGGTGCGTTGTAGGTATAGCTAAACATTTACAAAGACTAAGATTCACAAGGCAATTAAATAAAAATAGCGAAAACATTTAAACAATAACTCATTTACTTAAACTTCATAGAATAAGTCATAACTAAAATATGTCTCAAAATACAGAATGCATATGTCTCATGAAAAATACCATCTCAGTTACAATATCAGAGTACAAAATTATCCCTCTTAAATAGTACCAGTATATAAAAATCCAAGTGAAAACTGAAAAGAAGAAGAATACATGAAGAAGAACTCCGCAGCTGAATCTCCGAGATATTCTGAAATCTACTGTCCCTGCATCTGCTGGCCTATGGGGGAAAAGGGAGAAATAGAAGAGTGGGCCAGACTAAAAGTCCGATGAGTGGAAGTAATTACTAGTATTTTTACGCAAGATAAAGATAATAGATTTAGCAATAGTTCAAGTATAAAAGAAAATAAAAGAAAAGATAAAGCTGGAATAAAATACTGCTTGCTTTGATTATTTCGATTGTTTGCACTTGTCTTAGATAACTGCTTTGATTAGGCTGAATTCCTAATACTACATTAATTAAGTTGAAGTGTTAATTCTACCCTTTGATCGACCTTCTATCTCTATTGTGTCACGGTAAGCTAGTCCCATCCTACGGGTCCCACAGCAAAAGACACCTGTTGTGACGACCCAGATTTTTACGTTAGATAATTTGGTAGTTAATTAAAGTAAATCATTGAAATACTGATTTTATAAGTCGAAAAATAAAATGTCTGAATAAATATAAATATAAAATATACAAATACAAACTTATGTTATAAATTAATGTTTGAAAATTTGATTACAATTAGAAAAAAAATAATAAAAACTGGAAACTTTTGCTAACAGAGATGATCAAGTGTTGACTGTACATAAACAAAAGAATAACCTGCATATATATATATATATATATATATATGAATTGGGCAATGCAAAGAAGAAGACAAAGTATATAAATTAAACTACAAAATGTATTCACACATATACAAATATCCTTGTACCAAATTTAAGTGTTAGCTAACATTAATTATTTGTAAACACAATTGAAGACATGCATTTAAGAGTAGCACAACTTGGTGTCAAAGGAAATCTTACAGCCGAAATTACAGTATCATTTCAATTTATTGTGATTGAACACAAAAATTCTTGTTTGGTCAAACATGTAAGGCTGTCTGATATAGTCTACTCAAAACCATTTCTATTTATATATGGTACTATTCTAGTTCGTTCGCATAATTTAGAAACTTAAAAGCAAACCTGAAAAGAAAATATAAATATACTCATCAAAACCTAAACCAGGCTGCCTTTTTGTTAAAAACAAAATATATAATTTAACAGGCTTCTCAAATAAGGCAAGGTAATATAGATGAGTATGCTTTCAAAATCGGTTGGACAAAACCTGGAAAATGTATAAGTACCAATGTGATAATAAAACAAGACAAAACTAATTAATGAAGCCACACTTTCTTCTTTTCAGCCTACTATTTCAAATAAAATCTCTGGCAAATAAAAATATATAATATTGTAGTACATTAAATATCTGGTATCAATGTCACAGCATGTACATTTTCTTCCATATATCATTTCATATACTCAGTTCGATCATCTAATAAAAAGAAGAAAAATTATAAACAACATATTTCCAGAATTGTCTGGTATCAGACATATCTTTCTTTTTATATCATCAACCAATATACTTTTATATGAACCAACTGATACATTTCAAGTAACCAATACCCTCATCTATAAGAACTGGAAGGAAAAAAAAAGAAAAAAAATCAATCAGATAAAGACCAGGCTGTGATCATTTGGAAGGCAAGTCAGTTCTCTCCAAAATACAAGAAGTGCTCTGTTAATTTAAATTCTGGTGAGTAAACTAAACTTAAAAAGTTTTAGATTGTATTTTGGTGAGTAAACTAAACTTAAACAGTTTTAGATTATATTTTGGTGAGTAAACTAAACTTAAATAGTTTTAGATTGTATTTTGGTGAGTAAACTAAACTTAAACAGTTTTAGATTGTATTTTGGTGAGTAAACTACACCCATAAACCTATATCTGATGCGTAGACTCTTGTGTAGTAAGTGATGAAAGGTTTGCCAGAATGAATTATCATGATTGATGTATATTAAGGTAAAAGGAAACTGTACATGTTTGTTTAATATATATACCTATCTCTGTTACCAACAAGTATAAGTTCAAACATATAAAAATCAAATTCTCTTCCTATATTTAATTTTGGGTTATGATCTTTGAAGATGAAGGGTGCATATGGATATGATTTCATTTTTAAAAATAGTTTCTACTTTATATATTAGATGATTTATTTGGGAATTTAATATAACAGAGAAAATCAGTCAAGGGAAGAAATTCGATTATTAAATCTTTAAGCTTTGATTATGAAATCAGATTCGTTATCAAGAATGATGAATTATGGTAATCAAATCATGATTTTTAAACAAGTAAATAATGAGATATAGTATGTTGACCGGAATATGTATTTTGGTCAAATTCCGACGAGATAATCGACGTTTGGGCTTGGGGTTTGGCCAGGGGATAGCTTGGAGGTCGGGTTACATGGGAAAAATGGAGGAAGGGTCCAACAATCATCGTGGCAGTGTCGATAGGGAGTTGTAGGGTTTAGGCTATGTTGAATTCGCCAACGTTCTCGAATCAACTGCTTCGACGTGAATGTTGCAGACTTGATCGCGAGGTGAGGGATCAATTTATAGTGCTAAGGCGACGTTTTGGTATGATCAGCGATGACTCTCGAGGTCGAGTTCGTCGTTGGATGATCATTTTCATGGGATGTTGGTTTTCAGTGGGAGTTGGAGTGGCTCGATTCCGTTCTGTTGGCAATATTGTTGAACTTGGGGCTTGCAAGTGATGGCGAGATTACCATCGAATGGTCGACGGTCGAAACACAGGCCGGTGGTGGCTGGAGCATGCGTGCACGTGCACGAGTATCCTCGCGTGTCTGATGATTGCTTTGAAGGGATGAAGTTTTGGGGAAGAAGGATCGCGCTGGGGTCGATCTCAGGGAAGTTGCGTGTTTGTATCGAAGTAGTGGGATGGGAGCGAGAGTCTCGAGTTCGAGCTCGGGGATTTCGAGTATAGACTCGGGCTTGTAAACTAACCAGTTTTTTTTAGGAAGTTATAAAATTTGTTTACGTTAAGGCTTTATTATTAACTTAAATAAGTGATTTAATCAAATGGGTTAATTATAAAAATAAATGTTTAAAATAGGTTTATGATAATTAAATACAGATAAATGGTTTGTCTTAATGGTTAATTAAGACCTTGGATGATTAGGGATTAAATTAAAGTAATTAAGGGGTAATTAATTTATTTGATTGATTAATGATTAAAGGGTAGTTAATTAAATAAATGTATTTTAAGTTAATTAATTAGAGATTAACTAATTCATAATTAAAGATAGATTAATTGAGTAATTAGAGATAAATTACATAAATGATAATTACCTAATATAGTAATTAAAGAATTAATACGTTGAGGGTTAATTAATTTAATTAGCAATTAAAGATTAAATAAATTAATGATCAAGGTTAATTAATTGAGGATAATTAACCAAATGGATAATTACTTGATGAAAGTAATTAAAGGTTTATTATTTAAGAGAAGTAATTAAGAATTAATTACTTAGTGTAATTAATTAAGTTAAGTAAGCATGATTAATAGTAATTGAGGTAATTAATTTAATTTATTTTAAATTAATTAGAAATGGTATGATAAATTAATCTTGCTTATGAATAATTGAATGATATTGAATGCCTTGAATTGGTTGATATCTCTGGAATGAAATGTTTGTGATATGATATGTTTAGGTTGAACAGTGATAATGTGGTTATCTATCGAGATGAATTGCTGTGTAAAGTGACATCATATAATAAAATTTGAATTGTATTCATTTGAACAACTTGAGTTAAGGTAACATTGGATTCGAAGAGACCGGAGTCGGGTATTAGTAAATACCCGAAACCACTTCGATTTTTCATAAATTGATATGTAGAACCAATAGATTGAAATGAAATGATTTAACTAAATTGAAGCATTTAATCTAAGGTTTGGTATTTAGAAATTGATGTGTGAAATATGGGATGACCATAACAAATTGTAAATTTGTATATTGATATGAGCTACCCGGGCTTTATATAAGTTGTAAGCTTTAATATTCCTGGTTATATGGGTTTACTCACGCTGGTTTCCAGCCTGACCCGGGTGTTACTTTGATGTAATGCTCGGGTCAGACCGAGTATTATAGATTTCAGGTAAGGACGTTCTGAAGCTCAGGAGGCGAGCTGGATGGCAGGAGCGTATGGAGTGTATTCCGCTTTGTTATACTGTAGTTTGTCTAGGACATGTTGATTGTATCTGTCCAGTGTTTGTGTATATGTTGTAACTCTGATGTATTTAAATGTAATCAACTGATACAGTATTCTTTTATAAACTGTTATTTTATTTGATATTATATTTTGATCCGCTGCGATTGTGAGGTTCTGTGTTTTGTTTTCTGTTTCTTCTTCTTCTATCTCTTTCTTCTTTTCTAACTATCTGGGATTTTCGGGATCGAAAATTCTGGGTCGTTACAGTTGGTATCAGAGCGAAGGTTAAGCGAGAACCTTGGCTCTGGTGGGTATACTCATAAGGATAGGGTCAATAGTACCCTAGAATGAGTTGAGTATATATATATATATATATATATGAGAGCGTACTTGTTATTTTCATATATAAATTTTTTTAAATGATTTTATGTAAGAATATATTTTGATATATATAAAGCAATATTTCTTACTAATAAATGTTTAAAGAAATTGGTCGTAAAAAAATATTGGAATTAAATAAAATAATGAGAATTAAGTGTTAATAGTAATACAACCAAATTGAAATTGGATGAAGATAAATTTGAAATGGATCCAAACTGAAATTAAAATCCTGAATTAGTAAAAGTATTTCAGAATGAGATGATAATGAATTGGTTTCCAGATATGATAATCTTGGTTATTATCATAAATGGTTGTTGTATTTAATAGTGGAATGTGTGTTAATGAGTAAGCAAAATAAAATGTGTTAAGGATATAAACTTAGATGAGTATAACTTGTAAATTAGAACGGACTTAAATTGTGAAGTTTAAACCTAAGTTTAGAAACATTTGAATTGTTTCAAAGTGTTAAAAGAAAAGAATAAATAATATTGTTCAGAATATACTTGAATGTGATCTTATTTAAAATAAGAAGTTGTTTGAAACCTTA
Source organism: Allium fistulosum (assembly GCA_030737815.1). Lineage (NCBI taxonomy): Eukaryota > Viridiplantae > Streptophyta > Magnoliopsida > Asparagales > Amaryllidaceae > Allium > Allium fistulosum. The sequence continues at coordinate 176,105,983 of CM060907.1, forward strand.
AAAAGAGATCTGTCTTAAATTAAAACCAAAGGTGGTTTAAATTTTAAAGTATAGCCTGGTGGGCTAAGAAATAAATATGTATATATGGATACGAAGATGGTTTGAAATAAACTCTAAATGTTGAGTTTTAAATTTTGGAACTGAGATGTGATATCCAAGGTGATAAGTTTTTAAACTTATAAGATTATTAATGTGAAGTTTAAAATTTGAAGTGGAAATTCAAATTTGAGTAAGTTTGACGAGATTAAATTGAATTTAACTTAAGGGAAGTTAAATAAGTTTGGAATAAATAATCTGAATTGGAAATTTCAAGATGAAATTGAGATTTAACTTGGGAAAGTTAAATGGGTTGATTTGGTAGGGAATTATATGTGATCTCAAATAGGATTGAGATCTGGAATGGGTAGTGGATGATGAATGTTTTCAATAAATTGGATGTTTATTTATCTTAATATCATCCTGTTATTATCAGTAATTATGAGACTGAGAATTTGATTGTTTAAATGAATTAAGAAGTAGATTGAGGTAATATCTATTTCATTATTGAAATTAAATGGAATTAAACTTTAATTTAAAATTACTTAAGTAATTTTGATCTTAAAGGATAAAAAAAATTGAACCTGTGAAAATGAGGTCACTTTGAACATTAAGATTTGAATGTTTAAAATGAGCATGTAAATTGAAATGATTAAGGATTGGTTCTAAGACTGAATTTGGGTAATAAATTGAATTTCAAAGATTTAATTGTTTAAAAGGGGTTTGAATTATTATTTGAGCTTTGAAATAAGTTAAGTAAAGATAATTTAAAATGGAATTTTGAGAATTGAACTCAGAAATAAAATTGTTTAAAGATATTGATTTGAAAATAAATGTTAATTGGATTAAGGGAATAAATCACATTTGAAAATTTAACTCGAATTTATATAATTCGAGATGGTTTAAAATTTAGATTTAAATTGAATTAGTTCAAACTGAATTTGATTTGAATTAATGAGAATGGTGATTTATGATGGATAAGTATAAAATTCAAATGGGAAATTTGAATTGGACTAATTTTAAATAAAATTGAAATTATTCAAATTGGGATTGAGTCGATTTAAATGAAAGTGGAAATTTAAATTGAATTGATGGTAATGGAGATGGGGTATTAAACAGTTTGGCTCTGGACTATTTTTTTTAAATAAATCATTTTGATAAGAACTGTTCTAAATCTATTTTCCTAACTATTACTATACAATTTTTCTTTAACAATTCCAGAACTATCTTATACTTATTTTATAACTACTTTTGAAACTATTTAGCTATTTTACAACCATCTTATTTACTAATTACTATCTTTTTAGCTACTTTATAACTAGTTAGCATTTTACAATTAATTTGTAATTGTTTTATTATTTTTCAACTATCTTACAACTACTTAACTATTTTACCATCTATTTTTCAACTAATAATTATTTTTCAACTACTTATCTATTCTTCAAAAAAAAAAATTCAAGCTATTTTCTAAATATAAACTGGTCGGAGTTCAAACTGTTATTGTTTAAATACCCAACTGAGATAAGAATTGAAGTGATGATCCAAATGTGGATAAGTGAATAAAATCAAAGTGAGGATGAATAGAAGGAAATTGATTTAACTGATAATCAATGAAGATAAATACGTAGGATGTACGTATATTATTCTATTCGCATAGTGATTTGATCCAGATTCGAGCACAGAATTTCGAGATAGTACTATCGATCCGAGATGGGATTTTTTGCTCGATTTTCGACGGCGAACCTGGATATGGGTTTCTGATTGATTCTGGATATTCTCTATCATAGTTGTGACTATGCAAGGAGAATGACGGTTTCTGATCAAGAAACCAGATCTGAGTCCGCACTAGGAAGTCGGGTGGACGATACTAGTTCGGAAGTGAAATTGTGTGATCGAGTGAGCGATCAGATTGATATAGCGTACGGATGATATTTGTACATCGTACGGTTTGAGATGAAATTGTTATTGAAAGTTTGTAAATAAGAATTGTAAGATGGTTCCTAAAACGAAAAGTATATTTGTGAATATATGATGAACTAAAATCAAATAAAGTTTGATACTTCTATGGTAGAAATTTTCTTTATGGAAATAAAGTGAAAATTGTATATTTCTATGATTTTAAAAAAAAATTATTACTTTATGGAAGCAAGCCATATGGAGAATGACTTTACAAAAGAATAATCAAAATTCGAATATTGATTTGGGCTAAACAAAGTTATATATCTTGTTATATATGGAAAACTCACCTTGTTGAGTCTATTGTCAAAAGAAAAGGATTTTTGAAAGTATTTGAAGTATAAAAGTGAATTTATACAAGTACAAATTGATTTAAAGATTTTTCAAAGCTTTTAGATATGTATTTATAAAAAGGGATTTGTGAAAATGATTTTGAGGAAAGATTTTTGGGAATCTATGGATTTGGATAGGCTTTTGATTTTGTGGAAAATCAAATTTGGATTTTGGTAAAGCCTAATTTGAGAATCATCGATTTTGGAAATCGATTTTGAGAAAGGAACTTTATATGAGATTCATACTTGGTGTATGATTTGGAAAATACTATATGTGTATAGTATAAAGTGTTTTGAAAGTGGCTCTGGGGAAAAAGGCGCTCCCTTGAATGAACTTCTCAGGAGTGCCACTGAGTGGTACTGCCTTGAGCCTCTAAAGGGGAGGTTCTAAAGTTGATCCTGTGAGGAGTCCGGACAAACTAGTTCCTGAGGATTATTTGGTAGCGAAAGTCGATGGCGCTGATGCCTACAGAGGCATTTGGGTTATGCTGTGACGACAGTGTAACTCGATTTCGCTGCGACCTACTGTGTGTGGACCATAGCGAAAATCGTGTGGAGGATGAGTGCCAACAGTCTACACTTGATTCTGTCGGGAATCGGGATGGCAGCGCAACATCGGTAGACTGCGGTCTATGGTCAAGTGGAGGAGTTTCATTCTTTTGGCAGCGAAATTCGGTGGCGCTGATGCCTACAGTTATATGGGTTTGTGCTGTGATAGCAACGTAAGGCCCGGGTATAACTGCGATCTGTAGCGGGTTCCATGGCGTAATCGAGGGGCGCGGAGACCTACAGTTATCTGTGGATTTTGCCGGGACGGCAACGTAACCATCGGGTTAACTGCGACCATGGATGGGGGTGATGATTTCCAGAGCATTCTCACCAAAGATATTTCCTCTATTTTTGAAACCGTTTTCTATATTTTCAATAAAATTATCTTCCCAAAATATTTTCACTGGGTGTTGGAAACGAGTTTACCAAGTACTTATAGATTTTCAGTCGTACGCCTGATCAACGTATGACCGAATTTCTGTGAGAACAAGGATGGACTTGTCAAAACATCGAGTTATAAAAGTGTTTTTGTAAAAACTATTGTAGAAATATTATATAGATTTTTAAAGTGATTTAAAAGTGATTAAAGAAAATTTATCTGATTTTAAGCATTTTCAAAAAATCTGGCTTCGTTCCTTTTCGAGGACGAAAAGATTCAAAGGGGGGAGGAATGTGACGACCCAGATTTTTACGTTAGATAATTTGGTAGTTAATTAAAGTAAATCATTGAAATACTGATTTTATAAGTCGAAAAATAAAATGTCTGAATAAATATAAATATAAAATATACAAATACAAACTTAAGTTATAAATCAATGTTTGAAAATTTGATTACAATTAGAAAAAAATAATAAAAACTGGAAACTTTTGCTAACAGAGATGATCAAGTGTTGACTGTACATAAACAAAAGAATAACCTGCATATATATATATATATATATATATATATATATATATATATATATATATATATATGAATTGGGCAATGCAAAGAAGAAGACAAAGTATATAAATTAAACTACAAAATGTATTCACACATATACAAATATCCTTGTACCAAATTTAAGTGTCAGCTAACATTAATTATTTGTAAACACAATTGAAGACATGCATTTAAGAGTAGCACAACTTGGTGTCAAAGGAAATCTTACAGCCGAAATTACAGTATCATTTCAATTTATTGTGATTGAACACAAAAATTCTTGTTTGGTCAAACATGTAAGGCTGTCTGATATAGTCTACTCAAAACCATTTCTATTTATATATGGTACTATTCTAGTTCGTTCACATAATTTAGAAACTTAAAAGCAAACCTGAAAAGAAAATATAAATATACTCATCAAAACCTAAACCAGGCTGCCTTTTTGTTAAAAACAAAATATATAATTTAACAGGCTTCTCAAATAAGGCAAGGTAATATAGATGAGTATGCTTTCAAAATCGGTTGGACAAAACCTGGAAAATGTATAAGTACCAATGTGATAATAAAACAAGACAAAACTAATTAATGAAGCCACACTTTCTTCTTTCAGCCTACTATTTCAAATAAAATCTCTGGCAAATAAAAATATATAATATTGTAGTACATTAAATATCTGGTATCAATGTCACAGCATGTACATTTTCTTCCATATATCATTTCATATACTCAGTTCGATCATCTAATAAAAAGAAGAAAAATTATAAACAACATATTTCCAGAATTGTCTGGCATCAGACATATCTTTCTTTTTATATCATCAACCAATATACTTTTATATGAACCAACTGATACATTTCAAGTAACCAATACCCTCATCTATAAGAACTGGAAGGAAAAAAAAAGAAAAAAATCAATCAGATAAAGACCAGGCTGTGATCATTTGGAAGGCAAGTCAGTTCTCTCCAAAATACAAGAAGTGCTCTGTTAATTTAAATTCTGGTGAGTAAACTAAACTTAAACAGTTTTAGATTGTATTTTGGTGAGTAAACTAAACTTAAACAGTTTTAGATTATATTTTGGTGAGTAAACTAAACTTAAATAGTTTTAGATTGTATTTTGGTGAGTAAACTAAACTTAAACAGTTTTAGATTGTATTTTGGTGAGTAAACTACACCCTTAAACCTATATCTGATGCGTAGACTCTTGTGTAGTAAGTGATGAAAGGTTTGCCAGAATGAATTATCATGATTGATGTATATTAAGGTAAAAGGAAACTTTACATGTTTGTTTAATATATATACCTGTCTCTGTTACCAACAAGTATAAGTTCAAACATATAAAAATCAAATTCTCTTCCTATATTTAATTTTGGGTTATGATCTTTGAAGATGAAGGGTGCATATGGATATGATTTCATTTTTAAAAATAATTTCTACTTTATATATTAGATGATTTATTTGGGAATTTAATATAACAGAGAAAATCAGTCAAGGGAAGAAATTCGATTATTAAATCTTTAAGCTTTGATTATGAAATCAGATTCGTTATCAAGAATGATGAATTATGGTAATCAAATCATGATTTTTAAACAAGTAAATAATGAGATATAGTATGTTGACCGGAATATGTATTTTGGTCAAATTCCGGCGAGATAATCGACGTTTGGGCTTGGGGTTTGGCCAGGGGATAGCTTGGAGGTCGGGTTACATGGGAAAAATGGAGGAAGGGTCCAACAATCATCGTGGCAGTGTCGATAGGGAGTTGTAGGGTTTAGGCTATGTTGAATTCGCCAACGTTCTCGAATCAACTGCTTCGACGTGAATGTTGCAGACTTGATCGCGAGGTGAGGGATCAATTTATAGTGCTAAGGCGACGTTTTGGTATGATCAGCGATGACTCTCGAGGTCGAGTTCGTCGTTGGATGATCATTTTCATGGGATGTTGGTTTTCAGTGGGAGTTGGAGTGGCTCGATTCCGTTCTGTTGGCAATATTGTTGAACTTGGGGCTTGCAAGTGATGGCGAGATTACCATCGAATGGTCGACGGTCGAAACACAGGCCGGTGGTGGCTGGAGCATGCGTGCACGTGCACGAGTATCCTCGCGTGTCTGATGATTGCTTTGAAGGGATGAAGTTTTGGGGAAGAAGGATCGGGCTGGGGTCGATCTCAGGGAAGTTGCGTGTTTGTATCGAAGTAGTGGGATGGGAGCGAGAGTCTCGAGTTCGAGCTTGGGGATTTCGAGTATAGACTCGGGCTTGTAAACTAACCAGTTTTTTTAGGAAGTTATAAAATTTGTTTACGTTAAGGCTTTATTATTAACTTAAATAAGTGATTTAATCAAATGGGTTAATTATAAAAATAAATGTTTAAAATAGGTTTATGATAATTAAATACAGACAAATGGTTTGTCTTAATGGTTAATTAAGACCTTGGATGATTAGGGATTAAATTAAAGTAATTAAGGGGTAATTAATTTATTTGATTGATTAATGATTAAAGGGTAGTTAATTAAATAAATGTATTTTAAGTTAATTAATTAGAGATTAACTAATTCATAATTAAAGATAGATTAATTGAGTAATTAGAGATAAATTACATAAATGATAATTACCTAATATAGTAATTAAAGAATTAATACGTTGAGGGTTAATTAATTTAATTAGCAATTAAAGATTAAATAAATTAATGATCAAGGTTAATTAATTGAGGATAATTAACCAAATGGATAATTACTTGATGAAAGTAATTAAAGGTTTATTATTTAGGAGAAGTAATTAAGAATTAATTACTTAGTGTAATTAATTAAGTTAAGTAAGCAGGATTAATAGTAATTGAGGTAATTAATTTAATTTATTTTAAATTAATTAGAAATGGTATGATAAATTAATCTTGCTTATGAATAATTGAATGATATTGAATGCCTTGAATTGGTTGATATCTCTGGAATGAAATGTTTGTGATATGATATGTTTAGGTTGAACAGTGATAATGTGGTTATCTATCGAGATGAATTGCTGTGTAAAGTGACATCATATAATAAAATTTGAATTGTATTCATTTGAACAACTTGAGTTAAGGTAACATTGGATTCGAAGAGACCGGAGTCGGGTATTAGTAAATACCCGAAACCACTTCGATTTTTCATAAATTGATATGTAGAACCAATAGATTGAAATGAAATGATTTAACTAAATTGAAGCATTTAATCTAAGGTTTGGTATTTAGAAATTGATGTGTGAAATAAGAGATGACCATAACAAATTGTAAATTTGTATATTGATATGAGCTACCCGGGCTTTATATAAGTTGTAAGCTTTAATATTCCTGGTTATATGGGTTTACTCACGCTGGTTTCCAGCCTGACCCGGGTGTTACTTTGATGTAATGCTCGGGTCAGACCGAGCATTACAGATTTCAGGTAAGGACGTTCTGAAGCTCAGGAGGCGAGCTGGATGGCAGGAGCGTATGGAGTGTACTCCGCTGTGTTATATTGTAGTTTGTCTAGGACATGTTGATTGTATCTGTCCAGTGTTTGTGTATATGTTGTAACTCTGATGTATTTAAATGTAATCAACTGATACAGTATTCTTTTGTAAACTGTAATTTTATTTGATATTATATTTTGATCCGCTGCGATTGTGAGGTTCTGTGTTTTGTTTTCTGTTTCTTCTTCTTCTATCTCTTTCTTCTTTTCTAACTATCTGGGATTTTCGGGATCGAAAATTCTGGGTCGTTACACCTGTTTAGCGCTTTGGAACTCAATAGCGAATTATCTCCCTGCACCGAGGCCGCGTGCTCGGCCACCGTTAGGCTCGCACTATCTGTTACTCCCTCTTTAGAACTCTTAATTACCCTAAATAGAATAGGCATGCCCAGCCTCACCAGAGTGTGTTGTGAGACCACCAGTTCCTAACTGAAGCGGAATGCTGCCGATACAGGTCCAAACAAACAAAATCTAGTTGCACCCCTTGCTCAAATCCCCTGATTTGAGCTTCTAATTATTGACCACTTATCTATCCTAAACAGCATAAGCGTGTCCCAAGGAGAATGCTACCGGTACGGATCCTACTTCTTAATTATTAACTTAATATAAGTCTTTTAAATAAGCCTCTTCTATTCATTCTGCTCTATTTGCTTATTAACTTAGGGGGAATTAATTTAAAGGACAAAGATTTGTATATTTTTTGCCTCAAGGACACAATCTCGATATTTTTACCGTAAGGACAAACATTCTTCTAAAAATTATTCATAAGGACAAATATTTTCCAAAATTATTCATAAGGACAACAAAACTGCTACCAAGCTAAAAACTGATACCTAAAAACTGCTACCGATAACTATAAACTGATACTATCAATCACTAAAAACTGATACCTAAAAGAAGTTGTCCTTCTGGATAAAACATTGAAGGCCTGTCCTTGAGGCAAAAACGTCGAAAATTTTTGTCCTTGACAATAATTTCCTGTTTCCTGATTAACTTATTCTAAGTCTTTTAAATAAGCCTCTTCTATCATCTCTACTATATTTGCTTATTAACATAGTGCAAGTCTTTAAAATAAGCCTATTTCTTTTCTTTCTATTTAATTATAACCTATGTTATAATTTCTCTTTTATCTTGTCTTTCTAATTATAATCTATTAGATATAACTTGCTTGCAAATGTCCAATTTGCCTATTTCAGTCTATATCCAATTTATTACAGTTCTTCTTATTTTACATCTAATTTTCTGTAAATTCAATGTTCTTATATTTTAGTCCATATTAGCGAATTATTCTCTTTTAATCATTCCATTCGCGTAAAAAGGGAATTAAAAAGAACTAACATTTACAAAATAAATCCCAACATAGAATATATGTAAATAAAATATAAATAACAGTAAATAACTGTAAATACTGTAAATAACTATAAATAATTGGGAAAACTATAATTAACAGTAAATAATTGCAAATAACTGAAATAGAATAGTTAAAATAAAATAGACTGGAAAGCAAGTCTAAAATTTACTTAAAAATAATCTATAAATAAACTTGTATAAATGTTATCCCAAAATTGTAGAAAAACTGCAACTATTGGAAACTCTATTATTTTAAATTACTTAAAAGTCTAAAATAATTACTTAGACACTCACCTGTGGTCCTTAGCTCTTTTCCATGGCCTTGCTGGATCCACTTGAGGGGTATAAAATATTTTAATTAAAAAGATCTTCTCCTCGGAAAAATATTCCTTTTAGGGTCCAGCCTCAGGCAATGAACCCAGATGGAGAAAATTTGAATTAGAAAAATAGCTAGGTCTAGGGTCTTATTTATAGTGTCACTTGGGGATCTCCGACCATTGGATTTGAAGATTAAATCTGGTGCAACCACGTCATAGGCTCGATGGGAACCGTCGGATGGAAGCACGGACGCACGAGATGGAGTAAAATTCAAAAAACACATCATTCGTTCACCTGGACAAAACTTCGTCCAAGAATGCATGTGGGTCGACCGCTAGGTTGACCTTTGCACATGATAGGTCGACCTATAGGTTGACCTAGCCATTGGGAGGGTCGACCTGCCCTATATTTTTTTTAAATCCTGATTTCTTCCTTCTTTTGTAACTTCTTCGTTTAAACTCGAATTCTGACAATCTATATATGGAAATTAACAAGAAAATTGCCACGGACACGATGGTGTAACTCCCGTGGCTCAATTCTGATAATTTCACAAAGTTATTTTATTATTTAATTAATTCGTTAATTAATCCCTATAGCTTAAATTACATGTAGCTACATTCTCCCTCCTTAAGAGATTTCATCCTCGAAATCTCTAAGGATAGAAGAATGAAACAAATGTTTTCATCCAAGTTTTATCACCAACTACTCAACCATCATCCATTACATTCATTGTCCTTAAGTTTTCTAATGCAATTTATGATACATATGCAATAGTGTAGTGTCAATGTCCCTAACTAATGCAAATGATTAGGCGGTCTACAGATTCAGTCGACCTCTTTTTATGCAATCATGTCCGTGCCATGTATCCAAATGAATGTGAATTACCTAATGATAACTGATAGTTCTATATGCGTGCTATAGTCATCATCCAAATGCAACAATCATGTGTCATCCATTTATAGCAACCATGGAATAAAGTAAAATACAAATGCAAATGCGTACGCGTCTATATGCATATGCTCTAGTATCCTAGTTAGGCCGATCCCTAAGAGATAATAGTGCCTAGTGTAAGTATATGCGTCCATTAGCATCCACTAGCAACCACTTGCAACCACTAGTATCCATCATACATAACATGTTCTAATAACATGTTTACATCAAATCCTACAATCCATAGGTTAGATCCTAAGTTCTACCCTCCTAAAGGATAATAAAGGAAATAACCTATTCAAAACTAAAGATGGAAATTGGAAATTCAAAATTTATTATCAAAGAGATGTGGATAAGAGGTACTTATTCTTTCCAAATCAAATCAATCTTCTCTTAAGTCTCTCTAACCATGTCAGGACCAAATAGCAATCTCTCTGTAGACTCTAACCAACATGAAGGCGACTTGCACAGTCTTCCATAAAGATCTTCGAAAGGTGTTATTCCAATGCTTACTTGAAAGCTATATCATACGCGAATTCCTCTAAAGGAAGATTCTCCTTCTAAGTTCCTCCAAAATCAAGAATATACATCCTTAACCATGTGTGTCTTACCATCTTACTAATATCACTTTACTATTCTTCTATAGTCTACACACATGAAGCAACAATTCTAGGTTCTCACTAGTGTCCTATACACTTTACAGAAACTTCTATTATTACTTTTAAAAGTAATTTCTGCTATAGCCTTACACTTTTTCCGTTACACCTAGGAAATGATTCATATCTACTCCATATTTAAAAGTTTGGTTTGGTATTTTACCATTTCATTTCAAAAACTAAAGCTTCTAATTTTTTTTAAAACATGAAATCCCAAAAAATTTCCCTTTAAATGTGTTATTTTCAAGTTTTTATTAAATTCAAAGGTAATTGGTTACTTAACATTTTATCCTTCTACATCCTTACAGCCTTTTTTTTGAATTTACATTATTCCCTAAACCTAGAGGGGAAAACTTACAAATTCTAAGTTCAAAACTTATTTCTCTTTTTTTTCTTTTAAACACCTTTACAGCTTTCCATAAAAATTTGGATTTTTTAAATTTAACAGTTACTAAGTTTTTGCTTCCAAAAACTTATTTACTTTTTCACCTAACCATTTTTCTTTAAAGTATCTTTAAAATGTTCTTGCATGTTTTTAAAACATTTTCTTTTCATAGATGTTCAATTTTGCAAAAACCTTGAGTAGATAAGAACAATTATTTTATTAAAAACTTCTTAACATTCCAATTACTTAACCTTAGAGGAGTTCCTAACTACAAATCAGGACTTCCTACAAAGGCCCTCTAAAATATCTCTCCTCACCAACTCTGTCTCTAATTATTACACTTCTTATTATACCTAATGGTTTTATACTTTAATATATTGGAACTAATTTCTTAAGAAATTATTAATGCTAAAACCTTTTATGAATCCTTGAAAAGAGGACTTCATGTTTATGAGAAATTACAAGGAACTTATTTTATATTTTTCGAAATAGGCTATAGAAAATATGGTGCTTCCCATACCTTATGTTTGTACCAAAAATGGGCACAACACTCTTCAGAAGTTTTTGAAGAGATAAAAGTGAAGAAAGAAAATTGAAAATGAGGATTATCTAACAAAAACTCCAAATAACAGAAAGTAAATTGCACAGAAGACAATAATTTAGCGTGGTTCGGCATTTCGCCTACGTCCACTATGAAGTTTGATGGTTTTATTGCTCGATACTTGAAGATTACAATTTCTTCTAGCGTAGTACAACAGATTTTATGATTATAGTCTGAATCTAAGGCAACAATGGTGATTTGGAGTAAATCTGGCAGAGTCTAGGCGCTCTTTAGCTCTCAAAATTGTCCGACCACTTTTCTGAATGACCAGGGGCTCTATTTATAGGTGTAGGAGGCAGATATTTCACCTAAATTTCGGGAGACCACTTCTGGCACGTGAGGGGGCCCACGCGCCCGCTTTCAAGAAATTTGGGCCCACTTTGGGATCGATTCGAAGTCCATTCGAATCGATCAAGAAGACATCCAACCGAGCTGAAATTTGGTATGAACATTCTTCAACCTATGCCTAAGCTTCTGTGAAAATTTCATAGCATTTGGACTTAAGGATCTTGAGATATGGTCGATTCAAGATGATGATTTTCGCTAGAATGTTTCGTTCGAATCGATTCATTTGAATCGATTGCTTCGAATCGATTGCTTCGAATCGATGGTAGAGCACGCGAGGAAGTTGATGTGGCGCGCGCTTTTCGTGTCGATCTGCTTTTTACTCCGAGTCGACTGGGTCGACTCCATGATTTTCGCCACTTTGACCTAGTGGATTCGAGGGCTTCAATAATACTTGGATTCGAACAGGACGTTGCTCGTATCGATCGTGATACGCTTCGATCGATACGAAGTCAAAGTAGCTGGATGGATTCGAAGCAAGGCCCCTTAATGGATTCGAAGCAGAGCGTTCTGCTGGGTACGAAGCATGCAAGCGTGAGGTTAATTCCTTCTGCCGATGGATACGAACGCTATGGATTCGTATACTGATGGATTCGAGCACACCGTCGTCCATGGATTCAAAGTGAAATGTTCTGGTGGATACAAACTCGAAGCACGTGAATAGCCCAGCCTGTGATCGATTCGAACCTGATGGGTTCGACCAGATTGATTACTTTTCCTCTAACTTGTGTGGATCATAATTTGAGCATACGAACTCGGATTGACTTGAAATTTGGAACGTTGGCTTCTCTGGCTTCGCTTGCTATGTCTAACTAATCGTGGCTCGATCCGGACTCGAACAAAATTCATCGATATCCATGACGAGTGACTCCTGGTTCTTAGTCAGTCTCTTGATATCTTGGCCTTGCCAAAAGGCGGGATAACACCTTGTATCTCTCTTTCACGTATTCCTTATAACTTGCACAAAACATCTTTATTTGTGATTTGGTTTAATAGAAAATTTTATCATTATTTATTTCATTCCAATAAATTAAAGTACGTTTAATCTATATTCTCTTACAACAGACAATTTCTAGGAAATTTATTAATTTCCTAATATTTAGCTTACACTTTTCTTTTCAGGAAAACTCATTTTCAAAACTGTTTTAATATATCCATAACTAGAAAACATTCCCTCATACTTATTTAAAAAATAAGTGTACATACAAACCACTTTTTATTATACTTAGAAATTATTTTCAAAATACATTTCTATTTGGGTCAAAATAAATGTTGCGTAAAACACCGTTACTACAACCCAAAAATACTAGTGTATGGATTTAATAAATACTAATAAATCTCGCATACTATATAAAAACATTTCCCTTGGGAGTCACCTACTATAACAATAGTGTTATAGTCTATGCTCCTCTTATTTTTCACGAAAACATCTATTACAACAATAAATGATGTAACCTTTGTTTCCAATACTTAATACACCCTAGGTATTTATATTTAAAATCTTTGTTTACCTCCAAAAAACTAGCGTGCTATATGTATGCCCTATAATTCTTCAAAAAGAATTTCATTTTTAACAAAATTTAAATCATATAAAAACCAATTTAAATTTCGTACCATTTTTTTTTCAAAAATCTAATATTTACTTCCTTAAAAATATTAAAAATTATATTTTTCAACTTTTCAATTCTAACAAGTTCATTTTATTCGGCTAAACATAAAGTGGAATTTCTTCTTACTACCCTAGGAGTACCCTTCCTAAACTTTGGTAATCTCATTTCCTTACTAAAGTCTTTTGTTCCTATTACTCTTTTATGATTATATTTATTCCAAGGCACTAACTTTAAATCCTTTTTGGAATTATCTACATATGGGCTTTCTTCTTTTCTTATCAACCGAATCTACTGTACATCTCCAATCTTTGCCTACCACTCTTTGGATTCCCACGATCCGAACCTAAATGTACAAAACCGTTTCTCAAACTCTTCCCATGTGTTGATCTTCTCTATGTCCAAAGAAACGCACTTCCTTACGCCAAAAGTGACACTTCAAGAATTTTGCCTTCAATTGATGAACGTGAAGTGTATGAAGAACCTCCTCTAGATGAATAGCATGCTCTTCCATACTCTTGGAAAACAACAAAAAAAATTCTACGAATGCTACTACGAACTTACTTAGGACATTTCCAAGAAAACACGGCTCGTCAAATCCACAAAATAGGCTGGGGCGTTGGTTAGCCCAAACGGCATAACCAACCAATCAAAGAATCTATCGGGTGTCTTAAATGATGTCTTATCAATGCTATCGCCAACGATTCTAATCTAATGAAATCAAGTGGCTAAACCAAGATGAGTAAATACGGAGGATCCAACTAACTGGTCGAAAAGATCATCTATCCTTGGAAGAGGATAACGGTTCTTCTTCGTGAGCTTATTCAACTCTCTATAATCTACGAAAAGTCGATGGAAACCATCTGCCTTTGTAGTGAAGACGACTGGCGCTCCCCACTCAGATATGCTCCACCTGATGAAGCCTTCCTCCAATAGCTCACCAATCTGCTTACTTACCACCTTCCTCTTCCTAGATGTCATAAATCTCACGGGCAATGCCACTTACTTAGCATTGTCATTAAGATAGATCCTAAAGTCGATCTCTCTCTTAGGGCGTAGTCCCCTAACCTCCTTAAATACGTCTAGGAAATCTCTAATGACTGGAACTGAATCTAACTCTACTAATGATGAATCAAGAGAATTAAGCAATCTCGAGAGTCCTACCACTGCATGTCTCTAGTCTAACGACTCTCCTCTCATAGTCTAATATCGCTTCATAAGTGGATACCCAATCCATCCTAAAACCATCCCATACCCTGAAAATCCCAATATACAGGCGTCACAATCAAACTCTTCGCGTAGGATAAAAATTTTCAAACCCCTACGAATCATAGATAAATGTGTCGATGCTCCTATGGGGTTTGAAAGAACATAGGGTCTACTACTAAGGAGATATCTAAGTGCAAACAATCAACTAAAATACTTGAAATGAAAGTGTGTGATGCTCCAGAATCGAAAAGAGTCCGAACGGGAAAATAAAAAATAGAGATCAAACCTACTACAAAGACTTTACCTCTATCTGGTCCACTACTGGAAGGTGCTGCATCCAAAGCCTGGACTTGCACTGTAGATGCGCCTGCTCTCTGCCCTGTTCTCTAAGGACAAGCTCTACTAAGGTGACCAGGTTGTCCATAACTATAACACCTTCTCTTCATCATCTTATTCTTAAAGTCCCTTGCGTAATGATCAACTAGTCCAAAGCTATTGCATTTCCCGCTTTCCTTGATCTGCTTCTAAGGTCCTCCTTCTTTCCTCTTGTCCTTTTCCTTCTTACTCTCCCACCATGGCTTCTTAAAGCTTTTTGACTTAGGAACCTCTTTAAGCTCTCCCTTCAGTTGCCAAGATGTAGGTTGAACTCTTTGTCGGTCCTCCAATCCTAACAGCCCAAACATTCGCTCTGTGTCCTTCAACCTAGTCGAGCCTCCTCGAAATCCTCTGTGCCAGAAAACGTTCTGCCTCCTAGACGAGCGAAGTCCTTGCATAGCTTAGAAAAATTGGCTATCGTAGGTGTATTAAAGGGATCTCCACCTACCGGTGCTATATTGGGCGCTTGCCCTTGCACCTCTGGTACCGTAGCTCTACGGAACCAGTCAGCCGTACTACGCAAAGAAAAGAGAATTTAGGCTCGAAGGAATCGAAAGAAGGTTGAACTGGACTTTTAGGGGATTTTTATAAAAACACACTTCTATTCATGAAAAACTATTTCTATAATAAGAGTTTCTTTCTGAAAAGTACTTCTAGTTTGAAGATATGCTACTTTAAAAATAGGTTACTTTTGGAAAAATATTTTATTTTTAAAACAAGTTTTAGGAATCCTGAAACCTTAGACTCTAATACCAAATGAAACACCCCACACCCCTTAGTATACCCAAAAAGGACATACTAAAAGATGTGGTGCGTTTTAGGTATAGCTAAAACTTTACAAAGACTAAGATGCACAAGACAATTAAATAAAAATAGTGGAAACATTTAAACATTAACTCATTTAAAAGTTAAACTTCACAAACTAAGTCATAACCAAAATATTTCTCAAACCAAATACATATGTCTCATGAAAAATACCATCTCAATCACAATATCAGAGTACAAAATCATCCCTCTCAAATAGTACCAGTACATAAAACTCCAAGTGAAAACTGAAAAGAAGAAAAAAACATGAAGAAGAACTCCACAGCTGAATCTCCAAGAAAGTCTGAAATCTACTGTCCTTGCCTCTGCTGGCCTGTGGGGGAAAAGGGAGAAATAGAGGAGTGGGTCAGACAAAAAAACTGGTGAGTGGAAGTAATTACTAGTATTTTTAAGCAAGATAAAGATAATAGACTTAGCAATAGTTCTAGTATAAAAGGAAATAAAAGAAAAGATAAAGCTACTGCTTGCTTTAATAATCTCAATTGTTTGCACTTGTCTTAGACAACTGCTTTGATTAGGCTAAATTCCTAATCCAACTTTAATTAGGCTGAAGTCCTAATTCTACCCTTTGATCGGCCTTCTACCTCTTTTGTGCCACTATGAGCTAGCCCCATCTCGTGGGTCCTACAGCAAAAGACGCATGTTTAGCGCTTTGGAACTCAATAGTGACTTATCTCCTTGCACCGAGGCCGCATGCTCGGCCACGTTAGGCTCGCACTATCTATTGCTCCCTCTTTGGACCTTTTAATTACCCAAAACAGCATAAGTATGCCCAGCCTCACCTGAGTATGTTGTGAGACCACCAATTCCTTACTGAAGGGGAATGCTGCCGATACGGGTCCTAACAAACAAAATCTAGTTGCGCCCCTTGCTTAAATCCCCTGATTTGAGCTTCTAATTATTGACCACTTATCTACCCTAAACACCATAAGCGTGTCCCAAGGGGAATGCTGCCGGTATGGGTCCTACTTCTTAATTATTAACTTAATATAAGTCTTTTAGATAAGCCTCTTTTGTTCATTCTGCTCTATTTGCTTATGAACTTATTCTAAGTCTTTCAAATAAGCCTCTTCTATCGTCTCTACTATATTTGCTTATTAACTTAGTGCAAGTCTTTAAAATAAGCCTCTTTCTGTTCTTTCTATTTAATTATAACCTATGTTATAATTTCTCTTTTATCTTGTCTTTCTAGTTATAATCTATTAGTTATAACTTGCTTGCAAATGTCAAATTTGCCTATTTCAGTCTATATCCAATTTATTACAGTTCTTCTTATTTTCATCTAATTTTCTGTAAATTTAGTGTTCTTATATTTTAGTCCATATTAGTGAATTATTCTCTTTTAATTATTCCATTCGCGTAAAAAGGGAATTAAAAAGAACTAACATTTACAGAATAAATCCCAATGTAGAACAGATGTAAATAAAATATAAATAACAGTAAATAACTATAAATACTGTAAATAACTGTAAATGATTGGGAAAACTATAATTAACAGTGAATAATTGCAAATAACCAAAATAGAATAGATAAAAGAAAATAGATTGGAAAGTAAGTCTAAAATTTACTAAAAAATAAATTGTAAATAAACTTGCATAAAGGTTATCCCAAAATTGTAGAAAAACTACAACAATTGGAAACCCTATTATTCGCTCTTTTCCTTGGCCTTTCCGGATCCACTTGAGGGGTATAAAATATTTTAATTAAAAAGATCTTCTTCTTGGAAAAATATTCCTTTTAGGGTCTAACCTCAGGCAATGAACCCAGATGGAGAAAATCTGAATGAGAAAAATAGCTAGGCCTTGGGTCTTATTTATAGTGTTACTTGTGGATCTCCGACCGTTGGATTTAAAGATTAAATCTAGTGCAACCACGTTATAGGATTGATGGAAATCTTCGGATGGAAGCACGGACGCACGAGATGGAGTAAAAATTGAAAAACACGTCATTCGTTCACCTGGACGAAACTTCGTCCAAAAACGCATGCGGGTCGACCGCTAGGTTGACCTTTGCACATGGTAGGTCGACCTAGCCATTGGGAGGGTCAACACTAGGGTTGACCTGCCCTAATTTTTTTTAAAATCCTGAGTTCTTCCTTCTTTTGTAACTTTTTCGTTTTAACTCGGATTCTGACAATCTATATATGGAAATTGGTCAGAAAATTACCATGGAAACAATGGTGCAACTCTCATGGCTAAATTCTGATAATTTCACAAAGTTATTTTATTATTAAATTAATCCATTAATTAATTATATAGCTTAAATTTCAGATTGTTACAATGTCTTTCAAAGTTATCTTTAAAATTCGCGATCATAGGGATTTCAAAGTGCATCCACAGCGACCTTCTCGCTTCTACTATCACAACTTTCATTCACAATTTATGTAACTCTCCAAACCAATTCCTTTATGTCAAACACACCACAATGTATGTAGAAAAACC
Organism: Allium fistulosum; assembly: GCA_030737815.1. NCBI lineage: Eukaryota > Viridiplantae > Streptophyta > Magnoliopsida > Asparagales > Amaryllidaceae > Allium > Allium fistulosum. Next base: position 176,124,304 of record CM060907.1, read on the forward strand.
CAATATATATTTTTCCCCAATATATCATAATTTAACCAATTTAGCTATGTCAAATACTAAGGATTTTAAATTGCGTTTCTAACGACAATTTTGCTTCGATCATTCACACACAATTTACAACTTAATCAAATAACGATATCAAACATGTAAACAAGTAGTTTGGACCATGATACATGTTATAGATGATAAAAAGGGAGATTATACTACATAATAATGTTGTCTCTTTCTTTACAAAACAAGGAGGGGTCTAAAAACAATAACTTGCATTGTTCGTTATACTATTTATATTTTTATACAACAAAATTTTTAAACATAAAATTATACATATTAATGGGTAAGTAAACTCGCTAAAACCTAAACCATCCCAAGATGTAGATAACCCTTATACGAGTGTATAGACAAAGACGGCGTCTCGATTGGACCTAGTATGAAGAAGTTACGAGTTTTATAAGAATTGAGATTTACTTAAATAATTAAATAACTAATTAATTACTAATTAAAGTTAATTACCCCATTCATCTTCTTCCCACCTAATCCCCCTAAATTGAATCTCCAGTACACGATACATACAATCAACCCAACATGATCGTGCATAAATCATAGCGACATGGAGCATCGCTTGACGAAATCCAACGACATTCATGACATTGTTCACTTCGCAAGCTCAACTCGTCAGACCCAAAGATTCCCAGCTTGATCCCCTCAACCAAAATGCGATAGTGATGCCCTCCACGCTATAGTGAACGGCCGCAAATCACTATGCACCGCTGGAGCAGCAACAAATACCACTAAACGACTTCTCTTCGTGCCATAAATCCATTGTCGCCATCAATTTGATCTCTGGCCGCCTCCTCCACAACATGACCACTATAGCCCTTAACCATTATAAAATGTAGTGACCTATTACAAGCAGCCACACCACCAAACAAGGCCCTAAATCGACTTGTCTCCACTCGAGCAACTCAATGCACCTTCGTGCCATCCTAATTGTGACGACCTACAATTCCATACCCATTGAGCTTACAATAAACCATACATGTCCAACCAAATTGCACGAAAAAATGGATTATCAAGGGTAATAAAGAAAAATAGAGAGAACAAAATCTTACTCGAATGGAATAACATATATTATTGAACAAATATCTTTACAGCGGTAAATTTTTAAGATACATATATCAAAGTCTAACCTAAATTCAGCTTGGATAGTTATAAACATATGTCCTTACAAATGCTGACAAACATCAAACAACTGTAGTTGATAATAGAATACATACATACATAAATGAATATCTCCAGCTCCTCTGGAAACTCCAGCTGACATCAACTAAACCTGAAACAACTCGGATCTGACCCGAGTATTGAAAACACCTAGATCAGGCTTGATAAACTAGCATGAGAAAAACTCAATAATAAATGACAGTGTCATCTATCAGCCTTTGAATAAAATCCTTTGAAAAGAAAGAGTATCTCATAAGACCACGCCCACAAATAAACACGGACGGGTTTTTACCTTATGTTAACTAAAACACTTTTATATCAAAACATTTGATATTATTTCTAATGACATTTCTTTGAAAACATTTGCAAATAAACTTATTAATCTTAGCCAAAATTGTTACATGATTAAATTATAGCATATTAGCCACAAAGTGGGTTCTACAATCATACTCGTAAAGGCTTCTTATTGGAGAATGGATTTCCAAACAAATGACTAGGTAAAGGGACTACCTTTCGATGGTACACCTCTAAACAGATGTCTTGAGGAACCATGACAAAGCTCCTCTACTAACACAAGACCGACATACCACTATAACTAGATAGTATCGAATATGTCATCCCCCGGTCGTTACCGACCTTTATCCGAGTGCTCGATTTCCATACACCACATTAATTTACATCCCGAACGTCATAGCGGGAAGTAATATATCCAGAAGGGGATAATCATACCCTAATGGGAATAACCCACATAGCCTTGCCTCATCTAACCCTGTTTTGGTCATTTCTCGATTGATGAGGCTTGAGGTAACGATTACCTTTTTCACATAGCACATCTTCTTTCACTTTGAATGCAACATTGCAATTCCATATTCACATGACTAGTCTCTACAGATATATAACTTCCTGAGCTCGTATGTCTCGGGAAAGGGTGTTATGCTAAGAGAAGGTGTCTTCTCCACCACCGACTGATATACATCTTATAGAGATCATTCAACGTGATTAGAATGCAAGGTCAGACACTCGTCCATACAAGTTCATTCTAGGACTGAACAAAACCTAAGGTACTTTCCTCGGACATTACTAGGCGAGAAGTCCTTGTTTTTCTGAGGTTTTTCATAATAAAGAGATCACTACTATAATAAGTAAATTGGGATTTTATCCCCAATTAATCAACAAGTAGTCCATTGTTATTATTCGTCTCAATATCTTTGTCTTCAAATAGCTTCATTCTTTGAACATAGAAATTGGTTCAAAGTGGTTTTTGGATAGGAATCGCCCAAATCCGACAACGTTTCCTTTGAAAACCAATCATCGATAAAAATGATGTAATTAGATGATTGTTGTTCGATTCATTCATTTCTCTTTATCAAAAATATCTTCAAGAGATATATATCTTTAAAATCTTCTTCTTTAAATACAGAATCATTTAAACATCTCTTTTGAATATTTCTCAAATTATTTTTAAAGAGTAGCTTCGAGAAAATAGGATTATAGAAATTACTCTACTTATATTCAATATCAAATTCCGTATTAAACAAGTGCCATGGATGGAATAATGGTGAGATCACCTTTTAAATACCATGAATAGAACAAGTTCCCTCTTCAGAATTTAATACCAAGCATAAGAAGATTATCTCTATGCAATCCAATTTGTAGTTTATACATTTTGGAGATTGCTTAAGTTTTGGATAATACTAATCTTCTTTTATTTTTGAAAAACTTAATATAATCTTTTTAGAGCATCTGGGCTTTCCTTTCGACCTGTTCCACCCCTCGCCTAAGAAGAGAAAATATAGGCTAGGTAAGTTCAGGGCACTGGTTGCTCCATCCCTAACCTTAGTTAAGCACCTTGTTTTATCTTCTCAAATCTCACAGGCAGGACAAATGTACTAGTCATTTTCGCATATTCAGTTATTAGCTTTTATTTTGGAATTGAATATAAACATTCCAAATTATCTTTTAAATGCTTAATTATCCTTTTAAAAACATTCATAATTGATTCTAGTAAAAATCGTTAGGTTTAAAACTTCTTTTTAAAAAGTCCTAGAAACGGTAGTTGAAAAGTGCTGCGGAAAGTGCTTTATAGGCTTATTTGATTTAAACAACTTTTTAATATTTGGAAATTCATAATTTCCACTTCAAATCTCTTCTAAACTATTTAAATAGATTTATGAAATTTATTCCATATTTTTTCCCTAATTAAAAATGTCCATTTAAAAAGATTTTCCATTATGGTCACTTAACTACACAAGCGATTTTTCTAGAAAGTTTATTTGGACATAATTCAAAATCTACAAGACGAAATCTTGATTTTCTTTTTCTATTTGAAAATTATGGTTATAATAGACTGGACATTTCTTGTTTCAAAGAAATCTGAGCTATACTTCGTTCTATACACTCATTTGAACTTTTCGGTGCGAAATCGCAAATTGTCGTTGTTTGACGCACCTAGTTTTAACTTGATTTACAATATTTGAAATAAATTCTATAAATTGAATATAATCACTTATAAAAACATTACTGATCATTTTAAATCGATATTTTCACTTTTTAAAGTATTAAAAATAGGTTTTCACTATTCCTATATTATAATATTATTACACACCTATTATTTTAATATTAAATTTTTAAATCCAATTTCAATTCTAACATCAAATTAAACTTAATTAAAACTTAGATTTCAAATATAATTTCAATTCTAATTTAAACTTCAAACTTAATCTCAATTTCAATTTTCAAAATCGATTTCAATTTCAATTTTACTATTCATCTCAATTTCGCTTTCCATTTCAAATCCAATTCAAATTTTTAGTTCGATTCCGATTTCAATTTCAATTATACTTCAATTCCAATTTGACTTTATTTTTAAAATCCAAATTTGATTTTATTTTCACTATTCACCAAGAGGTTTAGTAATCCAACATATACCATATTTATAAAATTGGGCATACTTAACAAAGGGATTACTTAATCAAAAATGAGCCAAATCACTTCCAATATTCATCTTTAGCATAACATCCATTCTCATAGCATAGTAATTATCAATAAGTGAGTATATTAGCATAACCCTACTATTCATCCAACATATTCAAACAATTATTCAAACGTCCATATCATCAAATGGTGATTATCTAACATAGCAATTAAACTTGATAATCAATATAATTAAATAGCGATGAGAATTTCTCACCTTTGTCTCCACTACGCCAAACATTACCACGAACTAGCATGCCTTCTTTACGCATCACAAATCCTTCCGAACCGCTTTCTTTTCCCTTTCCCTTTCTTTCTTTTTTTATTAGAAGAGAGGAGGGTGTATGGCTCGGCTTTGGGTCTATGGTCGTGGATAGGTGGTGTGGAGGGTGGGTACGGCCTTGGGGTGGTGGAGTTTAGCTCCAGTGTGGGTTGTTGGAGGGGAGTGTGGGGCGTGTATGGCTCGGGTAGGGTGGTGGCCTAGAGTAGGGAGGTGGGTAGGGTTTTAGGAGGTGGGTGCTTGGATGTAGTTTATGGCCGTGGGTAGAGGAGGAGGGTGGAGGTGATTTTGTGTGGTGATGGAGCTTGCTTGAGGTGGAGCAAGTTATGGAAGTGGAAGAGAAGTTGGATGCCATGGAAATGGAGGTGGAGAGGATGAAGAAAGTGAAGAGAAAGGTAAAGAATGAGAAGTAAATTTGTTTGTGAAAGAATGGAAGGTATGCATGCTTATTTATACTTGAGCTTTAGAAGGTAAATGACTTAAATACTCTTGCCTTACTTTTTGACTTTTTCTTAAGCATGATGTGAAGTGCATTAATGGTGGAAAGGATGTTTTGATGTGATTTGTACTTAAGATATGATGTTTGCCATATTTCTTAAACTTTAAAATGTTAAAATAAATTTTGCTCCTTTTCCATGTGTATTAGTAACACCTCATTAATGAGATAAATGCAAAGTGTAATGATATTGTTCCTTAAGCAAAATTCAACTCTCTTTTGTCAAATTATGCTTTTACACTTTTCTTTTATGTTTTATTTTATTTACTTTACAAAAAAGTGTTATTTGTTTTATATGATATAAATGTAATGTGATACGGTTTGTTATAGTTTGTAAAGATGTATTATATATGTTATAAAGTGCATATGTTCATACAACATTGCGATGACTTGTTACAGTTTTAAAAAACGTTGTTATTGATAAATTTTTACAGTCAAAATTTGACGTTTTAGCTAAACTATATATTTAAGTAAACCAAACTTAAAAATGGATTTTCTATTATAATAAATGAATTAAAACAAGTCTATCTGGGTTAAAATTACATATCACTAGGGTTAATATCAAAATACTGAATTTTGAAGTTGCATTGACAAAATGTGACAAATTTTGAATATTTTTGTAAAACGATTATAAACATATTTTTAAATCCTTAAATATACTTCTATTATCTTTATTAAGTGATTTTGATAAGATTTAACTTTTCAAATAAATATTTAAACCTATTTATTTACTCATTTATTTATTTTTAACAAACTTAACTTTTGCTGATTTGTTCTAAAGTCCAAAATTTATATTTTTTATTAACTATAAGAATAAATAGTTTCTCTGTTATTATTTATTATGTATAACTTATTTATTTAAGTTTATAAACTCTTTTAAATTTAAAATAAACAAAATCTCTCATTTTCGAAGTAGCGAAATTATGGGTCGTTACACTAATTTAGACCCTAACTCCGACTATAACCAACCCTAGTTCTACTATAAAAACTCAAGCAACCCCAGACCTCATTGCACATAAGTCCACACTAATGGAACTGAAGCACTCACTCACACGAAGTTAACGAATCCAAAATCACTCGATTTCATTGCCTATTGCTCTCGAAACAATTGAAAGAAAAAAAAGAATAGTGGCGGCTATTTTATAGAAGGAACATGAAGAATGAAAATAAAGTGAGAAAAGGAAAGAGAAGTTAAGGATTATTTATAGTAAAATGATATTATATTTAAATCTCTTAATTTTATCGTCCTACATTCCATGCTCATACGACCACACAACACATCCAATCATCATGAAACTCGTCGACGTAAAAGAACTCGTTATTTTGCAACCAATAGCACTAATTTTGTCAAAATCTGAAACAGTGCTCCGGAATGATAATTTCATGTGTTGATAAAAAGAATTATTATTAAAATAAGTTTAATCACTTTTTAGTTATAAATTAAAAGTTTACCATTTCATTTCTTATTTAAAAAGAATTTAAATAAGCTCTCGAAATTATTTTTATTCACATTAAATCCATGATTTAAATATTTAAATAATTATGATATTTAATTATAAAACATTCAAAATTCGGAGTAATAACATTCTCCCCCACTTAGAATATTATTCCTCGAAACACCGACACAAGCAACTAAAGTAACAATCACCTATCGATACCTAACAGTATTGCAATCACTAATATCTAAAGAAACAATTATATAACAATACTACACAGTACTGTAATCACTAACAAACAAGCTGTAACAACCCAAGACTTTTGAAAATATTTTAAAATTAGATTTTATTTCAAAAAAATTATTTTTTTAAAAACAATTTTTAAAAGTATAGTTGTAATTTTCCAATATTAGTTGTATTTTATTTACAATTTTTAATTCTAGTTTCAATATAAATAAACTATTTTCTTTATTTGTTTTCTATTTTTCCTAAGACTATTTATTTATTTTAATTTCTACTCTATTTTGTTTTATCTTTTATTTTATTTTATTGATTTTTATTTGTTTATATTGAATTAAAAGAAGTGGAAATTCGAAGAGACAAAGTCTTTTCTTTTTCTTGTGACTTTTCAATTTCTTGTCTCTTCATTGCCAAGCCGACCATAACTCCTTGGTTTAGCCGTGCATTTCATTGTTTATCACGTGAAAAACTCCTCATTCTCATCATCATTCACGGCATAACATTTCTGAAAAAATAAAGTAAGCAATGGCTTCCCTTTTTTCTACTTTTTCTCTTCATTTTTGCTTGATTTTTGCCTTGTTCATCTACATGTTTGCTCGGACACCACCTATATTCTCCTCCACCACCATCACCATCCCCTCATCATCCACGGCTAACAACCATTCTACCCCTCTGTCCAGTCATGGCCGTGACCATCCTATGGAGCCTACACCACAAAAACTTTGCAAAAACTCCTAGAAATGCCTAGCCGAGCCAACTAGTTCACCATCCTCTTCATTTCTAGCCACGGCCATCACCCTAGCACCACCACCACCACATGACATCACCTCTAGCCATCACCTTACCATTTGACCTGACCTGTACCTGACTATGGCCGAGCCATATTTACCCTAGGCCGAGCCTATGTTGAACCAAAACTCCACTTTTGCCTTGTCCTTTGACCCTCTCTACTTTGTAACTCCCAAACTCTTCATCTCCTTAGTGTAGTCGTGCCTATGTGATGCAAACCCAAGCCTTACCATCAATTATAACATCATGGTCAAGCCAAATAACATGTATGGTCGAGCAAAAGTGAGTTGAGATCAAGAAATTTTGATTTAAAAGCTTGGTGATGTCATTTGTTAATTCTATTTCCATTTGTTTCAAAATTTATCTTTGTATTATAAATGTATATTTATATTGCTTTGTTTTATTGTTGTATATAAGATTTATATCTTGGCACTCTCTCCACTTGAATAAAAGTCGTGCTATCGTGCTTTCTGGAATTTGTTTGTATGTTTTGATTTGCGAACTCCAGCTTAAAAAGGTGAGTTATTCACGCTTGACATCCATACTTATAGAATTTGTGAAGTGACAACAAGTGAATGTGTAGAAACTATTATATCATGTTATACATGCCTGTGATATGAATTATATGATCTTAAACTCTGTTATAAACTTGTCACATCATATGCTATGTTATATTCTGTTATATTGTTTATTTTATTCTGTTTCTCACACTGCAAGTTCCCTGTAGAATAGAATCACTATGGGTTGAAATGATACATACCCGAACGGACTTTAGAGTAGGGAAAAATCGTTATGGGCTGAAATGATAAGCCTTAGCGATTTTTATTTATTTTTATTCACTTGGGATTGTGGGTTTGAAATGATAGAACCCAGATTTTTCTTTGTAAAATACAGATTGAAATGATATATTTTCTGTATAACTTGACATAGGCTAGAAAATATTATACAGACCCGTGGTTATTTTATATAGTTTTTTGGAAATTTTTAAGTATTTTTAAAATGTAAAAATATGATAATTTGATTTAAATTGAATTTAAAATGATTTAATAAAAGGTTAGTGATTTTTCTATAAGTTAAAAATGTTAAATAAATAAATGATTAGATTGAAATTTGAAATATAACTTAATTTGTAAATTTGTGATTTGGTTTAAAATGAAAGTTTAAGTAAAGAAAATAAAATGGAAATTAAGTTTTATTTATGAAATGGAAATTTAAATTTAAGTGTTAAAGTAAATTGTTAAAAACGAAAAGAATGGGAAAATGGTACACTTGGATTTAATAAGTAAATTATTGGAAAATTTGATTTTATTGTAAAAAATTTCTTTGTATAAATCATAAGTTAAAGGGTATTTAAATGAACATTTTTGAAGTGGAAAAATATGATTTTTATAAGTTAAAATGGTTAAAATTGAAGTTTAATTGTTTCTGGAATTTTGGTATAAATCTGGAAATTCTTTTAGTAGCACTTCAGAAATGCTATCGTTTCTGGAATTAACTTAAAATCTGAAGTAAAGGATACTGCAGCACTTTGTAAGTGCTGTGGTTGATCCAAATGAACTAAAGGCTACTGCAACACTTGGTAAGTGTTGTGGTTGTAGAAAGAAAGTTAAATCTGAAACTAATAAAAAGGCTTCAGTAGCACTTGATAAGTGCTGTCTTTGCTGAATTGAACTAATTTTTCAAATTGAACCCTGAACTACTGCAGCAGTTAATAATGCTATCTTTGCTGAATTTAACTTGTTTTCAAATGTAACTGAACTACTACAGCAGTTTTTAAATGCTGTCTTTGCTGAAACGAATTGTTTTCAAATATAACTTACCGTAGCATTTTTTAAGTGCTGCGAATGCTGAAATTTCAATGTTTTAAAGTATTTAAGTGAATAAATGAGCTTCAAAAGTGCTAAATTTTTGGGAATTGAGTATTTGATTTAAAGGTAAAAGGACTTCACTTTTAAATGGTTTAGATGAAGTATTTTGATTTGAAATATAAACTATTTTTGAAATTTATAACCACGGGTTATAATAACGATTGGTTGTTAAAGAGACCGGGATCAGATATGGACATACTCTCCATCGATATCGAAAACCACTTTAACAACTGTGTACGCGGTGGAGATTCCAGAATGAAGTAAGATGGTGGCGACGATCTTATTGAGGTATATACGTGGACCCGACTCCCATGAGTTGGCATAAGGTGGCTAAAACATGAGCAATTGACGGGCTAATGAGGTAGCACCTCTGATCGGACACACTTCTTCGATACCATTCTATTACTTTTGTGATTGATTGGGTGCACCCCTTGATTTTGGGAGTGTGGCTCGAGGTGGGCGGTAGTGGCTGCTATGCGTTACCACCAGCCCGGATGCATAATTGGTATATCTACCCTGTTATTGCCTAGTTGTGCCGTGTCACCTACCATATCGAGCTTTACTACGAGTTTGGATTTGTTCCGTAGCCTGTGGAGTATTGAGGGTAGCCCTCGATCTGGGAGTATGCTAATACTGGATAGACTATTGGGACTATTACATGTTAAGGTGGAAAATGTAAAGCCTTAATGCTATTTAAAAGTATGTTTATTTTATAATTAGACATTATTATAATAACGAATATTACTACATAGTAGATAGTTTAACGGATCCTTAAAGAATGGGCGATCCCAAGCATTATGTAAGTTACTTGTACCTTTTATTACAGTTCACTTGAGTTGGTTTACATTATATAAGTATGTATGTCCTGACTCGAGTGTTTGTGTTTTATTTACGCTCGGGTCAGCCTGAGTATCAGCTTTGGACTTCACCTTCTGGAGCTAGGACTGCTGGAGATCATCTTTTATTTAGTTGCTATCTATTTCCATTCAGTATTTCTATGTCGGCTTTGTATTAGAGCATATGTATTTGGGATTTCTACTATGCTTATGTATTCAGACTTCTGTTGTATCTGTTTTTCAGACTATGTATTTTGAATCTGTTTTGTGACTATGTATTGTAGTGGCTTCATGAACCACTATTTATTTTATTTTCCGCTGCAAGTTATTCTGATATTATGTGTCTGTGATTCTGTGATTGGTTTTATTTGCTCCAAATTTATTACAATCTATTGTTTTGTATTATTTAAGTCCGACATGTGTGATTTTATTGTCGATTTGAATGGTCCAAAATAGTGGGTCGTTACATTTGGTATCAGAGCTTTGGTTTTTAGGCAAACCTTAGCCTAAGGAGCAAAAAAACTCATTAGAGATAGGGTAGAAATACACTAGAATGAGTGAAATCAACCTCAGAATCATTTCTTTGTGAGAGAACGTATTTTCGAAGTATAAAATGATTTTAAAATGAATTTCAAAGGATTTTTCAAAGATTATTTTGATATAAAATTTTCTTGTTTTAAAAGCAAATTTTCTAAACTTCCTTCCTTTCGTATATACCTTGTTAGAAATTTCTTTAATTAGGATATTCATCCAAGTGATTTTATCTTATCTTATCTTTGTCTTCTCGTTACCTTTATCTCTTGATTTTTCAGGATGAATCGTGGAAATGCCAGAGGTAGGGGTCGTGGTATTGCCCCAGCTCCTCAACCTGCTGCACATGTTAGGTTTACTGTTCTCTGTAAGGAATTCTCTCAACTTGGTGGTACCAAGTTTACCGGTTCAAAGAGCATTATTGAAGCCCAGCAATGGTTACGGAGTTTAGAGAGGATCTTTACCGATCTCGAGATTTCTGATGCCCAGAAGCGTTAGTTAGCAGCTTGGCAGCTGCAAGAGTCAGCCTTGGATTGGTAGGAGTCTATTACAGCTCACACTAATGAGGGTGATATTTCGTGGGAGCAGTTTAGGTATCCTTTGTGTTATCTTGAATTTTGTTCCCATTTCCTTTCTTTTAAATCTATCTTAAGTTTTGTTTATGTATCTTCTTTCCAGGGAGGCTTTTGTGGCAAAATGGATGCCAGAAGTCGGGAAATCTCAGCTTTATCGTGAATTCATGGATCTCAAGCAGGGTACCATGTCCTTTTCTGAGTATGAGTAGAAGTTCAACGAACTTTCCAAGTTTGGTCCTGGCCTTATTGACACCCAACTTAAGAAGAATGAGAAGTTCATAGCTGGAGCTCGCCCAGAGTTCTATGATCGTCTCATTTCTCATGTTCATGGCACTTTCACCAAACTTATGGATATGGCTATTCGTTATGAGAACCCTACTTCTAAGGGTCCTGCTGTTGCTAGTGCTCCTTCATCTCAGTCTTCCTCTGCTAACTCTAAGAAGAGAAAGCCAAATTTCCATCAGCAGAAGAAGAATTGGCTCAAGAATCCGGGTTTGGGATCTTCACCTTCTCCTTCTCAGAGGCACCCTATCGACCTATCTACCATTACCTGTTTCAAGTGTGATCAGAAGAGACACTATGCAAATAGTTGCCCTACTTCAGTTGGTGCTGTTGTTCCTCCACCTCAGAGTACCAGGAACAATCTCCGTCATGTCTGTTTGCAGTCTGGTCATTTCAAGAATGATTGTCCGTTATATCAGAAGGGCAATCCATCTGGTATTTTTGTTGTTACCTCTGCTTCTTCACCTGCTCCACCTGCACCTGCTCCTGCTCCTAGTGATGATCAAGGTACTATTCAGGGCACCTTTTCTTTATTTAATCATCATGTTCATGTTTTATTTGATACTTGAGCTTCGCATAGTTTTATTTCTATGGATCTTTGTGATAAGTTTGAGCACCTTCTTTCTCCTGTGTATGCTTTTGAATCTTTGTGTGTTAAAAATCATATTGTGGTCCCGCGAACCTTAATAGGATTTGTAAGCAAGTGAGACTCTTCTATTCTGGCCATAAATTTTCTGGTGATTTATATGTTCTTGGTTTCGATGCTTTTGATTTATTGCTTGGAGTTGATTGGCTTAAGAGGCATGATGCTCATATCTCTTGTAAATCCCGAATTGTTTCTCTTGAGGATGATCGGGGAAATCCTTTGGTTATTCAGTGTCGTATGCCTCATGATTATGTTGACAGCTTTATTTATTCTCTGGATTATTCTTCTATTGATCTTCAGTCGACTCGTGTGGTCAAACTTTATCCCGATGTATTTGGTGAAGTCACCGCTTTACCCCCTAAGAGGGAAATCGATTTCTGTATTGATCTTATTCCTGGAGCTCGACCTGTAGTTCTTTCTCCTAGAAGCATGGCACCCCGTGAGAAGGTTGAGTTGGGAAACAAATTGAAGACTTGTTCTCCAAAGGTCTGATCAGACCTAGCCACTCAGAATGGGGAGCAGCGGTGGTTTTCGTCACTAAGTCCGATGGTTCTCTCCGGATGTGTGTTGATTATAGGGAGCTGAACAAGCTCACTATGAAAAACAAATTTCCAATGCCTCGCATAAATGATATGTTTGATCAGCTTTATGGTGCCACTGTTTTCTCTCAGCTTGATCTTGCCACAGGTTTTCACCAGCTCAGAGTTGCTGAGGAAAGTATTCCCAAGACTTCTTTCCGTACTGAGAGTGGTTTCTATGAATGGTTAGTCATGCCTTTCGGTTTGACTAATGCTCATGCTTTCTTTGTTGATTTGATGAATCGTGTTTTTCGTGATGTGCTTAATAAATTTGTTCTAGTCTTTGTTGATATATTATCATTTTCTCTAAGTCTGAGGAAGAACATGAGTCGCATTTGAAATCTGTTCTAGAGACTCTTAGAAATCATCAGTTGAAGGCTAAATTTTCTAAATGCCATTTCTAGAAGGATGAAGTTTGATTCCTCGGGCATATTGTTTCTGGTAATGGAGTTTCTATTGATCCAGTCAAGATCGCTGCGATCAATGTAAGTCTTTTTTTCCTTCTCTTTCCTTGTTTCATTCAATTTATTCTATCTTTTCTGTTGTCCTTATTTATCCCTATTCTGTGCAGGATTGGGAAACTCCTAGGACTCCAACTGATATCCGTAGTTTTCTGGGCCTTGCTAGTTATTATCGGAGATTCATTGAGAATTTTGCTCGGATTGCTGCACTTCTCACCGCTTTGACTCGTAAGAATGCTAAGTTTATCTAGAGTGATGAGTGTAAAGCTACATTCAGTGAGTTAAAGCACAAGCTTACTTCCGCACCAGTTCTTACCGTTCCAAATGGAAATGAGGGATTAACGGTATACAATGAAGCTTGTCGTGAAGGTTTGGGAGCTGTTCTGATGCAGGATGGGAAGGTCATTGCTTATGCCAGTCGGTAGTTGAAGACCCATGAAGCCAATTGTTGGATATGTTTCTACCATCATCGAGCCAACACGAGGAAGCAAGAGACAAGCCACCAGAATAACCGAACCAACTATACGGCATTCCCTAACCAACCTCACCTACCGGTCCAACCTCGCCTACCGGTCCAACCTCACCTACCGGTCCAACCTCGCCTACCGGTCCAACCTCACCTACCGATCCAACCTCCCCTACCGAACCAACCTCACCTACCGGTCCAACCTCACCTACCGGTCCAACCTTACCTACCGGTCCAACCTCACCACCGAGCCAACATCTCTACCGGTCCAAATCCCACTTCCATGCATAGCCGAACCAGAGTGCTTCCGGATCAAGACGTGCCAGGCCAGATCACATCAGCCCAGGCCCACCAGCAGCTATGCACATCCAAGACCCCTACCCCAGCCTCACTCTATAAATAGAGGGGCAGGGGTACAACAGAAAGGCACAAGTTTGGGAGCTCAAGCACGGAGAGAACTTTCAAACAACTTTCTTTTACTCGTATCAAAGCTTTGTACTTGTAATCTAAACAAGAGAAGAGAAATAACATATAAAGTGGACGTAGGCACATTTTGGTTGAACCACTATAAATCTACGTGTCTTTTTACAGTTTAGCCCCTGCTTTTCATATATTTGCATAAATCACCAAAACCACTAAGAACAACATAAGATCTACTATATCATACGACTTCGAGGTGTTTGTCCATTTTTTGTGCAAACATTTTTGGTGCTTTCACTAAGAACTAGAAGCTCGAAGCTTCAACTTCATCCACTTAACATTTTTCCTAACAGCATCGTTCACCACTTGGAAAACATGCCTCCCAAGCAGAAAAAAGATGTTAACAAAGGAAAAAACATCGCATCCAGCAGTCTTCCAGATCCAGCTGTCACGAATCAAGTAAATCGTCCTCCTCCAGCAGCAGTAACAAATGAAGGACAGGCTAATCCGACCACTCCTGCCACAGAACAGCCCGCAGCAATTACTAGGGCAGACTTAGACATGGTTGTGGTTGAAGTAACTAACCGCTTCACGTCCCAGCAGGAAGCCTTGGTGGACCATCTCATGTCACGCTTAAGGGATGCTGAAGAGTCCAACCGCAACACTGAATCATGGGGCGAGTCCAAGTCTGGAGGATCTCAAAGACAACAAAGATCTTCCTTCTTCGAAGGAGCTAACGGCAGAAGTAGCCATGGTAGGAGCCGAGATCGAGCACAGCCCGAAGTTAGGCCTAGGGAAATGTTTGGAGCCGAACCCAACGGGGGAGGTACCAGGCGATGGTCAACTGTAGCTGAGCCTGTCATACTGCCTAACCACGGAAACGCCAGAGAACGGGGCCGAGCTAGAGTCCAGCCCGAAGTTGGACCCGAGGAAGTGCTTAGATCAGAACCCAGTAGGGGAAGATCAAGGCAAGGGCCAACTGTAGCTGACCCTAGCATGCTCCCAGAAGATCAAAGGCAGCCACTGGAAAATATGAGGAATGATAGACGATACCATCCCTACAGGTCATCTGGACGGAATCAATCCCACAGAACAGAACCAAACTCGTTTCTATCTGCTCCAAATTCTGATGAAAGGATGGCACGCTTATTCAGAGAGTGCGTCCAACGGGAGCAAAGAGATCGAGGGATAGGCGCTAGGGTAACCAGCCCTTTTGCCCGCAACATCGAAATTGCTATCACCCCCCGAGAATGGAAGATGCCAACAATGGAACCTTACAAAGGAACCTCCGACCCCGTTGTACACTTACAGAGATACACACAACATATGCTCATGAGTGGAGCGACAGAGGGAGTACTGTGAAAATGCTTTCCACTCTTCTTAGCAGATCTCGCTACCTCCTGGTTCTGTCATCTACACCAGGGATCCATCAGCTCATGGGAAATGTTGAAAGAAAAGTTTATCAGTCAGTTCCGCATTCATGTGGAACAACCTAAGGACGCTTATTCCTTAACCAGCGTCAAACAAAAACCTAGAGAGAAACTGCAGCAATACCTAACCCGATTCAATGCCGCAGCAGCCGCAGTCCAAGATGCCGATGAGAAGCTTATCCTAATGGCCCTCTGTAGTGGTGTGCATCCGGACACTAAATTTGCTAGAAGGTTGACAAAAGAAAAACCAGCTACTTTACCCGATTTCTTCCACGAAGCCGGGAAATATATGAGGCTTGAGGATGCTGCCGTTGAGGGGCAGTCAGGACCGCAAAATAAGGCAACTCACAGCAACGCCCCTACTGTGGCAAGAGACGTTCGAAGAAATGATTCCAGAGACAATGCTGGAGGCAAGAAGGGAGAAAAGCGCCTATATCGGCCAGGACCGAGATTCGACAATTACACTCCTTTGAACGAGACCGTTGAAAATATCTTCCTTGCCACCCAAGGCGAAGTTAGATACAAACGCCCACCATACAAGAAGGAATCAGATAACGCGCAGAAGTCTGGGAAGTTCTGCCGTTTCCACGAATCTCATGGCCACGATACCAATGAATGCCATCATCTCCGGGACTTGATTGAGGAACACATCAGGAGGAAGAAACTGGAACGCTATGTAAAAGGTCAGGACAGGACTCCAGCTCCTGCCAATGAGAATCCAAGGCTACCCTCACCGGAGATCGGCAGAGGAAACCGCAACACTAGCGGCTCTAGTCAAGAGAAGATAGTCGTCCATACCATCTCGAGAGGACCGCACATCGCAGACAGGAGCTGGAAAGAGATGGAAAGATATGGAAAGTCGCTCAGAGACAATAAAGACTGTGTCAATTCGGTTATAGAAGAGCGCCACCCAAAGCGAAAAGAAAGTGATGACATCACAGTCGGTAAGCGTGACCTAGAAGGAAGGCAATACCCTCACATGGATCTCATGGTTATCTCTGCCCGGCTCGGTCCCGCAGAAGTTTTCCGAATTCTAGTAAACACTGGAAGCTCAGAGACAATAAAGACTGTGTCAATTCGGTCAATGAAGGATATATCTCCCTGCAATAAACCACTACACGGTTTCACTGGAGATGCGAAGATGCCCCTCGGGCAACTGGACCTATTTGTTGAAATTGGAAGCTATCCCCGCTCCGTCGTACGGAGGCAGACGTTTGTGCTAATAGAAAACCACTCGGCCTACAACGCCTTCTTAGGAAGGCCAGCCTTGTCTGACTTCCAAATTGTCCTTGCCCCATGGTGCCTAAAGATGAAATTTCCAACGGACAATGGAGTAGGGGAAGTAGAAGGAGACCAGGACGTTGCTCGAGACTGCTATGTGACTGAACTTCGCAACAATCTCAGGAAGGATAAAGGGAAGGGTGTAGAGGTTGCCCTCTGCACGAAAAGTCTAGAAGTGTAGCAACTAAAGAAAGCCCCTCCTCTTTGATATACCAGCGACCCTTTCAATGAATTAGACCCTAGGGACAAAGAGGAGGAGGCCACTGCTGAGCCTGCAGAGGCTACGGAGTTTGTATCTGTAGACAAGCACGACTCGGGTAGACTGTTGAAAATTGGGTCCCAACTAAAAGCAGAGTTGAAGGAGCAACTCGTCGACTTTCTCCGCCACAACTTGGATGTATTCACATGGTCACACGCTGACATGACCGGAATCTCCCCCGACGTAGCATGCCACGTACTAAACATTGATCCTACCAAGGCGCCCGTAAAACAGAGAAAGAGAAGTATGGGAGCGGAGCGATCAGCAGCCCTTGATGAAGAAGTAAAGAATCTACTCGCCAATGACTTCATACGAGAAGCCATCTACCCGAAATGGATCGCTAACCCGGTGCTGGTAAAGAAGGCTAATGGGAAGTGGCGAACATGCATTGACTTCTCCAACCTAAACGACGCCTGCCCAAAGGATTGCTTCCCACTTCCCCGAATCGACCAACTTGTCGATAGCACAGCCGGGCACGAACTCTTATCTTTTATGGACGCATACTCAGGATATAACCAAATTCCTATGCATGCTCCCGATCAAGACCACACTAGTTTCATCACTGACTGGCATTTATACTGCTATAAGGTTGGAGTTCGCTGCCACCAACAACGATGCAGAATATGAAGGAGTGATAGCTGGATTAGAACTTGCCATAGAAATTGGAGCCAATTCTTTGTGTCTTCATAGCGATTCTCAACTTATTGTTAATCAAATACTAGGAGAATTCCAAGCTCGAGAAGAACGACTCATAGCATATTTAAAGAAGACCAAGTTACTTCTCAGCCGATTGGACCACTACTTAGTCAAACACATCCCTTGGGAAGAGAACCAAGAGGCCGACGAATTGGCAAAGCAAGCAAGTGTGAGAGACATCGCCATCTTCGGGGCAGTAACCATCTCAAAGCAACTAACCCCAAGTTTTGAGCAAGTGAATCTGATAGCTGCAACCGAAGAAGCAACTTGGATGACTCCCATCCGAGACTACCTACAAAGCGGCACACTACCCAACGGGCGTAACGAAGTCAAGAAAATCTTGAGCAAAGCATCCCGCTACACAATACAAGAAGACATCCTCTATCGGCGCGGATTCTCTAACCCATTATTAAGGTGTGTCGCTGGGAGGGAAGCCAAGGAAATCTTATTCAACATTCATCAGGGAAGCTACGGAGATCACACCGGAGGGCAAACATTAGCGAAAAAGATACTCCGATATGGATATTTCTGGCCCACCTTAAGCAAGGACGCCTTAGATTTCGTCAAAAAGTGCGACAGATGCCAGAAGTTTGCTAAGATTCCGCGGCTACCAACAACTGAGATTACTCAAATGACCAGCCCTTGGCCCTTTGCAGTATGGGGAATTGACTTAATCGGCGAACTACCAATGGGCCGAGGCGGGGCCAAATATGCTATAGTGGCAGTCGACTATTTCACCAAATGGGTGGAAGCAGAACCTTTGAATAAAGTATCTTCAGCAAAAGTTATTAACTTCTTGATCAAAAATGTTCTGTGCAGGTACGGAGTCCCACTCAAAATCATATTAGACAATGGACTTCAGTTTGACAGCGAGGAATTCGCCAACTGGTGCCGAGAGCACGGAATTCACAAAAGCTTCTCATCCGTAGCGTATCCCCAAGAAAACGGACAAGTCGAAGCCGTCAACAAAATTATGAAAACTCTAATAAAAAAGAAACTCGAAAAGTCAAAGGGCGCTTGGGTGGATGAACTCCCTACGGCACTGTGGGCCTATCGCACATCCTTCAGAACATCGACGGGGCATACTCCTTTCTCTTTGGCATACAGATCGGAGGCTATGCTCCCAGTTGAAACCATTGTGCCTTCCCACCGTAGGATCCACTATAACCCAGAAGAGAACGAAGAACTCCTTCACATGTCTTTGGATCTAGTTGAGGAGAGAAGAAATGATGCAGTCCTTAAAGCAGCGGCCCACAAGCAAAAAGTGGCAGCACAATACAACTCCAAAGTCAAGCATCGTACCTTACAAGAAGGGGATCTTGTCCTCAAGCGAATTTTCCCTCGCCCCGGAGCACTAGATCCAATCTGGGATGGACCATATGTAATTCATAAAGATCTCCACAATGGAGCTTATATTTTGTCAACAGTGGACGGAGAGGTGTTCCAGAGGGCATGGAACATCCAACACCTCCGTCGATACTTTTCTTAGCTTGTACTGCCCATATGAAATGAATTAACAAAGAGAATCAATGGACGTAAGCCTTTTCGTGCTGAACCACTTTAAAAAACCTTGTCTCTTTTTTAACTTGTTCCTTTATATCTTGGCTACTTGTTAACTTTATCCTTTTCTGTTGATCAAAATCCTATAGCATTTCAACTCAAAGCACTCCACAGTGCAACTTCACCTGGACAAGACCTAACAGGTACTATGCGAATCTATGCCCTCGCCAATGAGACACTTTTGCTCCAGCATCCCTCTGTTGCGGGTTAACTCATTGCTCGCGACGGCCCTTAAAAGCCAACTGTAATGAGCCGATTATAAGCCACCGAGAAGGCCGACTATAGCCGAGGCAGCTCATTACGGCGTTCGGCTCGCTGGCAACTGTGAACCGACTATAAGCCCCAACATAAGGTGTTGCCAGCCAGGGGCAGTTCACGGTTGACGATCGACACCCACGCTAGCTGGCCACAGTAAATCGAATAGTACCCACGATTACGGGCCATAATGGCCCGGGTAGTTACTGTGCGCGATCTCGGCTCCGATGTGTCTTAAGTGTGGCTGTGGTAAAAAAGAATTAACTCCTCGCGGAGGCGTAAGATGGGTGACAAATGTCTCCAAGACCCACAGTTAGGGAAAGTGACTACAAAGCCCGTTTGCCATGAACTTAAGCACATCGAAGGCCTTCCGTGATTGGAAGTTTTACTTTTTCACATATTTCAATTTTACTTAAGAAACTTTTCTCCTATCCTCTGTAACAATCCCTGAAGTACAGGACACAGAACATGAGACACTCACTAATAGAAGCGGATACTCACAGCAAGATACTGGACCGCATCCCTTACTCGGTCACACAGGATATTCAAAGCTGCCATCTACAAGCAAAATATAAAGGGCGGTATTTCCTTCTTTCATATGCAAACACATGACTATAATTTATTCACACCTCACGCTAACATTGCAAGTCATGAAATTATGTTTTAAACAAGAACCAGACATCAAACACAATTTGATTACAAGAATATGCATAGCTATATTTCTCATACAACACGTCAAAATAGCAAAAAAACGTTCAAAAGACGACAAAATCAGCTTAAGTTAAAGAATTACACATCAAGAATAGAGCTATTTACTACAAGTAGCAAAAATTACAACCTAAGAGTTACTCTACTGTTTTAAGACTAACATATACAACCATGTCAAGTCCACAAAAAAAATTCCAGGTCTAATCAAGAAGCCGGCTGCGTCGGAGTCTTATCCTCGTCCTGTTGCCCACCTGTCTGGTTAGAAAAAGAATTCGTTAGTGATAAGCAACCAAGTTAACGGAAAGACTAGAAAGGAAGACTTACCAGCATCTGCTCCTTGATCAGCTTGATCATCATCCTCCGCTTGCACACCTGTCTCCTCAGCTGCAAGCAACCGCATGCCCTCCTTCACCGCCACCTTCTCCTCCTTGGTAAACTGGGCGGTAACAACATCCATCCTAAAGGCCACACCACTCTCCTTATCTGCCTCAACCTGGGCCTCCTCTAGAGCCCTGAGATAGATCCTAGCCATAACCCGAGGGTAATCATCCATCCAGGACAAGTTACCCTGCCTCCAAGTACGGAAGTACATATCCTGGAGCATCCCCTCCATCAGCCCCTCGTTCTCTTCAAACTCCCTCGCCCGGGCCTCGGAATCCGACAACCTTACGACGGCGGCATCCCTCTCCAGCTGGTATCTCGAGCAGTCAGCCTGAAGAGATTTCCGCATCGCCTCCATCTCTTCCCTCAACTTGGCTTGAGCAAGCTCTGCAGCCTCAAGCTTCCCGGATAACTCCTCTATCTGCTCAAGATCCGCTTTCCGAACCTCGTCCACCGTGGCAATGGCCATATCGATCTGTTCCTTGCAAGTAGCCTCCATTTTCCGTAGTTCGGCCCGGCTGGCCTCTTCCATAGTTTTCTTTAGACGCCCGGAGGCGGCCTCGTGCTGAGAGATCTGCATGGCCTGATCAGCGAGTTGCTTGGCCTGGTCGGAAACCACTAACCGCAGTCTTATGTTGGCACTCCCAATTTCCTCCCCGGCCTTGACCAATCAGGCATGATGCCCCATCAACTTCCTGGTCTCCTCAGCAACCCGGTCGATATTTGCTTTAGCTTCGTTCCCCATAGCGACAACCCGAGTAGTAAGCAAATCAAGGTCCAGGGATTTGGCCTCATCAAGCACCTTTACCATAGGGTTGCGAGGAAGAAGGTGCTCACCGGTAACCTCGTCGAAGGAAATATCATGAGAACTTGGATCCAGATCAGGATGACCCACAAATGGATTACGAGCCAAGCCAGGACGATCAATCTGAGTAACGGTAGGATTTTCAGACGGGTGCGGAGAGGGTGTGAACTCAGTATCCTCCTCCGTGATATCATGAAGAGGCTGAATTGGGGGCTGAGGACCAGGTGAAGGCTCGGATAGGGAGCGACTCCTCTTTCTCTTTTGAATATCCTCTCCAATAACCTCGAGAAGAGGATGGTAGCCGACTACATCCCCGGAACGGTGGGTCGGAGGCTTCGGCTTGGCGGAAGCTTTGGAGAGCTTGTATTGTTCAAGCCTGTGCCGAAGATCTGAGGTCTTGGCCGTTTTACCTGCTCCTGATATGAAAACCAAGTGTCACCAACATGTATTGGGCCATCATTCAAGAATTAAAAGAGTAAAGTGAAATTCACCTTGGACCGCCGAAGTTGCTTCAGTAGAGGCGCTCTCGGAAGACAGATCGACGCCGGTCCCAACGTTATCGGCTTTCTTGGACTTCTATGTCCCCTCCAAACCTTCGAAGGCTTGGCGGAAAGCATCATCCGTCCACTCTTGCATCTCGCCTACTTGCCCAGAAGACAAAGCCCCGACACCGTCACCACCTCCAGCGCCTTATCCTCCATCTTCGCCTTGCTCCTCCTCCACGTCTCCCTCCTTCGGGATATCTGGACATGAGCTGGGAGAGGGGCCATCAGACTTTTTGAGCTTCTTCCCCCCGACAACCGGGTGTTTCAAAAAGGGCCTCCTTTTACTGCTCTTTAACTCGGCCCCTTCTTTAGCTTGGGCAGCCTTCTCTTCAGCCGTGTCCCTCTGCTTGACCACAGACTGCTGTGGAAGGATCAAGCTGTACTCCAAGAGTGTAGCGTTCCTGATCAGGTAGGCAGCCGACCTATCTCTCCCAGTAATGGCTTCTATTTCTGCTGCCGTCTGAACCAGGCGGTCATTCTCCACGACCGCAAAACCACCTGTCGCTAGCAAAAAATAAAAACACATAAGAAAGAGTATTGCAACCAGAACGGGAATTAAAAATAACGCTTCGACTTACATTCGGAGGTGAAGCGCCGAATAGAAACGGAGTCATCCCTGACAAAGAACCATTCCTTCTTGAACATGTTGTACTTGGAGTATAAATCCAGGACTGGCTTAAAGGTTACGGCCGATTCCAAGCTGATGTAGGGAGACCCCTTCTTGTAACCTCTCAAGTTGTACAAATACCGGATCTCCCGGTTGGAAGGAGGACGCCCATATCTCCTCTGGAAGATGACAAAGAGACTCACCAGAATGGCATAAGAGTTGGACTGAAGCTGGAATGGAGCTACCTTTAGATATGTGAGAAAGCTGACTACCCAGGCATTGAGAGGCGGGATGGCACCACACATGCAATGGTATCTGCTGTAGGCAAAATATCCTTCGGGAGGATCATACGGCATCACTCCCGCAGCCGGCAATAACATGCGCGCTCGGTCGATCCCGAAAGAGAGAGATATAACATCAAGTTGCTCGCCCTTAAGTGAGCTAGGAAAGCAATCAGGAGGCAAGTTAAGAAGCTCCCGAGGACCATACCCGTCCACTAGCAATCTAGGGGTGGGCCCATGTTGTTCTGGATTCAGCTGAACTGGGGGCACGATGGGAGATTCTCTTCTATCCGTAGTTTTCTTCTTGTCAGAACGGGTTTCAACTCTGTGAGACATTATCTGCGATACGAAAAAGTACGCCGTTAAAACAAAGGATGTAGAGATATAAGCAGGCAAGTGCGTACAATCCAGAATTTCATTTGTAATTCGAAACATAAAAGGTTCAAAGTTCATTCGGCGTTCTAAACATGGAAGCCCATTCGGCATTCTCAACATAGAAGCTCATTCGGCGTTCTAAACATGGAAGCCCATTCGGCATTCTCAACATAGAAGCTCATTCGGCATTCTAAACATGGAAGCCCATTCGGCATTCTCAACATAGAAGCTCATTCGGCATTCCGAACATAGAAGCTCATTCGGCATTCTGAATATGGAAGCCCATTCGGCATTCTCAATATGGAAGCCCATTCGGCAAGCTCATTCGGTAGAAGTAAGCTAACCTGGTCCGGTAGCTGAAAGTGGCTCGGCACGTATCGATTCGGCAGTTCAAAAGTTGGTTCGGCTATCTCGTTCAGTAAGGAAGGACAAGAGCCTGCGTCTCCTACTTATAGGGGAAGGTTGGATAACCAGACCAGCCGGTTGGATTCTCAGACCGGATATGGCTGTTAAACCAAAACAAAGCACGACATATGCTGAACATATGCCCTACTTTGGGGGGCAAATGTTGGATATGTTTCTACCATCATCGAGCCAACACGAGGAAGCAAGAGACGAGCCACCAGAATAACCGAACCAACTATACGACATTCCCTAACCAACCTCACCTACCGGTCCAACCTCGCCTACCGGTCCAACCTCGCCTACCGATCCAACCTCACCTACTGGTCCAACCTCACCTACCGATCCAACCTCCCCTACCGAACCAACCTCACCTACCGGTCCAACCTAACCTACCGGTCCAACCTTACCTACCAGTCGAACCTCACCTCCGAGCCAACATCTCTACCGGTCCAAACCCCACTTCCATGCATAGCCGAACCAGAGTGCTTCCGGATCAAGACGTGCCAGGCCAGATCACATCAGCCCAGGCCCACCAGCAGCTATGCACATCCAAGACCCCTACCCCCAGCCTCACTCTATAAATAGAGGGGCAGGGGTACAACAGAAAGGCACAAGTTTGGGAGCTCAAGCACGGAGAGAACTTTCAAACAACTTTCTTTTACTCGTATCAAAGCTTTGTACTTGTAATCTAAACAAGAGAAGAGAAATAACATATAAAGTGGACGTAGGAACATTTTGGCTGAACCACTATAAATCTGCGTGTCTTTTTACAGTTTAGCCCCTGCTTTTCATATATTTTATTAAATCACCCAAACCACTAAGAACAACATAAGATCTACTATATCATACGACTTTGAGGTGTTTGTCCATTTTTTGTGCAAACACCAATTATGCGGCTCATGATTTGGAATTGCTTGCTGTGGTTTTTGCTTTGAAGCTTTGGAGGCATCATCTTTTGGGTACTAAGTTTGAGCTCTTCACAGATCATCAGTCTTTGAAGTATATTTTCACTCAGAAGGATTTGAATCAGAGACAAGTTAGGTGGTTAGAGTTCCTTGCTTCTTATGACCTCGACATCAACTATACCCCTGGGAAAGCTAATGTTGTGGCCGATGCTTTGAGTCGGAAGAAGGCGATGTTATTGTTTCTTCTTCTCTTTTGGATCGTATCATAGCCAAGCAGGATGAGGATCGGATGCTTAGGCTTATTAAGGAGAATGTTCGTAGTAGGGTTGGAGGTAGTAGTCTTAATGGCAGTGGAGCTCAGATAGATGATAGAGGTATTTTGAGGATTAATAATAGGATTTGTGTCCCGAATGTTGATGGATTGAGACAGGAGTTACTTCGGGAGAATCATCGGTCCAGACTTTCTATTCGTCCGGGAGTGAACAAAATGTATCAGGATATGAAGAAGTTGTATTGGTGGAGAGGTATGAGGTGTGATATCTCTATTTTTGTTAGTAGATGTGTGACTTATCATCAATTCAAGGCCGATCATCAGAAGACCCCTGGTTTGTTGCAGCCCCTTGAGGTTCCCAATTGGAAGTGGGAACAAGTTTCTATGGATTTCATTGATGGATTACCGAGGACTAGGAGGGGTAATGAGTGTATATGGGTTATTGTGGATAGACTGACCAAGTCAGCTCATTTCATTCCAGTCAAGTCTACCTGTTATGCTTCTAGCTTGTCTGAGATCTACATGAGGGAGATTGTTCGTCTCCATGGTGTTCCTCTCAATATTGTTTGTGATTGTGACTCTATATTTACTAGTCAGTTTTGGAAAGCTTTTCAGGAATCTTTGGGTACTCATCTGAATCTGAGCACTGCTTACCATCCACAGACCGACGGTCAAACGAAAAGAGTGAATCAGATTCTCGAAGAACTTCTTCGTGCTTGTGTGCTTGATTATAGAGGACCTTGGGAAGATCATCTCCATCTTGTCGAATTCACGTATAACAATAGTTATCTGGTATAATCTCAGTCTTCTATTTTAATCTTATCTTAATCTTTTATCTATCTCATTCCATCTTTGAATTCAAGCCAGTATTAAAATGTCTCTGTTTGCTACTCTTTACGGACGACCTTGTAGGTCTCCATCTTGCTGGATTGAATTCGGTAATCGTTTGGTTCTTGGTCCTGAGATGCTTTTAGAGGCTTCTAAGGGAGTTGAGGAGATTAGGAGGAAGATGAGGGTTGCTCAGGATAGGCAGAAGAAGTATGTTGATCGTCATAGGAGGAGTTTGGAGTTTTCTGTTGGTGATTTGGTTTTCCTTAAGGACACTCCCTTAAGGAATGTTATTCGATTTGGTCGTAGAGGGAAGCTTGCTCCTAGTTTCATTGGTCCTTTCCGCATTGTGGAAGAGTTGGTTCTTTGGCTTATCGTCTGGATTTGCCTGAGAAGTTCTCTGGAGTGCATAATGTATTCCACGTTTCGCATCTTCGTCGCTATCTGCATGATCCATCTCTTATTTTTCAGCCTTCTGCTCTTGATAGTTTGGATATTGAGCCTAGTCTGACTGTCAAGAGGAAGCCACTTCGTATTGTCGACAGAGGTACGAAGCAGCTAAGAAGAAAATCTGTTAGTCTAGTCAAAGTACAGTGGAGTATTGATGATCGAGACTGTACCTGGGAGACGGAGGAGAGCATTCATGCTACGAATCTGGAATTGTTTGTTTTAGGTACTATTTGCTTTTCTATCTTGTTTTTCCTTATTTTCCTTGTTTCGTTCTTTTCGAGGACGAAAAGATTTGAGTATGGGAGAGTGTAAAAACCCAAGATTTTTGCAAATATTTTAAAATTAGATTTTATCTCAAAAAAATTATTTTTTTAAAAAACATTTTTTAAAAGTATAGTTGTAATTTTCCAATATTAGTTGTATTTTATTTACAATTTTTAATTCTAGTTTCAATACAAATAAACTATTTTCTTTTTTTGTTTTCTATTTTTCCCAAGAGTATTTATTTAGTTTCATTTTTACTCTATTTTGTTTTGTCTTTTATTTTATTTACTTGATTTTTATTTGTTTATATTGAATTAAAAGAAGTGGAAATTCGAAGAGACAAAGTCTTTTCATTTGCTTGTGACTTTTCAATTTCTTGTCTCTTCATTGCCTAGCCACCCATAACTCCTTGGTTTAGCCATGCATTTCATTGTTTATCACATGAAAATCTCCTCATTCTCATCATCATTCACGGCATAGCATTTCTGACAAAATAAAGTAAGCAATGGCTTCCCTTTTTTTACTTTTTCTCTTCATTTTTGCTTGATTTTTGCCTTGTTCATCTACATGTTTGCTCGGCCACCACCTATATTCTCCTCCACCGACCACCACCATCACCATCCCCTCATCATCCACGGCCAACAACCCTCCTAGCCCTTTGTCCAGTCATGGCCGTGACCATCCTATGGAGCCTACACCACAAAAACTTTGCAAAAACTCCTAGTTCACCATCCCCTTCATTTCTAGCCACGACCACCACCACGTGACATCACCTCTAGCCATCACCTTACCATCTGACCTAACCTATACCTAACTATGGCCGAGCCATATTGACCCTAGGCCGAGCCTATGTTGAACCAAAACTCCAATTTTGCCTTGTCCTTTGACCTTCTCTACTTTGTAACTCCCAAACTCTTCATCTCCTTAGTGTAGCCATGCATATGTGATGCAAACCCAAGCCTTACCATCAATTATAATATCATGGCCGAGCCAAATAACATGTATGGTCGAGCAAAAGTGAGTTGAGATCAAGAAATTTTGATTTAAAAGCTTGGGGATGTCATTTGCTAATTCTATTTCCATTTGTTTCAAAATTTATCTTTGTATTATAAATGTATATTTATATTGCTTTGTTTTATTGTTGTATACAAGATTTATATCTTCGCTCTCTCACCACTTGAATCAAAAGTCGTGCTATCGTGCTTTCTGGAATTTGTTTGTGTGTTTAGTTTTGCGAACTCCAGCTTTAAAAGGTGAGTTATTCATGCTTGACATTCATACTCATAGAATTTGTGAAGTGACAACAAGTGAATGTGTTGAAACTGTTATATCATGTTATACCTGCCTGTGAAATGAATTATATGATGCTAAACTCTGTTATAAACTTGTCACATCATCAGCTATGTTATATTCTGTTATATTGTTTATTTTATTCTGTTTCTCACACTGCAAGTTCCCTGTAGAATAGAATCACTATGGGTTGAAATGATACATACCCGAACGGACTTTAGAATAGGGAAAAATCATTATGGGCTGAAATGATAAGCCTGAGCGATTTTTATTTATTTTTATTAACTTGGGATTGTGGGTTTGAAATGATAGAACCCGGATTTTTCTTTGTAAATTACAGATTGAAATGATATATTATCCGTATCACTTGACTTAGGCTAGAAAATATTATACAGACTCGTGGTTATTTTATATAGTTTTCTGGAAAATTTTAAGTATTTTTAAAATGTAAAAATATGATAATTTGATTTAAATTGAATTTAAACTGATTTAATAAAGGGTTAGTGATTTTTCTATAAGTTAAAAATGTTAAATAAATAAATGATTAGATTGTAATTTGAAATATAACTTAATTTGGAAATTTGTGATTTGGTTTAAAATGAAAGTTTAAGTAAAGAAAATAAAATGGAAATTAAGTTTTATTTATGAAATGGAAATTTAAATTTAAGTGTTAAAGTAAATTGTTAAAAATGAAAAGAATGGGAAAATGGTACACTTGGATTTAATAAGTAAATTATTGGAAAATTTGATTTTATTGTAAAAAATTTCTTTATAAAAATCATAAGTTAAAGGGTATTTAAATGAACATTTTTGAAGTGGAAAAATATGATTTTTACAAGTTAAAATGGTTAAAATTGAAGTTTAATTGTTTCTGGAATTTTGGTATAAATCTGGAAATTCTTTTACTAGCACTTCAGAAATGCTATCGTTTCTAGAATTAACGTAAAATCGGAAGTAAAGGATACTGCAGCACTTTGTAAGTGTTGTGGTTGATGCAAATGAACTAAAGGCTAATTAACTAAAGGCTACTGCAGCACTTGGTAAGTGCTGTGGTTGTAGAAAGAAAGTTAAATCTGAAACTAATAAAAAGGCTATAGTAGCACTTGATAAGTGCTGTCTTTGCTGAATTGAACTAATTTTTCAAATTGAACCCTCGACTACTGCAGTAGTTAATAAATGCTATCTTTGCTAAATTTAACTTGTTTTCAAATGTAACTGAACTACTACAACAGTTTTTTAAATGATGTCTTTGCTGAAACGAAATGTTTTCAAATATAACTTACCGCAACATTTTCTAAGTGCTGCGAAAGCTGAAATTTCAATGTTTTAAAGTATTTAAGTGAATAAATGAGCTTCAAAAGTGCTAAATTTTTGGGAATTGAGTATTTGATTTAAAGGTAAAAGGACTTCACTTTTAAATGGTTTAGATGAAGTATTTTGATTTGAAATATAAACTATTTTTGAAATTTATAACCATGGGTTATAATAATGATTGGTTGTTAAAGAGACCGGGATCGGATATGGACATACTCTCTGTCGATACCGAAAACCACTTTAACAACTGTGTATGTGGTGGAGATTTCAGAATGAAGTAGGATGGTGGTGACCATCTTATTGAGGTATATACGTGGACCCAACTCCCGTGAGTTGGCATAAGGTGGCTAAAACAGGAGGGATTGACGGGCCAATGAGGTAGCACCTCTGATCGGACACACTTCTTTGATACCATTCTATTACTTTTGTGATTGATTGGGTGCACCCCTTGATTTTGGGAGTGTGGCTCGAGGTGGGCGGTAGTGGCTCCTATGCGTTACCAACAGCCCGGATGCGTAATTGGTATATCTACCCTGGCATTGCCTAGTTGTGCCGTGTCCCCTACCATATCGAGCTTTACCACGAGTTTGGATTTGAGTCGTAGCCTGTGGAGTATTGAGGGTAGCCCCCGATCTGGGAGTATGCTAATACTGGATAGACTATTGGGACTATTACGTGTTAAGTTGGAAAATGTAAAGCCTTAATGCTATTTAAAAGTATGTTTATTTTATAATTAGACATTATTATAATAGCGAATATTACTACATAGTAGATAGTTTAACGGATCCTTAAAGAAAGGGCGATCCCAAGCATTCTTTAAGTTACTGGTACCTTTTATTACAGTTCACTTGAGTTGGTTTACATTATATAAGTATGTATATCCTGACTCGAGTGTTTGTGTTTTATTTACGCTCGGGTCAGCCTGAGTATCAGCTTTGGACTTTTTCTGGAGCTAGGACTGCTGGAGATCATCTTTTATTTAGTTGCTATCTATTTCCATTCAGTTTTTCTATGTCGGCTTTGTATTAGAGCATATGTATTTGGGTTTTCTACTATGCTTATGTATTCAGACTTCTGTTGTATTTGTTTTTCAGACTATGTATTTTGAATCTATTTTGAGACTATGTATTGTAGTGGTTTCATGAACCACTATTTATTCTATTTTCCACTGCGAGTTATTCTGATATTCTGTGTCTATGATTCTGTGATTGGTTTTATTTGCTCCAAATTTATTACAATATATTGTTTTGTATTATTCAAGTCTGACATGTGTGGTTTTATTGTCGATTTGAATGGTCCAAAATAGTGGGTCGTTACACAAGCCCACGATTTGTCGAAGTTCAGAAATCATCTTATCACACAAGGACGATAAACAATCTAATATGCGTAACTTATGATCAAAATCCTCAAGTATTACTCAATCAATTACTTATGCTACCCCATAACAATTCGAAGTGTTATTTCTCAAACTCCCCACAAGCCAACACACACACATAGCATACAAAAATACAAACATAACAAAACTTGTCGACACACTCTTTTGAAATTTAAATTTTGAGAAAATCGACCACTATGTCGACATACATACATAGACTATGTCGACATACTCTTTTTAAAATTTAAAAATACTTTAAAAAATTATTTTGAAAACTTGTTGTTTCATAAAATAGTTTGATTCTATATAAAATCATTTAAGCATAGTTTAAACATATTTTAATCATATCAAAACTTAGTAAAACTTTATATAATGATTTTGAAAATTTTAATGTAATATAAATAATATATATATAATCAATATAATTTTAACTTATCAAAGTATAATAAAAATTCAATATATATATATGTATATATAAACTTAAAAACATTAAAATAATATCTTTATAAGTTTAAGAGATTGAGAATAATTTTGAGAATATTTTGAGGATATTATTTTAAAACCAAGATATTTGAAAAACGATTTGAAACAAAATAAGAAAATGAGAGAGAGAACAGGAAAGTGCTATCAAGGTTTTAACATAAATTCTATGACTCTGTAACTTATCTGGAATATCTTGAAATCTTGAACTCTTCAATTCTCATGAATTTTCAATCTTCAACTCTTGAAACTCTATATCGGCATCTGGAATCTACTCTTGATACTATACAGTCTTCTTAATCAACACATATCTAATACCATGCAATATATACTATATATTACTTGATAAAAATTAGTGTTTATATTTTATATAGTGTTTATAATTGTTATCATAAAAACCAATACCTAAGGTACTAACAATCTCCTCCTTTTTGATGATGACACTCTGTATATAAAATATAATATAACACTCCCTAGGTTACAAAACTCCCCCTTAATCTATGCCTAGATTTTATATATTTCTCCCCCTTTGTCATCAATAAAAATAACCAACTAAAACTATAACTCTAACACTAACTCTTACTCTAACTCTAATTCCCTCTGAATAAAATATTATAGACTAATGACATATAATGATGACAAGAATGATTTAAATAAGAACAATAAGTGACATTTAAAATGAGATAATCATGAAATAGAAATAATGATAAGAATGATATATAATAAATGATAAGTGATAACATAAATCACTAATAGCAACCAAACAAGTCTATATATTCATTCAATACCACACCATAATCCAATCACATCTTAAAATGTACATATAAATAAGTAAAACAAACGTTATGTTAAATATACACACCACACAATCAAATTAACGAAGATAAGTACCATCCAAATGTGATTTCCTAATGATTGGGTATTTGAGAATAGGACAATGAGGATAATGAATGCAAAAAATTCCCCTTTTGTTCGACGAGATTTCCATCTCAATCGAAACATACTTCTCTGACGCATCGAACTTCATCATCTTCCTCCATGTGTTCTTCCTCTTCTTATTCTTCCTCTTAGTCCTCGTCATCGATACCTTCGATGGGGTTATGAATGGCCAAATTTGTAGAATCATCTTCAATAACTATTGGATTTGTAGGATTATCCAATAGAAATTTTTGTAATGCGAAGAATTCTACTTTGTTTATCTTGTTCTTTTGACATATAAAGTTGTACAACTTGTATTTTAGTTAACATCTCCAGAGAATTTTTTATTTCACCTTCCAATTTAATAACTTTGGCCACTGTAGTGTTCTTGAAGGGGTCTTGGGTAGGAGAAGGGAAGAAAAATGACGAATTCTCTTCTCCAGAACGTTTGGGATTAGAGGAGGCCATGGTTTATTTGTTTCAGAAGTTTAAAACATAATATAGAGAAATGAAGAAGAATGTCAAATTTTGGTTATTATATAACCATCAATTTGAATTTTAGAGGGAAATTAAAAAAAAGAAATTACCGTTATATGTCGACATAGGAGGATATGACATGTCAACATATATGTTATAATTTTGATTATTATTATTTTCTTTAAATTTTGTAATTTTTACTTCATTATTTTTATATTTTCAATAGAGAATAAATTCATAAGTCAGTCCTTAGCTTATTAAAAGATGTTTGATTCAATGGTTTTCTTAATATATTAGCTATTTGATTTTCAATGTTTATAAATTCAAGTGATATTATTTCTTTGTTTGCATTATCTCTTAGAAAATGGTGTCTTATATCAATATGTTTAGTTCTAGTATGATGAGTTGAATTTTTAGATAAACTGATCGCACTTGTATTATCATAGTATATTGCTGATTTAGTAAAATTTAAACCAAAATCTTTTAATGTTTGTTGCATATAGATAATCTGTGAATATGCTAATGCTACTGAAATATATTCTGCTTCTGTCGTAGATAAGTATGTGGAGTTTTACTTCTTACTAAATCAGGAACCAGAGAGTGTCCCAAAAAGTGACAAGTTCCACTTGTACATTTTTAATCTGATTTGCAACCAGCATAGTTGGCATTACTATATGAAATTAATTCAAAGGAATCTTCTTTTGGGTAAAAGAGTCCATAGTCTAATGTGTTTTTACACATCTCAAAATTCGTTTTATAGATTTTAAATGAGTTTCTTTACTTTGAGATTAATATCTTGCACATAAACAAACACTATGCATTACTAGTATATGAGCATGCCTTTATGGACTTGCACCTAGTTATTTTGGTGTTTGGACTTAAATATGCACTTTACTTTTTGGAGCATTTTTTGTTTGTTTCATCATCGCTTATTCGATGAATACTATATATATGCTTCGATTGATCCAGATGGTAATTACATATTCTTTCTTACCTTCATAGTTCATTGTTGCAATTGACCTTTCAATCACTTTGCTATTTCTATCCATGTCGGAGTAAACTAATATTTCAGCTTAATCCCTATCATTCACCTCTTCAATCAAGAATATGGAGAACTGCACTTAACAATTAACATATATATACATGGATCGCTAGTTCTTCATACATGAAAACGATAGAACTTATAGTTTTAGTTGATAAGTCATTCTCCACATTTATTCAAATGTAATTTCAAGAGCATGAAGATTACTTGAATGGGTACTAATATTTATGCATTTTTAATTATTTCGGTGATTAACATAATCATGTGGAAATAGACCTGAAAGTTGATTCAATCTTCTATTTTGTCATGTATTTATGGTTGTTAGAGTTGCATATGCCATAAAGATCAATGCTAAACTATTTTTTGGATATATTTTGTTCGCTCCTTTCGTTTATGACATGTCAAATTAAGTCAATGTAGTTACATGAATACTAAATTCAGATTTGTTTAACAATGTGATAGAAGAAAATACGTACAATTAGAAAGTTAATCTAATGGAAATTCAGCATGACTTTTGAAGAATATAATAATAAGATGCAAGGAGAATTTATTTATGTTAAGATCAATTGAGAAGGAGAAAATTCATAGTTTAATTTGTATGAATGTACAATCAGAATTATTAGCTCTCGTAGTTGTTGAATTCTATAACATGTAATACCAATATTCATCCACATTTTTTGTCAAATCTTATACATCAACCGAAATATAATGAATAGTTCACTGACTGTGTAGTTCTTCCATCTCAAATAAGAAATACAACAAAACTTTCTGATGATGAAAGAGTCAATAAAATTAAGTAAAATCATAAATAATTTTTTACATAGTTATATTCCATTATTTTGTATCTTAAGATTAAAATTTGCTGAAAATTGTTGTTCCTGCTGCAATTGAGAGTAATTATCAAAAGGAACTCCATCGAGGTAAACATACATTTTCTATCTTGCCACCTTTCTTGCGGCGTAGTTTTAAAAAATTATCAAACAAAAAATCAAATGTCAATGACACTTGCAATTGATTCTACTGTTGTTGTCGTTGCTTGCTGCAATGAAGTTAATCTCAATTGCAATCAATTATGACTCAGGCACATCAAAGTAAGAGATTTCTGTATGAAGTTACTTGTCATGATAAAACTAAAGTCATTTAAACTTAGTAAAAAGCTTACTTCATTAATATCAAGATCAATAAAATCAAAATAGATACTACCATTTTTTTAATCTATTTGACCAAATGTATAGTTTGAATTTGTTAAGTGCAAATGAAAACCATGTTGCTACATAACAATATCGAATGTACGAACTTTCTACACCATTATGGAAATTATTTGCATGCAAGAGTATTATAGTCACATGCTTTTTCATATTCTAAACAACAAGAAAAATATCACTCCCTACTATCACAACATCAAATAGTAAAAAACCATTGTGTCAAATAGGTTAGCTGTCAATAGCAGGATCAAGCAAGTGGTCATAGTTCTATACTAAATATTATGTCGAATCTCATCCACCTCTACTTATGTACTATTAATAAAATAAATTCAATTAACACTCTTTCATCACGTCGTTTTTAATTTCCCAAAATTCTTTGTGCCTTATCACTCTCATCTGGCCGTCTTTCTCGTACTAACAATGAGAACTCTTTTAATAGGATTCAACCATGAATTCGACCACTTTATAAAGCATAGTTTATGAAGTTTTGTTTTTTCTAACATGGTATTATAGTTATGTTTGTGAATGATAATAATCATAATGTATCAAAATATGAATTTATTTTGATAGACTACATGCTTGCCTCTTGCTTGTGAACTGTTTATAAGAACTACCGAAGAATAATTCAAAGTTGAATCTTCAACTGTAGTCGTTTATGTAATATTAATCCTCAAGGTGATGTTAATAGTACATG
The DNA here is from genome assembly GCA_030737815.1 of Allium fistulosum. Classification (NCBI taxonomy): domain Eukaryota; kingdom Viridiplantae; phylum Streptophyta; class Magnoliopsida; order Asparagales; family Amaryllidaceae; genus Allium; species Allium fistulosum. The sequence continues at coordinate 176,159,500 of CM060907.1, forward strand.
GCCTCTTTTGGAGGTGATATAATATACAGAATTGTGCTTTTTGTATTTGGTTATTATATATACACACTCATTTCGATAGGAAGAGAGCATAAGGTTTCAACCAGCTAAACTGACCTTAGATTTGAAGCAAAACAGTTGGAAAATGACGAAAATATAAGGTTTGTTGATGCTGAGAATTACTTATTAGATGGAGGTCATGAATGTAAATTCTTTTATTTTTAGGCTGTAAATTTTTTATTATGGTAAATTTATGTAGCTTCCAATACTATGTGACCAAAGTCATCATATATGATCATGTTTGATGAAATTAAAGCTATATATAGGGCACGTGTCATTTACACTTGATCAATGTTGGTTGTGGCCCTCTTATAGATGAAAATGAACTGGTAAGTGTAAGATAAAGGGAGAGAACATTTAAACTCTAAAATACCCTACTCACGTTTTTCATCTATTACCAACACCTATAGTCATTGTTACCTATGATCAGAACCAACTACTCTCGCATCTTAACACACAACCTCCCTTCATATTAATCAACCACACTCTAAAGTTACAGGTATGAAAATATGATTTCATTCTTCACATTCCTATGTTATTTGAATCGTTTTCATTGAATTTTCCCTAATTTTACTTGTAATATATGTTGAACTGATTTTTCCTTTTTATAACAGTAGACTGTTTTCATAGTTGTGGTATTTTTTTTGCAGAGCAAGCGGGGATCATAGTTGTGGTATTAATTGTGAATGTGCTTATATTTATGTGATTGAAGCTAGTTTCCTAAAAAAAATATGTTGATGATTATGTTAAATGAATATTAAAGCTAATCAAGTTAAGAATTTATTTGATTTAGTGCTTCAATAAAAATCCCCAAAATAGCATCAGTTCGTTATAAAATAGAAATACTAAATTTTATTTTTTAAACTATCCATAAGTAAGGAATACTTATGTATAAACTAAGCATCAAAAATCATACTTAGGGATAATTCAGTAAAAACCTCAACAACAAATATATCAATCTATCAAACATTAAATGAAGAAAAAGTAAATAGCAAAGTAATTTAGCCATCACACATTCCATGAGATAAGCAGCGATAGTTAATTAAGTGAAAATTTTAAGAGCAACTAAGTAGACATGTCAGTCTTAAGCTTAACATTGTCACATTGAGAAGCTTACTAATGTTTGAGTGAATTCTGTTCCGATAGTTTATAAAATCAAACTCTAGTGGAATATAAATCTGGTCAAGACTACTTCAATCAAATATAAAAATTTAATTCATGTAAATTCATACGTATGCATTAGTGTATTTAGATCATAAAATTGAATTTGAGTTGGTAATTGAAAAGTTGAAAGAGTTACCTGATAGGCAAAGAAGAGAATTAACCGAAAGGAGTGCAAGTGAAGACGCTAAAAGTGGCAACGATGATGATAGAAGCGGGCAAAGATGACGGAAGATGACGACGGTTGAAGTTAAATTTCTGAGGAATTTAGAATGTGGTGGTGATGAATTTGAATTGGTGTTTGATAAACTGAATTTGGTAATATGGGCGAATTCGGGAGAAAGAGCTGATAGAGTTTTACGAAGCGTGAGGGAAAATGAAAACGCAGAGGGTAATTTGGGAATTTCCAAAAGACGCGATTGAAATTAGTGTATCGAATTTACATTATTAGTAGCAGAGATATCAGATCTAGTAGTTATATAGAGTAGTGATCCAATCATTCCTCTATATAATTTTAGATCTATATCTTTTGAATTTTCTTCTTTATTTAATTTTTCATTAGTTGCCATAGAAGTTAGTACCAATTGTTATTTGACATACCAATTTTTTTAACTAAGTCTTTAGTATATTTTTCTATACTAATAGAAGTTCTATTACTTAGTTGTTTTATTTGTAATCCTAGAAAATAATTTAATTCTCCCATATAAATCATTTCAAATTCCGTAGTCATTATTTCGTAAAATTCCTTACTTAGTTTATCGTTGGTAGATCGAAAAATGACATCATATATATATATATTAATGGAATATTATTTTTATCTCTTTTAACAAAAAATGTACTGTCTACTTTGCCTATTTCAAAATTTGATTGTGATAAATAGGATTTAAGTCTATCATACCAAGCTCTTGGAACCTATTTCAAACCATACAAAGTCTTCTTTAATATGTAAACATGATTAGGTAGTTTTTCATCTTTAAAAAGTAGGGGTTGTTCTACATATACATCTTCTTTAATAAACGCATTCCACAGAAGCGACATATATAATATAGGTAAATTGCAGTAAAGGTAGTTATATTATATATGTAGGTAGTTATACATAAACAGGAATGGTATATAAGAATGCAGGAAGGTAAATGAAACATAGGTTATAGGAGAAAAGTAATCTTCCATTACTTAAGCTTTTATATACAAAATCGCGGGGGTCGTTCCCGCACAAATACGACATGTTTACAAAAAAGGAAAAAGACAAAAATTACAACAAAAAGAGTCATCTCACTCGCATTGCCTAGGGATTATCTACTTATTCTTCCCTTTCTTGCTACCCATGTGGCTGGAGCTGCTAGGACGCCTCCTGTGCTTTCATTCTCCCTTAGATTTCCCTTCTTCGAGAATGTCTCCCTCGGACTGGGTAATGTCTCCTCCGGTTGTAGAATGGGGCTCAGCAATCTTTTGGGTAAAGTTCGGGAAGGATTTGATTTTAAGGGGCTTTAGCTTAATCGGGGGAAGCTTTGTAGTAGGCTTGTAGGCATAAAGCTGGCATATTTTTCAGTACCAGGCTCCTTTTTAATTTTAACCTTAGAAAGGTGGATCTTCAGTCGCTTTGCCAAAGTAATTTGATCGGTCGGGTCTACGGCACTAGTTATATTGATGTCTCCCACCAGGGACAAGGACATGTCCTCCAAGTTATCTAAGGCAGCTATCTTCTCAAAATTAGTCCCTAGGCCGAAGCTGGAGGGCAGAACCGAAGTGACAAGTCCTATAAAGACGAAGGTTGCTATGGTGAAAATTGGTATAGAACCCAAGCCTTGAGTGGCTAGCAGTGGAGGAGGAAGATGTGGATGATCTACAATTTGGTAATTAGAATGGTAAAGGTTAGAAGCAAATTCATGTGAGAATTGATGTTTCTCAAAAATGGATGAAATCAGTGATATACCTTCGTCCAGAGTTGATTCTGGCACATGGAACGTAGAAATTTCCCACCCTTCAGGTGAGTGTTGGATCATTTGGTCAACAAAAGATGGAATATACGGCTCAACAAAAGTAGCCGATGTAGGTGCTAGAATGATCTAGATGGCCTTGGAGTTGGCCCCTCAATCTTAGGAAATCTGTCATAGCATCCTTGGATTTCAGAATGGATGATTCTGCCGGACCCACTGTACTTGGGACAGCAGAAGCCTAGACAGTAGTAGCGGTGGTAGCAACCTCTTCCTCGGCTAGAATGACCTTTCCCTCTTCGATTTTTGCAATGTCTTATGCTTCGAGGTACTTAGCCCTCTTTCTTGGTGAGACTTTCGCCGACCGCTTCTGAACGACGTTGCACCTCTTCCCAGGCATCGACGAGAGTTTCAACATATGTGCTCCTCAGCTACTTCAAATTTTTATATTGGATTATGCATGCAAAGAATCGCTGGAGAGTATTATTCAACTCTTCTTTCTCCTTGGCCGTTTCCTTCTTAAGCTCTTTCAACTCTTGTGCAAGATCGCATGCTCGACTTCACCATCCAGTTCTTGGCCTTAACCGGTAGCAGATCGTTGGCGAGTTTCTCATTCTCCGAGCGAAGATTTCGAATCTTGGCTACCTGCTCCTCAATGATATTGACCCTGGCCTAGAAAATTTCATCCTTTGTAGTAAGGGTCGGTTTCATATCAGCAATCTGCATTTTTAAATTGGCATCATCCTCATGTGCAATTTTCAGCAGGTCTTTCAGCATGAGTTCAAAATTGGTGTACGCTAACCTGATTTCAACTATTAGGCTATCATTTTTAGCCTTGGATTCCACAATGGCATCTCTCTCTGCGTTCATCTTCTCCAAGTCCTCTTTATGCCCCTTTGATTGCCAGAGTCTTCTGAACCCATTCACTAGAAAGTGAATTCAAGATCTTTCTGACTTAGTCCTCTTCGGTAATTTTCTTTCCTATCGACATTAATGCATGTACTATGTCATGAAATCTAGAATATATATCAGAAATAGGCTCATTTAGTTTTATTTGAAAATGTTAAACTGGTTAGTTAGCATATATATCTTAATTTGTTTTACTTTACAAGTGCCCTCATGTGTGACTTGCAATGTTCTCCAAATTTCATATGTAGGCTTATAAATAGACACTCGATTAAATCCATTTCTATCCAAGGGGCAAAATAAAATGTTCATGGCCTTTGAGTTATTAAGTGCTCGTATCTTTTGGTTTAGTGTCCATTGTGAATAGTTCACCCAAGGCTCAGTGTACTCTATTTGGTAATATTCCAAATATCTAAACCATTAGACTGGAAGTAAAATTTCATCCTATAAGCCCAATATTCATAGTTACTACCATCAAATAGAGGTGGTCCAGTAGTAGATTGCCCTTCTACAAAAGTGTAAAAGAAACTGTCACAAGTGTCAGTAGCCATTTATATTTTTCAAAAAACCAAATTATGAATTTTTGAAAACAGTGCTCGGTACTAAATGTTGAAACTGGGGTTGATTATAACACAATGCAGAATGGATCTTAAGGCTATTTAAACACTCGAGAGGACGAAATGTGTATTAACTACTTACTTACGAATTTAAAACTTTACCTACTCTAATTTCAAATAGAAATAAGTAATTAGAGAATAAGTAAGTAATAAACTAAAATGTAGTAAAGTAAATAACACTAGGAATTTTAATACTAGTATGGATTGACCAATCCTACATCTAGTCATGCACTGCACCGCACAGAATTTCCCTATCACAACTTGCTTTCCACGGGTGGCAACAACACCTTTACAATCTTGATTTTACGGGCTACAAGGTGCACCCTCTTGATTTACAAGCTACAAGAATACCTTTTTGATTTCACTGGCTACAAGAACACCTTCTTCTCTATATAAACAACATGGAGTATGGCAAGTAGTCGTATCTTCAATACAAATTCTTGCAGATTCGGTAAATGATCCTACATACCTCCAATGGCAATATATCTTTAAATTCTTTGAGGAATAGGATGAAATCAGAGAGAGAATGATATGAATTCAAGTAGAAACCCTTTGATATTGTATGGTTTCCAAATTGGTGAAGAATTGGAGTGATACATTATCGGTTTGCAAAGAGAATATAACAGTATACAATAGAATTTTCTTATAAAAGTATGGAAGAGAGTGAGTATGAGAAAGAAGAGAGAATTAATTGGAAAATTCATTTTCTAGAGACTTTATATAATGGTTGAAGAGACATGTCTTTTGGTGAAGTGGTGGCGGGAAAATCCCTTGGTTTGAATTTTTAAAAACTGACAAACGAGAAGTATGTCGACATACTAGGAGACCATGTGTCGACATATAGGTGATTTTCAAAGAGAAATGGAAACACCAATAAGTGTTGCAAATTTCAGATTTCTAAAGTACCTCTTATTAGTAAGAAATGTGATTCGGTTTAGGTCAATGATTGATGATCTTCGAGTATAATTACCATGGGATCTTTAACAAGAGATTCTAAGGTTCAACCAACTACTCATCACTTTATAAACCTCTTTTGTTATAGCATTATCTTTCAATCAGTTCGTTCTTCCATTTGCTCTAATTGATCTTCATATATAATTCATTTGCTTCCATTGATTTCTTGTTTATCTCTGTAAATGTCTCCATAATATATTTGAAAGAACTGCATAACTTAGAGATACATTAGTAGTAATATCTATAGGGTTATTTTCATCAAAATTAATATCTGAGGTATTAATAATCTCCCTCTTTTCTATGATGACAACCATATAAATATTTAAAATATAAAATATAATATTTTTATATATGACTCCCTATCTCTATGAACTCCCCCTATCTTTTTGTCTAGTATATTTATACATTTTCTCCTCATTTGTCATCAATAAAAAGGGCGAAAAAGGATCGCTTAAGCACATGTAGACAATATGTATAGAGTTTGTATGTATATATATATATATGTGTGTGTGTGTGTGTGTATAAATAAAACTCATGAGGGGAATCAAAATCAGTAACAAAGCATGAAGTAAAATATTTAAAATAAGAGGAGTTTTAGAGTTACCGATGTTACCGATGCCAATAACATATCCTTTTGAATTATATCCAAAGTTCACAATCTCACCATCTTTATATATGATGTCGCTCGTTATTAATGAATTTTTTATCTTATGCTTTGAACATTCGTTATTCGATATCCATTGTTCGGGACCTGAAAAATATAAGAAATGCGCACTAGTACCCTATTTATTTTGGGTCCATGTGGTTAAGTTTTGGAAAGCCAAACCCACGAAGAGTTTGAATACCCTTTCAAAATATTATCATTAGATAAATGAAATTTATTAATAAAATTATCAATATATTTTTCTTTCTTCATATTATCTAACCTTCTAGGAACCCTTAATTAATGAACCTATTCAGTGACTTTGACATTAATTTTCTAGGTTTTGGTTTGAACTTGGTAGCCTTAACAAATTTAGTATTTTGAGTACTATTTTTCTTTGATTCGGACTTAGGGGTATATCTAAGACCATATTTATTGTTAATGGGTTTAGGTGCAGATAATAAATTTTCTAAATTATCTTTCCCTTTGTTAAATTTATCAAATCGGTTTTTATTTTATGAAAATCCTTATTACAGTTAAGAATAAAATTGTCCAGAAATGTTTTTTCATCTAGATCGGTGATCTCTAACGTTATTGAAAGATTTTTTGATTTTGGGAATTTATTTTCACTTTTCAGTTTTTTAAAACTTTCAAGTGTTAAATCCTTTTCAACATTATGTCCATTAAGTCTTTCAATTTCATCTTCTAGACATTGTTTTTCTTTGGTTGACATTTCATTAAACATTTTTAATCTATCTAACTCTGCTAAGCTATTCTTGTACTCTTTTCAAAGCATTTTATATTCCTTTTCAATGAAGAAAATATTGGATTTTTCATTTTCTGAATCACTATCACTTTATGATATATCTAAATCATCCCATGTTGCATTGAAAGCATGTTTCCTCTTCTTATTGAAAGTGTTCGAAGAGTACTTTCAGTTCTTCAGGTAGGGACAATCTCTTTTCAAATGAACGGGTTTATCACAGTCGAAACACTTAATTACATTTCCATTTTTGGATTTATTGTTGTTAGTTTTTCGAAGTTTGTTCGTTTTCCAATATTTCAAGAATTTCTTGAAATTCCTGGTCATAAACTCGATATCATCATCGACGGCATCATCTGGTTTATCATTGTCATTTGTAGCATTCAGTGCTAGCGAGTTCTTCTCATTTTCTTGATTCTCTTTTCTAACCTACAACTTTACTTCACAGGATATTAAATTACCAATTAAAGCTTCTATTTTCATAGTACTAATATCGTTGCCTTCTTCCATTGCTAGAGTCTTTTGATCCCATTCACTAGAAAGTGAATTCAAGATCTTTTTGACTTAGTCCTCTTTAGTAATTTTCTTTCCTACTGACATTAATGCATGTATTATATCCTAAAATCTAGAATACATATTAGAAATAGACTTATTTAGTTTCATTTGAAAAAGTTGAAATTGGTTAGTTAGCATAGATACCTTAGATTGTCCTACTTTACTAGGTTCTCTATGTGACTTATAATGTTCTCAAAATTTCATATGCAGACTTATAAATAGACATACGATTAAATTCATTTCTATCTAAGAAGCAAAATAAAATGTTCATGGCCTTTGAGTTACTGAATGCTTGTGCCTTTTGGTCTAGTGTCCATTGTGAATAGTTCACTTGAGGCTCGGTGTACTCTATTTGGGTAATGTTCCGAATATCTAAACCCTTAGACTGCAAATAAAATTTCATCCTACTAGCCCAATATGTATAATAACTACCATAAAATAGAGGGGGTCCAGTGGTAGATTGCCCTTCTACAAAAGTGTTAAAGAAAGTGTTACAAGTCTCACTAGCCATTATACTTCTCAAAAACCAAGTTATGATTTTTTGAAAATCATTGCTCTGATACCAAATGTAGAAAATGGGGTTGTCTATAACACAATGCAGAATGGATCTTGGGGCTATTTAAACACTAGAGAGGATGAAGTGTGTATAACTACTTACTTTTGAATTTAACACTTTACCTACTCTAATTTCAAACAAAAACAAATAATGAGAGAATAAGTAAGTAATAAAGTAAAGTAAATAATACCTGGAATTTTTATATTGGTTTGGATTGACCAATCCTAAATCCAATCCTTTACTGCACCGTATAGAATTTCACTATCATAACTTGTTTTCCATGGGTAGCAAGAACACCTTTACAATCTTAATTTCACGGGCTACAAGATGAACCCTCTTGATTTATAGGCTACAAGAATAACCCCTTGATTTCACAGGCTACAAGAACACCTACTCCCCTATACAAACATTAATAGAGTATGGAAAGTAGTCATATCTTCAGTACAAATTCATGCATATTCGGTACAATGATCCTATAAACCTCTAATGGTAATATATCTTTGAATTCTTTGAGCAATAGGATGAAATCAGAGAGAGAATGATATGAATTCAAGTAGAAACTCTCTGACGTTGTGTAGTTTGCAAATCGATGAAGAATTGGAGTGAAATAGTATCGATTTGCAAAAAGAGTGGAAGAGTATGCAATGTAATTTTCTTATAGAAGTATGGAAGAGAAAGAGTATGAGAAAGAAGGGAGAATTGATTGAAAAATTCATTATCCAAAGGCTTTACATAGTGGTTGAAAAGACATGTCTTTTGGTGAAGAGATGGCGGGAAAATTCCTGGGTTTGAATTAAAAAAAAACTGTCCAGCGAGAAAAATTTCGACATACTAGGAGACCATATGTCGACATATAGTTGATTTTCAGAGAGAAATAGCAACACCAATAAGTGTTGCAAATTTTAGATTTCTAAAGTACCTCTTATTAGCATGCAATGTGATTCTGTTGAGGTTAATGATTGATGATCTTTGAGTATAATTGCCATGGGGTCTTTAATAAGAGATTCTAAGGTTCAACCAACTACTCATCACTTCACATACCTCTGTCGTTATAGCATTCTCCTTCAATCTGTTCGTTCTCCCATTTTCTCTGATTAATCTTCATATATAATTCATTTGCTTTCATTGACTTCTTGTTTACCTCTGTAAATGTCGCCATAATATATCTAAAGAAATGCATAACTTGAAGATACATTAGTAGTAATATTTATAAGGTTGTTTTCATCAAAATCTGTATCTAAGGTATTAACAGACTTTGAAAAGGGCATAGCAAAGTCTCTGTCACTTATAGCCTTAGTCGATGTGCATCTAGACTCGTTGGAAATCCCTATAAGCTTCTTACTTTGAAATGACGTTGATGTCATGGTCAAACATGAAACCTTGCAAGAAAAGATCTGGAAAAGAAGCCTGTAGAAAGGTCGGTGTACCATGAGTAGGAGATGGAGGAACGATAATTCATTTTGGAATGAGGAGGCATTGTTGTAGTTAAGGGATGGGAGTCTAAAGTCTGTTGAAGTGAGGGAATTTGAGGACCGGAGTGAGGTGGAAAAATTCTAGAAGAGGAGTCATGGTCGTGTGAGTCTTTGTGTCACTATCTTGGATCACTAGGCTGCCTCTCTTCAGCCAACCTTTTCTAACTCTCTCACCCGGTGTGGCGATCATCTTACGCTCTTTGTTCTCTTTTTTTGTAACAACCCATACCTTAATGGGCTAAAATTTCGACAAAAACTGAAACTCAAGTCCATCAAAGCACAGATCGTTGGATTTGATACCTATAAATAAGCATGAACATTATCAGAGATTGATAGAAATCTAAACTTGTAGCGGAAACAATAATAGGAAAAGAATACTGACTATGACTACTCCCTTGGAATTAATGGTATTCTTAGGATAGCAGGTTGTCACATCAGCATCTAGCATGAGAGAAAAGAGGACTTCTCCAACACCAATGCATATCTAACTCTAGTGACTTGTTCCTCTAAATCTCTCCTGTGAGTTGTAATAAGGATGGGGTCAGAATAATGTTCTGATGACTGGAAAATCTATAAACTATCCATAACATAAATTTACACTGATTGGTTTCCATTTAATTGTTATGTCTAAGATTAGCAATTTTATTCTAACATTGCATTACTCGCATGATTACTTACTTAGCCCTTCCCAAGGCACAAAATACCGATGAAGCCTTATCAACCACCCAATACTTCTAAACCCATTTGCCACTTAATACTTCTAAATATGAAGCATGCTTCTATAATCATCACAAAATACTTTTAGAAGAGAAATAGGCAGAATTTGCCATTTAAGACCTTAATCAAGCTACCTCGTCATTTAAGACCTATTCGCAACATGGTTTTCTAAAAATGCTGTCAATGATTGGTGGGTCCTAGCTACAAATACCTCTTACCACTATTTAAAGCATTCGACATTTAATGTCTAACTATTACCACATATATCGCCAATAAAATCGTAACCATGTAAGAGACAATACCAAAGCCACTTAATACCTTTCAAAGGACTAGGCAGACTTCTAATCATTTAATACCTATATTCTAGGTAGGTCTTACATCACTTGATACCTACCTTCAGGCATACTCCTCACTGGTACTATCATTATTACAGCCTTAGCAATGTGAGACTGTACCCAAGCCACTTAATACCTCATTAATAAAGCCTAGGCAGACTCCTGACCATTTAACACCTATTTATAGGTAGGCCTTTGTCATTTAATACCTAATCCCAAGATAGACTCCTTACTAGTACTATCTAGCTAACATCGCATGGAATCTCACTAGGTTACTTAAAACCTCATTATAGAAGAGAGTCAAACCCTTAGACTAATCATTTAATACCTCAAACCCGAAGCGAACCCTTCCTGAGATATCCACTATCGCCCTTAATTATAAATATGGAATCTCATTAGGTTACTTCTTTCAGTAGGGAGGTGGGCCCTACATCCACTTAATACCTCAACACTGAATAAACCCTTTTACATCCTTATTTATTTAAATCTCACCAGGTTACTTAATACTTCCTTTTAGGAGAGAGGTGGACCTTACAGCCGCTTAATACCTCAAACTAGGAGCGAACCCTTTCGGAGTTATCCCTCACCGCTCCTAATTCCAAACTTGGACCATTTAATACTTTTCAATTAATAAAGCAGACCCAATCTCCCATATCATCATGGGTCCTAGGATTAGTAATACCTAACATCAGTAGTAAGTGCACCCGACTACTGGTAGCCTCAAAGTGAAGGGTAGTCTTTTGTCGAGTGACTCTACTGACCTCACATCACTAGCCTACTGAGTCCAATTAACCATCCTAAGTCTTTGCTTATATTATCTTATGTAGTCATTGGACTTAGATTATTAATTCCCTTTTTATTTAAGGCAATAAGATTTACCTTAAATACTTATATACCTATAAATCTCCTTTTAATGCTCATAAATTTCAATTTGTCCATAAAATCCTAATGGACATTTCCTAAGACATTTATGTATGATTGCTAATTTCAAATTAGTAACCTTTTTAACTATTTGATAGTTATTAATTTAACTTCTTTATTTATCAGTCCCATTAATACATTTATCGTATCAAATTATTGCAAATGCACTATTTATTACCATTTATTTCCCATTTATTGGAATTATAACCCTTTTAAATTCTTATTATAAGCACCATAAATTACGTAAAAATATCTACTTTTATCAAATATATTCTAGTGACATACCTCCACTAAAATATTCTCTTTCATGTTCAATTGTTGGAATCATATCTAAAATGATTATCCGCTATAATTTCCATGAATTAGTCCAAAGTAAAAGATTCAAATTTAAAATATAAAAGATTATATCATTTGAAATTACAAGGAATAATCATTTCTTTTATTACTGAAATAGACAATGTAAACTACAATGAACTCATACATTACACATCTCTTTCTCTTTTTATTTACATTGTTCCTTGTTAGATCAAATGTTGTATTTTTCAAAAAAGGGAAAAAAATCAAACTAATTTGCAAATACTAAACGGATCTAAATTCCAACGATTCCAAACATAGAAACATTTACCTGCCAAAAGATTAGGGTAATAATCCAAATTCATAACATTATTTTACAACCTACTTTTATATCTGTAATAAATTTCATTCAAATCAATATTATAAATTCATACTTTTAGGACTGATTTCCAGATCAGGTTGTAAACAGTTCTAAATCAATTCATAAAAAAGAATATGTATGAGATATTTATTATATTCGGATTATATTAAATTTGTTGCTTACAACCCACACAATTATCCATTTAGGCATAAAACCAAATAAACGCCAATGGGATAATTTTCATATTATAATAATCTATAAAAATTCTCACTCGCCTTTTAAAAGCGATCCAAATCTCCAGATCTGAAGTAGAACCATTGATTCATCTCCAAATCAATTTTAATCCAACGAATATGTATAAAATGTATATATATTAAAATTACAGATCTAAGAAGAGATATGGGATTGGGAGAGAAAATAGATACAAATATATAAATTACCTTAAATACGCGTATAGTTGATTCTCTTCTCTTCTCCTTTTTATTGGATTTCTATTCTTCTCCAATTTGTATGAATATAGATATAAATATCTTATTTTTATAATTTAGAAAGAAAGTGGAGAATAAGAAATAGCAAAGCTTCGCTAATGCCTCTAGAAAAATATGAGAAGAAAAATGAGGGCTAGACCTGAATTTATAGGTGCTAGAGTCAACCAAAACCATTAGATCGAAATATATTAAATCTAAGCCATTTGCTGCATAGGTTTATTGCATCTGTAACGACCCATAAATTCATCACTTCGATTTTTTTTTAAAATATTCAAATATAAGACTTTTTAACATAAATGATAATGTTTTGAATGATAAACAATATTGGTGATCTTATTTAAATAAATATTACAAAAATATATACTGTGTAAGATATATCGATAAAATGACCAAAAACCGTTTTATCAATAAACAGCTCTTAACCATCCAATATTGTGCACGAAGTTGGATACGTGCATTCATTTATGTATATGAGTGAGAATATGTAATAAAATTATTTTATTTTTGAAAATAAAATCTCTTTATGACATCATCAATGATATCACTAGAATAAATGATTTTTGAATTTAAATTGAGTTTAAATGATTTAATAATTGTATTAATTATTAAATAAGCCCTTTTAATTATTATATAATGATAGAAATACATGTACATATACATGAACACATTCACATGCACATGAACACATATATACATACAAATATACTTATATATATATATTACAAAATATCTAAGATATTTTCCTAAAACTTCATCCTTAAGTAAATCCAAAGTTAACCACTTACACCCTAAGTACAAGCATATGGCTACGCACATGGGGGGTATGCTCGGCCGAGAATGATGAGGTGAGAGAGGGAAGTGGTGGTGAGGCAATGCTGATTAAATGGCAAGAAAATATCATGATATTTTTATCCACTTTTTTCCTATAGATACCACTACACATCTTCACTTCATTCACACTTCTTCTTCATAAAATTCGGAAGCACTTCTTCCTATTCTTCTCTACACTAATGGCTTCTTTAGCTTAAGAAAGAAAACATTACAAAATCAAAACAAAGTTATACCAATCAAAATGTATACCACTTCAAACCAAAGTTCAAGGTAGTGATCTCTTCCTTCTCTTCCACCATGGCTATGTAACACCAAGCCCTCCACCACCACTTTCCAAGTAAGGCCGAGCCCTTCCAAGCATCCAAGACCAAGGCTGAACCCCGTAGGAGCATTTTTGCTAGTAGTCGTGAGCTTCGATTTCGAATAGCGAAGCTATAGTCGTTTTAAAGTTAGTTTGATCGAAATTCAACTAAGAAACTCTATATATATAATGATGATGTGATATGATTGCTATGGATTTTTACTATGCTTTGATCATCAAGCATTGATTGTTTTATTATAGTGTTTAATTGTGTAAACAAGTCACGTTAAATATACGTTGATATTACACAAGGAAATCACTTTTCGAATCAAGTTATAAAACTAATATGGAACCATTAAACCCCTTCGAAATGATTTAAAATGGTTTATAAATGATTTATAAACACTACAACCCAATTTGGTGATGTTTGGACATGTTATGAAAGTTGAGTTAAAAATAGATGCGTCACGTAACGGTTGTTCGTGATTTCGCGCCTTAAAAGTTTAAATCCATTTAAACGATGGAATCGGAGTATGAATTCTTTGTAAAAAAATTTATAAGCTTTTATAATCAAAGTTTTCAAACAAAAGAAAACGATTGAGATTTCATATAGTAGATTTTTAAATATGAGGAAAATAAGTATTCAATATAGTCGCGGTTTGGCAGTTCGGAAACCAAAGTGATAAATTCTTTAAAATTGTATTTTTAATTCTTTAAAAATATGGAATAAATTCTATAAATATTTTATAATTTTCTAAAAGAGATTTGAATTATAAAATTGGATTTCTAAATGATAGAAATGTTATTTTCATCAAATAAGCCTTAAAAGCACTATTGACAACAATTTTTGCAGCACTTGTAATAACTTTTGAATAAGCCTTAAAACCACTATTCATAGCAATTTTTGCAGCACTTATAATAACTTTTGAAATATGCCTTTAAACTTAAGTATTCTTTCCCGAATCTTTATAGTTTTTTTAAATAAATAATTAATTAATTTTAAGATAATTTAGAGGTTTTATAATTTATTTAAAAGAGTTTAAATAAATGATTAAAAAGGCCGTTATAAGAAAGTGATTTAATCTTGGCTCTAAAAGCCGATGAGTAGACTGGATTTTTCTATTCGTGAGTTCCAGATGTGAGGTGCTTAAACTAAGAAGATGTTTAGGAGCAACCACTGCCCTGGCTCACCTAGCCTCTTTCCTGGGCGATGATAGATAAGGTTGAAATGTCAGAATTGAGACAAGTATAAAAGATTAAATTTTTATAATTAATTAATTGCAACTTGGATTTAATAGAGATAATCTTCTTGTACTTGGTGTTAAATTCCAAGGAGGGAACTTATACAATCATATGAATTTAAAAGGTGATTCCACCGTTATTTGAGGAATAGTACAAGTTGAATACGGAAATTAATATCAAGTAAAATTAGTATAATTTCTATGGATCCATTTTACTTGAATACTAACTATTTTGGATTTACCATTTTAGATAACATAGTTTCAACCTATTAAAAAGATATGTGTTGGGAATAAAAAATCTTTGTTAGAGATATAAATAAATGATTTGGAAATATTTTCCTAAGTAAAGGATGAAATGATTTGGAATTATTCCAAGCTCTAAAAAGGTTTTAGGTAACCAAAGAATTTGATAAAAGAGGTTTAATGATTCCATATATATTGGAAAATAATATGATTTAAAGATTTATATCTCTAAAAGAGATAATTTATTTGATAAAAGATATTAATGAATGAAATGATAACCACCCTTAAACTTAACATCTTATTATCGATGATTGGTTTGAAGGAACCGAGGTAGGATTTGGGTGATTCTTATCCATAAACCACGTCGAACTAATTTACGAGTTCAAAATTAAAGACATGTTAAAGACAATAAATTAAAGGTAGGGGTCTTCATAGCGGAAGGACTACTTGTAAATAATTTCGAAGTAGCTCCCAAGATAAATATATAGCAATGGTCCCTTCATTCTGGATCTTCGTATGCAAGGACTACTCGCTACTAATCCAAGAGGTGATGCTGACACGATGTGGTAGGAGAGTGCCTTCGGTTTGTCCTATTCCTAGACAACTTATATCGATGAGTGTCTGACATTGCATTTCTAAGAACACAGTACATTGATCTCTATAAACGTACATCTGTTTGGTGGTGTAGGAGGTAACCCCTCATATACTTAATGCCCTTCTCTGAGACGTATGAGCCCAAAGGTCATACTCTTGTTAAAATCAACAGTGTGTTGTTGGAAATGGAAAATGTGGCATTTTAAGTGAAAATATTCTAAGAAAGGTAAACTTTACCACATGCCTCACACCCAGGGAATTGTGAAACAGGGGTTGCTTTAAGGCTAAGTGGTTGGCAATCATTAGGGAAAGATATCACCTTTATAGATCTATTTATTTCTATCCGCTATGATGTTGGGTTTAAATTTTTTTGTTGTATGCTATAGGATCCCGGATAGGTCGGTAATGGCCAAGCTGATATCATATTCGGTGCTATCCATACCATTTGTTGGTCTTGGGTAGGTCAGTCATAATTCGAAGAGGTTTTCGAAGATGTCGATTCTCGGTACGTTCTTCTAGAAATGTACTGTATAGGAGGTAGTCCCTTACCTCACTATTCATTAGAAAATCAAATCTCCAATAACTTCCTTCAGTTTTAGTTGTAAACCTATTATGCTATCAAATTTAACCAATATAACAATTTGGCTATTTGAGTATGCTTATTTAAAAAGTTTCAAAGAATGTCATTAAAATAATATCATTGGATTTTACATACAACTGATTTGGTTATCAGAAGGTTAAAACCTATTCCTTTTTTATGTGCAGCGTGGTCTTATGAGATACCCTTTCATTTTCCAATACTCGTATTTTGAGTATCTCACACCAGTCCCATGATTGATGCAGAGTTTATTTTCCTTTTCCCTTATTTGGGTGCCCTATTTGTTTGCGTAGCTAAGTAGTCAGATAGCTTGGAGTATTTTGGAAGGAGCACGGAGTATAAAGACTGGAGGGTCTTTTCGTTAATAGTGATCTATTTGAAATTTACACTGTATCATGTCGTATGTATTTACTATCTACCAGCCCCTGTAAGGATAGGAGATTATAACTATTCCTGGATGAGCTAGTACTTATTGTAACTCCGATGAATCACATGGAGTGATTGTATGTACTTTCCATATGTATAATAAATGCAAATGTGAGATTCTTCTATCTTCTATCTTTATTTCTTTTAAAAACCCATGATTTTCTGCCTCTCCGGCACTTGAATTTACGGCATGTAAATACCGAGGATGTATTAGTATCGATCTTCGAGGGTCGAAAAGGCTGGTCGTCACAGCAGTCGCCTAAAGGCAACTAGTCGACCACCCATGGAGCACCGGTTGACCGCTATGGATTAACTGGTCTAAATGATAGGTCAGCCTGTAGGCCCAGACGATTAATTATAAACGTTAATTTATCTAATCAAACTATTTCCGTTATGAATTCTTTTTTCATCCGTAACTTCTTCGTTTGGACTACAATCGCAAAACTCCAAATATGTAAGTTGCTCATAATTTTGCCACTAATGCAATGGTGCAAGTTTCGTGGTTAAATTCCATCATTTGCACAAATTCTATTTTTGGAGCTTAATTAATCAACTAACCGGCTGATTAAATAACTAACACCAAACTATAAGGTATTACACTTTTCATCTAGCCCTCTCCTTTTTTGATTCTTATCCTCGACGATAGCTAGAACGAGATGGATATGGATCGAAGGTTTGTCCTCTAAACACGCCCACACTATACTGGAGCATTATGTATTTATTTGTAGCCATGGAATCTGAAATGAGAAGTTTTAGAATTTCGGAATGCAAATCAATGCAGGAATGCGTGTTCGTGATCCTAATGAGGTGTAGAGTGTCGATGACCTCCTAAGTACTCTACAGACCGTGTTTGCATAGAAATAAAGATGGAGTCTTGCCAGCTTCAGCTAGGATACCCCTATACAAGACTCTGAAGTTTGGAAAGCCATTCTAAAAGAGATCGCTAATGGAAATATTGAAGTCTTAAGGAGCTGAAGACATCCCCAGAATATTCGACTGGATGAGTTGTCGCGCTTATTGGCGTTGTGCTCAATTCTACAGCCTTTTTGGAAGATTCGATGACGATGCGCTCCGAACGAGGAGAGGTGGGAAGTTCAATGCCTTTAGAAGACAACTTGCCATAGATCCATCTCCCTCTTGACTAGCATCATTGTCACTGTCGCCTTCCTCATCATTTTCTTCTTCTCCATCTCCTTCCTCATCTACCATTTTTTTAGAGCGGCTTGAAGAAATTTCACCAGGAATGGCAAAGAAGTTAGGGAGAAGAAGATTGCAACGACAAAGGTTTTCATTTTTCAGAAGGTATGGAGTAGAGCAATTTTGGATTGAAACTCTCTTCAAAGCGTCTGAGGTATCACCATGCTCCTCGTTGGTACCGCAGTAAGAATATCTATAGAGGAATTGGCCAGAAGTTAGACATTGAGATGGTGAAAACTTAGGTATGGAAACGAGAAAAGGAAATAATCTTACTTCCAAAGGGACAAGGTCAGTTAAAGCCAAATGGGCATCAAATGAAGAAATATTTGTTCTCGAAGTCAGAATGTTTATTATGGACTTCGATGACCTTATATCTACACCAAGCCTCGATAATCATGTAAGATGGTGAGTTATGCCTTTGTTTGAAGTGCAAAAGATAGGTTAGCTCGTTGAATGTCGAAGGCCTTTGGAAATTGTTCGTGAAGAGCACATATAAGGAACTCATGAGAGCGTACCCATTGGGATGAACTTGAGATAGAGCCAAACTGATTTCTTGGAGAATCATATAGAGAAATGGATTAAAGGGCGGCACAGTGCCATCCAAGCACATGTATCTATTGCATGTCTTATATCCTAATGGAGGATTATGTTCTCATTAGGTCTATGTTCGAAGAAGTACGTCACCCTTTGGGATCCCACGTTGGCGACTTACGTTTGGGAGCATCTTTGGAGTAAAAATTGTCAGGACTTGTTTTGGCGGATCATCCAGGACCCTTAAACCGATGTACTTGTTTAAAGGAATAGGTGAATTTTGCAATGGCTTCATGGGAACAACCATGCCTTATAACTCGATCGTGATTGAATGCCCAGGCTCGATATGTAAGGTAGGTGAAGCTTGAGCTATGGAGAGCCCAACTTCGAGAGGAGAAGATGTCTCAGCCCCGTTCTAGGAGCGAGGAAATTAACGAGTCATTCTAGATAGGAAAAATTATGGTTCAATAGGGTCGAGTATATTTTATTCCAAATATTAAAGCTATGTGATCGGCATTTGGAATTTAACAGATGTCGACATGTGTTGACCAATCGTATTTTGAACGTTAATTGGGGCAAGTGGAAGTGCTAATCTATGCAGTACGAGTCTCATGTCCTGTACACGATGAACAGACCATCCCGTATAGATTGCTTGCTCATGTCAAAAAAACAAGCCATGTCATACGACAGAACTATACATTGGATCTTACCTGTTATCGTTGGATAATCGATACCAGATCTATTGTTCGAAGCAACATGGAAGTTTCTCCTAGGAATGCCAGGAGTGCAACAACGAAGAACGATACACAATATTCAGATGTTGTATATGCCAGGCGATGGAATTATTCGATTATTGGAACACATCAGTATGACCATTCTTCGGAAAATAACCGTCCTATTGATGTTGAAATGATGGTGATCAGTTCGTCAAGTGGTGGTAAAGCAAAACAAGGAACTTTGTAAGGCGAAGGCTTAAATTTTGGCAACCGACCGCTTCACCCAAGCTCTCCCAGAGTAGAACTTGAATGTGCTTCAAGTTCGACCCGAGAATAATCAAGGAGAATTTTGAGTTCGCTCTAACCAGTAACTATTCGAAGTTTCTTAAGCCTACCCCATTTATGATCCAGTCACAATCGACGATGGCTAGCACGGCGCCGCCCGGGCAACGTCACCAACGGCACTAAAACCCACCTCGTCTAGATCTAGTCAAAGAAGAAGTCGGTGAAAACGTTATTAGGACGGTGATGGTGTTCTTAGATGGGCAACGATGGTCTGGAGGCAGCGGCAACGTTGAGGAACCAATGATGATCAGACTTTGATGAAGGAGCATAGTTTGCAAGAACTCGGTGAAGTAGAAGACATCGACCGCGAAATGAAAATATTTAGGAAAATTTTCCTAAGTGTTGAATATATAGTACTCAGGGCAAGCTGAAGCACTCGGTACCGAGAATAACCACTCGGTATCGAATTGAACATTGGAACCAATAATTGAGGAAAAGCACGGGGAAGGAAGAGCATACCTAGCTGAGGCATGGACGATCTCCAAAGTGTAGATCTTGTCCTTAGCACGAAGGATGAAATTTCAACAATGTAAAGCAGTTAAACAGATGTATATACGGAGTGGAGGCAATGCTGTAAAGCAACTATTAGATGACCAAACAAATCATAGAGATGATGGTCAACGCTCGTATTGTTCCAGAGCACGCTTTATTTTCAATGAAAATGTACTTTGAGGGTAAGTGTTATCCGATATTTTGCAAGCTGGTTTTCATGGGGTTCGGACTCTAAGATGAAGATGAAACAATTTTTGGACTTGGGAAAAACCTTAAAAGAGCAATAGAAATGAACTCAAGAAGTTGGAGGTCTGCTAGAGCTGAGTAAACCACCCGATGCTAAGAGCTTTATACTCGGCACCGACCTAAGTGTGTTCCCTTTATGGGTCTCCAAAGCTTATGTACATGGAGGTATGGTCTCAGTGATTGTCATAGAGTGCATTTCTTAAGGAATAAATGAATAACTCTAAACATTTTATAGAATAAAGCAAAGAAAGTAGACAAGAACAGACAATACTAGAATATGTCAAAAACAACACAATCTGAAAGGAAAAGATTTCAAAAAACAACGGATCGGAGATAGAAAGCCAATGGGAAGAAGAAGAGGAGATTTCCTCCGATATAAACCAGTCAGTAGCGAGCAAAACCACTCGATACCGAGTGGTTTTTATTGCTATGTGCGCCCTGTTACTCACACCTATATGCTTGAATATGAATCTGGACTTGATCTTCTATGGACCTGCGGTTTTGCTATATGATTTCCCTATAAATACAGACCCTGCAACAACTGAAGAAGGACTTTTTTCTCATTATCTTCTTCATCTCTAATCTCTCCTACATTTTTGATGTTCTAGATTTAAGATTAGTAAATCTCTTGTACTATTGACTATAAATCTCTCTCAAATCTATAATTAATAAAAACTACAGTGGACGTAGACCAGAGATTGCTGAACCACTGTAAAATTATGGTGTTCTCTTTATTCTTATAGTTTTTTTCAAATCTCATTTTATTTTAGTCTTCTTTGTGTGTCGATCCATTTTTGGTGTCAACTATTACCTAATCTGCAATGATATTCCAAATAATGTTTACCGGAATTAGTTATCATAATAATACTTGATTAGTGGAATATTCCATAAGAAATGAATCCATTTGAGCAGATTTCTATTTTCTTGGAACTACAATTTAAGTTATCTGCATTTAAAGGAAAATTCTAATCAATCCCAATGTTATGATCAATTTTGTTTTAATATGCATAATTACAAATGGCAATTAAGTATACAGACTTCTATTTACATTACAGAAGCATGGAACAAATGGTGCATTTGTTGAAACAGTACACGTCACCAAAGTTTATGTCATAAGGCAATTTATTATAATAGAAGGCATAGAAGAAGAAATGGGTTTTCATTATGTTCAACTATAAAAAGAAATAAAACCGCAAAAGTTTAATTTATAAGAGTGAAATTGTGATGAGATATGAAATTGTAGAGGAGATTGAATAGTTCGATTTGGAATAGTTGTGAATAAGTATCACTTCTCATAAAAAGAAACTAATTGGAATAAAAGCTACTGACAAAACAAGACATATATTTCATTTCTTTGCAGGTATTGAGAAGATATGTATATTAATTCAAGTTGTAAAGTTCATATGTGGCCTTAGAAACAACAATCTTTTCTTTCATAAGGAAACTAAGACTTATAATTGCAAAGCTACTTTTATTTTCCTTCATACACCAACCAGGTATTTCTTGTTGTTGGCTTTTATTACTCTTTTTTATTTAAATAATAATATTGATGGTAAAATTATATGTTATATCTATAAATGTGCAAACTTCCCTTAATAATATTTGCATCTATTAAACATTGTGGAAGATTATACTTACACATGCAAGTAAGCTGATGTATGTTATTGTTGTCTTAAGTGGAATTTACTTCTACATAGTGCAAGCTACTTATTTCATTCAGTTAAAATAAAACTATAAATTCCTATATATATCTTATCCATTTTAAAGTTATAAACACATAACGTGTAGATATAGAACTAGGGACCATCAACCAATTTAATGGTTTTTATGACACAATAAGTATACCTGAAATTAGGCATTCCGAAGCGTAGTGGGAAAAAGCATATTTCTTGCTTTTTTTACTGATTTAATTTTTTTGCTTATTTTTCCAATGATTTTATTGAATATTAGAGGAGTGGAGAGAATATGATGAATAATTAGTTTTATTACTAATTTTTCTGATCCCAGAAGCTTTTTGTACATGCTTATATATAGCTTAATTCTACCAACCGTTGTTTATTTCCTCAATTATTTTTCTACAGGCCATTGCTAATTTCCCAAATTATCATTCTACTAGCCATTGTTTATTTCCTAAATTATAACTACCTAATTACACCTTAATTACAGCTAAGTATCAAGTATAGCTGATGGTTGTATAATGGATGCTAGCCTTTTATTTGTTTCTTGTTTTCAATCTATGATGAAATATTCTGAGGCTATCATTCCTATTTCTAAAGTGGGGTTCGAATAAATTTATAAACCCCAACTTTTCGAGTATGTTCAGACGGTTGGCCTTGTCGAGTGATTTTATGAAAATATCTGTCGATTGCTCTTTGCTTTTAAAAATGGAATTTCTATATCCCACGATTGCACTTTTTCTCAAAATGACAATCTACCTCTATATGTTTTGTCCTCTCATGGAAGACTGGATTGGATGCAATATGATTAGCAGCTTTATTACAACGTTACATTTACATTGTTTTTGTGTGCTCTATCTTTATGTCGTTGAGTAATTGTTTAATCCAGATAAGATCATTTGCTATGTATGTCATGGCTTTATATTATGCTTCCGCACTTGATCTATCCACAACATTCTGCTTCTTGCTTTTTCAAGTGACCAAGTTACCAATACAAACATACATAACCCTATAGTTTATTTTCTGTCGTAGCTTCCTGCCCAAGCTGCATCAGAAAATTCAACACATTGTTAGAATTGTTTTTCTTCATCCAAATTCCTTGACCTGGAGTGCTTTTAAGGTATTTCAATATCCTTTCAATTGCACTCAAGTGGATAGTACGTGGAGCATGCATAAATTGACTTATGACCCTAACTGCAAAGGCAATGTCAGGTCTTGTTACTATAAGGTAGATTAATTTACCTACCATCATCTGCTATTGTCTAATGTCAGATAATGTCTCACCATCTTCAACTTCAAGTTTTATATTCGTTCCAAAGGTTTATTAGATGGTTTAGCTCCTAATTTACTAGTCACTTTTAACATATCAAGGACATATTTTCATTGGGACATAAATAATCTTTTACTTGAGTAGGCTATTTCTATTCCAAGAAAATATGAAAGTTTTCCACGGTCTTTGATATTAAATTCTTTTCTTAAATATTATTTAAACCTTTTAATTTTCTCGTTATTATTCCTAGTGATGATAATGTCATCTACATAAACCATAATAATTCTAGTGGTATTGTGGATGTTTGATGAACATATAGGAATCAACTATATTTTTTTTTTAAATTAATCTTTAAAAGAAAAGCTTAGCTTGGCATATCATGCTCTTGGAGATTGCTTTAGACCATATATCGCCTTTTTTAAATTATACACCAGTGATGAGTTCGTCTCACTTTTGTAGCCTGGAGGAAGAGTCATATAGACTCTCTCTTCTAAATTTCCTTGGAGGAATGCATTTTGTACATCCATTTGGAACAAATTCCATTTCAAGTTGATGGCCATTGATCGCAAAATTCTAACCGTATTCATTTTTGCTACTAGTGCAAAAGTCTGCTTATAGGCAATACCATAAGTTTGTGTAAATCCCTTAGCCACTAACCTAACTTTATATCTTTCAATAACACCATCACTATTGTATTTGATTTTTTATACCCATTTTCAACCTACGAGTTTTTTGTTTTTTGGTAAATTAGTAATATCCCATGTGTCATTTTTTCTAAGGCTTGAAGTTCTTCGTTCATAGCCTTATGCTAAATTACGCTTTGATTGGCTTTACTAAAGTTGGTTGGTTCCATTTGGTTAGTGATGTAACTAAAGTAGGCTTGATATGAAAGGGATACCTTGTTATATAAAATAAAATTGTAACGACCCATAATTTTCGAGAATTAAAAATAGTTAATTTAATAAGGTTTTGTGATTTAATGTTGGAAGAAATAGAAAATTTGTGATTTAATAGTAAGAATATAACTGGAATAAAGTGTAATAGCATTAATTGTAGGTAATTGATAGCTGCTTTAAATGTAATTCCAAATAATTGAAATGATTAAAAAGTTATAATTGGTTATAGATTGTAAATTAATTGTGATATTGTGTGTATTAATTGATAATTGGATTAAAGAAGTAATTGATTATTTAAATGTTGTATGAATTAATGAAATAATGTGTAAGAAATTGTAATTAGATAGAATTAGTATTGTGTAAGTTGTTATAACATTTGTTTGTAAATAATAAACTTATAAATGTGATTGAATGTAGAAAAGGTAACAATTGTTATTTGTTACCAATTTATTTAATCAATTATAATTAAATGAAACTAAATGTTACGTAAAATGAGTTAAGACGATAACTGGAAAATGTGAGTACAACAAAATGTACAGAAATGCAATTACATTCATAAGGTAATAATTGATTTAATAAAAAGGAGTGAAACCAAGATAAATGAATTTATTAGGACTTTCAAATTTTAATTAGTATGAAAATTGACAAAAATTCAATATAATTGAGATATTGCAAATAACAAGGGAAAAGATGATAATTGTAAGATATTAGTGTAATAAGATATAAACCAATGTTAACTATGCCCATAGAGTAATGATTGATTGAATAAAAAGGATTGAAATCAAATTTAATCAATTTATTGAAATTAAATTATAATTAATTGAATTTAATTACAGTTGAAATTGAACACTATAACTAGTGTAATATTTAACACTGGATTGATATGTAAATTTGTTTTAAATTATTATAAATGTCTAAGTAATCAAAAATGATAAAAATTGTTAGTTATTAAACTCGAGATTAAAAAGTGATTTAATTAATTTAATATTTATTTAAATAAACGTGAAAATAACCATTTTGGCCACTATCCCGAATTTCAACGAAACTAGTTTCATCGGATCCATAACGGTGAATTATTGTAGGATTTCAAGTTTCGTAGCGATCGGACTTGTCGTATAATCGTACGAACTCAAAACACGTAGAAATCAATTTAATTAAATTTAATTGAAATCAATTTGAAATATGCTGATTTTGAAGCTAACTTCTTCATACGGTGGAATTAGGACTTGAAACCTGTTCCATTGGATTTAAAGATATTGAAAATATCTATTTTGATATATGGGATAATTCATTTTCATTTCGGAGAAAGAACAGGCTTTTTGGGTCGCCATTAGTCGTTGGTATAAGTTCGGTATGTGTTTATTTTCTTATAGGGCTTTGTTAATATAAATAGTCTTGTTTCCCAAATCCTAATGGTCATTTTTCTTATTTTGTACGTATATCAACTTTTGTCTGTTTCTTCTTCTCAAATGGCAGAAACCCAAAATTCTAGATTCAATTGCAAATCAAAATCAAATCGAAAATTAAAATTCCACAAACCCTATCATATTATATACCAATTCGAAGCTCTCGATGAGTGCAACTCAAATCTACGGTTTTTTTTGTAATCGGATTCTGTTTTGTTCGAAATTGGCCAAATCATTCTCGATCGTTCATTGCGCTTTGATCAACTTCGGCCGATCGTCGATTGGAGGGTACTGGGTTGTGGAGATCGTCACATGCAGTTCATCCGCGTGGTTGGTTTGGCGAATTGATGGATGGATTGGGCTAGAAAATTCGATTAGGGCTAGGGTTTTAAGGTGGTGGTAGTGCATTTCTGGCTGAGGCGACACCCTCCGTGGTCATGGTGGTCTAGGCTGGGGCACAGCGCGTTGAGGTAGAGGTGCGATGAGCCTTCGATCGTGGGTCTGGTTAGAGGAGCGCGCATTCATGGTTTTTTGGAGGCGGCTGAGCCCTTGTGTGCATGTTTGAGAGCCTGAGACATGACTTGGTGAGGAGGCAATGACGTGTCAGGGAAATGATTTTGTTTCTATTTTATTTTATTTCATTTTGTTTTATTTTGTATTCCAATCGCTCTAACATCGGTATCTTTCGCATACGAGGTCGGATTTACGCACGGTTTGTTTCGTTGGGATCCTATCAAAGTTCCAGATGTTTTGGGACCAGTCTGGACGAATTCTAAGACTGTTCAAATTTGGGCCTTATTTTGGATTTGAAATCGATTTGAAATCAAAGGTGAGTGTTTTAACTCATTCACAACTACTAGATTATCTTATGTTAGTTAAATTGAATTTTTGATGTGATTAGAAATTGATTGATTGATGTTTGTTATATTTAAATTGTCATTCCAGTTAAATATGACCTTTATTGCATTTAATCGTCATTTAATTTAATTGTTAGTTTAATACTTGTTATTGATAATCAGTTGATTGATGTTATTTATTGGTTGATTGTATGGTGATTGTGATGTATGTTTGATTGTTGATATTGGATGACTGGATGTAATATTTTATATTGTCATTACACTGCAAGTTCCCTATGGGTTGAAATGATACATCCTGAACGATTATATAGAATAGGGGAAAACCGTTATGGGTTGAAATGATAAACCTAAGCGATTTTAATTGAAATAAATTTGGGATTGCGGGTTGAAATGATATATACCCTTAAATTTAAATATTTGCGGATTGAAATGATATATATCCGTATCACTTGACCATAAGATAGAAAATTATATACAAACACCGGATTGGTTAAATTAGATGATTTTAAATCTTTAAATTTTGAATTCAGCTAAATGATATTTTGAAATAGAATTTGATTTATATAAACTAAATTGTTTAAATGAATTATTTAAAAGATTAAATTTTAAATTTTGAAATTGTATTAAGTAATTTGCTTAGAGGGTTTAAATTGGAATTCTAAATTTGAGTTTGAAGTATAAACGAAATTTATCGAAATTGAGTTATTGAAGACGTTTGAAATTGTAACTTTGAAATCTATTGAAATTGGAATAGCTTAAATTGATACTTCAAGATTTGAAATTGGGTAATTGATTTGAAATCTGGATATGGTCCAGATTTGTTAAAATGGATGAAATGGTTAAATTTGATGTTAATTTCAAATTTATTTAAACTGTTAAAATGTTAATTTAAATTCTAATTAGTAAGATTTTCGAACTATTAAACTAAGTTAATCTATTTTAAAATATTTAAACGATTTAATCAATTTAAACTATTTTAATTTATTTTATTCAATTTTAATCTATTTAATCCATTTTAACTTATTTTATCCTATTTTAAACTAATTAACCCATTTTAATCAATTTTGAATCAATTAATCTATTTTAAATCTATTTAATCTATTTTAAATCTATTTGATCTATTTTAAATCTATTTAATCTATTTCAAAATCTAATCAATCTATCTTAAATCTATTTAATCTATTTTAATCCACTTTTTAAATTATTTTAAAGTATTTCAAACCATTTAAATTATATTTTCAAACTATACTAAACTATTTGTGGCTATTTATACTATTTTCTAAATTATAAATTGTAAGTGGACGTGGTTATATTTAAATCCTTGATTTAAAAGCAAATATGATTAAATGATGTAATAACCTAAGTTAGGATTTAAATAATATATTTTGAGTAAATATGATGATTTTGAAATGAGGGTTTAACCTATTTTGAAATTTTGATTTTGAAAATGATATGATTTGAATTGAATATGATATTTTAATATCAACATGAAATGGTTTTGGAAATGTAAAAGAACCATCATGTGTGTAATAAGCGGTTGGTTGTTAAAGAGACCAGGATCGGATATTGTCAAACTCTTTGCCAATACCGGAAACCACTTTAACAACTGTGTACGTGGTGAAGATTCCAGAAATGAAGTAAGATGGTTTTGCGAACGATTCTGTATAAGTTATTTACGTGACCCTGACTCCCATGAGTCAGCTTATGTAACGACCCGTAAATTTTAATAATTTTTATGACGTAATTAATTGAAATTTTGTGAAATTTTAAACAATAAAATTTGAAAATAAAAATTTATTATTTGGAATACGTCTATTTTAATATAGCAACTGGTAAATTTTCATCTGATAATATTGAAGTTTATTTTTCTTTGAATTTTTTTTTTCAAATCAAACCGGTTAATAACAGTGAATTTAAAAGTTTTCCGAAACAAAAATATGTCAACAGGAGAAAATTTATTCAGATCATTCTAAATCAGACTGCGGAATTCATTTTTCCAAATTTGGACTTCTACTGCTCCGTTTATCTTAATTCTGGAAAAATAGCAGCATTTCTAGTACCGATTATCGACTTTCAATCAGATGATCGTACCACTAGTATCTGTATACCGTTTTGATCGTCTCGTCGTGCTGATCTTCGCAGTATATTTATTTCTGTATTTTGAGGTCCGATACGCGACGGAAAAGAAGAAAAACATTGTCGTATCAGTATGGAAATAGTGACCTTTTGATTTCCTTGCTTTCAAATTTGAACCGTGGCCACGGTAATAAATCTTTATAAATTCTTTAAAGCTGGATCTGAGACCGTTGCCATTTCCCTTTTCACTTTTTCTTTTATTATTTCCATAATTTATGGGGTGACTTTTGCTTTTCCAAAGTTTTAAAGTAGTATATATAATAAAATATAAAACGTTCTATATATCGTCTGTTACTTGCCATTTTATTGTCCTGTTCATTTTCGTTGGCTACCCCTTCATTTTTCCAAACAATAACTAAAGCTTCCTGTAGCTTAAATTTCTTTTCTTTTGATCTCCTACCCATTTTCTCGAATGAAGAAAAAACGCACCACCAAAGCTTTGCCATTTGCCTGACACACCACATCTCGCACTTAGCCTTTCGCCTCCACCCACCGCCTAACCCAAGCAAACCCACGTCTCAGCCTTCCCTGCCCTCCACGTCACCAAACCCACACCGCCACAAAACTGAAGCCTAACCTCTCCCTCACCTGACCCGCCGCCACGTGCCCTCCTTCGCTTCGCCCAACCCACTTGCACCGCTGCCAAACCACCTTCGGCCATGGCTGAACCACCAAGACAGCTCCTCCCTGTTTACGTGCTCCACCACCTCCCCAGATCTCGACCGAGCTGTTGCCAAACAACCCACTCCTCTTCCCCTGTCCATTGTTCGGCAGAGCATCTTTTATATGCAGGTAAAGATCTGCATAGGTTTGTTATATATTGATCTCTTAGCAATATATATATATGTAATCTCTAGTGTTCAGCGGTATAAGTTTGCACGAGATGTTGTTTATATATATATATATATATATATATATATATATATATAGTTATCTATGTTATAGATATTATAGTGTTGAGTCTATATACATTCGGTTGATATTTTGATTTATGAATATGTCTTGTCTATATAAAGTATATAAGTCATAAGATCTACATATATGTGTTTTAAGTTTTAGAGTTTTGTTAAAGATATATTTAAACGGAACATTGATTTTTAAAGTATAAAGTTTATGTTGATTTTGAAAGTTATCAAATCTTAGTTACAGTGGTCTATATATATTAATCTGATGTTATATGCAAAGTGTTTACATAATATATACATTATTCTATCTATTTTGTTCAAGAATATACTTATATATATTACTATATACTGGACTGGAAATGAGGTAATATATTTGTGTATATATGTTTATACATATCTGGTTTCTATTTTTATAACTTATGTTTTGTTTAAAATATAGTTTATAAAGGTATATATGTATGTATGCCAATCTGCATACTTGTATTTTACGTCTATTTTATAAGTTTTGAAAGTGCAGTTTAGATATGTTTGGGGCCTCTGCATACGTGTATTTTTTTATAAAAAAAAGTTTATAATATGGTAGTATAAAAATGTTGGTTTATGAGGTTGATTTTCTAAATATATTATATATATACTTATAGTACGTGTTTCTATTTTATACGGTTTTAGATATATTGAGTCTTTATGGGTTGCTGGTTTACAATCTGTTCACATTTACATGTTTATACAAGACCAATTACTAATTATTTATATATATTATAGTGACCTGTTCATGTATATATTAATTTATAAAAATAGAAGGTAATAAAATGTAAGTAGTATTGTTATAGCCTATTTTGTTTGGTAACCTGTGTCATGAGAGTTGTATATGTTTTCCAAGTTCTATATATATATATGCTTACAAGTTTATCTCGATGCAGTATAAAGATTTATTATGTAAATGTTTGGAAATATTTTATAGGTATATAAAATTGGATATAGATGTATATAGGTTTATAAAAATAATGATTTTGTTTGAATTTATATATTTTCCTTAAGATACAATATTGAAAAAAATGTATTTCATATATAGTAATAATGTATATTTAGTTCAATTTATATCAACTGATTCAATCGTTCTCATCGATTTCTCATCTATCAGCTTATCCGTTGAACTCGTGCCGATTTAGCTTTGCTTCGAAATTCGTGTTCAGGATTTCGTAACCCATTTCATCGTCAAATATCTCGAGCCTTGAAAGGTGAGTAATCACTCACGATTAACACTCTTTTATTTATTAAATTTGATTTCAATTGAAACGACAATTGAAATATGCTGCTGTAGTTATTTAAGTTGTTATATATGCTATTATCTGTAACTGTTCACCTGTGGAATATGACACCATATCCCGTTGTTCTCATTCTATTGTTATTGATGATATATCTATGCCTGTTATATTATTTCTATATCTGTTATCACTCTGCAAGTTCCCTGTTAGTATAGAAATCACTATGGGTTAAAATGATACATACCCAAACGGACTTTAGAATAGGAGAAAATCGTTATGGGTTGAAATGATAGACCCAAGCGATTTTCATTTGAATTGAAATTGGGATTACGGGTTGAACTGATTCTACCCGTATATATTTCAATTTCGGATTGAAATGATAAATATCCGTATCACTTAACCATATGATAGATATATATACAGACACCGTTGGTCCATATATATAAATATATATTTGAAAATAAATTCTATGGTTTGGAAAGAAATATATGGTTTTAATAAGTGTTGAGCCTTAAATTATTATATATAAATGGGAATGATTTATATAGATTTAATAATGATATATAATTTAATTAAGATTGATTAAATACATATAATATGTTTAAGCTATTAAATTTATATTTCAAAATAGATTTTGGTAATAATTTGAACAAAATTAAGGTTGGGAAGATAATTTGAATTTAGTTGAAATTGTATTCCTTAAAGACTTTTATTTAATTAAACCGATTTGAAATTTATTGAAATTGAGATTTATGATATGATTTATAACTTGGGTTTGATTTAAATAATTTGATGAATAATTCTTGTGTAAATAAATTTAAGAAAGTATTTAGAAAAATTGAAATTTAGGGCTAGTTAAATGATATTAAATCTATTAAGTGAATATTCCCTGATTTAAATAATAATGAAGTTAAATCAAGAGCTATATGAAACTGTTAAATCTAACTTTGAAAATGTTGAATATTAAAGCTTTGAAATATATTGAAAAATAAATGGTATATTTAGAACTGAATTAAATTGATGAATTGAGCTTTGAATAAATTTTGAATTTGGACTTTGAAGTTGATTTGAATCGATTTGCGAGACTTGAGGAAAATTAAATACTTTACTTTTTAAATCATTTAATATATATATATATACTATTTTGGAAAATAGATATATTTGAAATGAAATGATATTTGGGTTTTGAAGTATAAATTAAATTGAAATGACCACGGTGTTATAATGTATATTTCCACCTTGTAGATAGTTCTGAAGATCCTTAGAGGATGGTTATCCCAACATCCTTTAAGTTACTTGTATTTTAGTTGATATTTCACTTGAGTTGGATTTATTGATATAAGAATGTTAATCCTGACTCGAGTGTTTTGTGTTTTGCTTTACGCTCGGGTCAGACCAAGTGATACATCATTTGAGACTCACCTTTGGAGTTTGGAGCTTCGTTTGGAGACCCAACTATTGATTCAGCTTCCAGCTTTCCAGTTGATTCGTTCACAGAAGTCATCTGTTTGGATTGGAGACTTCAGTGTATTTGAGATATTCTGTTGTATTTTATTTTTAACTCTGATGTTTATATAGTAGCTTCATGAACTACTATTTTATCTATTCCGCTGCGTATTATTGTATTACTCTGTGTCTGTGATTCTGTGATTGATTTATTTACTGCATATGCTGAGTTTTGCCAAATTTAAATTAACAATCTGATCTTTTGAATTATTCAAGTCAGACATGTGTGGATTATTGTCGATTTGAATGGTCCAAAATAGCGGGTCGTTACAGTTGGTATGAGAGTTTTGGCTCTAGGCAAAACTTAGCATATATAGTAAATTTATTTACAGAATCACTTTCGTTCGAGTTTGAATCTCTTCCTTTTGACTCGATTTCCTTTGAACTTTGGAACGTTCCTTGCGGTTCCAAAATTCATTCTTGTCTCTCCATATTTGTATTCTTTTGATTCTGGAGTATCCCATAACTCCACTTCGAATGATCTCTATAAGAATAGGCAATCCCGTCAATCTTTGGATGATTTGTAAAGGGGTGAAACTCCTTTACAATTGGCATTGATTCACCGGAGATTATATATATCCCTCGGTTTAGATGCCGCTATCTCTTGCGATCGAATGTTGGTTTTTCTTAGAATTCTGCATCGATCTTGTTCTTGAAGTCACGGTTGATCCGGTTAAGGTCGCCCGCGATTTATATAAGTATATTCATCTTCTATTTTGAAATTTAATTATCTCATTTTCGTTCGAACTTATCTTCGAATCAGAATCCTAATTGATTAGAGTCCCTCTAATTTGAATGTCTATCTTTGTTTTGAAATCCATTCTTAAATCATCCTTTTGAAAAATCGGGTTTATTCGTATTTTGGAAATTGTTTTATATATCGAAATTTTTATAAGTATGATTATATTCTATATATAAAAGTGAAAATGTTTTCGATAAGGATTATATATACCTTTTAAAAATAAGAATTTGAATTTTTGAAAGGATTTGAAATTTTGAAGTTATATAAGAAATTGATTTATAAAAAAAATGATTTATAACAAAAGATTTGAAATTTGAAATTCAAGAATTGAACCCGGTGTTTTGAAATTGGTTTTAAGATTTTGAAATATATAATAATAATATGATTTAAAAGTATTTTCCGAATAAGAATGTTTCAAATGATTTTAATAAGTTTCGAATGATTTCAAAGAAATTTCAAAAGAAGTTTGAGAAAATAGAAGTCCAGAACTCACTTATGTCGCTTGAAAATAATTTCGGTGATGAGTGCACGCATCATCGACATTGATTTTCGAGTTTCAGAGTGAGGGAAAGGCCACTTTAATAGCTTTGCTATGCAAGTGATTTTGTGAAACCATTTTGATTTCAAATTCCAAAGTATGATTTGATATTCGAAAGATATATGTATATATATACTTGAAATGATTTGAAGTAAGCCGGTGTTCAGTCCCCGGGTTTTGGATTTGATATAACCCTATCTATTAAAATTGATTTACTGATTTGTTGTTGATTTCCAACTCTTGAATTTGAAAATGATTTCTTCAACTATTTTGAAGGTTCGAGCACTTCCAAATCAAGGTTAACTTTTAAAAGCTAAGAAATTTTGAAAAGTATAAATTATTCGATAAAGTATATAAGTTTGTTTTGAATGTTTAAGTATGAAGTAATATGGTTTAAATAAGTTGAAACTGTTTTGTTAAGTAAATGAATAAGGCAATTTTAAAATTTTCTAATATGAAATTTGGATTTGAAATGTTTTGAAAAGAATTTGGTCTTCAAAATATTTGAATAAAATTTAGTCTAAATGTTTAACTTAGTAACCTCTTTATGAAACTATATATTTAACAAGTTGGAAAAAATATATAAGTTGTATGTATGTTGTTTTATTCGCATAATTAATTTGATCCAGGATTGAGTACACAAGTTCGAGGTGAGTTACACCATTTCGTGTTAGGATCTTTCATTTGATTCTTGATGGCGAATATTTGATATGGATTTTGGGCTAAATTCTAGAATTCTCTATCATAGTATATGGCTATGCAAGGAGACTGATGGCTTCTAGTCGAGAAACCACATCGAAATCCGCATTAGGGAAGTCGAATGGACAATACTAGTTCGAAAGCGAACTTGTGTGATCGAGCGAGCGACCAAATGTGATTTTGCAAAATGATGACGTATGTATATCTTATATTCTAATATCGGTGATATATTTTGACGCTGAAATTGAAAGCTGTCGGGTTAGAATATCTTTGCTTACTAAAAGAAAATTTCCAATTTAAATTACAAAGATATATAACCCATAAAAGCAAAGATATTCAATCCCATATGGCTCTTCATACAGCGAAATTTATTTTGAAATTTGATCCTTATATAAGATGGACCTTACGTAAGTATAAGATGATTTTGAAAACATTTGATTTTGGAAATGAATTGGTTGACTTAAATTATACTGATTTGGAAATTTGGATTTATTTTCTAAATCTATTATTTTGGGGAACTTTGAAACTAAAGGTAATTAATTTGAGAAGAAATAATTTGGTGAAATTGTATATGATTTTGAAATTGAACTGATATTGAAACAAATTAAAATTTGATAACCTTATGTTACTTAACACTTGATTTGGGAGTTGTCGAACTTATATAAAATTGATTTGTATGAATATGAAATTGATTCGAAAACTATGGATTTGAAAAGGGTACTCAATCTGAAAAGTGAAATCTTATATAATTAAAGTCTATATAAGTGTGATTTGGTATACTATTGATTTTGGAAAGTATTTGATTTGAAAATTTAATCTTATATATAATGGATTTTATATAAGTACGATATTTGAAAGTGATTTGAAAGGTACTATATGATACATATTTTCGAAGTAAAGATATGGAAAGTGCCTTCTGCTTGATATCCGATTTGTGGCCACATCTTGGATTCATTCTATCGATATTATTCTCTCTGATTTTTGGTTTTCCGGATATGATACTCGAGTGTCCTTCGAATTCCATGGCGTTACCCATGGTCTTTTTTTTTCTCTCGTGACTGCATAGCGCAACTACCTGGCTGAGTCTTGCCTAGGGGTACGGATTGTTTCCTGGGGGATCCAGGCGTAACCATTGTGTATCCTGCAATCTGTGTAGGTCGCGAATAGTAGCGCAAATGCTTGGCTGAGTCTTGCCTAGGGGTACGGATTGTTTCCTGGGGGATCCAGGCGTAACCATTATGTATCCTGCATTCTACTAGTCATCATGGCGTAACTCGTAGGGCTGAGAAAGCTTACGGATATGGATTGTTTCCTGGGGGACTGTGACGACCCGGCATTTTTAACAATTTCGAATGGAAGAATTTATTGATTTTAAATATTTAAAAGTTAATTTTAACTTGAATTCCGAATATTAATCTTTACTTGATAATTAAATTATCGAATTTAGTAATTGAAATTGGGTAAATTGTTAAATCTGAAATTTCTAAGCCTGGTTAAAATAATTTGAAGGCTTATAAAATTTATAATGATGAAAATGAAGATAATAGAATGGTTGGGATTTAATTTAAAGGTGAATTGTTCAGTTGTAAAGATATATCGTTTAAATCGATATTTAAAATAGCCTTCCGAGGCACAGTCTCGGGATTCGACGAAACCAGTTCCATTGGATCCGTAATAGTTAGTTATTATCAGATTTCAATTTTCGTAGCAATCGGAGTTGTCGTTTGACCCGGACAGCTCAAAACGCTTCGAATTATTTGAATCGATTTAATTTAAAATTGATCGTTTCCTTCCGTAACTCGTGCATACAATCAAATTAGCCTCCGAAACACGTTCCATGGTGTTCGGAATGCGGGTAAAACCCTGTAAACGTCTGCCGGAATGTTTGATTCGTGGTTCAGGATTTCGCGTTATGCAACACGAGATATTTTTAATATTTAATTATATTGTATTCACGCGTACTCAAGAAGCTTCTCCAACCTATATTTTTATTCCCGTTCCCCTCTTTGATATGGAAGGCAGTTATCGAAAAAAAAACGAAATCAAATCCTTCCCATTTTCCCTAAAATTAATTCTCGAGACCGAGCTCGTCATCGATTGCATAGGTTGAAGCGTCGAATCTTCTTGACTAAGCTAGGGCATGGGTGCGATGTTCGCACGTGAGTGGGAAGTCGATTGCGATTCTGGAGGTAGCCTTCGATTCGTGTGGTGGCGTTCGGGGTTCGCAAGGCCGGCAGTGGCTTGGAGGTGAAGAAGTTCGTGGATACGAGGAAAGCCAGAGGTCAAGGACGCTCGGCTGATGGTAAGAAGGAGGGTTCGGCCAGGATGATTACATCCGAGCAGCGACGAGGTCATTCTCGTGTTCGCTATTCCTATTGGGAAGCTAAGGTATATCATTATTTATTTAA
The DNA here is from genome assembly GCA_030737815.1 of Allium fistulosum. Lineage (NCBI taxonomy): Eukaryota > Viridiplantae > Streptophyta > Magnoliopsida > Asparagales > Amaryllidaceae > Allium > Allium fistulosum. The sequence goes on from CM060907.1 coordinate 176,196,299, forward strand.
ATAAATTTTCGAAAATTAATCAAGTCGTTCGTGAAAAAGAAATTTATACAGTTAAAAGGAAAGTAGAATACACGTATGAATATAGATGTACACATACTTATTTTCATTTAAGAGATATCGTCAAACAGAAGAAAAAAAATTATAATATATATAGATATATAGATAAGATTTAGAAACAGACATTATTTACAGAAAAATATTTTAAATGGTTAGGATATTTTGAATTCTTAGTTATTTTTAACTCAATTTAACTATATATAAGGAGTCAAAATATAAATGCATATTTTACTTACTAGCTTAGCTTTAAATATCATTTTATGGAAATAGGTCTGTTTAATAAACCGATTCAATTTTTGTGGTAGCTAAAAATATTTTTAATAAAAGGGAAATCGGTTTAAAATAAGATTTTTAGTTTAAATAATTCATTTTTAGTCGAATTTTTAAATGTAAATTTAATTGTTCGATTTTGTAAATATTAATAAATCGTATAACTGTTTATACGAGGTCAATAATCATGGAATCAGATCGGGAATGAAGTGGATTTGCAAAATTAAAGGGAAAAAGGTGAGTAAATCCCACTATATTGGATTTTATTTAAATGGTTAAATGTGAATAATTGATTAAATGATTGAATCGATTGGGTGTGCACTATTGATGATATGACTTTGGATTTGGTTGATTCGTGAGTTGGTGGTTGTTTGACTCGAAGTATTCGGGTTTTGAAAAGCTTTAAGCTCAAATCATTTAATTTAGAAATTAAAGGGTTGAATTAATTCATTTATTAAGTTTTAAACTTAATTGATTAAGAATAAGTAATTCAGAAAAATATATATTTATTGGAAGGTTTGTGGAGTGATTACTAAATGTAATTAATAAAATATAATCAATTTGGATAATAAATTCAAGAGATTAATTAAGATGATTAACTAAGGCTAAATTGATTTATTAAATGAGGAAAATAAATGGATAGCTGATTATAGGTTGAGTTAAATCAAGAATTGTAAATGTGTGGCTTAATTAATGTAATTAATTTGGATTAGGATAAACCGAGATATAATTGGAAATCGTCAATTTATAAAATGAGTGATGTAATTAAAGACCGATCGATTAAGATAAATTAATCAGGACTAAGTGACTCAAGAGTAGTTAATCAATATGAGTAATTAATGATTAACGTAATTATAGATTACTTATAAATTTTGGTTAAGTATAATTAATATCGTGAAATTAATTTAAGTTATTACTTGAATGAAAATTTAAAGATAATCACCCAGGGTGATTAATCAAGATGAATTATGAAGGAATCTAAGTGATTGAGGATTGAGATTCAATTAGAATAAACAAAATTAATTTGGAAGTGATCAAATTTGCTTATAGATGATGGAACGGTATTGGATGCTTTGAATGAGTTGATATCTCTGATATGAGATGTTGTGTGTTTCATTTGTATAACTTAGGTTAGGATGACATGTGACTCGAAGAGGCCGGGATCGGGTATTGGGAAATACCCAAAACCACTTCGAATTCTTATAAATTGATATGTGAGATTAATAAGTTGGAATGAAACGTTTAAGTGAATCAGACTGTTGACCTAAATTTTGGCACTTAGGGAACTCATGTGTGAAATAAGTTATGCTTATAACATAATGTGAACTTGTGAAATTGGTTTGAGTTACCCCGGGTTTATATAAGTTGATTGTATTTCATGTTAGTTGGGTTTACTCATGCTGGTTTCCAGCCTGACCCGGGTGTTACTTTGATGTAATGCTCGGGTCAGACCGAGTATTACAGATTTTCAGGTAGGTATGTTCTGGAGCTCAGGAGACGAGCTGGATGGCAGGAACGTATAGAGTATTTCCGCTGCAGTATATTATTTCTGAGGCATGATTACTGTATATATTCAGTGACCGTGTATATGTAAAACTCTGATGTATAAAATGTAATCGACAGATATAGTATTCTTTTGTAAACTGCATTTATTTATTATTATATTTTATCCGCTGCGAATGTGAGTTGATGTTTCTGTTCTTTTTCTTCTACCTCTTTCTTCTTTTTCATAACTATCTGAATTTTCGGGTTCGAAAATTTCGGGTCGTTACAGTTGGTATCAGAGCTGAAAGGTTAAGCGAGAACCTTGGCTCTGGTGGGGATTACTCATTAATAGAGTCTGTAGTACTCTAGAATGAGTTGAGTGGTTATTTATATATGAGAGCGTACTTGTTATTTTCTTATATAAAGATTTTAAATGATTTTATATAAAAGTATATTCTGATATATAAAGCGATATTTTCTTCTAATAAATATAAAGTGATTGGTTGTCAAATTTAATAGAAAAAATATATATAATACAACCAACTGAAATCTTGTATTGGAAATAAATTAAGTGAAAATGGAAGTACAACTAAACTAAAATTCAATGAAAATAAGGTTGAAATGAATTCAGAATTAAATGGTATAAAGAGATAAGTTGATTTGATCTAAAAAGGATTAAGTCAACATTTAAAATTTTAACTCGAATTTATATATTCGAGATGATTTGAATTTGAAATTTGAACTAAGTTAGTACAAGTTAAAATTGGTTTGAATTAATTAAAAATTTAAATTGATTGAAAATGAAATTCTAGAATTTGGACCCAGAAATTAAAATTGTTTAAAACTTTAAATGAACACGGTTAATTTTTAGTTAAACTAACCTTTGAGAAGTCAACTCGAATTTATACAATTCGAGGTGGTTAAAAATGTGGAGTTGGAATTGAATTCATTCAAATTGAATCCGATTTGAATTGGATTAAATTGAAGTGATTGGAACTGAAGTGGGTGGTATCAGTCCAAATTGATTTGAATAACTTGGGGTTATAATTAAAGTTGAATAAGTTTAAAATCATATGGAATTTGATTTGAAGTAAACTGAGAATTTATTTCAACTTGAATTGGGAATAAATCGAGTCCATTGGAAATTGGAGTTATTTAAGATTGGAATTGGGTCAATTTAAATGGAGCAGAAATTTAAATTGAATTGAAGAGAATGAAGATTGGGAAAGTGAACAGTTTTGACTCTGGACTATTTTCAGTATAAATGGTTTTAATATAAACTTATTTTTCCAAGCTATTATATATATATATATACAACCTTTCTTTCTTAAAGCCAAAATTATTATATACTTGTTCTACAACTATTATTGGAGCTATTTAACCATTTTTCAACTGTTTTATAAACTAATTACTATTTTTCATCTATTTCACAAAGTAATTATTATTTTACAACTATTTTGCAATTGTGTACAATTATTGAAAACTATTTAATTATTTTTCAACTATTCTATGTTAGTTAATTATTTTACAGTTATTTTGTAAACTATTAATTATTTTTCAACTACTTATCTATTTTTAAATTTTCAAGCTAGTTTCTAAACTGGTCGGAGTTCAAACTGTTATCGGTTAAATATCCAACTGAGCGAAGTATTGAAGTGATAATCCAAATGGGAATTAAGGCAATTGTAAATAAGTAAATGTGAATAGAAAATAGGAAATTGATTTGGCTAATAATCAATGAAGTTAAATACGTAAGATGTACGTATATTATTCTATTCGCGTAGTAATTTGATCCGGATTCGAGCACAGAATTTCGAGATAGTTTATCGATCCGAGTTGAGATTTTTCACTTGATTTTTGACGGCGAACCTGGATATGGATTGTTGATTGATTCTGGATGTTCTCTATCATAGTTGTGACTATGCAAGGAGAATGGCGGTTTCTGATCAAGAAACCAGATCTGTGTCCGCACTAGGAAGTCGGGTGAACGATACTAGTTCGGAAAAGAAATTGTGTGATCGAGTGAGCGATCAGATTGGTATAGCGTACTGATGGTATGTGTACATCGTACGGATTTAAAGGAAATTGATAGTGGGTATTTTTAATAGGAAATGTGAAATGGTTCTTAGAAATGAAAGAATATTTTGAGAAATAAACCATGAATAAAGGTGGAAATTTGATTTTGAAGTATAGATAAAAAGTTATAAGATGATCTTTGAAATGGAAAAAAATAATAATAATAATATTTGTGAATATATGAGAAACTAAGATAAATAAATTAAAATTTGATATTTCTATGGCAGAAATTAATTTTATGGAAATAAAGTGGAAATTGAATATCTCTTTGATTAAAAAAAATGTACTTTATAATAAAAGTAAGTAATTTGGCCAGTGTAAATTTTGAAATTTTATGTTTGTCTTGAAAGGAAAAGAAAATTTAAATTATATATCTTTGTTAAATAAGATAAAAACTACCTTTGAATGAATCTATAGCTAGAAGAAAAGATTTTTGAAAAGATTTGGAGTATAAACGTAAACTTATACAAGTATAAATTTGATTCAAAATTTTCAAGATTAGTATATATTTATATAAAAAAAGACTTTGTAAAATGATTTTGGAAAAAAATATGATTTTTGAGGAAAGGTTTTGAGAACCTATGGATTTGGAAAAGGCTTTGATTTTTGGGAAAATCAATATTGAGATTTGGAAAAGCCTATTTTGAAATTTATCGATTTTGGAAATCGATTTGTGTAAAGGAGCCTTGTGTGAAATTCATACTAGGTGTATGATTTGAAAATACTATATGTGTATAGTATAAAGTGTTTTGAGATTGGCTCTGGGGAAAAAGGCGCTCCCTTGGAATGAACTTCTCAGGAGTGCCACTGGGTGGTACTGCCTTGAGCCTCTAAGAGGGAGGTTCTAAAGTTGATCCTGTGAGGAGTCCGGACAAAACTAGTTCCTGAGGATTATTGGGTAGCGAAAGTCGTTGGCGTTGATGCCTACAGGGGCATTTGGGTTATGCTGTGACGACAGTGTAGCTCGATGTCGCTGCGACCTACTGTGGGGACCATAGCGAAATCGTGTGGAGGATGAGTGCCAACGGTCTACACTTGATTTTGCCGGGAAGGCAACGCAACATCGGTAGACTACGATCTATGGTCGAGTGGAGGAGTTTCATTCTTTTGGCAGCGAAATTCGGTGGCGCTGATGCCTACAGTTATATGGGTTTTTGCTGTGATAGCTACGTAACCCCAGTTGTAGCTGCGATCTGTAGCGGGTTCCATGGCGTAATTGAGGGGCGCGGATGCCTATAGTTATCTGTGAATTTTGCCGAGACGGCAACGTAACCATCGGGTTAACTGCGACCATGGATGGGTGTGATGATTTCCAGAGCATTCTCACTAAAGCTATTTTCTCTATTTCAAAACTGTTTAGTAAAAATTATTTTCCAAATATTTTCACTGGGTGTTGAAAGCGGGTCTGCCAAGTGCTTATAGATTTTCAGTCCTACGCCTGATCAACGTATGACCGAATTTCTGTGAGAACAAAGATGGACTGGTTGAGACATCGAGTTATAAAAAGTATTTTTTATAAAAGGTTCTTTAATAGTATTATCTGAATTTAAAAGCATTTCTAAATTTTTAAAATCAAAATGTTGGAATTTTGGGGAATCTAAAAAGGAAATCCAAACCGACTATAAAATCTGAACTCAAGAAAATTCAATGAAGTGATTCGGTGTAATAAAATCGAATATTGGTTTAAAACTGAACGTAAACTAATAAATAATTATTTGATAATAAATTGAAGTTAATAATGGAATTTGAATATGAAATTGAGTTAAATGAAATAGAGTTAGTTGGGAAAATGCAATGGGTTGAATTACAAATAAAATTCAAGTGAGTTATGGATAATATTTAACGTAATTTGCTAGTAAAGTGGATATAATTAAAGGGTTGTTGAATAAAATGGAATTGAAGGATAATAGAAATGTTTGGATCGTAGACAAAACCCAAGTAAAAAAAAAGGAATAAATTGAGAATGGCTTGTAGTAACGAAATAAATGTGGAAATGAATTAACTGAGTGAATTAGAACTTTATATATGGGATGAATAAATGGATTGAATTAAATAATAAATGGATGAAGTCTGGCTGAATAAAGATTGAATCAAAGCTTTAATTAGAATTGGGTCATCCGAGTGAACTTAAGTTATGATGGATATAAATTTGAAGATAAATTTTTTTAGTTCAGTGAAAGCTTGGTTTCGTATAAGAATGGGAGACCATTTAGTAAAGTTCGGGTTAAATTTACATGGAAAATGAATATTAATATAAGCATTGAATGTTATCAAGCTTAATGAAATAGCTTTAAAATGGATCTAATACGGAGATGAAAGGAAATGCAAATGTGTGGTTGGTGAATAAATTAAAAATGAAATGAAATTGAATATAGAATGAGTTGAAATTCATTTACAGTAGTTATAAACAAAAATGGATACTCTATTAAGCGAAAGCTGTCAAAATTGCATAAAATATTGGTAGCTTAGCGTAAACAAAAGCAATTAAAATTCCTATGAGATGATAGAGACTAAATAGAATTGAGGTAGAATTAACTTGGATTGGTTATAAAACTTAAGTAATTATTTATTTACATGGATATCATCAAATTGCGTAAAAATGATTGTTGTTTGACGTAAACGAGATTTAATTAAATTCTCTGAGTTAGTAGATGCAAATATAATTGATTTTGAATCATTTGAAGTAAATGGGAGCTTGTTTTGATTGAAAATCAATTGAATATAAGGAATGGAGTTGTAATACATTAAAACCGAAGGAAATGGTATATGAATTGGTTGAAACAATTGAATTAGCTTTGAAATTTCATGAATCGCTTATGAAAGGTGTTTGATGCTTGTTGCTTATGAAATACATGTGTTTAGCTACTGAAAGTAAGTAAACTGCTAATAGATTTTCTATATATGACACTTACATTTGTAAAATTGAGATAGTACAGGTACCTGAAGGCCGTTGGGCTGAATTTGGATGCGATAATTGCTAAATAATAAGCCGCTTGCTTTAAAAATGCTAAATAAAGGTACGCCTACGCAAAAGAATTCAAAATAGGAGATATGAACTGCATATATTGATATATATTGTGATTTCCGGCCTGAGGCCGATGTATATATATTTGTGCATCCTGCGATATCGCAGAAGTCCCTCCGTACAAAGGAGACTCTGCCAAAATTTTTCGTAAATTTTGGGAGTTAGAAAATTTTTGAAAATTTTGGGAAAATTTTTTGTTAACGACGGAACGATTTCAAATTGGGAATTGAAGTAAATTAGTAAATGAAACAAATTTAAATAATGCTACGAATCAGTTATAAACGAAAGATAAATTTAATATTCAAAATTTGTAATAAATTGAATGGAAGTATGGAAACCTATGTAAGAAAAGGTACAAAATGTTTTGAAGGGTTATGATTGGTTATTGTTGCTAAGTGAAATATGCAGGTATTAAAAGGGAAAAGGAAATTGGATTTGATTTCCAAAAGATAAATTTGAATTTGCCTGACAAAAAGGTATGTGTTTAAATATATGTATGAAATTGGATTGGGTTTTGATATAGCCACTTGGCTTTTGTTTCTTTTTGGAATTTGGGAGCCAGTAGAGGCCTTTTGTAGTTGTACCGAGCTAGCCGTGCAAAGGAGACGTTGGCAAAAAATTTCGGAAATTTAGGGAGTTAGAAAAATTTTGAGAAATTTTGATAATTCAACATTTGGTTTTAAATTGAAATTTGAATGATTGAGTATAAGTGGTATTGTCTCAAAACTGTGGGCGAGTTTGAGAAGTTAATAAGAATGATAATGGGTCTTTTATGAAAGATAGTTGGTAAGATGTTGAACTGTTGGTTTTGGGAGAAAAGGGTAAACGGGTATTGGTTCATTCTTCCTATATAGTAATTTCGGGGACGAAATTCTTTGAAGGGGGAAGGAATGTGACGACCCGGCATTTTTAACAATTTCGAATGGAAGAATTTATTGATTTTAAATATTTAAAAGTTAATTTTAACTTGAATTTCGAATATTAATCTTTACTTGATAATTAAATTATCGAATTTAATAATTGAAATTGGGTAAATTGTTAAATCTGAAATTTCTGAGCCTGGTTAAAATAATTTGAAGGCTTATAAAATTTATAATGATGAAAATGAAGATAATAGAATGGTTGGGATTTAATTTAAAGGTGATTTGTTCAGTTGTAAAGATATATCGTTTAAATCGATATTTAAAATAGCCTTCCGAGGCACAGTCTCGGGATTCGACGAAACCAGTTCCATTGGATCCGTAATAGTTAGTTATTATCAGATTTCAATTTTCGTAGCAATCGGAGTTGTCGTTTGACCCGGATAGCTCAAAACGCTTTGAATTATTTGAATCGATTTAATTTAAAATTGATCGTTTCCTTCCGTAACTCGTGCATACAATCAAATTAGCCTCCGAAACACGTTCCATCGTGTTCGGAATGCGGATAAAACCCTGTAAACGTCTGCCGGAATGTTTGATTCGTGGTTCAGGATTTCGCGTTATGCAACACGAGATATTTTTAATATTTAATTATATTGTATTCACGCGTACTCAAAAAGCTTCTCCAACCTATATTTTTATTCCCGTTCCCCTCTTTGATATGGAAGGCAGTTATCGAAAAAAAAACGAAATCAAATCCTTCCCATTTTCCCTAAAATTAATTCTCGAGACCGAGCTCGTCATCGATTGCATAGGTTGAAGCGTCGAATCTTCTTGACTAAGCTAGGGCATGGGTGCGATGTTCGCACGTGAGTGGGAAGTCGATTGCGATTCTGGAGGTAGCCTTCGATTCGCGTGGTGGCGTTCGGGGTTCGCAAGGCCGGCAGTGGCTTGGAGGTGAAGAAGTTCGTGGATACGAGGAAAGCCAGAGGTCAAGGACGCTCGGCTGATGGTAAGAAGGAGGGTTCGGCCAGGATGATTACATCCGAGCAGCGACGAGGTCATTCTCGTGTTCGCTATTCCTATTGGGAAGCTAAGGTATATCATTATTTATTTAAATAAATTTTCGAAAATTAATCAAGTCATTCGTGAAAAAGAAATTTATACAGTTAAAAGGAAAGTAGAATACACGTATGAATATAGATGTACACATACTTATTTTCATTTAAGAGATATCGTCAAACAGAAGAAAAAAAATTATAATATATATAGATATATAGATAAGATTTAGAAACAGACATTATTTACAGAAAAATATTTTAAATGGTTAGGATATTTTGAATTCTTAGTTATTTTTAACTCAATTTAACTATATATAAGGAGTCAAAATATAAATGCATATTTTACTTACTAGCTTAGCTTTAAATATCATTTTATGGAAATAGGTATGTTTAATAAACCGATTCAATTTTTGTGGTAGCTAAAAATATTTTTAATAAAAGGGAAATCGGTTTAAAATAAGATTTTTAGTTTAAATAATTCATTTGTTAGTCGAATTTTTAAATGTAAATTTAATTGTTCGATTTTGTAAATATTAATAAATCGTATAACTGTTTATACGAGGTCAATAATCATGGAATCAGATCGGGAATGAAGTGGATTTGCAAAATTAAAGGGAAAAAGGTGAGTAAATCCCACTATATTGGATTTTATTTAAATGGTTAAATGTGAATAATTGATTAAATGATTGAATCGATTGGGTGTGCACTATTGATGATATGACTTTGGATTTGGTTGATTCGTGAGTTGGTGGTTGTTTGACTCGAAGTATTCGGGTTTTGAAAAGCTTTAAGCTCAAATCATTTAATTTAGAAATTAAAGGGTTGAATTAATTCATTTATTAAGTTTTAAACTTAATTGATTAAGAATAAGTAATTCAGAAAAATATATATTTATTGGAAGGTTTGTGGAGTGATTACTAAATGTAATTAATAAAATATAATCAATTTGGATAATAAATTCAAGAGATTAATTAAGATGATTAACTAAGGATAAATTGATTTATTAAATGAGGAAAATAAATGGATAGCTGATTATAGGTTGAGTTAAATCAAGAATTGTAAATGTGTGGCTTAATTAATGTAATTAATTTGGATTAGGATAAACCGAGATATAATTGGAAATCGTCAATTTATAAAATGAGTGATGTAATTAAAGACCGATCGATTAAGATAAATTAATCAGGACTAAGTGACTCAAGAGTAGTTAATCAATATGAGTAATTAATGATTAACGTAATTATAGATTACTTATAAATTTTGGTTAAGTATAATTAATATCGTGAAATTAATTTAAGTTATTACTTGAATGAAAATTTAAAGATAATCACCCAGGGTGATTAATCAAGATGAATTATGAAGGAATCTAAGTGATTGAGGATTGAGATTCAATTAGAATAAACAAAATTAATTTGGAAGTGATTAAATTTGCTTATAGATGATGGAACGGTATTGGATGCTTTGAATGAGTTGATATCTCTGATATGAGATGTTGTGTGTTTCATTTGTATAACTTAGGTTAGGATGACATGTGACTCGAAGAGGCCGGGATCGGGTATTGGGAAATACCCAAAACCACTTCGAATTCTTATAAATTGATATGTGAGATTAATAAGTTGGAATGAAACGTTTAAGTGAATCGGACTGTTGACCTAAATTTTGGCACTTAGGGAACTCATGTGTGAAATAAGTTATGCTTATAACATAATGTGAACTTGTGGAATTGGTTTGAGTTACCCCGGGTTTATATAAGTTGATTGTATTTCATGTTAGTTGGGTTTACTCACGCTGGTTTCCAGCCTGACCCGGGTGTTACTTTGATGTAATGCTCGGGTCAGACCGAGTATTACAGATTTTCAGGTAGGTATGTTCTGGAGCTCAGGAGACGAGCTGGATGGCAGGAACGTATAGAGTATTTCCGCTGTAGTATATTATTTCTGAGGCATGATTACTGTATATATTCAGTGACCGTGTATATGTAAAACTCTGATGTATAAAATGTAATCGACAGATATAGTATTCTTTTGTAAACTGCATTTATTTATTATTATATTTTATCCGCTGCGAATGTGAGTTGATGTTTCTGTTCTTTTTCTTCTACCTCTTTCTTCTTTTTCATAACTATCTGAATTTTCGGGTTCGAAAATTTCGGGTCGTTACAGGGACCCAGGCGTAACCATTGTGTATCTGCGAACCATGGTTAGACAAAGGTTTTGTTTGTGTTTTTGATTGGATTGTACTTTCCATATCTGTTTTTTTTAAGTTTTTCCAGTATTTTCACTGGGTGTTGAAACAGGTCTACTAAGTACTTGGAGAATTCTAGTTTTGCGCCTGATCAACGCACTACCAGAGTCTACAAGAACAAGGATAAACTTGTTAAGACATCGAGTTATAAAAGTATTTTCGAAATAAAATTTGTTTCGTTATAAAAAAAATATTTTATTATAAAAGTATTTCTAACAAAGAAATTTTGTATTAATATTCGAAATTGAAATTCTAATGGTTTGAATTAATTATTCGTGCCCGATTCTATTCTTTTGAATCTACCTTATCTGCTCAGCTTTATTTATTCACCTATATTCTGTTTTCCAAATCCTCCTTCTCCTTGTTGACTATATTCTTTAAAATATTGTTTAATTATAGACTACATGGTTTAATAGAAATTTTAGTGTTATAAATATTTTTGAGGTTAATAATTAAATAAAACAGATCTAAAGTAAATGATTATTGATTATTAATAATGTTGAAAAGTATCTTGAGATAAATTAATAAATTTATAAATTATGGATTTAATGTTTTCAAATAGCTTCTTTGTAAATATAAGTAATAACGTAAATAATTGTTTTCAAATAGTTTTCACATAATTATAAAGTGGTTATTTAAACATATAAATGGTATTTATAAAGGAAGAAAGAAATTTTACAAATGGAAAGTATTAAACTATATAAGATAATTGAATTACAAATGAAGTTTTCAAATTTTAAGTAAAATTTATATAGTTTTAAATTAATTGTTTAATCTTAACCTTCAATCTATTTTTCTTTCTGGTTGTTTCTATTCTTCTACCTCCTTTCTTTTCGGGGACGAAAAGTTTTGAGTGGGGGAGAGTGTAACGACCCATAAATTTTAATAATTTTTATGACGTAATTAATTGAAATTTTGTGAAATTTTAAACAATAAAATTTGAAAATAAAAATTTATTATTTGGAATACGTCTATATTAATATAGCAACTGGTAAATTTTCATCTGATAATATTGAAGTTTATTTTTCTGTGAAATTTTATTTCAAATCAAACCGGTTAATAACAGTGAATTTAAAAGTTTTCCGAAACCAAAATATGTCAACAGGAGAAAATTTATTCAAATCATTCTGAATTAGACTACGGAATTCATTTTTCCAAATTTGGACTTCTACTGCTCCGTTTATCTTAATTCTGGCAAAATAGCAGCATTTCTAGTACCGATTATCGACTTTCAATCGGATGATCGTACCACTAGTATCTGTATACCGTTTTGATCGTCTCGTCGTGCTGATCTTCGCAGTATATTTATTTCTGTATTTTGAGGTCCGATACGCGACGGAAAAGAAGAAAAACATTGTCGTATCAGTACGGAAATAGTGACCTTTTGATTTCCTTGCTTTCAAATTTGAACCGTGGCCACGGTAATAAATTTTATAAATTCTTTAAAGCTGGATCTGAGACCGTTGCCATTTCCCTTTTCACTTTTGCTTTTATTATTTCCATAATTTATGGGGTGACTTTTGCTTTTCCAAAGTTTTAAAGTAGTATATATAATAAAATATAAAACGTTCTATATATCGTCTGTTACTTGCCATTTTATTGTCCTGTTCATTTTCGTTGGCTACCCCTTCATTTTTCCAAACAATAACTAAAGCTTCCTGTAGCTTAAATTTCTTTTCTTTTGATCCCCTACCCATTTTCTCGAATGAAGAAAAAACGCACCACCAAAGCTTGGCCATTTGCCTGACACACCACATCTCGCACTTAGCCTTTCGCCTCCACCCACCGCCTAACCCAAGCAAACCCACGTCTCAGCCTTCCCTGCCCTCCACGTCACCAAACCCACACCGCCACAAAACTGAAGCCCAACCTCTCCCTCACCTGACCCGCCGCCACGTGCCCTCCTTCCCTTCGCCCAACCCACTTGCACCGCTGCCAAACCACCTTCGGCCATGGCCGAACCACCAAGACAGCTCCTCCCTGTTTACGTGCTCCACCACCTCCCCAGATCTCGACCGAGCTGCTGCCAAACGACCCACTCCTCTTCCCCTGTCCATTGTTCGGCAGAGCATCTTTTATATGCAGGTAAAGATCTGCATAGGTTTGTTATATATTGATCTCTTAGCAATATATATATGTAATCTCTAGTGTTCAGCGGTATAAGTTTGCACGAGATGCTGTTTATATATATATATATATATATATATATATATAGTTATCTATGTTATAGATATTATAGTGTTGAGTCTATATACATTCGGTTGATATTTTGATTTATGAATATGTCTTGTCTATATAAAGTATATAAGTCATAAGATCTACATATATGTGTTTTAAGTTTTAGAGTTTTGTTAAAGATATATTTAAACGGAACATTGATTTTTAAAGTATAAAGTTTATGTTGATTTTGAAAGTTATCAAATCTTAGTTACAGTGGTCTATATATATTAATCTGATGTTATATGCAAAGTGTTTACATAATATATACATTATTCTATCTATTTTGTTCAAGAATATACTTATATATATTACTATATACTGGACTGGAAATGAGGTAATATATTTGTGTATATATGTTTATACATATCTGGTTTCTATTTTTATAACTTATGTTTTGTTTAAAATATAGTTTATAAAGGTATATATGTATGTATGCCAATCTGCATACTTGTATTTTACGTCTGTTTTATAAGTTTTGAAAGTGCAGTTTAGATATGTTTGGGGCCTCTGCATATGTGTATTTTTTTATAAAAAAAAAGTTTATAATATGGTAGTATAAAAATGTTGGTTTATGAGGTTGATTTTCTAAATATATTATATATATACTTATAGTACATGTTTCTATTTTATACGGTTTTAGATATATTGAGTCTTTATGGGTTGCTGGTTTACAATCTGTTCACATTTACATGTTTATACAAGACCAATTACTAATTATTTATATATATTATAGTGACCTGTTCATGTATATATTAATTTATAAAAATAGAAGGTAATAAAATGTAAGTAGTATTGTTATAGCCTATTTTGTTTGGTAACCTGTGTCATGAGAGTTGTATATGTTTTCCAAGTTCTATATATATATATGCTTACAAGTTTATCTCGATGCAGTATAAAGGTTTATTGTGTAAATGTTTGGAAATATTTTATAGGTATATAAAATTGGATATAGATGTATATAGGTTTATAAAAATAATGATTTTGTTTGAATTTTTATATTTTCCTTAAGATACAATATTGAAAAAAATGTATTTCATATATAGTAATAATGTATATTTAGTTCAATTTATATCAACTGATTCAATCGTTCTCATCGATTTCTCATCTATCAGCTTATCCGTTGAACTCGTGCCGATTTAGCTTTGCTTCGAAATTCGTGTTCAGGATTTCGTAACCCATTTCATCGTCAAATATCTCGAGCCTCGAAAGGTGAGTAATCACTCACGATTAACACTCTTTTATTTATTAAATTTGATTTCAATTGAAATGACAATTGAAATATGCTGCTGTAGTTATTTAAGTTGTTATATATGCTATTATCTGTAACTGTTCACCTGTGGGATTTGACACCATATCCCGTTGTTCTCATTCTATTGTTATTGATGATATATCTATGCCTGTTATATTATTTCTATATCTGTTATCACTCTGCAAGTTCCCTGTTAGTATAGAAATCACTATGGGTTGAAATGATACATACCCAAACGGACTTTAGAATAGGAGAAAATCGTTATGGGTTGAAATGATAGACCCAAGCGATTTTCATTTGAATTGAAATTGGGATTACGGGTTGAACTGATTCTACCCGTATATATTTAAATTTCGGATTGAAATGATAAATATCTGTATCATTTAACCATATGATAGATATATATACAGACACCGTTGGTCCATATATATAAATATATATTTGAAAATAAATTCTATGGTTTGGAAAGAAATATATGGTTTTAATAAGTGTTGAGCCTTAAATTATTATATATAAATGGGAATGATTTATATAGATTTAATAATGATATATAATTTAATTAAGATTGATTAAATACATATAATATGTTTAAGCTATTAAATTTATATTTCAAAATAGATTTTGGTAATAATTTGAACAAAATTAAGGTTGGGAAGATAATTTGAATTTAGTTGAAATTGTATTCCTTAAAGACTTTTATTTAATTAAACCGATTTGAAATTTATTGAAATTGAGATTTATGATATGATTTATAACTTGGGTTTGATTTAAATAATTTGATGAATAATTCTTGTGTAAATAAATTTAAGAAAGTATTTAGAAAAATTGAAATTTAGGGCTAGTTAAATGATATTAAATCTATTAAGTGAATATTCCCTGATTTAAATAATAATGAAGTTAAATCAAGAGCTATATGAAACTGTTAAATCTAACTTTGAAAATGTTGAATATTAAAGCTTTGAAATATATTGAAAAATAAATGGTATATTTATAACTGAATTAAATTGATGAATTGAGCTTTGAATAAATTTTGAATTTGGAATTTGAAGTTGATTTGAATCGATTTGCGAGACTTGAGGAAAATTAAATACTTTACTTTTTAAATCATTTAATATATATATATATACTATTTTGGAAAATAGATATATTTGAAATGAAATGATATTTGGGTTTTGAAGTATAAATTAAATTGAAATGACCACGGTGTTATAATGTATATTTCCACCTTGTAGATAGTTCTGAAGATCCTTAGAGGATGGTTATCCCAACATCCTTTATGCTACTTGTATTTTAGTTGATATTTCACTTGAGTTGGATTTATTGATATAAGAATGTTAATCCTGACTTGAGTGTTTTGTGTTTTGCTTTACGCTCGGGTCAGACCGAGTGATACAGCATTTGAGACTCACCTTTGGAGTTTGGAGCTTCGTTTGGAGACCCAACTATTGATTCAGCTTCCAGCTTTCCAGTTGATTCGTTCACAGAAGTCATCTGTTTGGATTGGAGACTTCAGTGTATTTGAGATATTCTGTTGTATTTTATTTTTAACTCTGATGTTTATATAGTAGCTTCATGAACTACTATTTTATCTATTCCGCTGCGTATTATTGTATTACTCTGTGTCTGTGATTCTGTGATTGATTTATTTACTGCATATGCTGAGTTTTGCCAAAATTAAATTAACAATCTGATCTTTTGAATTATTCAAGTCAGACATGTGTGGATTATTGTCGATTTGAATGGTCCAAAATAGCGGGTCGTTACAGCTTAGATGTAACTAAAATAGGAGCCATGCCGGGCCAAGTGAGGTCATTCCTCCTATCAGACATGCTTCTTCGATACCATATTATGACTTTGTGATGATTTGGTAACCACCCCTTGATTTTGATTATTGGAGTATGTTCCGAGGTGGACGGTAGTAGCTTCTATGCGTTACCATCGGTCCGGATCTACAATTGGTATAATCCTACCCTGGCATTGCCTCAAGTGCCGTGTTTACATGCTCGTGCCTTCTACGAATTTGTTTTGTGTCGTACCTATGGAGCGCTCCCTTATAGCCCACTAGTTTACGGTGGAGTTTACAGTATTTGTATAGACTACGACATTATATAAAATGTGTTAAGGGGGATATGGGTAACGCCTTAATGCTATTCTAATACTTTACTTTACTGTAGACACTATTATAATAGCGTATTGTACTATGTATGTAGACAAATGAATGAATCCGTAGGAGATGGAATCCCGAACATCTCTTAAGTTATTGTATTCATGTTAGACACTGGATAGGAGATGTCAAACCCCATAAACATCTCTAAAGCCGCTACACTCATATTTATTTACTGTTGATTTAATTTACATAAGATCTTTTAGTTCTGACTCGAGTGTTTTGTCTTTTCATTTCGCTCATGTCAGCTTGAGCTTTTAAGTTTATCGAAGACTGCTTTCAGGAGAATGATGACGAAGATTTAGTGCTATTACTAATTACTATATTATTTGTTTTAATTTTCCGCTGCATCATGTTATTCCGCTGCATTATTTATTTATTTATTTATGCTGTATGTACTCTGATTCTGTACTATAAAGTGTAATCAAATGTTATTTGTAAAACAGCTTCATGAACTGTTTATTTGATTATTATATTTTGTCATTCCGCTGTGAGATTATGTGTTTGTTTTTCTTTCTTTCTCTACGTTTTCTTATTTACCCCCATAGAAATTTGCCCCTTTGAACGGTTTGAGTTGGCACGTGTGTCGTTTCAAACTTTTATTAACTTGAATATGAAATTGCTACCGTTTTTGATTTCATAAATAAGCGTCGTTTGCCTGACAAATAGGTACGTTCTTGAATTACGTTTTCTAGCGATATTATATTGTTTTCCCGTGGTTTGGGATATATTATTTTGCAAACTATGGTATATCCTGTGATTATCGATATTATTATTTCTCTCAGACTCTCCGTACAAAGGAGACTCTGCCTAATTTTTTCGTGAATTTTGGACTTAGAAAATTTTGTGAAAGTAAAAATCTTTTCAAACTTTTATTAACTTTAATATGAAAGGAAATTAAGTATTTATAAATCGATATATTTTATTTAAATTATTTAATTACGTAAATTGATTGTTTGCAAATTTAATATTTTGAATAAGATATATTAATTCATTAACCCCTTCTTTTCCCTTTTCGAGGACGAAAAGTTTTGAGTGGGGGAGAGTGTAACGACCCGTAATTTTCGATAATTAAAAATGGTTAATTAATAAGGTTTTGGGATTTAATGTTGGAAGAAGTAGAAATTTTGTGATTTAATAGTAAGAATATAAGTAGAATGAAATGTAATAGTATTAATTAAAGGTAATTGATAACTGCTTTAAATGTAATTCCAATTAATTAAATGATTAAAAAGTTATAATTGGTTATAGATTGTAAATTAATTGTGATAATGTGTGTATCAATTGATAATTGGATTAAAGGAGTAATTGATTATTTAAATGTTGTATTAATTAACGAAATAATGTGTAAGAAATTGTAATTAGATAGAATTAGTATTGTGTAAGTTGTTATAACATTTGTTTGTAAATAATAAACTTATAAATTTGATTAAATGTAGAAAAGGTGACAATTGTTGTTTCCTGGAGATTTGACCAGGCAACTGAGTGCTCGGCATTGGATAGTACTCGGCTACCAGGACTACTCGGCATTCAGTAGAACTTGGCTTCCAAGAGTACTCGGCTTCCATGAGTACTCGGCATCCAAGGGCACTCGGCATACAGGAACATTCGGCATCCAGGAGTACTCGGCATTGGGGAGTACTCGGCATCCAGGAGTACTCGGCATTGGGGAGTACTCGGCATCCAGGAGTACTCGGCGTTCAGGAACGCTCGGCATCTTGGAGTACTCGACATCTAGGAGTACTCGGCATTCAGGAACGCTCGGCATCTTGGGGAACTCGGCATGACTGTACTACTCGGCTAAAGGCAACATCCGGCCATAACTATCGTTCGGCTAATGCATCGTTCGTCCAGAGACAACGATCAGCTAAAGGCTAACGTTCGGCCAGGGACATCGTTCAGCCAGAAGCGTTGTTTGGTTAAAGCTATCGTTCGGCCAGCACCAACGTTCGGCCAGAAATAACGTTCGAACAAGCGCTTCGTTCGGCCAGAGGCATGTTCGGCTTCGACTGACATTCATTCCACTCTTCCCATGCGGCAAGCATATCGTTCGGCACAGAGAGGGTGGTTCAGCATCATTGTGTTCGGCTTGTATCGTTCGGCATATGGCGACCACTATATATGGGCCAGAGTATTCAGTTGCCGAGCCCACCTGGGAAGTCCAACCCATCTTTGTCTATAAATAGAGGGGCAGGGGCACAGTGAAGAGGATCGTTTTTCAAGAACACTGGGGAGACTCTGCCATTTATTTCAGACTCATCTTCTTTACTTAGCAACTACATTCAAGCACTTGATCTACGAATTGTATCTGTAATCAATCATTAAGAAGATCAATAAAGTTTAACCTCAAAGTGGACGTAGGCAATTACGCTGAACCACTATAAATTTGGTGTTCTTACTTTCTGCATTTAAATTAGCATTTTCTTCCTGGTTAAATTTATCTTCATCACTTATATCTCTACACAATCTTTCTCTACGAGGTTAGTGACCAATTTTGGTGCTAACACAAGTGTTTCCTGGAGATTTGACCAGGCAACTGAGTGCTCGGCATTGGATAGTACTCGGCTTCCAGGACTACTCGGCATTCAGTAGAACTCGGCTTCCAGGAGTACTCGGCATTCAGGAGTACTCGGCTTCCATGAGTACTCGGCATTCGGAAGCATTCGAAAGCATTCGGCATCTAGGGGCACTCGGCATACAGGAACATTCGGCATCCAGGAGTACTCGGCATTAGGGAGTACTCGGCATCCAGGAGTACTCGGCATTGGGGAGTACTCGGCATCCAGGAGTACTCGGCATTCAGGAACGCTCGGCATCTTGGAGTACTCGGCATCTAGGAGTACTCGGCATTCAGGAACGCTCGGCATCTTGGGGAACTCGGCATGACTGTAATACTCGGCTAAAGGCAACGTCCGACCATAATTATCGTTCGGCTAAAGCATCGTTCGTCCAGAGACAACGATCAGCTAAAGGCTAATGTTCGGCCAGGGACATCGTTCAGCCAGAAATGTTGTTTGGTTAAAGCTATCGTTCGGCCAGCACCAACGTTCGACCAGAAATAACGTTCGAACAAGCACTTCGTTCGGCCAGAGGCATGTTCGGCTTCGACTGACATTCATTCCACTCTTCCCACGCAGTAAGCATATCGTTCGGCACGGAGAGGGTGGTTCAGCATCATTGTGTTCGGCCTGTATCGTTCGGCATATGGCGACCACTGTATATGGGCCAGAGTATTCGGCTGCCGAGCCCACCTGGGAAGTCCAACCCATCTTTGTCTATAAATAGAGGGGCAGGGGCACAGTGAAGAGGATCTTTTTTCAAGAACACTGGGGAGACTCTGCCATTTTTCAGATCCATCTTCTTTACTTAGCAACTTCATTCAAGCATTTGATCTACGAATTGTATTTATAATCAATCATTAAGAAGATCAATAAAGTTTAACCTCAAAGTGGACGTGGGCAATTACGCTGAACCACTATAAATTTGGTGTTCTTACTTTCTGCATTTAAATTAGCATTGTCTTCTCTGTTTAATTTACCTTCATCACTTATATCTCTACATAATCTTTCTCTACTAGGTTAGTGACCAATTTTGGTGCTAACACCTTGGTGCTTTCACTGAGAATTGAATTCTCAGACCTTAGGGATCAGCTTTGAAGCTACTGGATTGAACAAATCCCCCAAAGAAGATCCGACTCATTGATAGGACATCCGTTGATTCTACTCAGAGTTCCTACCAATAACTCTACAATGGCAAGACCACGTACCAAGTCAGCTTCTTAGAATGCGGATGCCCACGAGACTGCTAGCGTGCAGCTAGTAGGACCTAGCAATCAACCAGCAATTCCGGGCGTAGGAATTGCCGCCCAGGACCAAACTCTAGTTGTCACCAGAATAGAGTTCAATGACTTGATGAGAGAACTCAGGGAAAGCAGGAGACAACTAGGAGAGCAGATGCAAGCTAACGCCAACCTGATGGCACAGCTCACTCAACAGCAGCAACAGAATGCTGGGGGCAATCCCGCTCCTTATTCCTCATCCGACAGCTCAACTTCCTCTGATGAACCTCCCAGGCGCAGACGCCGTAAGACTGAAGATGCGCGGACAGGTGCTGCTGTTCAAACAGCTAGAAACCGTGACCAAGTCGGAGCTGGAAACGTAGGAACTGGAATACAGATGGACGCTGGAGGCCCAGACCATCAAAACGCTAACGATGTTGAACCTCAAGATGCACGTTTGGCAGATCGCCAGGAGAGGAGGCATCAACATGGACAGTCGCGTAGAACATACTCTAACCTTTCACCTTCCATACAGACACCAGATCTGACAGCCATGGTCAGGCAATTGATGAAAGAAAATCAGGGCTTGTCGAATGACGATTGGGGAGTATCAAGGAGTCACACTCCGTTCACAGATGTTGTGTTACAGGCGGCGTACCCCAGAAAGTTTAGTATGCCAAATATCCCTGCATATGAGGGAAAGACTGACCCCAGACAGCATGTCATGAGGTACGAATGGATGATGGATTCAGCTAGAGCAAATGATGCCACCAAGTGTAGATGCTTTCCAATTACTCTATCTGGGATCGCTACTATGTGGTTTACCCGACTTCCTCCGCGGTCCGTATCCAATTTCGAGGAGTTGGCAAAGAAGTTTATTGAGCAGTTCAGAATACACACTACTCGTCCAAAGGACGTAATGTCTCTGTCAAGTGTAATCCAAAGTCTTGGGGAGTCATTGAAGGAATATTTACAAAGATTCCATGTTGCGGCAACTGAAGTCAGTAATCCCAATGATCATGCAATTCTAATGGCTGTAATGAGAGGTGTGGATCCAGATTCTGAATTTGGAGACTAGTTGGCAGGAAAACCTCCAACTACGCTAGAGCGTTTTTACTCAAAGGCACACCAATTCATAAGAAGAGAGGAAGCCATGTGGGTAAGGCGAGATAAGGCCCCGGGACCTGTTCAGGAATCCGTGAAAAGCAACATTGTTGTGAGGCAGTCTGGAGACAACTCGGGAAAAGTCCAAGTTAATGTCCAGAACAAGCCTGGGCAGCCTAAGGAATCCGAAGGAAGAAATCAAGGAAAGAAGAGAGAAGCGGGGAAGTGGAAGCCGAGAATTCCAAGCATAGACGAGATGAAAGTTGATTGTGTATTGGAAACGGAAATCGAGAAGGAATCGTGGATAACCCCATTCAAACTGTACCTGACGACCGGGACTTTACCAGAAAAAAGGAGCGAAAGACGACAGGTCCTTCGAAAGGCCGCACGATACGTGATGCAGGATGGATTAATGTATCGAAAAGGGTTCTCGGTCCTATTATTACGGTGCATCGCTCATGACGAGACAAAGTGGGTCTTAAGAGAGGTTCACGAAGGGGAATGCGGCGACCATACTGGGGGGCAAACGCTAGCAAAAAAGATCCTCTGCTATGGATATTACTGGCCGACCGTAAATCGGGACGCTGCAGACTACGCAAGGAAATGTGACAAGTGTCAAAGATATGCGAAAATCCCGAGGACTCCATCAACTGAACTCACACAAATGGTTAGTCCCCGGCCATTTGCGATCTGGGGAATCGATATAATCGACTCTTTGCCTATATCCAAAGGAGGTGCGAAATACGCGATAGTTGCAATCGACTATTTCACAAAATGGGCTGAGGCAGAACCTTTAGCCACGATCACCTCTAAGAAGGTCATTAATTTTGTTGTACGAAACATTATATGCCGCTTCGGCCTCCCTCGCACCATCATTACGGACAACGGGACGCAGTTTGAAAGCAGAGAGTTCAAAGAGTTCTGTATAAAGTATGGCATTGAGAAGAAGTTCGCCGCCGTTGCACACCCAAAAGCTAACGGACAAGTCGAGGTCGTTAACAAAATAATCAAGTCCATACCAAAGAAGCATTTGGAGAAGGTTGGAGGCAAGTGGGTAGATGAAATCCCGACAGCATTATGGGCTTATAGAACTACCCACAAGTCTACGACCGGCCACACTCCGTTCGCCTTGGCATACGGCTCGGAAGCCGTTATACCCGTGGAACTTGAAGTTCCATCGCACCGAGTGACATACTATGATCCCAAGACGAATCAGGACCTCTTGTTGGAATCGCGGGACTGCATCGATGAAAAACGTGAAGAGGCCAAATTAAGGGCGGTAGCGCATAGGCATCGATTCAAGCGTTACTATGACGGCAGAGTCCGCCCAAGAATTTTTGATGTGGGTGATCTCGTTCTAAAACGAGTCTTCCCGGTACCATCATGTATGAATCCCAGCTGGGAAGGTCCGTACGTCATTGAACGGAAGCTTGGAGAAGGAACATTCAAGCTAGCGACCATTGATGGCGCGACACTCCCCCGAGCATGGAACAGTGAACACTTGCGGCATTATTACATTTAGTATGTTTCTTTCTTGTTTTAGGCGTAGTTATTTCCTGTATGTTTTCGTTCAGTCATAACTTAGTTTCCTTTCAGCCATGTAATAAGGAAGTTTAGTTGTCTTTTCATTAATAAAGGCTTGAAGCCGTATTTTTCATAAATGGCTAACGTTTTCGTGTCTCATAACCGAGTGATGAATTACTGGAGCTACGCTATTCTGTATGATGTGCAAACTCGTATGAACGATTTCAATCTCCAAGTCCCTAGAGTGCAGATCGGAGTACTCTAAGTCCCCGGAGCGCGTATAAACGATTCCAATCTCCGAGTCCCCAGAGTGCAGACCGGAGTACTCTAAGTCCCCGGAGCGCGGACTAGAGTATTAACGATTCCAATCTCCGAGTCCCCAGAGTGCGGACCGGAGTACTCTAAGTCCCCAGGAGCGCGAACTAGAGTATAAACGATTTCAATATCCGAGTCCCCAGAGTGCAGACCGGAGTACTCTAAGTCCCCGGAGCGCGGACTAGAGTATAAACGATTCCAATCTCCGAGTCCCCAAAGTGTGGACCGGAGTACTCTAAGTCCCCGGAGCGCGGACTAGAATATAGACGATTTCAATCTCCGAGTCCCCAGAGTGCGGACCGGAGTACTCTAAGTCCCCGGAGCGTGGACTAGAGTATAAACGATTCCAATCTCCGAGTCCCCAGAGTGCGGACCGGAGTACTCTAAGTCCCCGGAGCGCGGACTAGAGTATAAACGATTTCAATCTCCCAGTCCCCAGAGTGCGGACCGGAGTACTCTAAGTCCCCGGAGCGTGGACTAGAGTATAAACGATTCCAATCTCCGAGTCCCTAGAGTGCGGACCGGAGTACTCTAAGTCCCCAGGAGCGCGGACTAGAGTATAAACGATTTCAATCTCCGAGTCCCCAGAGTGCGGACCGGAGTACTCTAAGTCCCCGGAGCGCGGACTAGAGTATAAACGATTCCAATCTCTGAGTCCCCAGAGTGAGGACCGGAGTACTCTAAGTCCCCGGAGCGCGGACTAGAACATAGACGATTTCAATCTCCGAGTCCCCAGAGTGCGGACCGGAGTACTCTAAGTCCTTGGAGTGTGGACTAGAGTATAAACGATTCCAATCTCCGAGTCCCCAGAGTGCGGACCGGAGTACTCTAAGTTCCCGTAGCACAGACTAGAGTATAAACGATTTCAATCTCCAAGCCCCCAAAGTGCGGACCGGAGCACTCTAAGTCCTCAGAGCGCGGATTAGAGTATTAACAATCTCAATCTCCAAATCCCCTGAATACAGGTCAACTCACTATAAGTCCCTGGAATGCGGGTTTAGAAAAAAATTCTAAGTACTCAAGGGATGTAGAACAAGGAGTATGCCACTCCAAAGAATGTTCGAACAACACGAAAATGGATTGGGAAATAATGCAATTCATAAGAACTTGAGTTATGACCACAGTTAGTCGGCAAACCAAAAAAAAAAGCAAGAGAATCATTCAAGTGAAAAAGAAACTGAACTTTATTCAACAGTCCAAAATGGGGTTACACAGTTATCCCTCCAAAACTTGGAGTCAAGAACCTAACTATACAAACTACAGAGACAAAAGATAAAAGTAATTACAAGGCTTAAGAAAGGAACTCGTTGAACGAGTATAGCGCTTATTTCTTCGGTTTCTTCTTCTTGTCTTCTTTAGTTTTTTCCGACGACTCCTCTCCCTCACGCTTCTTCTTGGATTTCTTGCTTGCTAAGGGAGCGGAGTCAGGCGTAGGAGAAGGAACATCCAGTGGTTTGAACTTGCCTGGGAGAATGATTTTCAAAGGTCTGTTCCGCGGGTCGGTCAGTTCCAGTATTTTAGGTTCAACTTTGACCTCGACTTTTTTCTTCTCCTCTTCGGCGAGGCGTTCTTTCATGCTCATCTTCGAGGTATGTTCAGAGGCGCCAGTGATTTCGATTTCATCACTCCCTTCGGCGGGAGATGAGGTGTCAAGCTTATCATCATCTAGCGCCCTGATCACTTGAGTGTCAGGGCCAGGAGTTACTCCCGCATGAGCAACATTGCTTGTTTTCTCTACCTCCTCCTTGGCATCATCGCTCCTCGGAGTTGGCTCGACATCGGAGCAGCCTGCACGAAAACATAAATAATGAACTTTAGGACGGATAATCACTGCTAGAAAGTGGTAGATCTTTTAACTTTAAAAAAAAGGAGAGTTTCCTACCAGGTTCTGGCTGGCTATCAGTTGCGCGTGGAGTTTCACCCTCTAGAATAGGGGATAGCATATGAACACCAAGCCTGGGATCTTCAGGATCGTAGCCGGCGCGCTGCTCGAATGGGTCAAGTGTTGGCCGACCGGTCGGTTGAGCAGCGGGAGGAACAACAATATGAGGAGCCGCAGTCTCAGCCCCAGACGGGCCAGCTTCATCACTTTTCTCTTTTGGAAGAGGAGAGCCTTTGCTATAAAGCGCCAAAGCTACGGATAAATCCGCTGGCTCATTCCCCCTAAGAAACTACCTCACCAAGGCATCCTCGTCGACCTCTTCAGAGCCCGACTCAACTTTTCTAATCTTCACTAAAGTTTCCCAGGCCTCGGCTAGGGATTCGAGATAGCCATCGCCCAAGAATGTCAAGTCACGGTGCATAAGGACACGGGCTCCATACTCAGCAATCAACGGGTCAAACATGCACTTGACCTCTTCCCTGCCAGCTTCTGCGGCCGCCTCGAGGCGAGAGTCCATCTCCTCCGCAGCTTTTCTTTTGCCCTCCTCACGGGCTTCGTCCTTCATTTTTTCAACCCCAGCAAGTTCATCATCGAGCTTCGTTTTCAGGAGCCGAGTAGCAACGATTTCATCACAATATCGCTGTGACTCTTCTTGAGCAGCTACTTTATCCTCTTTCTCCTTGGAGAGTAATTCTTTCAACTCTTTGACTTGTATGGCGAGCGCGTCCCTTTCTTTTTGAATAGAATCTTTTTCTAAGGCAAGGGCACCGCTGTGCTGGACCGCTTCATCAAGTTCCTTCTTGTGTGCCATCTCTAAATGAGTGACTGCCTCAGCGGTATCTTTCGCACTTTGCTCAGCAGCTTCAAGCTTCGACTTGTACGAAGCGAGCTCTTCGTCTTGATGCTTGATGATGTTCTTGTCACAACCAGCCTCCAGTTTCAGACGATCAATTTCATATTGTCGTTCAACTGACACCTCCAAGATCTTTTCAACCAAGTGTACAAACGCGTCATGTTGAACGTAGACGTCGTTGTTACAGGAAATGGCACTCTTCTTCACGTGCCCAGGGATATGGTGAATACCCGGGAGGAATTTTAGACCGTCAAAGCAAATTTTTGGGAATTTGGCCTTAAGATCGACCTTCTTCTCTGCTACAGTCGGGTCAACCGCGGGAGTAGGGGGAGGAGGCCTTGGAAGTTCTGATCTTTTTCTTTGCTCCCGAATCTGCCTTGTACTCGATGAACCGGAGTGTTGTTCTCGAGAAGCATCGGGTTGGGACCCCTTCTGTAAAGACTTCTCTCTATCCGACTCGGTTGGAGGAAGAGGGTCACGGGACTGTGAAGATTGAGAATATGCCTTCTTTCGGTAGGACGATTCGCGAGGACGGTTGTCTCGATCCTCATAATCATCTCTGTCTCTGCGTCTACCCGAACCTGAATCCCGTCCGGGATGGTGAAATATAGAAGAGATGTGGAGACGATCTAGTCCGTGAGAGCGCCCCATGTCACCTACAAAGAATAAAGATAACAACGAGTTAAGAAAAATACGGGGAATAAGAAAAAACTTGAAGTGTATGATGGAATGCATATGTGCGTGTGTGTCCTAGTGTTCCCCTCGATAGACCGGTTCTTTTATCTTTACTGATCGGAGTATTGTCTCCCTAGGCTGGGAGTTGAACTCCCGCATAGCCTCTAGCGGGCGAAGAGAACTTGAGGGCTTCAGGATCATCAAACCTGTAATTAAGTATATCGTCGGGGATGGAAAGATTCGACAAACCCCTTAGAGAACTTTCTATGTGCTGTGAGGAAGCCTCTTTCTCCGGCGGGATAAGCGTAGCTTTTGAAGTTCCGCCAACTTTCTCTTTCCGAATCTTGTATTTTAACCTCTTCTTTCCCTTCGAAGGGGAGGATGAGGTTTCAATGTCATGAACTTCGACCGCCGGATTCCAAGCGGGACCCACATTCTCGCCTTGAGTCTCAGGAGCTTCATCCTCTTTGTGCTCACCTTCTTCGTGCGCGTCGGGAGTGTGGCGTGATGACGATCCAGCCTGTTTTTTCCCTTTACCGAATGCTGGCTTGGGAATAGAGACGCCCTCCAGGAGGCTAATCCGACGACCAGGGGCTAGCAAGCCGAACCTCGACAATGATTCGTTTGAAATAATGGTTCAAATGTCCCGTTCCTTGGCAGGAAGAGCTCTAATGGCCTCAACGGCCTCAGAATATCCTCGGCCCTCCGAACGCGGGTTGATACCTGAAAAGATGAAACGAGGAGTTAGAAAAAGCATGACTCCAATTAATCGCGAATGATGACTCAGCGAAGAGACTTACTGCCTTCAACCCATCTCGTTGCAAAACCAGGAGGGCAACGCACGTAGAACCATTCCTGTTTGTACAGGGCGAATTTACTACATGCCCCTGTCAAGATTTGGCATTTGTGGTACGGCTCGAGGAACATGAAGGAAGGGCTGTCTTTCCGTTTCTTGATCATATAGATGTATCTGATGTCGCCAGGGGTTGGAGGTCTAGAGAAGATGGCCATGAAGAGTAGGTAGGTCCCATACAGAAACGCATGACCATTCGGATGCAGCTGTGATGGGGCAATGTCTATGTATTGCAACACGTCCCGAAGGAATAAATTAAACGGAGGCACGTTGCCCATCCAACACATGAACTTGTTGCAGGTGGTATATCCGACTGGGGGCAGGTGAGGACGTTCGTGTCGCGAAGGGACTAACACATCGGCGAAAGGAATCCCATGGATGGAGCATATCCGTCGGAGTGCGGCTTCATTGATCTTCGAAGCTTGTGAGTCAATCGGATTGTCTAAAAGAATTGTTGCCTCCAAGGCATCGGGTGCTAAGTTATGGGCAAGGGAAGTCGACGGATTTGAAGTATCAGCGGCTTCTTGCCTTGATGATGGCCCGGGCCTGTCAGATATAGTGGCGGAGCTAGACTTTTTAGACATCCCCAATAGATAATGAATCTGCCTAAGTGCCTGCGAAAACTATACTTGAAAAACGTTGAACGTTTGAATTAACAACACGAATATCCCCCCCGTGTGGTGTGTGAACTAGGGCAAGCAATCGTGTAAAGGCGTTGAAAGTTTGAAGGTCGCAAAGTTGTTGCCACAAAACTGAGCATCAAGTCATCGCCTTCGAAGACCGTCATCGCTGACCGTCCCCAGAAGCCTGCCTTTTGATGATTGCAATTCCAGATCCAGAAAACGTCTAATAATCTAAGTTCAGATTTACGTTTACTGAAGCTAAGAAGTTCGTGATCCGGGTTGGCTTCACATATGCTAGAATGCTTGGGCCCTGTTTCTTGTTTTGCTATACGAGTAGATATAGTTAATAAGTGTTCGGCATTTGCGACTATTCGGCTAAGTCATTGTTCGGCTAAGTCATTGTTCGGCTAAGTTTGTGTTCGGCTAAATTTTGGTTCGGCTAAGTTGTTATTCGGCATGTAAGTCGTGTTCGGCCTTGTTTTGTTCGGCATGTTTTAGCCTAAGTATGGTACGGTGTTTGTGACTGTTCGGCTGAGATGACCATCGACACGCTGTCCTCAACATTGGCCTCGTCTCTTCCTCCATCCACACCGAACCATGAGGGCACATCGTTCGGCAAGTCATACCAGGCCATACCGCTCGATACCCCCAATCATCTCCTACTTCCTTCATGTTTCTCTTTCCACCAATCTGGTCCGGCATAAAATACTTATGCCGAACCACAGTGTGTCTACCAATGATCTCCTAGAAAACCCATCTCTATTTACTCTTCCTACCACCCTCGTCGCGTGACTCGACACTTTAGTTGAAGCTCGATTTATCCCATCAATTAAGGGAGTTCGAGCGTAAAGGCTGTATTTAGGCGAAAGGATCGGTACCTAGTTGGTAAGGTGAAGACTTGGGAAGAATCGGCGAGTTGTATGTTTGCTGGTAGCTTCGGCAGGTGCAAGGCAGAGATGTTAGAAGTGTGAAAAGGGAAAGAAGGAAGGAGGTGCCGGCTTTTATAGGGAAGAAGAAGAAGTCGAAAAGGCTACATCCGGTGGAACCGGTCAAAGTCACAGTGATCGACATCGGCATAGAATAACGTTCGGCAATTGAAGAGCGCTCGGTTTCCGGTGCATCGTTCGGCATTTATAACACACTCGGCACACGCCTCAACTGCTGATATTCTAAAAAAGGTATCTCCATTCGAAGTTAGCCAAGGATTTGAAACGAAACGCGAAGGTTATACAAGTCAAAGCGTATCACGTTCAGTCATGTAATACACTTTGGGGGGCAAGTGTTTCCTGGAGATTTGACCAGGCAACTGAGTGCTCGGCATTAGAAAGTACTCGGCTTCCAGGACTACTCGGCATTCAGTAGAACTCGGCTTCCAGGAGTACTCGGCATTCAGGAGTACTCGGCTTCCATGAGTACTCGGCATTCGGAAGCACTCGGCATCCAGGGGCAGTCGGCATACAGGAACATTCGGCATCCAGGAGTACTCGGCATTGAGGAGTACTCGCCATCCAGGAGTACTCGGCATTGGGGAGTACTCGGCATCTAGGAGTACTCGGCGTTCAGGAACGCTCGGCATCTTGGAGTACTCGGCATCTTGGAGTACTCGGCATTCAGGAACGCTCGGCAGCTTGGGGAACTCGGCATGACTGTACTACTCGGCTAAAGGCAACGTCCGGCCATAACTATCGTTCGGCTAAAGCATCAATCGTCCAGAGACAACGATCAGCTAAAGGCTAACGTTCGGCCAGGGACATCGTTCAGCCAGAAGCGTTGTTTGGTTAAAGCTATCGTTCGGCCAGCACCAACGTTCGGCCAGAAATAACGTTCGAACAAGCGCTTCGTTCGGCCAGAGGCATGTTCGGCTTCGACTGACATTCATTCCACTCTTCCCACGCAGCAAGCATATCGTTCGGCACAGAGAGGGTGGTTCGGCATCATTGTGTTCGGCCTGTATCGTTCGGCATATGGCGACCACTGTATATGGGCCAGAGTATTCGGCTGCCGAGCCCACCTGGGAAGTCCAACCCATCTTTGTCTATAAATAGAGGGGCAGGGGCACAGTAAAGAGGATCTTTTTTCAAGAACACTGGGGAGACTCTGCCATTTTTCAGATCCATCTTCTTTACTTAGCAACTTCATTCAAGCATTTGATCTACGAATTGTATTTGTAATCAATCATTAAGAACATCAATAAAGTTTAACCTCAAAGTGGACGTAGGCAATTACGCTGAACCACTATAAATCTGGTGTTCTTACTTTCTGCATTTAAATTAGCATTGTCTTCTCTGTTTAATTTACCTTCATCACTTATATCTCTACATAATCTTTCTCTACTAGGTTAGTGACCAATTTTGGTGCTAACAATTGTTATTTGTTACCATTTTATTTAATTAGTTATAATTCAATGAAACTAAATGTTACGTAAAATGAGTTAAGACGATAACTGGAAAATGTAATTACAACAAAATGTACAGAAATGTCAATTACATTCATAAGGTAATAATTGATTTAATAAAAAAGAGTAAAACCAAGATAAATGAATTTATTGGGACTTTAAAATTTTAATTAGTATGAAAATTGACAAAAATTCAATATAATTGAAATATAACAAATAACAAGGGAATAGATGATAATTGTAAGATATTAGTGTAATAAGATATAAACCAATGTTAACTATGCCCATAGAGTAATGATTGATTGAATAAAAAGGATTGAAATCAAATTTAATCAATTTATTGAAATTAAATTATAATTAATTGGATTTAATTACAGTTGAAATTGAACACTGTAATTAGTTTAATATTTAACACTGGATTGATATGTAAATTTGTTTAAAATTATTGTAAATGTCTAAGTAATCAAAAATGATAAAAATTGTTAGTTATCAGACTTGAAATTATAAAGTGATTTAATTAATTAAATATTAATTTATTTAATTAACGTGAAAATAGCCATTTTGGCCACTGTCTCGGATTTCGACGAAGCAGTTTCATCGGATCCGTAACGGTGAATTATTGTAGGATTTCAAGTTTCGTAGCGATCGGACTTGTCGTTTGATCGTACGGACTCAAAACACGTAGAAATCAATTTAATTAAATTTAATTGAAATCAATTTCAAATAAACTGATTTTAAAGCTAACTTCATCATACGATGGAATTAGGACTTCAAACCTGTTCCATTGGATTTAAAGGTATTGAAAACATCTGTTTTGATATATGGGACGACCTATTTTCGTTTCGGAGACAAAACGGGCTTTTTGGGTCGCTTTTCATCGTTCGTATAAATTCGATATGTGTTTATTTTCTTATCGAGCTTTATTAATATAAATAGTCTTGTTTCCCAAACCCTAGCAGTCATTTTTCTTATTTTGTTCGTACATCAACTTTTGTCTATTTCTTCTTCTCAAATGACAGAAACCCAAAATTCTAGATTCAATTGCAAATCAAAATCAAATCGAAAATTAAAATTCCTTAAACCCTATCATATTATATACCAATTCGAAGCCCTCGACGAGCGCAACTCAAATCTATGATTCATTTTTACAATCGGATTCTGTTTTGTCTGAAATTGTCCAATCATTCTTGGCCGTTTATTGCGCTTTGATCAACTTCGACCGATCGTCGATTGGAGGGTACTGGGTTGTGGAGATCGTCGCACGTAGTTCATCCATGTGGTTGGTTTGGTGAATTGATGGATGGATTGGACTAGAAAATTCAATTAGAGCTATGGTTTTAAGGCGGCGGCTGTGCATTTCTGGCTGAGGCGACATCCTCGGTGGTCATGGTGGTCTTGGCTGGGGCACAGCGCATTGAGGTGGAGGTGCGATGAGCCTTCGTTCGTGGGTCTGATTGGAGGAGCACGCGTTCATGATTTTTTGGAGGCGGCTAAGCCCTTGCGTGCGTGTTTGAGAGCCTGAGAACATGACTTGGTGAAGAGACATTAAGTAATTTGAAATTTTGGAAATGTATTAAGTAATTTACTTAGAGGATTTAGATTGGAATTCTAAAGTTAAGTTTGAAGTATAAACGAAATTTATCGAAATTGAGTTATTGAAGATGTTTGAAATTGTAACTTTGAAATCTGTTTGGAATAGCTTAAATTGATACTTCAAGATTTGAAATTGGGTAATTGATTTGAAATCTGGATATGGTCCAGATTTGTTGAAATGGAAGAAATGGTTAAATTTGATGTTAATTTCAAATTTATTTTATATTGTTAAAATGTTAACTTAAATTCTAATTAGTAAGATTTTCAAACTATTAAACTAATTTAATCTATTTTAAAATATTTAAACCATTTAATCAATTTAAACTATTTTAATTTATTTTATTCAATTTTAATCTATTTAATCCAATTTAATCTATTTTATCCTATTTTAAACTAATTAACCCATTTTAATCTATTTTGAATCAATTAATCTATTTTAAATCTATTTGATCTATTTTAAATCTATTTAATCTATTTCAAAATCTAATCAATCTATCTTAAATCTATTTAATCTATTTTAATCCACTTTTTAAATTATTTTAAAGTATTTCAAACCATTTAAATTATATTTTCAAACTATACTAAACTATTTAAACTATTTGTAGTTATTTATACTATTTTCTAAATTATAAATTGTATGTGTACGTGGTTATATTTAAATCCTTGATTTAAAAGCAAATATGATTAAATGATGTAATAACCTAAGTTAGGATTTAAATAACATATTTTAAGTAAATATGATGATTTTGAAATGAGGGTTTAACCTATTTTGAAATTTTGTTTTCGAAAATGATATGGTTCGAATTGAATATGATATTTTAATATCAATATGAAATGGTTTTGGAAATGTAAAAGAACCATCCGGGGTGTAATAAGCGGTTGGTTATTAAAGAGACCGGGATCGGATATTGTCAAACTCTCTGCCAATATTGAAAACCACTTTAACAACTGTGTATGTGGTGGAGATTCCAAAAATGAAGTAGAATGGTTTTGCGAAAGGTTTTGTATGAGCTATTTACGTGACCCTAACTCCCGTGAGTTGGCTTAGATGTGACTAAAACAGGAGCCATGCCAGACCAAGTGAGGTCATCCCTCCTATCTGACATGCTTCTTCGATACCATATTATGACATTATGATGATTTGGTGGCCACCCTTTGATTTTGATTATGGGAGTGTGTTCTGAGGTGGGCGGTAGTAGCTGCTATGCGTTACCATCAGTTCGGATCTGCAATTGGTAGAATCCTACCCTGGCATTGCCTCAAGTGTCGTGTTTACATGCCCTATCGCGCTTTCTACGAGTTTGTTTTGTGTAGTACCTATGGAGCACTCCCTTATAGCCCACCAGTTTATGGTGGAGATTACAGTATCTGTATAGACTACGACATTATATAAAATGTGTTAAGGGGGATATGGGTAACGCCTTAACGTTATTCTAATACTTTACTTTACTGTAGACACTATTATAATAGTGTATTGTACTATGTATGTAGACAAATTAATGAATCCTTAGAAGATGGAATCCCGAACATCTCTTAAGTTATTGTGTTCATGTTAGACACTGGATAGGAGATGTCAAACCCCATAAACATCTCTAACGCCGCTACACTTATATTTATTTACTGTTGATTTTACTTACATAAGATCTTTTAGTTCTGACTCGAGTGTTTTGTCTTTTCATTTCACTCAGGTCAGCTTGAGCTTTTAAGTTTATCGAAGACTGCTTTCAGGAGGACGAAGACGAAGATTTAGTACTATTACTAATTACTATATTATTATTTTTAATTTTCCGCTGCATCAAGTTATTCCGCTGCATTATTTATTTATTTCTGCTGTATGTACTGATTATGTACTATAAAGTGTAATCAAATGTTATTTGTAAAACAACTTCATGAACTGTTTATTTGATTATTATATTTTGTCATTCCGTTGTGAGATTCTGTGTTTGTTTTTCTTTCTTTCTCTACATTTTCTTATTTGCCCCATAACAATTTGCCCATTTGAACGGTTTGAGTTGGCATGTGTGTCATTTTAAACCGTCCAAAAAGGCAGGTCATTACATTTGGTATCAGAGCCAGGTTTAGCGATAACCTTAGCTTTGTGGGGTCTGACTCATATAAAATAGGGTAGTTATACCCTAGAATGAGTTGTTGAGTGTATATATATGAGAGAGCGTATTTATTAGTGTTATAAAAGGTTTTGTATTGTGTTAGTTTGTTCTGTGTTGTATTTATAAATTCCAATCGGTACATAGGAAGCTATGGCATCGATAGGGGTTTCTAAACACTTAATAGGGTAGACCGACACAATATTGTTTTGAAATATAGGTAAATGAAATAATTTTACCTAGCATTATATTTTGTATATAAAAGAATAATTCCATAAATGATATGGTTGGTTGTGATATATTTGTTTGTTAGGAAGTGAAATTTATAAGTATGGGTTGCAAATTGAGATTTTAATTAAAATGAATATAAATTGAAATTTGAGAACTTAAGTTCCGGGATTTTGGAAATTTCTTTCATAAGGTTTTGGAATATAATATTAGTATTATTTGGAAGTATTTTATGATATAAATATTTCCATATGATTTGAAAGAAATTCTTAAAGAAATTTTAGAAGGAAATAAGTTCTATACTCCCCTCTCTGTCGTTGGAAAATAATTTCGGTGATGAGTGCACGAATCACGACGTTCATTTTCGAGTTTCAAAATGGGAAGACTGCTGTAGTAGTTTTACTACATGTTTGTTTTGATAAATAAATCTTAATTTTGAATTCCTAAATATGATTTGATCTATGAATATATATATATATATATACAAGTGGAAGCCCGTGCGATGCACGGGTGCGTAGGTTATTAAGTGTTATAGTTGATACGAATGAATAGATTGTTGGAAAATATTTGTTGGCCGTAACATTTCAAGTTATGTCCACATTTTTTACATTGCTGCTTGGAAGTTGCTCGAAAATTGAGACTATTCATTAAATGCAAGATTATAACATAGAATAAAATTGAATTGCCTGAAATAAATTGAGTTCAAACCATGTATTAGGAAAAAGGCGGTACATTGTTTTATGGATGCAAAAAAGGTGGTACCACCAGCTTGCAATGGCAAGTCCCCATGATGAGAATATTGGTTTCATTTTTTTCATAAATTATAAATAAGTATGAGTATAGCAAGATGGATGAGCGAGCAAAGAAATAAATTTGAATCCATAACCTCACAACTGGTTTTAATAAATTAGCCTACAATGAGAAATGAAAGCATGAATAATCATGGCAAATCTTGTATAGTAAATTTGTCATCGGTATAAAAGTCAAACTCAATGTTGTTTTGCCTGAAATAACAAACTTGGGTAAATTTGAACACAATATTGCATAAATGTTGATAATATTTAAAAGGGAACCATCATAGTCACAACTGACAGAAGCTAGAATTCAATAATCATACAGACATTCAATGATGTAATATCCCTCGGTTCTTTTCAACCTTAATCTAACCGTTTGTCATAAAAATCGACCAATGATTTCCTTTTGAATTAAACATGATAATTAAACCGCATCAATATATTTTAGAAATGTTGTTTAATCAAGATTTTTTTTAAATTCAAAATATTTTAATGACTGAAACAACCAGTTCAAACATTTCAAAATCTGTTTATTAACAAACAGATGTTTTAATAGAACATATCAGTAATCATATCTGGAATATGCTCAATGGTTCTTGAACAATGCTACAATGATAAATTAGTGGCTTGAAGAGCTATGACTTGATGAGAGAACAATGAAAAAAAGTGGCAAATATTTTCCTTTGACGTGAATCAAAGAAGAAATAGTAAAGCGGCCTAGGTATGATTCTTATTCATATATCTTCCTTGTTTAATTTTTATATAATGATGAGATGCTCATATTTATAAGTTAAAAATATCCTTCAAGAAACATAATTTGAGGCAAATATTAACGTTCAATGGATAGGAAAAAAAGAAAATAGGAAATAGAAAAAAATACAAGTAAACCATATATTCAAAATGCCATTAATGCACCACCTTTTTGAATTGGGCTGGACCTCTATACGATGAGAAAGAGCTATAGGAAAATATACATCTAACTTGTAAAGCCAAATGAATTATTGTGGTAATTCCAACAAAACAATTATTCACAATTGACAATAATTCTATAAACATATGCACAACATTTTATGTATACCATTAGCTAACCCCATTAAATTAGAATGATAATCGGTGGTGTAAATAAATTCATTACCAAATGTCATCGTCAATGCAGCCATCTCCAATTTTAGAAACCCTACAAATACTCAACCGATGTCCAGTACCACCAAGTTGATGGCTGACGATAGTACATAAATGAGGAATAAATTATACACTGAAAAACATGCTGCAACACAATTTAAAAGTAAGTTTTTAATGTTTTAATACCCTAAAATAAATAAATGTGAAAGTAAAGAAGAAGAAAAATATTCAAGCCCATCTTTACGAATTTAGGTTGTGACATGATCTATGGTAAGAAAAATAAAATTTTCTTACTTAATCAATGAAAATGGCAGGTAACTCCAACTTTTACATGACAGTCACAGTTTTCAAGTTATTCTATGTAATATTGATAAATATTGAAATTCAAGTGCATGAGGAGAATAACACATATCCATAGAGATAAATTAGTGCATTCAGGTAAGTTGTAACATGTCATAAAGTTCAAGTGCTTGAAGTTCAAGTGCACTGAAAGTAAGTGGATGCCATTTCATAGAGTTACAAAAATTGATTTTTACATTTGCAAGAATCCCTTATGTGAAAGGATTGGAAACAACATTTGCACTTAGGTAGCTCGTAAAGATTTTAAAAAATATAAATAATAATAAAACATTTTAGACTTGATTTATGTCATGAAAAAGGCAACTTAATTGACTATAAACTTCACACTAATATCCTACCTAGAAGTCGTAAATGACTATTGCATCTTCTATTAATATTGATAAGGAAAAATACTTTAGCATGCAAAGAAAGTTTTTCGCAACTTAGCTTGTATGCATGATCTCATGTATGCAGGCATTTGTGAAGACAACCCCCTTGTCACAACTTATCCATGATCTCATGTATGCAGGCATTTGTGAAGACAAACCCCTTGTCACAACTTAGCTTGTACTTAGAAAATTAATCATATTTGTCATCATAATAAGTGAAAAAAGATTGATAAACTCTTCAGCATATAATTGTTTTCCTTATTTCCCTGTAACAATATAGGGTACGTATTTAATGTCTTTTTAGAATCAATATCGTGAAGAATGTGTATGGTATCAAGAAATCAAATGTACACCATGGAAGTTGTTAGCTCTGAATTCAAACTTTCATGGAACTATGGATCAAATTGGTGGGTTAGTTCATGAAAATAATATTAGAATAAGATAGAAAACGATATATTAATTTAATGTAAACAAAACAGTAGTAAAATTACCTACTGTTGACTAAATAAGTTAACAAACCTTATCAAAACGAACTACTTCCCCACCTTGACGATTTTCCAGTATTGTGTCATCCGATCCGTCTCCAAAAAGCCAATCTAACTACAAAATCAGAGTAAAAGTAGACAAACAGTAAATTATTTCAATTAAATGAAGAAGAAGAAAAAACATAAATGTAACGACTCGAATTTTCGACGTTCGAAAATCGACATTAATACATTCACTGTATCAACTGCCGAGCAATCGAATGCCGGAAAACCGAATTGTTATGTAGAAAAGGAAGAGGTAGAAGAAGACAGAAGGAAAAGAAAGAAGAAATAACAGAAACAGAAAAAATATCAGAATCTCACATTCGCAATGGAACAACATATAATAGATAAATGAATAATCTTTAAAACAAAGAACTATATCATTTTTATACATTACATCATCATCGGAGAGTACAACAACAATATACAACACAATACCCAATGGACAGTTATATAAACTTGTCCTCATACAGAATACACAACGGAATAAAATAATATCATATACAAGTGATACATCTCGCCATCCATCTCGCCAATGAGCTCCACAGCATCTCCTGAATCCAGAATGACCTGATAACCTGACTCTAGACTGCCCGTGTGGAAAATGATGGGCACCCAGAGTTTAGGAAGGAAACAATAAACTCCATGTCAGTCATGGTGACTGGTGTGAGAACTAAAACAGTTTATCTCAAAGAAAATAAAACATTTTCGCAATGCTTTTGGAAAATGAAACAACCATAAGACCTCCCGCCACACACACAATGCAAACGCAGAATTGGAGGAGATTTCTTCTTATGATAGTCAAAAATGCTTACTATGCAAAATCATTCGATATTATTATCATTAGTGCATAGTGTCGAAAACCATTTCGAAAATATAATATTAATCTTAGCCAGCATACAACCATTATTGTATGCCTACTATAGCTACTACGTTCAGTAGCAGGTTACCGCCACATTCCATAGCAGGTAATACAACAAAAAACCATACAAGGTTCGTATTGTTTCTTTGGATTTCCACTAAATGGTCAGGCAAAGGAACTTCCTTACACCGAAATAGAAACGCCTCTGGAAAGACGCCCCGGATCATAACCGGATCTCTGCAAACACAAGGCCGACGCTACCTCACGCTTTAACCAAGCTGTAACTAGGTAACTAACACACGAGTTATGTCATCCCCCGGTCATCACCGACCTTTATTCGAGGATCCTCAATCACAAAGCAACAATCACAAAGTATAATCAACATAGGTAAAATATCTGGGCTCCATACAATGATATCACCTTTTATCAAGAAGGAAATGACATACCCTAGGGGCGCTACCCCTACAAACCTTTGCCGCAACATTCCTGTTTCGACCATTACCGGTTTGTAAGGCTCGACGAAGTCTCGTCCACAAAGCGATGCTTTTTTACAAAGCCACGCTTTTTCACAAAGCCACGCTTTTTCACAAAGCCACGCTTTTTCACAAAGCCACGCTTTGACCAACAAATGATCAACAACACTTCGTGTGCCACATTACCAAATTGGGAATGTATCACTAGTAACCATCAACTACATAACCTCTGAGCTCGTACGTCTCAGAGAAGGGTGTTAAGCTAAGAGAATAAATTCTCCGCCACCAACAGAAATGTATTTGATAGAAACCAGCTTTACATCTCAAAGTGTAATGTCAGACACACATCCATACAAGTCCGTTCCGGGATCGAACGGAACCGAAGGCACTTCTAAAGAAGCCCTCACTTCCGGACTTCCCATCACAAAAAGAGTGATATAAATCTATACCGGAGCAACTCGGTGCAGAGACATTCGACAGGTTGTCCTTTCATTTTCGAAAATATCCGGTCTTCACCACCGGTCTTCAATACGATCCATATCGTCGTATCACTAATTCGGAATGGGTTATATGACACAAAGGTCTTTTCCCGGCTAACCCGAATAGTGAGCGTTTGTTTTAAAAACAAATCAAGTGCCATTTCAAAGGCAAATATTGATAGTTGGTTATTTAACTATCAAACAACATCCACAACAAACATCCAATTTAAATAATTTTTCCCAAATTATTAAATTTCAAATATCTTTTCAAGATATATAATTTCCACAC
Organism: Allium fistulosum; assembly: GCA_030737815.1. Lineage (NCBI taxonomy): Eukaryota > Viridiplantae > Streptophyta > Magnoliopsida > Asparagales > Amaryllidaceae > Allium > Allium fistulosum. The sequence continues at coordinate 176,236,209 of CM060907.1, forward strand.
TTTCACATTTGAAAACCAATTTCAAATCATATTTTCACACTTCACATTTGAAAACCAATTTCAAATCATATTTTCACACTTCACATTTGAAAACCAATTTCAAATCACAAAATGGTTCATTTAAACCGATTAAATAAATCCTTATCGATTTATTTCAAATTTGCATTCCAAATCTGTAAATTTATTTCCATACTTAAAAATAAATCAATGTTTATTTTTAAACAAATTTCCCTTTCCTTAATAAATTCCATTGTGAATTTAAATTTCCAAACATCCATTTTTAACTCCAAATCAACTTTCAAATTGATTTCCAAATTTGTTTCAAAACCCAAATTGATTTTCCAAACATTTATTTCAAACATCGAATCAATTACAAATTGATTTCAAAATTTACTTCACACCAAATCCGTTACAAATTGATTTCAAAAAAAATTCATTTTAACACAAATCAATTTGCTCATTCAATCATCAAATAAATTTTCATATCGATTTCCCAAAGATTTATGTTCAAATACCAAATCAATTATAAATTGATTTCTAGAAGTTAATCAATTTTTAAAATAAATTCATTTATCTCTTCCAAACCATTTAAAATTCCATTTTAAATAAATTTTCGAACTTTCGAATAATACTATTCAAAATCCATTTATAAAAATCCTTTACCATATTTTATAAATAATCCGATAAGATTTCGAAAATCAACTTTATACTTTAAAATCCTTTCTTTTAAATTCACCCAATTCTTTCAAAAAAATTTTACTTAAAATTTCCAATTTTAATTTCAAAAATCCAATTTATTCATTTATGGTATCCAACGATACCAAAAATACATTCGGCTAAATTATAGCCTTCAACGAATTCAATCACAGATATAATCATTCACATATTATAAATAAATTATTACACGGCGATTATAAATAAATCAACACACAACATTGAAATAAATTCAAATGTTTGAGGAATCCAGTTGGATCCCTCCAACCTTGAAATAAATTCACTGACTCCAATTGACTTCAATCCAGGTCCATTGTGTAGTGCTCGACATTACGATTCCAATACAAAAAAATTCGTCCAAAACGGACCTCGTATGAAGAAGTTATGATATTTTGAAGTTAATACGAATTTATATAATATAAATTTACACACACTTTTTTTTTCAAACCCTACTTTCAATCTCGACCCTCCATTTTCTCTACTTCAGATCTGAACCACCCTCTACTTCTTCTTCCTCCCCATGTTTTATACATACACCACAAACCCATAGCCGCTATACATCTTCAATTTATCGAGCCACCATCATCAACTTTCACGTCAATCAAGCAGGGCCACTTCGAAGCCCATCACAAAGGCTACCTTCGGCCTAAGTATGGTGAGGCTCGGCCTCCCCCAGCTCATGAAAAACGTGCACAACAGCCTGATGAATGCGAGCCCCTAGCCTCCACGTCCAGCCTCCAATTTCGATCTCTACCGTTGGACTTACTCGTCTCGACGAGATCTAACACTTAGTAGTTGGAGGTTTTTGCTAATAATCGATGGATTGTGAGATATTGGAGGAGAAAAGTGAATGATTTCTGGCCATAGAAATGAAGGTGGCGGCTGGGCATTGAAAATTAGGGTTAGGGTTTTTGTTTTTGCAAATTGAAGATGTGAGGTCCTTATATAGAAATTCGACGAAAACACTATTCATCCAAAATTTTCCGAACTCCAAATCGAGCGTGCCGGCTGGCCTTTCTAAGGTTTACCCCGCGTTCCGAACACAATGGAACTTGTTTCGGGAGCTAATTCGGTCATATGTGCGAGTTCCGAAAATAAACGATCAAATTTAAATTAAACATATTTAAACTGATTTCGATGCGTTTTGGCTTGCCCATGACAAAATGTAAATCTGATTGACACGAAATTTGAAACCATACAATAATATCACATTACGGATCCGATGAAACTAGTTTCGTCGAAATCCGAGACTGTTTGTAAAATGACTATTTTAACTCGCCAAATAAATATTAAAACAAATTTCGATGTGTTTCGAGCTGCCACGGTCAAACGACAACTTCGATTGCTACGAAAATTGAAATCCAATAATAACAAACTATTACGGATCCAATGGAACTAGTTTCGTCCAATTCTAAGACTGTTCGAAAAATAGCTAATTTCACTAGTTGATTTAATATTAAAATATTCAATTTTCACAAATTAACTCTTAATTCAATTTTAAAAGTTCTATAACATCACTATAACTTCAATATGATTCATTATAACTTTATAAATCATTTTTAACCATATTTAACCCAATTTTCAATTATTTCTGGAATTTCAAATTTTAAATTTATCGATTTAATTATCCAATTAAATCCAGATATTCGAAAAATAAATTATTTGATTTATTAGTTTCACTTATTAATATTTAAAATCGATTAAATATTTGAATTTTAATTGACATAAATTCTGGGTCGTTACAAACTTCCGCCCTTAAAAGAATTTCGTTCTCGAAATTACCAAGTAAGGAGAAGATACAAAATCTATTAACTTTTCAAAACAAACCGTTCAAATTAGATTTACAAATCTCTTAAGTGTTTAACTCTTTCAAAATCCATAGTTAAACTTCTTACAAAAACTTTACTAAGTTTTCCAAAATTTTCAAATTTCTCAAAAATATTCTAACGCCTGAAATTTTCGGAAAATTTTGCCATAGCCTCCTTTGCGTGGCTCGATCCGAAAAAAAAATGACATTGTATATATATCACAAATATACATCTCATCAAGTGATGAGGCATCCCATAGGGAAAAAAGTGTAAAAGTACGATATTTAATCCGAGATATGTACCTTATATATTATTAGCGAGCGTATACGGCTAATATAGCGCGAAAGCGAGCTCCAAATGCGAAGCAAACACCGTCCGTACCTACTAAACACTCAACAACAACATGAGAACATGCATATAGAAAATAATATCGATATACAACATATAGCAACATAAAAACCACATGTGCCAACATAGCAATGCGTCAAAACAACAAATGCAACCATCAAACAACTATCATCCAACAAATCAATGTCTATCCAAATCAATATACATCCATTTCTCATTAATATTCATTGAATTGGTTTTCAATTTTAAATCATATTTGATTCATTTACATTGGATTTTATCAACATTCATTTATTTAATTAGTTACATTCACTAATTTACATTCAAGTTGGTTCACTTCCAATTCAAATTGAATTCAATTCTATTAAAATTTACATCACTTTCAATTTGAATTCAATTACTTTAGCTTCCAATTTTATTAATTCAACTTCATTGACACTTAATGAATTTATATACAATCAACCAACATCCATATAACAACCAATGTACATTCAACACAACCAAATTATTAATTTTACATTCGATTTGGTTCAACACTTTTAATTCCAATTGGTCGATATTAAATTGACTTTCGTTCAATTATTCAATTAGCTTTTAAATGAATTAACACTTATATTCATTATTTCATATCAACTTATTTTCATTAGATTGATTAACATCCAATCCATTCCTTAACTCAATTGCTAATTTATTTTACAATTAAAGTTGAATTTCATTTATATAACTCAAGTTCATATTTATTTAATTCACTTGATTATTTACTTCGATACCAAAATCAACTTCATTCAACATCACTTAAGTTATATTCCATTTCAAATTTCATTTGTTCAAATTAACTTAAGTTTCCACTTATAAATCCAATTCAGATTCCAATTCTATTTAACTTTTACCAAAGTCAAAATTTATTGTTTCATATTATAAGTTTAAAACTTGATTACTTATATTCAACAATTACCACTTGGATTTAATTGATTCACTTATACTTACTTTTATTTAACTCCATCCTTAAGTTAAATTTATTCTATCAAAATTCAATTTGTACAAGTTATCAACCCATTTATCATTCCCGTAAATATTTTAAATAGGATTACAGAGTCTTTTCAACCTTTCAAAAACCATTTTTGAAATCAATTCAAATTATCTTTTGAATTTCTAAAACCAAATCCAATTTTTTTCCAACCAACTTTCATTTAAAATAATCTGGCAGCAATTCCTCTTTTGGAAACCCAAAAATGAACACCAATGATGTCGCGATCATCATCGAAATTATTCTCCAGTGACCGAAAAGAGTTTAGAGCTTTCATCTCTCCAAAACAATTTTCCAAAACATCAAATCCTTTCAAACACTTCCCTGGAATTTTATTTCAGATTATAAATCACATTTATAAATCTTTTACTTATAAAATTTCACTTCTTATATAAGATTATTTTACCATTGTAAATCATTTTAATTATAACTTCATACATTATAATTCATTTGCTTATACAATTTACTCTTTCACAATTGTTGTTTTATTTAACTTATTCAAACAACCAACCAATCAATTTATATATATTTTAATAATTTCCGGAAAATTATTTTCCTTTATATACAAAATATAATAGAGGTAAAATTATTTCATTTACCCAATTTTAAAACAATATCGTGCCGAATTCTTCTGAATAAGTGTTTAGAGATCCCTATCGATAGAGTTGTACTAACTATACCGACCAGAATCCATATACCGCTCAACAAACCAATCATCACAATATAAAACAATTTCATATTCACCAACAAATACGCGCTCGTATCTATTATTACACTCAACTCATTCTAGAGTACTACTGACTCCATATCTAATGAGTAACACCCAACAGAGCCATGGTTGTCGCTTAACCATATGCTCTGATACCAAATGTAACGACTCGAATTTTCAACGTTCGAAAATCGACATTAATACATTCACTGTATCAACTGCCGAGCAATCGAATGCTGGAAAACCGAATTGTTATGTAGAAAAAGAAGAGGTAGAAGAAGACAGAAGGAAAAGAAAGAAGAAACAACAGAAACAGAAACAATATCAGAATCTCACATTCGCAGCGGAACAACATATAATAGATAAATGAATAATCTTTAAAACAAAGAACTATATCATTTTTATACATTACATCATCATCAGAGAGTACAACAGCAATATACAACACAATACCCAATGGACAGTTAACTTGTCCTCATACAGAATACACAACGGAATAAAATAATATCATATACAAGTGATACGTCTCGCCATCCATCTCGCCAATGAGCTCCACAGCATCTCCTGAATCTAGAATGACCTGATAACCTGACTATAGGCTGCCCGTGTGGAAAATGATAGGCACCCAGAGTTTAGGAAGGAAACAATAAACTCCAGGTCAGTCATGGTGACTGGTGTGAGAACTAAAACAGTTTATCTCAAAGAAAATAAAACATTTTCGCAATGCTTTTGGAAAATGAAACAACCATAAGACCTCCCGCCACACACACAATGCAAACGCAGAATTGGAGGAGATTTCTTCTTATGATAGTCAAAAATGCTTACTATGCAAAATCATTCGATATTATTATCATTAGTGCATAGTGTCGAAAACCATTTCGAAAATATAATATTAATCTTAGTCAGCATACAACCATTATTGTATGCCTACTATAGCTACTACGTTCAGTAGCAGGTTACCGCCACATTCCATAACAGGTAATACAACTAAAAACCGTACAAGGTTCGTATTGTTTCTTTGGATTTCCAATAAATGGTCAGGCAAAGGAACTTCCTTACACCGAAATAGAAACGCCTCTGGAAAGACGCCCCGGATCCTAACCGGATCTCTGCAAACACAAGGCCGACGCTACCTCACGCTTTAACCAAGCTGTAACTAGGTAACTAACACACAAGCTATGTCATCGCCTGGTCGTCACCGACCTTTATTCGAGGATCCTCAATCACAAAGTATAATCAACATAGGTACAATATCTGGGCTCCATACCATGATATCACCTTTTATCCAGAAGGAAATGACATACCCTAGGGGCGCTACCCCTACAAACCTTTGCCGCAACATTCCTGTTTCGACCATTATCGGGTTGTGAGGCTCAACGAAGTCTCGTCCACAAAGCTACGCTTTTTCACAAAGCCACGCTTTTTCACAAAGCCATGCTTTTTCACAAAGCCACACTTTTTCACAAAGCCACGCTTTTTCACAAAGCCACGCTTTGACCCACAAATGATCAACAACACTTCGTGTGCCACATTACCAAATTGGGAATGTATCACTAGTAACCATCAACTACATAACCTCTGAGCTCGTACGTCTCAGAGAAGGATGTTAAGCTAAGAGAATAAATTCTCCGCCACCAACAGAAATGTATTTGATAGAAACCAGCTTTACATCTCAAAGTGTAATGTCAGACACACATCCATACAAGTCCTGAGATGACCCACTTTCTTTTCCTAAAATTCAGAGAATTTTTTTTTTACAATTAATCACAGTGGTCACCTAGCCAAGAGAATATTGTTATATTGTTAACCTAGCCAACAGGAAATCCATTCTCTGGTTCACCTTCTAACCAGGATCTTAAAACCAATATAAAAATATTGTTATGTTCAAAATATCTCAACTTACATATGTGAAGATATGTAAATTGTTTTTACTTGAATCAGAGAACACATGTTTGGAAGCAGAAATTTTTCTTTGTACATTCCTAATATCATTTCCATATGAACTATACTCTTGTATTTGTATGTGTATGTGCATGATCCTATGCATATGTATGTACTGAAAAATGTTTAGTGCCTAACTCTTTTCTTTCTCCTTTTTTTTAACTGTTAACTTAGAGATGATTTATTCTACCTTTTATTTGAGTCATTGAATTCCCCTGCAAATTAAGTTTTAAATCATATCAATGTGTTTGAACCCCGGGCTTAGTGAAATGGTCAAGTTAGCCTTATTTCCTTTACAACTATTCTAAAGTAATATACATGCAATTCTGGGTTCTTTTTCTTTCAAGTGACTCAATGTTATTATTTGCCAGACTTTTACCTAATCTTTGTAAACATGAACTTCTTATAGCAATTACTAGGTTGTTCTTTCAATCTATGCCTGCTCACCATCTCATATTTTTATTTATACTACATTTTCTTTTAGAATTCTGGAAGTTGAACAAAGAAACTATATTGCCCAGTAACCATTTTGAAAAACAACTTGCCCGTTTCTACTGAATTACAATTTTAAGTTTCAAAACATACAAAACAGGAAATGTCAATACATAGTTTCTTTCCAAACAACATAACCAACATATTATAACATAAATTCAACTTAAACTTCTACTATAATATCAGTAAATTTGTAACTATTGCATCCAATTCCTTAAGCAGCCAGCCCATCCAAAGCTTGATCAATGAAATGCCTATTTACCTGCATAATCACTATGGGCTGCCTCATAAAATATGAGACACCCAATAGTGCATCAACACACATGGGTCAGACTAATGTCTGGTATGAGTAATCTAATTGGAAACATAATTTTCATATAGTTTTTTTTTCATATTCAAATAACTTTAAGATAAATAAAGGAATGCAATATTACTCTTATACTCATTTATGTGCAACCTGGGCATGCACAACAAAATGATATGTAATTCAATGATTTATTGCAGAGAAAACAAACATAGAATTCATCCATAGACTATCCTAAAACAGTCAACACAATCATCAATTAAATCATCATTCTTCATCTATAGATTTTCTGGCCTTCAGGGATTTTCCCAAGCCTTCATATGAACCTATTTCAAATGTTCAATATCAAATAGGTTATGGTCTTTAGCTACTTTCTCTTTTTAAACACACACTGCCTGGGACATTTCTCTGTTAACCCAGCACACTCAGGCCCCTGGGTATAAACATACCATGTGTGAGCTTGCAATGTATACCTTGCCAAGCTATATCTTGTAGCCCTAAGATCCAAAATCCTTAGTTAAATTACTAAGTGTCACTACCCTTTAGTGTTAATTTCCTCTCTGTATCTCATGTTTCAAGCAGTGAATAAAACATTCAGTCACAGGCATACATCCAAAGATTAACAAGACATATTTTCATGAACAAGCACTTCATCATAACAATAGAGGTGATTTCTTACACATATTATTTTTCTATGGGCTTCAATAGATCCCAATGCAAACATATGGTCATAGATAATTTTCTGTTTTTTTTCTTTTCTACCTCTGATTCAGTCAGATCCATGTAGATCAAATCTGACTAAATCACAAGTATAAGATTTATTGGAAAGTTCATAAATGTAGAGGCTCAGCACATGTATACATTGCACCTCTATATTTTTCCATTTTTATTAAATTTTCTCTGTTAATATGAGACCTAAGCAAACCCACAATGTTGCAGCCCCATATCCTTTCTCATTTTTAGACCATATATCCATATTAAGCATCCTGGGTTTTAAACTAATAAATGTATAAAGAAAACCCATATTAACTTCTTCACCTCCAAAGTTAAATTATAACACAGAAAAACCTATCTAAACATTAGATTCATGGCTCTTTCATACTGAGTAAATCAATATAAAGAGGTTTCCATTAAAACAGATCATAAAACAAGTCAAAGTTACTAAATCATAAAATGAATTTAGCTTGCAAACAAATGAAATATGAATTTTAGTTAGGCTGCCTCAATATTCAGGACTTATTGCCAATATTTCCAGTGAGATTACTCACTTTAATCCCCTTTTCTTTTTCCTAAGCTTTTCTTTTTCTTCCTTTGATCTTCTGCCTTCTTCCTACTCTAATGACTGGTGTTCCACATTTCTTTTCTAACTTATGTTATATGTATATTTATTTTTCTTTTATGAGGCAGAGCAATATATATATATAAAAAATCTTACTACACCATGTCTTCTTATATAAACTCTGGCTGCTACTAGGGTTTAAGGAAATTACCCAATGTCAATTTTACCCCACCAACTATGATCTACCTCTCATTCTACTTTTTAGAGAAAATGGGTAAGTAGTCCTGCCATTTTTTTTCCAGAAAATATACCTCATTACCCCGGTCATGTTATTTGCATGATTTCTGTTTTCTAAAGCAAAAAGGAATTGCTAAAAATGGATAAAGTGTTTGTTCAAAAGCTCATACCATTTTCATGCAATGTTAATTTTTATTTCAACAAGCATTTGTTTGGTGCACATGTATATTATAGGTATGTCTATTCTGGCCTAAGTCTTTCTTTTTTTAAGACTTGATCATTTCTGCCTACATATATATTTGTAATTTATTTATCCTATCATATTTATCAACTGTTGCCTATTTTATCACACAGAAAACTGTGTGCATGTTTGTGCACTGTCTTGTGCACATGTACATGTTTTTTTTTAAACTATGCATCTGCAAATCAGTTTCCTATCTCTATCTTTTCAATGCAATTTCAAACAAATACAAACTAAATTAAATCATGAAATTACTCACAAAATCAGGGTTATCACATATACCCCTCCTTTTAGGAATTGTGTCCCACAATTCTTTCATACTTAACTTAAGTATCATTACTACAGAAAATCAATTTCTGATCTCAAATCATTCTCAAATCAATCATTTGATTAAACTCTTGGCATATCAAAACAAAAATCACAATGCAATTCAATCAAAACATTCATCAGTATGAATATAAATTTACCTTTCATTCAATCAAACAGTTGTGGATAATCAATTCTGATTTTATCTTCCACCTCCCATGTGCAATCATTTGGATCAAGACTCCATTGCACTTTCACTAATTTTATTTCTTTGCTCCTCAATTTCTTGATTTCTCTGGCAACTATGCCCACTGGCTCCTTTTCATACACCAATCTAGAATTAATATGTACATCCTTAGGAGATTTTAGAATTGTTTCCTTGTCATGAACCCATCTTCTTAACTGTGATACATGAAAAACATCATGCATCGCTCTCATTTCTTCTGGCAACTCTAACCTGTAGGCCACAGTTCCTATTCTTTCTAAAACTTTATATGGCCCTATATATCTAGGAATCAACTTTCCTTGTTTCCCAAACCTTAGAACCTTTTTCATGGGTGATATTTTAATAAATACAAAATCCCCAACATCATAATGTACTTCCTTTCTCTTTTGATCTGCATATTTCTTTTGACTATCTTGGGCAGAAGCAATTCTTTTTCTAATCAAAGCTATCTTTTCAGAAGTTTCTTTTACATTTTCTGGTCCTAAGACCACCTTTTCTCCAGATTCATGCCAACTTGAGGGTGATAAACATGGCCTTCCATAAAGAGCTTCAAAGGGGGTCATGCCTATGCTACTATGATGGGTGTTATTGTATGCAAATTCAGCTAGATATATATAATCCTCCCTGCTTCCTCCCCAATCCAATAAACATGCTCTCAACATGTCTTTAAGCAATTTATTTACAATTTCTGTTTGGTCATCCGATTGAGGGTGATATGCTGTGCTTAAGCATAAATCAGTCCCCATTGCCTTGTGAAAACTTTGCCAAAATTTTGAAGTAAAGATGGTGTCTCTATCACTTACTATAGTCTTTGGTATTCCATGTAGTCTGATTATTTCCTTAATAAATAACTGAGCTAATGTGCATGCATTTCTTTCTGACTTCACAGGTATAAAATGGGCTGATTTGGTTAGCCTATCAACTACAACCCAAATACTATCATTTCCCCTCCTAGTTCTAGGCAAACCATCAATGAAATCCATTGATATGTCTTCCCATTTCCACTGTGGTATTGGTAAAGGTTGAAGCATTCCGGAGGGTTTTTGATATTCATCCTTTATCTGTTGACAAACCATGCACTTAGACACAAAAGATGCCACTGCACTCTTCATACCACTCCACCAATAATCTCTCTTAAGGTTGTGATACATTCTTGTGCTTCCTGGGTGTATGGTATATTTGTTTTTGTGATAAGCATCTAAGATTTCTTGTTTCAACTCATCAATAGCAGGGACACATATTCTTTTTCTTTTCTCCAAATGGCCTTGTTTATTCAACAGAAAGCCTTCCACTGCTTCTCCATTTAATATCTGAGTTTTCTTCTCAAATAGAAATGGATCTTGGTCTTGTAACTTTACAACTTTATTCTTTAATTCTGACCCCAAAGTAACAAAACTTAACTTTCCCATTTCTACATTCTCATTGTATATACTCATATTTTCTACACTTTCACTTTCTACCTCTAAGTCAATCAATAGTGATAAAGTGTTAAACTCTTCTATCATTAACCTAGCTACATTAGCATGTCGTCTACTTAAAGCATCTGCTACTTTAATAGCTTTGCCAGGGGTGTACAATATTTCAAAATCATATGAGGCTAGGAGTTCAATCCACCTTTGCTGCCTCATGTTTAATTCTTTTTGTGAAAACAAATATTTAAGTGACTTATGGTCAGTGTAAACTTCAAACTTTGCCCCCAACAAATAGTGTCTCCATAATTTAAGAGCATACACTATAGCAGCCAATTCAAGGTCATGTGCAGCATACCTTACCTCCCTGGGTTTCAACTGTCTAGAGGCATAAGCTATCACTTGGTGTTGTTGCATCAATACTGCCCCAAGCCCTTGTCCACTTGCATCAGTATATATCACTAAATTTTCATTCCCCTCAGGTACTTTCAGTATTGGAGCTTGTATCAGTGCTTCTTTTAACCTCCCAAAAGCTTTCTCACACTGCTCAGTCCAAGCAAATACCTGATTCTTCCTAGTCAATCTGGTTAATGGGATTGAAATCTTTGAAAAATCTTTTATAAACCTTCTGCAGTACCCAGCCATTCCCATAAATGACCTAACCTCTGTGACATTAGTAGGCCTTTTCCAAGCTTGAACTGCAATTACTTTATTGGGATCTACAGATATACCTTCTTCTGATACCACATGTCCTAAAAAAATTTACTTCCTTTTGCCAAAAAGTGCATTTTGAAAATTTTGCCTTCAAATTTTCTTGCCTCAGTTTATGAAGTACTATATGCAAATGATTCTCATGCTCCTCAACTGACTTAGAATAAATTAGTATATCATTAATAAATATCAATATAAATTTATCCAGGTATTCTCTAAAAATTCTATTCATCAAATCAACAAAGTAAGAGGGAGCATTTGTCAAACCAAATGGCATTACTAAAAATTCATAAAGTCCATATCTAGTGTTGAAAGCCGTGTATTTAATGCTTTCCTCTTCTACTTTCATTTGATGGAATCCTGAAGCTAAATCAAGTCTAGAGAATATTTTTGCACCACTTAATTGATCAAAGAGATCATCAATTCTTGGTAAGGGGTATTTGTTTTTAACTGTGATTTTATTTAACTCCCTATAATCAATACATAATCTGAGAGATCCATCTTGTTTCTTAACAAAAACCACTGGTGCTCCCCATGATGAGCTACTGGGTCTGATGAAGCCTTATTCTTCTAGTTCGACCAGTTGCTTTTTCAGCTCTATCAATTCCTTAGGCCCCATTCTAGTTGGCCTCTTAACTACTGGGCTAGCCTCTGGAATTAGTTTAATTGAAAACTCTACTGGCCTATGGTTTGGAACTCCCCTAACCTCACCAAACACATCAGTATATTGATTTACTATAGAGATTTCTTCTAATGTGGGCATGGGCTTCTTACTAGACAAAGTAACAAGAGTAGCTATATTTCTGCTCTTGTTTGCCTCACACAGAACAACTACCCTTTTTCCATCAGAAATTTTTATTGATATGGTAGATGTTTCCATATTTATAATAGCCTTATATTTCCTCAACCATTCAACTCCTAGAATAACTCCTATGCCCGGGTATTGCAACACATATAGGTCTGCACTAAACACACATCCCCCTATATTTAATCCCAGTTACATACACATCATACCCAAAACACAGGAACTACCTAAAGGACTTCTAATAAGCAATGGCTTATCAATACTCATACAATTCAATTTTAGTTGTTGTACAATATCATGGGAAATCAAGGAGTGTGTAGCCCCAGTATCATACACTACTACAAAAGGTATTGAGTGAATGAGCAAAGTACCTTCAACTTGGCCATGGTTCTCAACATTTGGTCCCTCAGTTGCTTTACCTTTCCCTTCCAAGGTTCCTACTTTTCCTTGCTTAAAATCTGGACAGTTCCTCCTTATGTGACCCTCCTTTCCACACTGGTGACACTTGAAGGATGCTGGTCTAGGATTGGTGCACCTATTTTTCATATGCCCCTCTTGGCCACAGTTATAACAAGTGATCTTCTTCTTAACTTCAGCAGTCTTGGCGTCTTCTGGTTTCTTGGTGGAAGCTACATCTGTTTTCTTTTTATCATAAGGATGAAACTTACCCTTCCCTTTCTTATTTTGATTATTCTTGAATGCTCTAAAATTTTCTCTGGCTTTATCATGTTGTTCAATGCTTAGAGTCAGATCCAAAACTTGATCAAATGTCCTGTCCTTATATGGCAGCATAGCTCTACTAAGGCTGGCATTCAGTCCTTGAATGTATCTGCCATTTTTAGCTTCTTGAGTTGTGATAAGCACTGCACCATACTTGGCTAGTGATTCAAACTTCTGTGTGTACTCAGTAACACTCATAGTCCCTTGCCTTAATTTAATAAATTCTTCTAGTAAAGATTCCTTGGTTGATGCTGGGACAAATCTACCTTCTAGAATTGCCTTAAATTGATCCCATGTCACTTCTCCTTTAGGTCTTCTAGCTATGATAACCTCCCACCAGTCCAAAGCCGCTCCTCTCAATTGTCTGGATGCTATTTTCCTTTTCATTTGGTCTTCAACTTGCATATCTGTAAAAATCCTGTCCAAAATTCTGAGCCAATTTTGAACTCCCATGATCCCTTCTGTTCCATCAAAAGTTTTGCCCCCAAGATTGGTAAAGGTCTTGAGTAGTTTGGAAAGCTCCACATGTGGATTTTCTTGCCTATTGCCTACCCCTTCCCTTATAGCTCTCATGAATTCTTGCATATTCACCATTGGTGGTTCACTTGATCCTACCTCTTGTTGTCTGGGTCTTACCATGATTCGATGGATATGACACTTGGGTTAGTCCATTTTTGTTTATTTTCTATAAATTAACTCATTTAATTTATCTCTATCCAATCCTAGTAATTATTATTAGTATAAGTATTAATTAAAACAAGGCATCCAAAGCAGTCAACACACCATACATCCAATGCAAACAAGTTCATACAACATTTTTGCTATGTTATTTAACAACATAGCTCTGATACCAAAAGAGATGACCCACTTTCTTTTCCTAAAATTCAGAGAATATTTTTTTTTAGAATTAATCACAATGGTCACCTAGCCAAGAGAATATCATTCTCTGGTTCACCTTCTAACCTAGATCTTAAAACCAATATAAAAATATTGTTATGTTCAAAATATCTCAACTTACATATGTGAAGATATGTAAATTGTTTATACTTGAATCAGAGAACACATGTTTGGAAGCAGAAATTTTTATTTGTACATTCCTAATATCATTTCCATATGAACTATACTCTTGTATTTGTATGTGTATGTGCATGATCCTATGCATATGTATGTACTGAAAAATGTTTAGTGCCTAACTCTTTTCTTTCTCCTTTTTTTAACTGTTAACTTAGAGATGATTTATTCTACCTTTTATTTGAGTCATTGAATTCCCCTGCAAATTAAGTTTTAAAGCATTTCAATGTATTTGAACCCCGGGCTTAGTGAAATGGTCAAGTTAGCCTTATTTCCTTTACAACTATTCTAAAGTAATATACATGCAATTCTGGGTACTTTTTCTTTCAAGTGACTCAATGTTATTATTTGCCAAACTTTTACCTAATCTTTGTAAACATGAACTTCTTATAGCAATTACTAGGTTGTTCTTTCAATCTATGCCTGCTCACAATCTCAGATTTTTATTTATACTACATTTTCTTTTAGAATTCTCGAAGTTGAACAAAGAAACTACATTGCCCAGTAACCATTTTGAAAAACAACTTGCCAGTTTCTACTGAATTACAATTTTAAGTTTCAAAACATACAAAATAGGAAATGTCAATACATAGTTTCTTTCCAAACAACATAACCAACATATTATAACATAAATTCAACTTAAACTTCTACTTTAATATTAGTAAATTTGTAACTATTGCATCCAATTCCTTAAGCAGCCAACCCATCCAAAGCTTGATCAATGAAATGCCTATTTACCTGCATAATCACTATGGGCTGCCTCATAAAATATGAGACACCCAATAGTGCATCAACACACATGGGTCAGACTAATGTCTGGTATGAGTAATCTAATTGGAAACATAATTTTCATATAGTTTTTTTTTCATATTCAAATAACTTTAAGATAAATAAAGGAATGCAATATTACTCTTATACTCATTTATGTGCAACCTGGGCATGCACAACAAAATGATATGTAATTCAATGATTTATTGCAGAGAAAAAAAACATAGAATTCATCCATAGAATATCCTAAAACAGTCAACACAATCATCAATTAAATCATCATTCTTCATCTATAGATTTTCTGGCCTTCAGGGATTTTCCCAAGCCTTCATATGAACCTATTTCAAATGTTCAATATCAAATAGGTTATGGTCTTTAGCTACTTTCTCTTTTTAAACACACACTGCCTGGGACATTTCTCTGTTAACCCAGCACACTCAGGCCCCTGGGTATAAACATACCATGTGTGAGCTTGCAATGTATACCTTGCCAAGCTATATCTTGTAGCCCTAAGATCCAAAATCCTTAGTTAAATTACTAAGTGTCACTACCCTTTAGTGTTAATTTCCTCTCTGTATCTCATGTTTCAAGCAGTGAATAAAACATTCAGTCACAGGCATACATCCAAAGATTAACAAGACATATTTTCATGAACAAGAACTTCATCATAACAATAGAGGTGATTTCTTACACATATTATTTTTCTATGGGCTTCAATAGATCCCAATGCAAACATATGGTCATAGATAATTTTCTGTTTTTTTTCCTTTTCTACCTCTCATTCAGTCAGATCCATGTAGATCAAATCTGACTAAATCACAAGTATAAGATTTATTGGATAGTTCATAAATGTAGAGGCTCAGCACATGTATACATTGCACCTCTATATTTTTCCTTTTTCATAAAATTTTCTCTGTTAATATGAGACCTAAGCAAACCCACAATGTTGCAGCCCCATATCCTTTCTCATTTTTAGACCATATATCCATATTAAGCATCCTGGGTTTTAAACTAATAAATGTATAAAGAAAACCCATATTAATTGCTTCACCTCTAAAGTTAAATTATAACACAGAAAAACCTATCTAAACATTAGATTCATGGCTCTTTCATACTGAGTAAATCAATATAAAGAGGTTTCCATTAAAACAGATCATAAAACAAGTCAAAGTTACTAAATCATAAAATGAATCTAGCTTGCAAACAAATGAAATATGAATTTTAGTTAGGCTGCCTCAATATTCAGGACTTATTGCAATATTTCCAGTGAGATTACTCACCTTAATCCCCTTTTCTTTTTCCTAAGCTTTTCTTTTTCTTCCTTTGATCTTCTGCCTTGTTCCTACTCTAACGACTGGTGTTCCACGTTTCTTTTCTAACTTCTGTTATATGTATATTTATTTTTCTTTTATGAGGCAGAGCAATATATATATAAAAAAAATCTTACTACACCAGGTCTTCTTATATAAAATCTGGCTGCTACTAGGGTTTAAGGAAATTACCCAATGTCAATTTTACCCCACCAACTATGATCTACCTCTCATTCTACTTTTTAGAGAAAATGGGTAAGTAGTCCTGGCATTTTTTTTTCCAGAAAATATACCTCATTACCCCGGTCATGTTATTTGCATGATTTCTGTTTTCTAAAGCAAAAAGGAATTTCTAAAAATGGATAAAGTGTTTGTTCAAAAGCTCATACCATTTTCATGTAATGTTAATTTTTATTTCAACAAGCATTTGTTTGGTGCACATGTATATTACAGGTATGTCTATTCTGGCCTAAGTCTTTCTTTTTTTAGAACTTGATCATTTCTGCCTACATATATATTTGTAATTTATTTATCCTATCATATTTATCAACTGTTGCCTATTTTATCACACAGAAAACTGTGTGCATGTTTGTGCATTGTCTTGTGCACATGTACATGTTTTTTTTAAACTATGCATCTGCAAATCAGTTTCCTATCTCTATCTTTTCAATGCAATTTCAAACAAATACAAACTAAATTAAATCATGAAATTACTCACAAAATCAGGGTTATCACAAGTCCGTTCCGGGATCGAACGGAACCGAAGGCACTTCTAAAGAAGCCCTTGCAATCCGGATATTCACTAATCACGTCCGTACTTCCCATCACAAAAAGAGTGATATAAATCTCTATACCGGAGCAACTCGGTGCAGAGACATTCGACAGGTTGTCCTTTCATTTTCGAAAATATCCGGTCTTCACCACCGGTCTTCAATACGATCCATATCGTCGTATCACTAATTCGGAATGGGTTATATGACACAAAGGTCTTTTCCCGGCTAACCCGAATAGTGAGCGTTTGTTTTAAAAACAAATCAAGTGCCATTTCAAAGGCAAATATTGATAGTTGGTTATTTAACTATCAAAAAACATCCACAACAAACATCCAATTTAAATAATTTTTCCCAAATTATTAAATTTCAAATATCTTTGCAAGATATATAATTTCCACACTTTCACATTTGAAAACCAATTTCAAATCATATTTTCACACTTTACATTTGAAAACCAATTTCAAATCATATTTTCACACTTCATATTTAAAAACCAATTTCAAATCACAAAATGGTTCATTTAAACCGATTAAATAAATCCTTATCGATTTATTTCAAATTTACATTCCAAATCTGTAAATTTATTTCCACACTTAAAAATAAATCAATGTTTATTTTTAAACAAATTTCCCTTTCCTTAATAAATTCCATTGTGAATTTAAATTTCCAAACATCCATTTTTAACTCCAAATCAACTTTCAAATTGATTTCCAAATTTGTTTCAAAACCCAAATTGATTTTCCAAACATTTATTTTAAACATCGAATCGATTACAAATTTATTTCAAAATTTACTTCACACCAAATCCGTTACAAATTGATTTCAAAAAAAATTCATTTTAACAGAAATCAATTTGCTCATTCAATCATCAAATAAATTTTCATATCGATTTCCCAAAGATTTATTTTCAAATACTAAATCAATTATAAATTGATTTCTAGAAATTAATCACCTTTTAAAATAAATTCATTTATCTCTTCCAAACCATTTTAAATTCCATTTTAAATAAATTTTCCAACTTTCGAATAATACTATTCAAAATCCATTTATAAAAATACTTTACCATATTTTAGAAATAATTCGATAAGATTTCGAAAATCAACTTTATACTTTAAAATCCTTTCTTTTAAATTCACCCAATTCTTTCAAAAGAATTTACTTCAAGTTTCCAATTTTAATTTCAAAAATCCAATTTATTCATTTCTGGTATCCAACGATACCAAAAATATATTCGGCTAAATTATAGCCTTCGACGAATTCAATCACAGATATAATCATTCACATATTATAAATAAATAATCACATGGCGATTATAAATAAATCAACACACAACATTGAAATAAATTCAAATGTTTAGGGAATCCAGTTGGATCCCTCCAACCTGTTTCCCTGCATCCACAGATGTTAGCACAATACCAATTTCACTTCAATGTGAAATTATCGCGGTATATGGGATTTATAAATATTATCCGCTATTATGCGGCGCAATATGGTCTCATCCGCTATACAATGCGGGAAATCAACAACTCCAATATATACATATTCCAATATATATATATATTGCTATTTACATAAATAATACCAATTCCACTTCAATGTGAAATTATCGTGGTATATGTTTTTAATAAATAACCTCCGCTTAATATACGGCGTATAGGGTCTATTTAACACAATAGATAACAATTTATCATCCAATCGTCACAATCAACACTATCAACAATTTTAAATCTAACTATTTAAAATTTAAATTGAAACGAAAATATTCGAGTGAGTGAGAAGTTCTCACCTTGATTTTAAAACGGTTGCAGCGTTATTTCGGATAAAATTAAACAGACGTTTAATTTTACTCAAAATTTTCACTGACTCCAATTGACTTCAATCCAGCTCCATTGCGTAGTGCTCAACATTACGATTCCAACGCAAAAATTTTCGTCCAAAACGGACCTCGTATGAAGAAGTTATGATATTTTGAAGTTAATACGAATTTATATAATATAAATTTACACACACTTTTTTTTTCAAACCCTACTTTCAATCTCGGCCCTCCATTTTCTCTACTTCAAATTTGAACCACCCTCTACTTCTTCTTCCTCCCCATGTTTTATACGTACACCACAAACCCATAGCCGCCATACATCTTCAATTTATCGAGCCACCATCGTCAACTTTCACGTCGATCAAGCAGCGCCACTTCGAAGCCCATCACAAAGGCTACCTTCGGCCTGAGTATGGTGAGGCTCGGCCTCCCCCAGCTCATGAAAAACGTGCACAACAGCCTGATGAACGCGAGCCCCTAGCCTCCACGTCCAGCCTCCAATTTCGATCTCCACCGTTGGACTTACTCGTCTCGACGAGATCTAACACTTTGTAGTTGGAGGTTTTTCCTAATAATCGATGGATTGTGAGATATTGGAGGAGAAAAGTGAATGATTTCTGGCCATAGAAATGAAGGTGGCAGCTGGGCATTGAAAATTAGGGTTAGGGTTTTTGTTTTTACAAATTGAAGATGTGAGGTCCTTATATAGAAATTCGACGAAAACACTATTCATCCAAAATTTTCCGAACTCCAAATCGAGCGTGCCGGCTGGCGCTTCTAAGGTTTACCCTACGTTCCGAACACAATGGAACGTGTTTCGGGAGCTAATTCGGTCATATGTGCGAGTTCCGGAAATAAACGATCAAATTTAAATTAAACTGATTTCGATGCGTTTTGGCTTGCCTCGGACAAACCGTAAATCTGATTGACACGAAATTTGAAACCATACAATAATATCACATTACGGATCCGATGAAACTAGTTTCGTCAAAATCCGAGACTGTTTGTAAAATGACTATTTTAACTCGCCAAATAAATATTAAAACAAATTTCGATGTGTTTCGAGCTGCCACGGTCAAACGACAACTCCGATTGCTACGAAAATTGAAATCCGATAATAACAAACTATTACGGATCCAATGGAACTAGTTTCGTCCAATTCTAAGACTGTTCGAAAAATGGCTAATTTCACTAGTCGATTTAATATTAAAATATTCAATTTTCACAAATTAACTCTTAATTCAATTTTAAAAGTTCTATAACATCACTATAACTTCAATATAATTCATTATAACTTTATAAATCATTTTTAACCATATTTAATCCAATTTTCAATTATTTCTGGAATTTCAAATTTTAAATTTATCGATTTAATTATCCAATTAAATCCAGATGTTCGAAAAATAAATTATTCGATTTATTAATTTCACTTATTAATATTTAAAATCAATTAAATATTCGAATTTTAATTGACATAAATTCTGGGTCGTTACAAAAAACATAATTAATGGAAATTTAACAACCGATTTGAGAAACCTTATCAAATGAAATTACTTCCACCATAAAGACTGACCATAGTGTGTGTAGATTTCTTTGTCTAATCAGCCATCGGAAAGCCAATTCGAGAAGACACAACATAATTGAGATATTTGGTGAAAGAGAGGAACAGAAATAGCTAAGGCGAAGAATAAAATGAGGGAAGTAAAACGTGAGAAAACAACTTCCCATGATTTAAAACAGTTTGGATCTGTTAAACTTTAAACGGAGTTAGTAATTTTGATTGTTAGGGGATGACATGTCAATAAGTATACCATCTGATATATATTTTGTAGTTAAATCCCAACCGTCCTTTGTCTTTCAGTTACCTTGGTGTTAAATACCAGGAAATTTGTTATATAGACAAGTGGAATCCCGTGCGATGCACGGGTGCTTAGATTAATGAGCATTATAGTTGGTAGGCCTGAATAGGTGGGCTGAATATATTTGATGGAGTAATATTTAAAATATAAGCTAGTTTATGCCCGTAACATTGTTAAAGTGGAAGTGAAATTTCACGTTTGATGCTGAAGTTGCGTTTATTAGGTTGTTTATGTTCTGAACTTCATTTATCTAATTTAAATATATATTTTCCAATGGAAGATGACCATTTGGACCTGGTAAGCAATATCATGGAGAAACAATTGTTTAAATTTGGTGCTGTAACATTTTTATTTAATGAAGAAAGAATTTGTAGATATTGTCATTCTAAGAGGTAATATTTCCATCTTAATTTAATATTATGTCACATTCATTTTATTATCATGTAAGTTAGCGATTCTTATTTGATATGTTACATTGGAATTAAGTGGACAAACGCAATTCTTCAATAATGTTTGCGCGTGTGTAGCTATTATTTTTGTTCATTATTGAAAGAGTAGAACACGTGTTTAAGTAAATAAGAATTAAAACTTAATCAACAGACAAACAATATATGAAGTATTGTTAAATAGACTTTGCATTGCAACATCAAACCAATGTCACTGCTAGCGGTTAATTATTTTCATTATTGAAATCATTCAAGTAATTGAGCACTAAAACTTGCTTTATCAACAAACCAACATGATATGAAGTAAGGTCACGTAGATTTTGCATTACAACGTCATATCACATTAGTACAGTGGCCCCTTTCATACACAGTAATGAATATTGAGTACAAACAATAGTTTATTACATTATAGGTTCATAGTAGCATAATAGTTTAGAATGAGTGGTTGGAGAACAACCTTTTCACCACGTGTAGTTGTCGATCAAAACTTCCACCTTCCAATGACCTGCTCTTAGTGCCAACTGCAAATTTGAATGTAGAGAAAGTAAAAGGATAGTGTTGATGTACACTCTAATTTGTTTTGGCTTCCAACTCTTTTGGGTAGATTTGTCGATCCTTGAAAATTAAATGTATCATTTTAATCTTTATGTATGAGTTCAGCATATTTTCACTAATCTATATAACAAAAGGGTACCTTATTACCGAGAACAATAACATTAACTCCATATTTGTTTAGAATATCAACCACATTTGCCACAGCTTCATCCCCTTCCTCCCACAGATTACCTTTAATAATGAGGTTGTTAAAAAATCTTGCTACTGGGTGTCATACGTCTGGTAACCCAGCCGTAGCTTTTTGGGATATTGAAGAAAGTGGGTAGTTATTTTGGTAGTGGAGATTCGAATTTTTTGTTAAGTGGGTATGATGTTTGTATACAATATTTGAATACACTTTAGGACGGCAGTAGTATATACCAACGAACCTATATTAAAAAGTACAAAATTTACAAATCAATATAAATACCGTGTTGCTGTTTTTAATACCATTTTAATTAGTGAAAATTAGGCCCACATCCTTGTAATTAAACTTAGTCCGCGTAAACTCCTCCCGTTTGAAAACATATATTTCCGATCCCTCTTTTTATTTCTGGCTAAATTTATTCCATAAATACCCCTGTTTACATGCCGCGCTAATTTTAATGGTGGTTTTGATTTCGATTGCAAGTTTTTAATTCTGATTCAGTTCGATCATTGTTTTAAGATATTATTGCGGATTCATGGCTTTATCTTCTTTCAGGTAAAATATTATTAGGATTTGTAATCGATTTTGCGATATTCGTTTATAATTTTGTTATTTCTGTTTCGTTAGGTTTTTTTAGTTTACAGTAAATGAAAATTACAACTATTCTATTGTTTATTTTATCAGAAAAATTAATGCGTGTGTATAGGGTACTGTTCGATGATATATTTTTTTAGCTTTGATTAAGTTCAGATTTGTCTGGAATTAGTGTAGGTATTTTACAGACTTGTCCGCAAATAATTTGAATATGTATGGTGAAACTGGTACAAATTACTAATAGTTGCTGATTTATCTACAATTTTTTACAATTATTGCATACATATCAGCAAGTAATGTTCATATTTCACTGTATTTGATTAAGCTCATACTTCTGCTTATTTATCTGCTTTTTTTTAGAAATATTGCTTACATATCAGCAAATGATATTGCTTACGTATAAGAATATTTTTTTATGTGCTAATTTATCTGCAATTTTTAATAATTATTGCTTACATATCAGCATATAATATATACATCCTATGTTATTTATTTATTTTTTTATAATTGTAATTATGTTTTTTTAAAATTAAAGTGTTCCTGGTGATGCTGGAGTGCTTGTGCTGTTGAAGTTTGGATATGATAGCTTTTCGTTACGTCTTCAATTTGATAGTTCGGTTGTTATGTTGAGAAGTGCTATTTGTGGTAAATGGACAGAATTGAGTTCATTGTCATTTGAATTATACTACGTTAGAGATGGATTGAGAAGGAATATTGAAACTAATTTTGATCTTCAATCTATTTTGTTGTTGGCTGCTCATAACCGTGAGGATTACTTTGTTATTTTTGTTGATGTTGTTCCTGCTAGTTTTTCAGCTACCAATATTAGATCAGATGTTGTTTCTTGTAGCAGTGATTCCTCATTTGTTAGTACTGGTGATTCTAATATTCAATTCAGGCAGTTATTGAGAAATGATTCCAACCAATCTGTTTTTATGGGTGTTGGTCAACAATTTCTAGGGGGTGTTACTGAATTTAGGCTCAATTTGATGATATATAGTATCAAGACTGGGTATAAGCTTGATTTGGTTAAGAATGATAAGGAAAGAGTTACGGCTATTAGTTCTCGAACAAAATGTACTTTCAGAATTCATGCTTCTGTTAAGTTTAATCTTCCTGGCTATTTTGTTATAAAGAGGTTTCATCCTGAACATACTTGTGGTGCTGGAATTCATGATATTAATGATCCTCCTGTTTCAAGTAAATTGATTAAGTTGTTGGTTTATGATCATATTCAAGCTAATCCGTTAATGAAGACAATGGACATTATTAACCTATTTCAAACTGAGTATAATATCATTTTGAAGTATTATTTTGCTTATAGTGGGAAGAGATTGGCTTTAGAAGATTTACATGGAAGTGATATGATGTCTTATCACCATTTGAAGTCTTTTTATGATGATGTAATCGAAAGTAATCCTGGTAGTAAAGTAGTTTTGGAGTGTAACCATGATACTCATCAATTTGAGAGGGTTTTCATTGGATTTGAAGCTTGTGCACATGGTTTTCAATTTTGTCGGCCTTTAATATTTGTTGATGCTACTTTTATGAAGGGTAGAGCTCAAGGTTGTTTGATGGCTGCTACTGGTAAAAATGGCAATGAAGGTATGTTGTAGATTAATTTATAATTGCATTAATATCTGCAATAATTATTATATGTTGCTGCAATAACAATATTTATTAAGAAGAAAAAAAATATTTTACTTATAGAAATCATTGCGGAAATCGAAGCAATTTTACATAAAAAATTGGTGAAAAGTATGCAATCCTTTTGAATTAGTGAAAAATTGTTGTGTAGTAATATTTGGTAATAGTTGTAGTTTTGTCTGCACCTTTTCAATATAAGTGAATAGTATTAAGCAATTTGTTCAGTTATTTATATATTTATTATTTTATCAGGTTTTTTTCGTATAGCAGTTGCAATTGTGTCTGGTGAAGATGAAAATAATTGGATTTGGTATTGTGAACAGCTTAAAGATTTTTTGAAAGATGATAGTAGAAAGTTTGTTTTCATTTCTGACCGTCATCCTGGTATTCTTGTTGCTATTCCCAAAGTGTTTCCAAATTCAGTTCATGGTTCCTGTTTTTATCATTTAAACAATAATTTAAAAGTAGCTTTAAAGTCTGAATTTTCCAAATCAAAAAAGAAATGGTTGATAGATTTGTTTGGACGTGTTGCATATGCTTCTAATTTGGATGATTTCAATTTTGCATTGAAGAATTTTAAAGATGCTGGTGGTTCTACTGTGGCAAACTTTTTGAATGGAATTCCCTTTGAGAAGTTTACTAATGTTTTTTCCCTGCTTGTCGTTATGGTGAAATGTCTTCAAATTGTTCAGAGAGTTTCAATAAATGGATTTTGGACGAAAGACATTTACCAATCACTGCATGCTTGGATAGTATTAGAGTTAAGTTGATGAAGTTAATTTCTGATCGTCGAGAACTTGCTAATAGTTGGAATAGTGTTGTTTGTCCAGTGAATGAAAATCGGTTGAAAAGTCTTCATTTGGAAGGAGCTTCATTGTTTGTTATAAAATCAAGTGATCATGTGTTTGAAGTTCATTCTCATGTTCATCAATCTGTTGATTTAAATAATCGGACTTGTTCTTGTAATTTGTGGCAAATTTATGGTTTTCCTTGTGCTCATGCTGTTAGATGTATTTTGAGTTGTGGAATGTTAAATGTTTGTGATTACATTGAAGATTATTTCAAAGTTGTTTATTTTCGATCGGCATATTCTCATCCAATCAATCCTATTATAAACTTTGTGAAAGAAGATGTTTTGATTGAAGATATGGTTGTAGCACCTCCTAAAGGTAGAAGAATGCCTGGTCGACCATCAGCATTTAAGAGGATAAAATCTGCTTGTGAAATTTCAAAGACTATTAGATGCAGTATATGCAAGAAGTTAGGTCATAATAAAAGGATTTGTTCAGTGAAACACATGTAGTCTTTTCTTTTATTTAGGAAAGCTAAAATGTATGGAGTTGAGTTTATGTTTTTCTTATTCATTTTAATTGTATTTTCTCTGTCCTTAGGTTGGATGTTTAATGTCTTTAATGTATTAATCATGGTATGCTTTCGATTAACCATTGTTGCAGTATTTTCTGCAATTATTACTATTAATTGCACATATTTCTGGAGTTTTTTTGAATATTTGTTTACTTTTTATACCCCTTTTGTGAATACTGCTTTTTATATGAAGATGACATTTGTGTAATTGGTTGGCACAAAATAAATAAGATGTATCCATAAGTATGTGCAATTTTTGTTAATAAATATGGAGGTATCAGGAATTATCTATTTCTTATGCTGACATTTCTGAAATTATCTGGTTCAAGAAATTCGAATATCTAAAAATTTGTGGAGATATCTGTAGATATATGGTTTTATTGCTGACATTTCTGCAACTATTTGGTGAAGAATTTCCAATAGCTAAATATTTTTGGAGATATCTGCAGATATGTGCTTCTTTTGCTGACATTTGTGAAATTATTATGAGTAAGAATTTGGAAAAAATAAATATTTATTGAGATATCTGCAGAAATATGCTTTTATTGCTGACATTTCTGCAATTCTTAAGAGCAAGTATTTAATAACCAATAAATTTGTCGAGATAACTGCAGATATGTGCTTTCGTTGTTGAATACAATTGTAAGAATTTTTTTGGTAATAAACTATAATATTGTGTTAACACAGTAATATTGTCTTTCAACTACATAAGTTTAGCAAAATATGTACATACATTTCAGTATTCTTACAGAAAACATTACAGTTTGATACATCCCTCAAATATTTTGGTTTGCTTCAGAAAGTAAAAACTTTTGTGTCAAGCTTTCTTCTAAGCTCCAACTATAAGGTTTGCAAGAAAGAATTTGATGTGCTAGTTCAGCTCTTTGTAAATCCATAGCTTCATATGAGAATTCAGGGTCTTCATTGTTGATTTCTTTATCTTCACTTCTTTGTTTCATAATGTTCATTACAAACATGCCACAGTCAACTCTGCAATGATTGACAAATATTACATAATTATTAGAAGAAATTTTCTATGATATGGAAATATATGTACATTTTTTTGTTTTGTACTTACGTATCAGAACTTTGTTGTGGGCTGTTAGCAAAAGTGACTTGCTTTGATGGTTCATGCTCTGCTTTTTCCAATTTCTTTAGTAAGGCAGTGACATAAACTCTCTGTAAAAAAACAAAGATTTTGTTAAACCGTTTACTTTTCTTTGATTTATTCATTTTTTAATTTACATACCAGCTTTCTTGCTGCCTTCTGATGTTCTCCTTCGTGCCGTGGTTTTATGGAATCGTAGTGAATCCATATTCTATCTTGTTTAATAAACTCCAACAGTGTAAAATGTGATTTTTGGTGGATAGGGAAGAACATTTTATTACAGTTTGTAAAATTTTGAGCTACTACATTATCGATTAGGGCTTGTGTTACATTCTTTGAATTTCTCAGTAGAAATGTTGTAGGAGAATACATTAGACAATTGAATTTATGAACATTTAAACAAATTCTTCAGTAGAAGATTATAAAACTTACAGTAGCGTAAACTTCAAAGTACAAGTTTTCTGGATGAACTTTACGCAATTCATGTGAATACCAGTCAATGATCTACAAATATTATTATAAGGAAATAGTGATAGTATATTTGTTGACAGAAGACTATAATATGATTAGCAGAAAAAACAAAAAGTTCTTGAAATTTTTGCATAAAAAACAACAAGTTTGATTAAATGTTGCTGAAAAATCTACAGATAAATGTAATTGTTTTGAATAAATGGAATTTTACTGACAAAACAATAAGTTTAAAGAAATATTGTTGATAAATATGCAAATAAATGGAGTTATTGCGGATAAATGTGTTTTTGCAGATAAAACAGCAAGTCCAATTAAATTTTGCTGATAAATTTGCAAATAAATGGACTTTTTAGTAAAGTTCTACCTGGCCATCAAGAAATCTTCCTATAATTAGTTCACCAAGTGATGTTCCAGTTACAATTATGTCATCGTCTCCATTTAAGTATGCCTTTTTGCTGTGATATAATGATCAATATTAGTAAATGTTTGCGTTTTTCAAATATTTTCTGATATGTCACCAGGAAATTTAAATAATTACTTTTAGTTAAGCAATTATTGGTATACTTGGCTACTAAAAGAATTATACAGTTTTACCTGAGGTCGGAGTTGTTAAAGAAGTCCTCAAGCAGCTTGATTTTTTCTTCAGATAGACTTCGTACATTTGACCTCCTTCTGACATTTATTTTTGTACTGGTAGATAATTCTTTTGATCTAGGTTCAGATTCATACTCTTCAACTATTATTGGTAAGATTTCTACTTGCTGTTGTGCCTTTTTGCTTTCTTTTCTGTAACGACCCGACTTCCTATGCCCAGAAAGTCGCATCATTATGAAGAAAGAAAGGGGTAGAAAATAGAAAAGAAGAGAAGAAAGAAAGAAACAACAACAACGATCTCACAGCGGAACGAATAAATTATATTAATAACATAAACTATTACATAGTATACAACACCTATCAGAGTTTACACAACTATACAACACATACTAGACAGTTATAAAACATCTGTCTAGATATTACAACTCAAATACAATACAAGACTCTAACACAGATATCAACACAGCGGAATACTATATCTACGAACGCCGAAGCCTCCTGCTCCATTGCTCCTCCACAATTCGTCAAAGCTAAACCTGAATCCCTTGGCTACTCGTAAAAATTTGAGTACCCAAGAGTTTATAAAACAGAAATAAACACTTGGGTCAGACATGGGTCTGGTGTGAGTAAACGGGTTAAAATTGTTTAACTTCAAAACCTTTTGAAAACAAAGGTATCACGTAAGACTTCCCACACATAAACATGGAAAAGTTTTTACCTTACGCTAACCAAAACATTTGATAGGAAATCTGATTGTATTATAATAGGGTCTAGGGTTTTCAAGTAAAATACAGAAATAGCTGAAATGCTTACATCTCACATTCCAACATAGTTGGGCACAACTAATACGTACGGCACTTATTGGAGTTTGGATTCCATACAATGGCAGGGCTACTGGGGTACCGCCCGTCACAGTACGTGGCCTAGATCACCGTACCGAGGAGTACGCCCGCTCCCCTGCAACACAAAGCCGGAACCATCCCTTACTGGATAATTCCGAACAAGATAATCCCGTGGTTGGCGCGACCAACCACACACTAAGCCGAATAAAAGAAAAGGGACCTCTAGACAGGGATCTATCTTGCTCTCAGTGGGTGCTACCCACGAAGCCTTGCTGCACCTCCCCTGTTTTAGCCATTCCCGGTTGATGAGGCTTGAGGTTACGATTACCTTTAATCAGAACATATCACTTAGAATGCTCATCGTCCGCCTGACGATGTGCTGAAAGCATTCAATCCATACAAGTTCGTTCCGGGTTTGAACGAAACCGAAGGCATTATCTCGTTACACTCGTTTTGGAATCACCCTCAGAGTTAACGACAATAACCCTTGCACTCTGAATCTTCATCTTCACTTGAGATTCACGACCTATCGTTAATTTGGATCGATGTGGTATTCGGGTCTCCAGACCTGGAATACCGGTATACGGAAACCCGATCCCGGTCTCATCGAAATCCAAAACGTATCTTTTAAGGCCAAGTTGTTTAAAGGTTTAAACAATTTAACTTATCTATATTCATACAGATAGATAATTCACAATTCACAACTGATAATCACATTATCAATTAAACAGATGATTCATAACCAAATAGGTAATCCATATCAACATCACAATAGTTAATCTATATTACCATCATAATGCAACGAAGCATTCATATCACACCACATTACTTATCTCATTTCTGAGATTACATCCATTCGAGACAATCAATGTCATCCATTCATACATAAGCAATGATTTACTTAATCACAACATAATTAATTTAAAATGAATTAAATTAACTATCTCTATCTTTAATTAATTTAAAGTGAATTAAATTAATTACTTTATTCAAATTAATTTAAAATAAATTAAATTAATTACTTCATCATAAATCTTACTTATATAATCATTAATTAATTACCAATAAATTAATTAATCTTTCTCTAATTATCCACTTTAATTAATTACCTTGATTAATTATACTTTAATTACATTTAAGTAATTAACCTTAATTAATTTCACAAATTAATTATACTTAACCAAATACAGTAATTAACCTTTAATTACTATCATTAATTTCAATAATTAATGAACCTTCATTAATTAATTAACTATAATTAATTATATTAATCCTTAATTAATTACAATTAATTAATCATACTTAAATTAATTACTTTTATTAATCAACCTTGATTAATTCATTAAATAATTCTTATTAATTAATTAACCTTTTAATTAATTAAATAATTAATTTTAATCAACCACTTCATTCATTAATTAGTCTTAATTAATCATAATCAGTAATTAAGAATTTGTAATTACTTATCTTAATTAATTACTTCTTAATTATTTATATTAACCTTGATTAATTAATCTAATTAATTATTCTTTAATTACTTCATTAAGTAATTATTAATCAATTTCATTAATAAATAATCCTTAATTAATTACTTTATTAATTAATTGCTTTTAAATTAATTACACTTAGTAATTAATCTTAAATTAAACACATTTATTTATCACATTAATTAATTTACTTAAGTAATTAACTCTTAATTACTTATATAAGTAATTATCTTCTAATTACTTCATTAATTGATCTCTCTTAACTAATTATCTTAAACAAGTAATTAATCTCGTTATTAATTAATTCTTTAATTGATAACATTAAGTGATTACCCATTAATCACCTCAGCTAATTTCTCCCCTGAGTAATTTACTCCTCCTAATTACTTTAAGTAATTATCCATTAATTACTTCATTAATTAATTACTCACTTAATTATAAATTGATTATCTTAAATTAATTAAGCTAATTAATTAATCTAAAATTAATTACCTTAATTTATTAATCAATTTATTAATTCCTCAATCTCTAATTCATTTATTTATTAATTACATTCATTAATCAATTACTTTATTAAGTAAATATATTTTAATTACAAATAGCAATTAACTTTTAATTAAATTTATTTATTTATCCTTAATTAAACTCAAATTATTTACTTTATTAAAACCAAATTTAGAAATCACCTTTGAAATATAATTTATTTTAATCAAAGTAATTCAAACATTTAATTTTTAATATACTTGAAATCTTTGAAACAAAAACATTTCAAACATGTTTAATCCAATTAAACAATTATTTATCTAAAACTTGTTTTTAATACTTAAAAACTTGTTCATACCTTAAATTTTAAAACCCAGATATGAGTTGCTTTAAAATTTCAAAACCTGGTTACTTAAATAAACAACCCGAGTAACTCACTTAAATTTCCCGAGTAAAACCCAAAACCACACGATTTTGCCCCGAGTCACTCGCGACTTCACCTACTCCGAGTCTTCCACGCGATATTCACGAGAGCTTCCCGAGTTTCTTCCTTCTTCCCCAACTCTCGAACTCCTATACACCCAAACGTGTACACGTACACGTGCACACTTAATCTGAACGCCTCCGACCATCCAACTGATCGTCGACCAACCCCAAACGACCTCGACAACTACTACCTCAACCCAGAAACAAAAATGCCAATTCAAACTGAAGTTCGACCTATTGCTCGAAAAACTGCAGAAGCTCGATCCACCAATCCCCTCGCCTCTGATGATCGCCACCACCGGAACCCCCGCAGCTTCGTCCAGAACAGCGTCACTTCACCATGCTTCGATCCTACCCTATGCGATCGAGTCCGGTCTCCCCACGGCGACGCAACCTCCTCGAATACGTTGTCAACCCAATCTGTCGACTAAACCCTACTCCGACATTCCCTGACCACCACGGCCATCTTAAAATCACCAGTCCATTTTTCCTCTGACCACCGTCTTTCCAGCTACCTCTGACAACAAGCCCAGCCTCTAACATTTCGTCGATCGACGAAAATCAACGAAAATACCAATTCCGATCATCTCACAAGTCCTCAATAATTTCAATGTTAAAAATCATGATTCGATTATCTAAATTCATTATTTTCTACTACGCATCAGGTTCCATAATCAAAAATTGAAATCATCATGATCGATTTTTAACCCATTTTTGATTTTCACTGTAACTATATTATTTTTGAAATAATTTCTTAATATAAACACTTGAATTTATTTTTAAAAATGCAGTTACAATCTTACAATCATTTTTCACTTAAAGATCGAAGCCTAATATCACTTGTATGAAGAGCAATTGAATTTTCCTTTAGAGAAGTTGAGTCTGTAATATAAACAGAGCTTATATATGTACATATTCACAGTCATTCACAGGCATATCAATATATATATACATGCATTCATACCCATACATTCATGCAACATTTTCTACCATATTACTACAAGATTTCATCACATTCATCCAATTATAATAACATTTTTAAAACTGTTTTTAAAAGAAATTTACTCACCTTATTTTGTATGCAGAGCAGAGAAGTTTAAATTCATCCCAGGTACTTGAAATCTGGGTTATTTTAAGTTGCCTTTGATTTGCTTTTGATTGAAAATCCTTTGCATGCTTACAAACTGATGTTGAGCTTTATTTGAATAGCAGGTTGAAGTTGCAGTTTGAATATCAAGTTTCAGGTTGAAGATTGAAAAACTGATGTTGCATTTGCCTTTGATTTCTTTGATTTGAAAACAGTTTCCAGGTTAAAGTTGAATCTAATTTAGTTGCTTGATCTTCTATTTGTTTGTAGATTTGAATTCCAGGTTTGAAATCCTTTTTGATTTTAGTTTCAAGTTTTTGATTTATCTTTGGTTTTAGAGGAAGAAAGAAACGAATTGTACTGAGAAAAGAAAACCAGGTTTCTTCCTAAACATTTAATTTAAAAATTATAATAAAGCAAATAAAAATGTTGCCACATGTTGTTTAAACTTACATTTGTCATTTATTTATTTAATTGCCTTACAAGTGTCTTTAACATGTTAATATGTTTACACATATTACTTAAGTGTTTTTAAATAAATTTTTATTTAATTTAAATATAAATATAAGCTTACTTATATATATATATGCATAAATAAATTTAACCTTTAAAGAAAAATATTATAATATAAATAAATCTTTATACATGGATTTGAGAATTCAAAACATTTATCTTTATTGTTTAAGAGATAATTTTTTTTTTTAAAAAGGAAGTTTACAAATAATTTTATACATACATTTATAACCATTTAAATTTAAACACTTTAAAAAAAATATATATAAATAAAACTTTGTTTAAATCCTTTTAAACCATCATATTTAAAACAAACAATTATCTTATATTTTTAAAATAATTGAATTAAACTTAAATTATCTTTTGAAAAATATTAATTTTAAAACAAAGCTTTAAATCACAATATATACATACATATATATTACATCTTTTATTTAAACAAAAGATTCTCTATTCACAATATATATATCAATATATACATTATAAATAGAATCTATTTTTATTAGCTTTGAAAGATAAATTTTATCCATTTTTAAATTGTTAGAAAAGATCTAATATTACCAAATTAAATATTTATTAGATTGTAAAATATTAAATTTACCAATTTAAATTAAAATTATAAAGAAAATTATCAATCCAATTAAATTATCAATACAGATTATTAAATTTAAATTGCCCAAAAACCCGGGATATCACATTCCTCCCCCCTTAAAATAATTTCGTCCTCGAAATTAAAAGCAAAGTTAATTTAATAATCCAACAAATATTTAATTTCAAATAGCAAAGCATACCTATCATCCAGTTACTAACAACCAAAGCAACCAATCAAACAATCAAACAAACCTAACTAACTATAAATCAGGATAGATCTACTAACACTATCTAAAGTTTCCCCGAGTATAAATCACCGGGAGACTCGCTCTACAGAAGCTAAACAAACTACACCACCATGATCCAGAGCTCCTCTCTTCTCTAGATCCACTAATCTGGAAAAAAATATCAGATCATACCCAAGTATAGCTCATCTTCCCCAAATCCATCTGAACTGCAGATTCAACAACCAATGATGAATCATACACGTATTCCCTCAGATATACGTGAAATAGAATGAATTCCAGCTATCCAAACTGGCCATTCAATCCTGTAGACAAAGAACTACTTCTCTCGAGAACACAGGAAAATCCAAAATACTTCAGTGCTAACTTCCAGACTTACCAAATCTTATAGCTCTTTAATTGGAGAAAAAAACTTAAACAATTTCCAATCTCCAACTCCGAATTCCCAAACTCCTTGTCTCAAATCTGCATAACTCACAAACAATCCTGGGCTACCTCATCTCTTCCTGATCAGCTTAACCTTCGCTGATGCTTCTTGAAACAATTCTGGACCAAGAATAAAATGATCTCTAGATCCTATCAACAAGATGATCCTTCCAAAATTTGTTGAAATCCAAACTTGAAAATAGATATGACCCATCCATTTTAAAAATTTCTGAGCTGCTACACCAACTCTTCTTTCTCTAAGAACCATCCTACTACCAGACTAACCACCGGTATCGCTTCTGGAACCAAGTCGATACGGAACTCAAACTCTAGATGCAGACAAACTTCTACTTCCTCGAAGACATCCAGAAGAATCTCTGACTACTTCAGTAGCTCCTACTTCCATATGATAAACCTCAATCTCAAACAAAAGATTGCCCAAGATAAATTCCCAACTAATCGCAAGGCACTTTTGCGATCTTACCTATTTCGGATTCCAAAGAAACTGTTCTCTCTTTACCAATTAAAACAGCCTTAAGCTTTTCCAAACAAGGTAAACCGTTCAAGAAAAACTTCACCATCTACTCGGACTGCTGATAGAAGAACCACAAAGATTCCGGAACCATCGAAGAAACGAACCACACTGCTGCTTCCAAACTCTATCTCGACAGCACACCGAACACTCCGAGCTGCACTGCTATCACAGCTAACCATGAACTTCTAATCCAAAGGCTTCTCAAAACTAAAACCATCAACTAATCTCACAACGGATTTCCGAGATGGCAGACATCCCAAAAGAATCTCGGGACTCCAAACCAACACCAACAACTTACTCTTCTTAAGGGAAACAATGAGACCATGTCCGAAGAAACAACTAATCGACCTTAGTCTCATACTTCAAAATAGATAAAACTCTCTTACTCGATATCAGAGAATTCCTATACAGCCGAGTCTTTCCTGCGGTAGACATCAACTGTTCCTCCAATACCTTCTTGATTTTGTTCCAAAAAGAACATCTCCTTCGGGAACATCCATATATACTGCGTTTCATCACACAGCTGCTTCTTCCTGAAGTTGCCAAGATACCATCACTTGCTTCTGCACTTCCGACAGATCCAACTCTAGAAAATCTGCTCACCCGAGCTCAACCAAACTCACACTTCAATAATGGACTCGGAATCTTGAACCTTCAGAGATCCGAGAAATCCTTACACCATACTGCCCAAACTTACTCGAGACGGTATTAGGTCTACAGTCTCGACAGATACTCTTCCAACCTCAACATTCAGATTTTAACCAATGGTAGTCGTGTTACTCACACTACCACCTTATCTACTTTTATAACTTATATTGGAAAACCCGAACAGGTAACCCAACAAATAGGTAGAAATATATATATATATATATATTTAAAATGATACTTTTTATATAGAAATTATTTCTGGGTAAAATTATTTCATTTACCTCTTTAAAACAATATTGTGTCCGTTGGCCTGGTTCAAGTGTTTAGAGATTCCTATCAATAACGTTAGCTACTCGTATTGACCAGAATCCATATACCACTCAACCGATCAATTAACACAATATAAAATCATTTTTATATAACTAACAAATACGCGCTCTCGTATATATATACTCAGACTCAACAGGTTGCTACAGATCCTATCTCTAATGAACAATCCTTCCGAACCTAGGTATTCACTCAACCTAGTGTTCTGATATTTACTTAACAAATAGCTTAGGTATTCGCTCAACCTATGCTCTGATACCAATTGTAACGACCCGACTTCCTATGCCCAGAAAGTCGCATCATTATGAAGAAAGAAAGGGGTAGAAAATAGAAAAGAAGAGAAGAAAGAAAGAAACAACAACAACGATCTCACAGCGGAACGAATAAATTATATTAATAACATAAACTATTACATAGTATACAACACCTATCAGAGTTTACACAACTATACAACACATACTAGACAGTTATAAAACATCTGTCTAGATATTACAACTCAAATACAATACAAGACTCTAACACAGATATCAACACAGCGGAATACTATATCTACGAACGCCGAAGCCTCCTGCTCCATTGCTCCTCCACAATTCGTCAAAGCTAAACCTGAATCCCTTGGCTACTCGTAAAAATTTGAGTACCCAAGAGTTTATAAAACAGAAATAAACACTTGGGTCAGACATGGGTCTGGTGTGAGTAAACGGGTTAAAATTGTTTAACTTCAAAACCTTTTGAAAACAAAGGTATCACGTAAGACTTCCCACACATAAACATGGAAAAGTTTTTACCTTACGCTAACCAAAACATTTGATAGGAAATCTGATTGTATTATAATAGGGTCTAGGGTTTTCAAGTAAAATACAGAAATAGCTGAAATGCTTACATCTCACATTCCAACATAGTTGGGCACAACTAATACGTACGGCACTTATTGGAGTTTGGATTCCATACAATGGCAGGACTACTGGGGTACCGCCCGTCACAGTACGTGGCCTAGATCACCGTACCGAGGAGTACGCCCGCTCCCCTGCAACACAAAGCCGGAACCATCCCTTACTGGATAATTCCGAACAAGATAATCCCGTGGTTGGCGCGACCAACCACACACTAAGCCGAATAAAAGAAAAGGGACCTCTAGACAGGGATCTATCTTGCTCTCAGTGGGTGCTACCCACGAAGCCTTGCTGCACCTCCCCTGTTTTAGCCATTCCCGGTTGATGAGGCTTGAGGTTACGATTACCTTTAATCAGAACATATCACTTAGAATGCTCATCGTCCGCCTGACGATGTGCTGAAAGCATTCAATCCATACAAGTTCGTTCCGGGTTTGAACGAAACCGAAGGCATTATCTCGTTACACTCGTTTTGGAATCACCCTCAGAGTTAACGACAATAACCCTTGCACTCTGAATCTTCATCTTCACTTGAGATTCACGACCTATCGTTAATTTGGATCGATGTGGTATTCGGGTCTCCAGACCTGGAATACCGGTATACGGAAACCCGATCCCGGTCTCATCGAAATCCAAAACGTATCTTTTAAGGCCAAGTTGTTTAAAGGTTTAAACAATTTAACTTATCTATATTCATACAGATAGATAATTCACAATTCACAACTGATAATCACATTATCAATTAAACAGATGATTCATAACCAAATAGGTAATCCATATCAACATCACAATAGTTAATCTATATTACCATCATAATGCAACGAAGCATTCATATCACACCACATTACTTATCTCATTTCTGAGATTACATCCATTCGAGACAATCAATGTCATCCATTCATACATAAGCAATGATTTACTTAATCACAACATAATTAATTTAAAATGAATTAAATTAACTATCTCTATCTTTAATTAATTTAAAGTGAATTAAATTAATTACTTTATTCAAATTAATTTAAAATAAATTAAATTAATTACTTCATCATAAATCTTACTTATATAATCATTAATTAATTACCAATAAATTAATTAATCTTTCTCTAATTATCCACTTTAATTAATTACCTTGATTAATTATACTTTAATTACATTTAAGTAATTAACCTTAATTAATTTCACAAATTAATTATACTTAACCAAATACAGTAATTAACCTTTAATTACTATCATTAATTTCAATAATTAATGAACCTTCATTAATTAATTAACTATAATTAATTATATTAATCCTTAATTAATTACAATTAATTAATCATACTTAAATTAATTACTTTTATTAATCAACCTTGATTAATTCATTAAATAATTCTTATTAATTAATTAACCTTTTAATTAATTAAATAATTAATTTTAATCAACCACTTCATTCATTAATTAGTCTTAATTAATCATAATCAGTAATTAAGAATTTGTAATTACTTATCTTAATTAATTACTTCTTAATTATTTATATTAACCTTGATTAATTAATCTAATTAATTATTCTTTAATTACTTCATTAAGTAATTATTAATCAATTTCATTAATAAATAATCCTTAATTAATTACTTTATTAATTAATTGCTTTTAAATTAATTACACTTAGTAATTAATCTTAAATTAAACACATTTATTTATCACATTAATTAATTTACTTAAGTAATTAACTCTTAATTACTTATATAAGTAATTATCTTCTAATTACTTCATTAATTGATCTCTCTTAACTAATTATCTTAAACAAGTAATTAATCTCGTTATTAATTAATTCTTTAATTGATAACATTAAGTGATTACCCATTAATCACCTCAGCTAATTTCTCCCCTGAGTAATTTACTCCTCCTAATTACTTTAAGTAATTATCCATTAATTACTTCATTAATTAATTACTCACTTAATTATAAATTGATTATCTTAAATTAATTAAGCTAATTAATTAATCTAAAATTAATTACCTTAATTTATTAATCAATTTATTAATTCCTCAATCTCTAATTCATTTATTTATTAATTACATTCATTAATCAATTACTTTATTAAGTAAATATATTTTAATTACAAATAGCAATTAACTTTTAATTAAATTTATTTATTTATCCTTAATTAAACTCAAATTATTTACTTTATTAAAACCAAATTTAGAAATCACCTTTGAAATATAATTTATTTTAATCAAAGTAATTCAAACATTTAATTTTTAATATACTTGAAATCTTTGAAACAAAAACATTTCAAACATGTTTAATCCAATTAAACAATTATTTATCTAAAACTTGTTTTTAATACTTAAAAACTTGTTCATACCTTAAATTTTAAAACCCAGATATGAGTTGCTTTAAAATTTCAAAACCTGGTTACTTAAATAAACAACCCGAGTAACTCACTTAAATTTCCCGAGTAAAACCCAAAACCACACGATTTTGCCCCGAGTCACTCGCGACTTCACCTACTCCGAGTCTTCCACGCGATATTCACGAGAGCTTCCCGAGTTTCTTCCTTCTTCCCCAACTCTCGAACTCCTATACACCCAAACGTGTACACGTACACGTGCACACTTAATCTGAACGCCTCCGACCATCCAACTGATCGTCGACCAACCCCAAACGACCTCGACAACTACTACCTCAACCCAGAAACAAAAATGCCAATTCAAACTGAAGTTCGACCTATTGCTCGAAAAACTGCAGAAGCTCGATCCACCAATCCCCTCGCCTCTGATGATCGCCACCACCGGAACCCCCGCAGCTTCGTCCAGAACAGCGTCACTTCACCATGCTTCGATCCTACCCTATGCGATCGAGTCCGGTCTCCCCACGGCGACGCAACCTCCTCGAATACGTTGTCAACCCAATCTGTCGACTAAACCCTACTCCGACATTCCCTGACCACCACGGCCATCTTAAAATCACCAGTCCATTTTTCCTCTGACCACCGTCTTTCCAGCTACCTCTGACAACAAGCCCAGCCTCTAACATTTCGTCGATCGACGAAAATCAACGAAAATACCAATTCCGATCATCTCACAAGTCCTCAATAATTTCAATGTTAAAAATCATGATTCGATTATCTAAATTCATTATTTTCTACTACGCATCAGGTTCCATAATCAAAAATTGAAATCATCATGATCGATTTTTAACCCATTTTTGATTTTCACTGTAACTATATTATTTTTGAAATAATTTCTTAATATAAACACTTGAATTTATTTTTAAAAATGCAGTTACAATCTTACAATCATTTTTCACTTAAAGATCGAAGCCTAATATCACTTGTATGAAGAGCAATTGAATTTTCCTTTAGAGAAGTTGAGTCTGTAATATAAACAGAGCTTATATATGTACATATTCACAGTCATTCACAGGCATATCAATATATATATACATGCATTCATACCCATACATTCATGCAACATTTTCTACCATATTACTACAAGATTTCATCACATTCATCCAATTATAATAACATTTTTAAAACTGTTTTTAAAAGAAATTTACTCACCTTATTTTGTATGCAGAGCAGAGAAGTTTAAATTCATCCCAGGTACTTGAAATCTGGGTTATTTTAAGTTGCCTTTGATTTGCTTTTGATTGAAAATCCTTTGCATGCTTACAAACTGATGTTGAGCTTTATTTGAATAGCAGGTTGAAGTTGCAGTTTGAATATCAAGTTTCAGGTTGAAGATTGAAAAACTGATGTTGCATTTGCCTTTGATTTCTTTGATTTGAAAACAGTTTCCAGGTTAAAGTTGAATCTAATTTAGTTGCTTGATCTTCTATTTGTTTGTAGATTTGAATTCCAGGTTTGAAATCCTTTTTGATTTTAGTTTCAAGTTTTTGATTTATCTTTGGTTTTAGAGGAAGAAAGAAACGAATTGTACTGAGAAAAGAAAACCAGGTTTCTTCCTAAACATTTAATTTAAAAATTAAAATAAAGCAAATAAAAATGTTGCCACATGTTGTTTAAACTTACATTTGTCATTTATTTATTTAATTGCCTTACAAGTGTCTTTAACATGTTAATATGTTTACACATATTACTTAAGTGTTTTTAAATAAATTTTTATTTAATTTAAATATAAATATAAGCTTACTTATATATATATATGCATAAATAAATTTAACCTTTAAAGAAAAATATTATAATATAAATAAATCTTTATACATGGATTTGAGAATTCAAAACATTTATCTTTATTGTTTAAGAGATAATTTTTTTTTTTAAAAAGGAAGTTTACAAATAATTTTATACATACATTTATAACCATTTAAATTTAAACACTTTAAAAAAAATATATATAAATAAAACTTTGTTTAAATCCTTTTAAACCATCATATTTAAAACAAACAATTATCTTATATTTTTAAAATAATTGAATTAAACTTAAATTATCTTTTGAAAAATATTAATTTTAAAACAAAGCTTTAAATCACAATATATACATACATATATATTACATCTTTTATTTAAACAAAAGATTCTCTATTCACAATATATATATCAATATATACATTATAAATAGAATCTATTTTTATTAGCTTTGAAAGATAAATTTTATCCATTTTTAAATTGTTAGAAAAGATCTAATATTACCAAATTAAATATTTATTAGATTGTAAAATATTAAATTTACCAATTTAAATTAAAATTATAAAGAAAATTATCAATCCAATTAAATTATCAATACAGATTATTAAATTTAAATTGCCCAAAAACCCGGGATATCACATTTCAGTTTGGAAATTCACTTCTTCATCTAATTTATACCTTTTTTTGGCTTTTCAATTTCCAATGTTTTTTCTTTGATTTCTTCAGTTTTTGTTTCTGCTAAAGTAGATATTTCTTCGGCTTTTTTGTCTTGTAACTGTGGATAATTTTGAATGCTTTCACCTGAAATTAATTTGAATGTTGCTTAATATTTCATTATTGGTTTTTGGAATACAATTATTGGTTTTTGGTTAATATAATTTTTGTGAATAATTGTGAAAAAGTGAAGAATATGCTTGCACTTTACAACAGTTGTTGCATTAATATCTGCAATTATTCTTCATATTATAATAGGAAGAATATTTACGGATATATCAACAAATATGTTAAATTTTTACAGTCTGGTTGAAAAACTATAATTATTCAAAGTATTACCAAATGAAGGATCTTGTTCAATTGCTTTGTCTTCCTCAACTATTTTTGTTTCTTCACCATCTTCTGGATCTTTCTGTTTTGCTTCAAAATTTATTTTTTTCCCATTATCAACATCTTTTTCTTTTTGTTCCTCTTTTTCTTCAGCTTTATCTTCCTCCATTAGCTGAGATTCATCTTCAACGGTTTTGTCTTCGGTTTGAATATCAGTTAAATTTTCATTTTCTTCTGTCCTTTGAGCTGAAATATATGTTTTGCAATTTAAATCTTTAGTGTTTTTGACATAGTTATAGATTTTATGTGTTATGTTATAATGTATTATGTAAAAAATGAAGATTGTGCTGCTCTTTTTAATAATTATTGCAATGATATCTGCATTTATTCTTTAAAAATGTTTTTGTCATTTAGGGTTAGAGAACCTTGTATTATCACAAAACCAATTGGTGATGTGAAGGGAGGTCTCTTAGTATTTATGCAGAATTCATATTGTAAATTACCCGATGTGGGTCTAATCTCAACACGCCCCCGCACGTGTGGCGTTTCATCAGCCAAACACGTGGACATTCATTGAGGGTGACGTGTGACACAATTAAACCTTGCTCTGATACCATGTTAGAGAACCTCGTATTATCACAAAACCAATTGGTGATGTGAAGGTAGGTCTCTTAGTATTTATGCAGAATTCATATTGTAAATTGCCCGATGTGGGACTAATCTCAACATTTAGTAAGAATATTTGCAGATTTATCATCAAATATTTTAAATTTTTACATTCTTGTTGGAAAACAATATATTATTGAAAGTATTACCAGATGACGTATTCTCTTCTATTTCATTATCTTCACTTTCTTTGTTTTCTTCACTTTCATTTTCATATGAGGAGTTTAGTTTGCTACCAGACCTTTCTATTAGTTGTAGCTCTACATTCTCAGATTCTGTGGATGATGATGTTTCCACATGTTGTCTCAATTGCTTTTTTAGCAGCGTATTTTCAGCTTGAAGTTTCCTGTTGTCCAATTCAAGTTTTCTTATTAATTCTTTATATTTTTCTTCTCTTTTCTTGTATAATGCTTCATATTCTTTATCTTTTTCAACTGCATCTTTCAACAATTTTAGCTCCTCTCCTTGAAAATCCTGGAATAAATAATTAAATCAAAATTGATGCTTAAGAATATTTGTATGTGATTATGTAAGAACTGTGAATAATTAGAAAAATGAATATAATTTTAATTATGATTGGTATGTATGTCCATAAATATTTTTAATAATGGCAGAAAAATCTGCAAGTATTATACAAAATTGTAGATATATCTTTAATTATTGTAAATAATTGTATAACTATGTTCAGTTTTGCTATTTTAAGTGCAGATAAATATGCAATTGTTTATAAAAATTGTAGATAAGTCATCATCTGTAGTGAATAATTGCAGCCAAAAAAAGCTCAACTACTGCTAATAAATGCAGATATATCTGCAACCATCGTTAACTGTTGTAGATAAGTTTGCAAAAAAATAGAGTACTGGCTATTTTTTTACTGAAGCTTAACAATTCTACAAATTAAATTGCAGTTATACTTACTGAGTTGTATTCTATGGTCAATAACATTATTGGCTTGAGTTTTGATATATCCCATTTGCCAGCCAATGGACGAGTTGTTGTATTGCACATTTGCAGATTTCAAAATTTGTGTTTTCTCACAGATCCACCACTGCAAAAAAAGACAGTTAGTATTAGAATAAATTATTAATTAATAGGATATTTATCTAATTAATCAAAAATTTAATACCAGTAATAATGTAACGCATGCATTTATTTTCCTTGGGGAGTCAATATATTTTTCAATTTGGTTTATCAAATGTTTGTGAATCATTTTTGGCCATGATATCTACTGCATTTTATCTTTACAAACACAATATGGAATCATATTCCATGATACAGTTGAGTTTGGATTTGATATTAAGAATGTTGCAACTAAATGCAGTTGCAAAAGCTTTGCCGTATCTGCTTTTTCTTCTTTTGATTTTCCTTTTATTGTTGCAAACAATTCCCTTTCTATGTTTTTTTGTTGACACTAGTTTCTCCTTCAAAGTGTCTGCTGATGAATGATGTAAACTGAGCATTGCTTTTACCCTCTTTTTTCATATGGCCAGAAGTTTTGATTTGCTGACCCTCTGTAGGAATTGATAACAATTGGCTTATATCATCCTCTGTGAATGTTAGTAACATATCTCCATACTAGAAGCAGTTCAAATTCTTTCTGTATGCTTTGATGATTATGTCTATTATTGTTGAGTTTTTTGTGTTTTCCTTTGCAGGTATAATTCCAACATAGATCATATGAATGAACTTGTAGAAAGGTAAATTCTGGAGA
This sequence comes from Allium fistulosum, assembly GCA_030737815.1. Lineage (NCBI taxonomy): Eukaryota > Viridiplantae > Streptophyta > Magnoliopsida > Asparagales > Amaryllidaceae > Allium > Allium fistulosum. Next base: position 176,280,166 of record CM060907.1, read on the forward strand.
TATTTTGTATGTGATACTGTCAGCAATTCTTCATTCTTAATCCTGCCAAGAACATCGATGAAAGGCCTTAAATTATTTCTATAGTTATCTTCTCTTGATGTAATTTTCTCTTCACTGTTTTTTTTCTTTTTTTCTGTACAATATTTGATCCTGATTGTTGTTCAACAGGAACAATTGAAGTTTCCAGCATTACTTTTTTTCCTTCTTTTATTTCTTCTTTTGTGTTCTTTTGTAAAAGTAAATTAAAAATTATGAAATAAATATGCACAATCTAATAATATGATAGGTGATGTTAAATACTTGCAGTTATAATGAATATGCAGAAAAAACATAAATGTATGCAATTATATTAAATAATTGCAGTTTGTTCAGCAAATTTTAAGGTATATGCAAATTTTCATATATTTGGAATTGTTGCATATAATTTAACAGTTTTAAAAAACAATTGCTTATATTTCGGCAATTATTTCAATAACTGTGATATCAAAATTTTATTGTTTCTAATCATACATATTTCCCGAATTTTCTTCACTTTTTGGAAATAGAATGGTAATCTAATGAAAGTATTGAAAAAATTGTTAGCTTATAAAAACTTTTCTTCAATATGTTGTACTTGCATATATGTTAGCAGTTTTAAAAATTATTTGCTTAATTTTCAGCAACAATTTGAATAACTGTAAACTTTAAAATATGGTTTTTGTTATTATAAATATTTTCAGTTTTTTTTCATTTTTTCCAAACTAAATTGGTATTTCAATGAAACTGTTCAAAAAGTTGCGTATAAAAATGAGATTACTCTGTTTAATTGAATATTGCTGAAAAGTAAGCAGTTAAATTGAATTGTTGCTACTATATATGCAATATTGTCAGTAATGCTTATTTTTCTACATACTTAAATGTTGCAAAGATATTCAACAGTGCTCAGTATAGTTGCATATCTGTCGACAATAATATGAATAATTGACATTAAACTACTCTAAAAATTACAGATAACACTAAGTTTATTCTGTTTAACTGCTTTATTACTAAAAAGTAAGCAATTAAGGTAAATTATTTGCAGCCATATGTGATATTTTCAGTAATGTTTACTTAATTTCATTTATACACAAATGTTGCGGAGAAGTTCAAAAAAAATTCAACACGGTTGCATATTTGTCTGCAATAATTGTGACTAATTGACATTATTATGATATTAACTGTTAGATTTGTAATTATTATGAAAAATTATAGGCAAATACATACATTGAACGAATATATTGCTTAAAAATAAGCAAAAAACACATTAATAACATCTGCTTAAAATTTGAAGAGAGGAAACGGTTTTTTGAACAATTTTTTTACAAATATTGCAGTAATTACAGAATGTTTTTTAGTTTATCGTATGCATTCTCAATTATCTTTGTATTACCGTAAAAAAGCTCGATTACATGCATGGCTAACTCAAAAATCTCCAAAATCTTTGCAAAAACCCTAAGATCTATCGATTTGAAATAGTGGAATATAAATCGACTACTTATGAAATTGAGATATATCACCTTCGATCTTCCCATTTTGCCTCGTTTGATTTTGAAAACGCTAGATATTCGACTTGATTTTGGTTGTTCTGTTTGTTCGATTTTGTAGAATTTTCGGATTTTGTTGAAGAAAATGTGATTTCAATTGTATTAAAGGTTGAACGATAAAAAAAACGTGGGTTCAGGGTTTTACGATGATTTTCGAGGGTAGTTTGGGAAAAGAAAAGGCTGTGTTTAAAAATAGGGTTGAAATTTTTATGTTTTGTGTCTAAGGGATGTTTGGTGAATTATGAAAGTTATTAAGGATGTATGGCAAAAGTCCCCTTTTAATTATGTATGTGTAGTATAGTGAATTTAGAAGGTATGGACATTTAATGGTCATGCAAGTAATATAGCATAAGAGCCAAACTGGTTAAAAGAAAGCCATTCCAAGAATTTTTTAGGAAAGAAAATCAAACTGTAAAATGAAACTATAAAATTCGTAAAATGAAACTGTAAAATTCATATCAAAATTTTAAATAAAATGGATAATTTCAAAAATCATTACCAAAGTGGAAAATATAGATGAAAGATTCAGAAAATCACTACAGTCAAAGTAAGAAGCTTCACTAAGTTCAAACTAAAAATAGGATATGTTTTGATTTGAAAAAATAAGGTACACATTTCTAATATGTAATGGGATAACGGTGGAAGTTTTTCAGTACATAATTATGGTTTCCCCAAAGAAAAAACAATTATACGAAGTTACGAAGGGTTCAACTGAGCTATAGGATAGTCCAATTAAGCCATCGGAGGGAGTTTTTAGTTTAATACATTTATGTTCAAGGTTTGGAGAAATGCCAAAAGTAAGTATACTTGCAAACTCTTTTCATCTACATTTGGAAAGAACTGATTCCCGTTAAATTTAATGGATACAAAAATAACATCTTAAGGTTGAAGAAAAACTAAAGTGGAAATGTCAATTAATTCGACAGAATAAAATATTGTAAAGAGATCACCTTTGCAGTAACCATCCAAATGCCAGGAAGCTGTTTAAGCAGGTAAGGACAATCATCCCATAGTGTTTAGTGTAAGGATTTTGCAAGAAGAGTTGAACTCAAAGCCCCCTTATAACTCTTCCTATATATAAAACACTCTCTCATGCATTTGGAAATTCTGCAACCATTCGTGCAAATTGAGTTCAGGACATGCAAATAGAATGTATTTCACAATGATATTATACATAGATATTTATTCTACATAAAATATTCTCTTGCTCGAGCACTTGCTTACAAATATGAACATTTAACACGTATAGCATATAACGAAATGCATATCTGAAGCATAATGGAATTTTATATGCATTAACATGTTTCAAAGGAGAATCTTATGTTATATTACATTTCAAGTTGAGTAGTTGTAAACTTTCTTTGTAGCTTTTCATGGCCTTACTTATGGACATAATCATATATACATGACACTATACCTACTAAATAGGAGAAAAGCATTTGGTAAATATAATATATAAATGGTACAAACTCAAGCAGTAGTCATGTTTTGAAAACCCAGATAGCAAAATAGTCACCAAACAGGACAAAGTGAAGTAGTTTAAACCCAAAATTAAGAACAAAATATATTTAAATCAATAATTATATGTTGGAAATCGATATTGCAAGTAGAAAAAGTCATAGTATTTCAATGTATACCAATCTCAAAATGATACCAATTCCAAAATGACAAAAATGTTAAACAAAATAATCGATCCAAAAGTAATAGTTTAAACAAAATGTAAATATAAATGATTACCGAATATTGAGAAAAACTACAAAAAAAATCAATTCAAAAACAATATTTTAACCTTAAAACACTTCAAAAAAAAGTAGGAAATGAAGTGGCAAGGTTACAAAAGGGATACAAATCATCAAACGTGAAGTGAAAATTGGGAACTAACAAATAACTGAACGAATTTCAAAAGTTGAACCTCCCAATCTCATTTGGGATAACATGAAGTAGACGTCTCCACTTTCACTTTGTCTAACAAAAGATTCATCACCAATTAAAAATTTTCGTTTCATGAACCTAGCAATCTATACAAAAATAACAATATAAAGCTTTATAAATAGTTCTAGGAAAAGGATTTTGGTAAAATTGAATATACTTACGAATTTGGGGAAGGATCGAATGGAAATGGAAACTTCCTTGTTTGTTATAATTGTTGCGACGAATCCAAATTAGGGTTGGATAGAAAAAAGCGACGGATTATGATTTTTGCAAAAGAATGGGAAGTGAAGATTGAAATAGATCGGTCATAGTGGGTAGAAGAAGCTTTTTGAGGAATAAATGGGAGAAATTGCGATTCTAAAGCGGAAGTGGAAGAGGAGGTTTTGAAAGATCGTGCATAGTGGGTTTGTATGAACTGATAGACGGAGTTAGCACGTTAAAGTTTTTATCCTGACGTGGACAAACTATAGCCATTTGATATCTTTTCTCATGTTAAATCTCAACCCTTCTTTGTCTTCTTCGTTAACCCAAAGGAAATTTGTTTTATATATATATATATATATATATATATATATATAATTTTAATATGATTTGGAAATATAACCCGGAGTTAGTTCTTAAACCGTCTAATAATTAGTAGTTTTCAGTTAATATAATAAAATGAAATCTTAACTTTTTTAATGTTTGGAAGCTGCTAAGATGTAAAATAAGAAATTAGATGTTAAGAGATTAATGTAATATAAAGAAATTGAAGGTTGTCATTTATAAACTAAGAAATGGGAATAAGAAAATGTAACTATGAACATTTTATTAATTAAAATAAATATGATAACTTGTGTAACTTTCTATTGCATTCTGAAAACATATATATATATATATATATATATATATAACTTACCAAATTATTTAAAGTTGAAATGTTAATAAGAATATGTAATAGAATATTATACAAGTAAACTTAATTAATGAAAGTGTTCTGATGGAATTATTTCAATAAAAAGAATTAAGATGTATAAAAATGTTATAAACTTAAGTTAATAATTGGGGATATGATTTAAAACTTAAGTTAATTATTGAAGTCACTTATAAAGAAAGGTGAAATAGTAAAAGTGAATGTTATATATATATGAGAGGAATAAAAGTGAAAAGAAAAGAAGAAGAAAAAAAATCTAAGTATGAATGCTTCACGAATGAATATTGATGTTAAAAGTAAATAATAAATATGAAGTGAACTGAAATAAAAAGTATGCAATACTTAATAATGAAATCATTGATAATTTTAAAGAATTGAATGGGAAAGGTGATCATGTAAGTAAATAGATGTAAAGAAATGAAAAAAAAAACATTGTATGTATAGATGAGAAATGAAAGATTTGTAAGTAATGAATGTAAATTTAAGAGGATAATCATTATATGAAGAAAAATGATGAACAGTAAATAATGTGAAAAGAAAAAAAAAGAATAAACTTAAGCGATATCTGAAATTATTGTTTGTTATGTCTTATGGATGTTTGGGAAGAGATACTTCTAACTATATGAAGATGTGTAAATGATCTATTGAGGTTTACCTAAGACTGTTGAGTGTATGGTATACTTAGTAGTTTATTTATCATTTTATACTATTAAAAGTTTCTAAACCCGAACAAACCATTTGTTGGTTGCTATGAATGTATAATTGATATCTTTGACTACATGTGATAATTGTATGTTTTTGTTTGCAAGTGGTTGTTGCTATGTTGTGTTGGTTTGTTTACTATTGATTGAAACAACGTAAATATTTCCCTTTTATATAATTATTAACTCTTTTGGATTATATAAGTGAAATACAGGTTTATGGAAGTAATTGCTACCGTTTTTGATTTCATAAATAAGCGTCGTTTGCCCGACAGATAGGTACGTTCTTGAATTACGTTTTCTAGCGATATTATATTGTTTTCCCGTGGTTTGGGATATATTATTTTGAAAAATGTGGTATATATTGTGATTATCGATATTCTTATTTCTCCCAGACCTCTCCGTACAAAGGAGACTCTACCGAATTTTTCCATGAATTTTGGACTTAGAAAATTTTGTGAAAGTAAAAATGTTTTCAAACTTTTATTAACTTGAATATGAAAGGAAATTAAGTATTTATAAATTGATATATTTTATTTAAGTTATTTAATTACGTAAATTGATTGTTTATAAATTTAATATTTTGAATAAGATATATTAATTCATTAAGCCCTTCTTTTCCCTTTTCGAGGACGAAAAGTTTTGAGTGGGGGAGAATGTAACGACCCGTAATTTTTTATAATTAAAAATGGTTAATTTAATAAGGTTTTGGGATTTAATGTTGGAAGAAGTAGATTTTTTGTGATTTAATAGTAAGAATATAAGTAGAATGAAATGTAATAGTATTAATTAAAGGTAATTGACAACTGCTTTAAATGTAATTCCAATTAATTAAATGATTAAAAAGTTATAATTGGTTATAGATTGTAAATTAATTGTGAGAATGTGTGTATTAATTGATAATTGGATTAAAGGAGTAATTGATTATTTAAATGTTGTATTAATTAACGAAATAATGTGTAAGAAATTGTAATTGGATAGAATTAATTAGTATTGTGTAAGTTGTTATAACATTTGTTTGTAAATAATAAACTTATAAATGTGATTAAATGTCGAAAAGGTGACAATTGTTATTTGTTACCAATTTATTTAATCAGTTATAATTAAATGAAACTAATTGTTACGTAAAATGAGTTAAGACGATAACTGGAAAATGTAATTACAACAAAATGTACAGAAATGTCAATTACATTCATAAGGTAATAATTGATTTAATAAAAAATAGTAAAACCAAGATAAATGAATTTATTAGGACTTTAAAATTTTGATTAGTATATGAAAATTGACAAAAATTCAATATAATTGAAATATTACAAATAACAAGGGAATATGATAATTGTAAGATATTAGTGTAATAAGATATAAACCAATGTTAACTATGCCCATAGAGTAACGATTGATTGAATAAAAAGGATTGAAATCAAATTTAATCAATTTATTGAAATTAAATTATAATTAATTGGATTTAATTACAGTTGAAATTGAACACTGTAATTAGTGTAATATTTAACACTGGATTGATATGTAAATTTGTTTAAAATTATTGTAAATGTCTAAGTAATCAAAAATGATAAAAATTGTTAGTTATCAGACTTGAAATTAAAAAGTGATTTAATTAATTAAATATTAATTTATTTAATTAACGTGAAAATAGCCATTTTGGCCACTGTCTCGGATTTCGACAAAGCAGTTTCATCGGATCCGTAATGGTGAATTATTGTAGGATTTCAAGTTTCGTAGCGATCGGACTTGTCGTTTGATCGTACGGACTCGAAATGCGTAGAAATCAATTTAATTAAATTTAATTGAAATCAATTTGAAATAAACTGATTTTAAAGCTAACTTCTTCATGCAATGGAATTAGGACTTCAAACCTATTCCATTGGATTTAAAGGTATTGAAAACATCTATTTTGATATATGGGACGACCTATTTTCGTTTCGGAGACAGAACAGGCTTTTTGGGTCGCTATTCGTCGTTCGTACAAATTCGATATGTGTTTATTTTCTTATCGAGCTTTGTTAATATAAATAATCTTGCCCAAACCCTAGCAGTCATTTTTCATATTCTGTACGTACATCAACTTCTTTTTGTTTCTTTTTCTCAAATGGCAAAACCCCAAAATTCTAGATTCAATTGCAAATCAAAATCAAATCGAAAATTAAAATTCCTTAAACCCTATCATATTATATACCAATTCGAAGCCCTCGACGAGCGCAACTCAAATCTATGGTTCGTTTTTACAATCGGATTCTGTTTTGTCCAAAATTAGCCAATCATTCTCGGCCGTTTATTGCGCTTTGATCAACTTCGACTGATCGTCGATTGGAGGGTACTGGGTTGTGGAGATCGTCGCACGCAGTTCATCCGTGTGGTTGGTTTGGTGAATTGATGGATGGATTGGGCTAGAAAATTTTATTAGAGCTAGGGTTTTAAGGCGGCGGCTGTGCATTTCTGGCTGAGGCGACATCCTCTGTGGTCGTGGTGGTCTAGGCTGGGGCACAGCACATTGAGGTGGAGGTGCGATGAGCCTTCGATCATGGGTCTGGTTGGAGAAGCGCGTGTTCATGGTTTTTTGGAGGCGGCTAAGCCCTTGCGTGCGTGTTTGACAGCCTGAGAACGTGACTTGGTGAAGAGGCATTAAGTATTTTGAAATTTTGGAAATGTATTAAGTAATTTACTTAGAGGGTTTAAATTGGAATTCTAAAGTTAAGTTTGAAGTATAAACGAAATTTATCAAAATTGAGTTATTAAAGACGTTTGAAATTGTAACTTTGAAATCTACTGAAATTGGAGTAGCTTAAATTGATACTTCAAGATTTGAAATTGGTTAATTGATTTGTGTAACGACCCACTATTTTGGACCATTCAAATCGACAATACATCCACACATGTCGGACTTGAATAATTAAACAATAGATTGTAAATAAAATTTGGCAAACTCATCATATACAGTAAATAAATAATCACAGATCACAGACACATAGTATATAGTAATGCAGCGGAAGCAAAGAGATAGTAGTTCATGAAGCTACTATATATATATATATATATATACATCAGAGTTAACAAGATACAACAGAAGTAACAAGATACAATGAAAGCCTCAATATGAAAATCAAGTATAATTCAGAATACATCACTGGAATCAACTGGATAACTGAAAGCGAAATAGATAGTTGGATCTCCAAGGAAAGCTCCAACTCCAAAGGTGAGTCTCGAATGTTGTATCACTCAGTCTGACCCAAGCGTAAAGCAAAACACAAGACACTCGAGTTAGGACATACATACTTATGCAATGTAAACCAACTCAAGTGAACTGTAATAAAATGCACAAGTAACTTAAAGAATGCTTGGGATCGCCCATTCTTTAAGGATCCGTTAAACTATTTACTATGTAGTAATATTCGCTATTATAATAATGTCTAATAGAAAATAAACTTACTTTTAAATAGCGTTAAGGAGTACCCATATCCCCCTTAACACATAATAGTCCTAGTAGTCTATCCAGTATCAGCGTACCCTCAGATCGGGAGCTACCCTAAATACTCCACAGGCTACGACACAAATCCAAACTCGTAGTAAAGCTCGCTATGGTAGGTGACACGGCACAACAAGGCAATGCCAGGGTAGATATATCAATTACGCATCTGGGCTGGTGGAAACGCATAGCAGCCACTACCGCCCACCTCGGAACACACTCCCAAATCAAAAATCGAAGGGTGGTCACCAAATCAATCACAAAGTAATAGAATGGTATCGAAGAAATGTGTCCGATCAGAGGTGCTACCTCATTGGCATGAGAATCGCTCCTGTTTTAGCCACCTTATGCCAACTCACGGGAGTCGGGTCCACGTTCATACCTCAATAGGATCGTCACCACCATCCTACTTCATTCTGGAATCTCCACCGTGTACACGGTTGTCAAAGTGGTTTTCGGTATCGACAAAGAGTATGCCCATATCTGATCCCGGTCTCTTTGCCAACCAATCGTTATTATAACCCATGGATATTTATTTCAAAATCATTTACTTTAAAACCCAAAATATCATATCCATTTCAAAACTAAATACTATATTATTTCATTTCAAAGCCAAATCAATATATCATTTCCATTTCAAGTCCCAAAGCAATACTGTATCATTTAAATTCCAAAAAACAAATCAATATATCATTAAATAAAACCCAAATTTCCAAATCACTGAATATTTCCTTAAATTTATTAAACTTGAAATATTCCTTTAAATCATCTTAAACCAAACCACTTTATAAAGTCACATTCTTAAATCTTCAATTTCAATAAGTTTCACGTTAATATATTTAAAGACAATTCTTAATAAAATACAATTTCACACAATTTCATTTTCAAAACCATAGTACCTTTCAAAGTTATAACAACTCTGAAACCCAACACTTTGAAACCATAATATTTTTAAATCATAACAATTTAGAAATGTTATTCTTTGAAAATCATAATACTTAGAAATCATAACACCTTTAAAATAATATTCATTTAAACCATTTAAATTCAACGTCAAATAATATTCATTTCAAAGTTGTAGCATTTCTAAGTTCATTCATTCGATTATAAAATTTCCAAAACATTGCATTTTCAGCTAACAGTAGCACTTATAAAGTGTTACAGTAGATATTTTAGTAATATTTCAAAACATTGTCAAATTCAAAAACAACAGCACTTATAAAGTGCTACAGTAGGTATTTTAGTGTTGCAAACAGTTCAATTTCAAAACAGCAGCACTTATAAAGCTGTAATAGGTATTTAATTGTTTCAAAACATAGTTAAATTTCAGAACAGCAGCACTTATAAAGTGTTGTAATAGATATTTAGTTATTTCAAAACTTAGTTAAATTTCAGAAATGATAGAACTTAACAAATGCCATCTTAAAACCACAACATTTTATAAATGCTACCAATAAAATTCTAGATTTTATTATAACTTTTCAAAAACATTAAAACTTCAATTTTGGCCATTTTAAACTTATAAAAATCATATTTCATGCTTCAAAAACATTCATTTTGATATCATTTAACTTATGATTTAATAAAAATAAAATTTTATAATTAAATATCCAATTTAAACCATAATTCATTTATTAAGTCAAAATACACTATTTTACTTAACTTTTATCTTTTTACCACTAACCTAACACTTTATTTTAAAATACCCATTTCATAAATAAAACTAAATTTCTATTTATTTACTTAACTTAAAATTTCCATTTGAAAAACCAAATTTCCAATTATCAAGTTAGGTCATAATTAAAGTTACATTTTTCCATTTTAAAATCATAACTATTTATTTTGCAAAACATAACATTTCACAAAAGAATATTTTATCATAGTTAATATAACAATCAATCTTTTTCTTTTAGATCTATTCATTCAGACATCAATTAACTATGATTTTCTAGTCAAATAAATTTTATTACAAATGTCCAATTAAAACTGTATTCCAATTTATTAGTTCAAAATACATTATTTATTACACAAAACATGTCCGTTTCATAAAGTAAAATTCATAACAATTACTAGGTTAGATTTAAACTTCCATATTAAATCCAATTATATTCTTAAGTTATTTATCATCAATAAAGGTCTTTAAGTTCAATTTAAACCAATATATTTTTATAATTTCAATTAAAGCCACTTATAGACTTATAAAATTTTAACTTACAGAAAACCAATATCTTCTTATATTTTAAATCATTAAATCAAATCTTAAGCTCAAATTTCATACATTTAAAATTCAACATATTTAATAATTTTTAGGAAATATTATTTAAAAATATAACCATGGGCCTGTATAATATTTTCTAACCTAGGTCAAGTGATACGGATCTGTATCATTTCAATCCGTAATTTAACAAGAAAAAATCCGGGTTCTATCATTTCAAACCCGCAATCCCAAGTCAAATAAAATACAATAAAAATCACTCGAGCCTATCATTTCAGCTCATAATGATTTTTCCTTATTCTAATGTCCGTTCGGGTATGTATCATTTCAACCCATAGTGATAGGGAACTTGCAGTATGAGAAACAGTAAATAAATGAACAGTAGAACATATAATATCATATCGGATGATGTAACAAATATATAAATAGAATTTAACATCATATAATCATATCATAGGCATATATGAACATATTAACATAACATATAAATTTTCTACAATTCACATGCCATTGTTTTATAATTATAAAAGTACGTATGTCGAGAGTGATAAACTCACCTTTTAGAGTTAGAGATGACAATTTGAAACACACAGCTATACTCCAAAAAGCACGACAAAGCACGATTCAAATTCGAGTAGATGGAGAGCCAAGATTTAAATCTTGTAAACAAACAAATATATGACAAACATAAGTATATGATTGAACACTAAGATTATAAATTAAAACAATGGAAAAGATAAGGATTTAAGTGACATAACCTTGCTTCCATCAACAAATGGGCTCGGCTATGATGCAAATTGGCTAGATCACATCATGTGGCTCGGCCATGTCATGATGGGCTTGGCTATGATGGGTTGAAGCAAGCTAATACACGGCTATGGTCATGTAAATGAAGTAATGGCAAGTTACAACACTTGGAAGGCAAAGAGGCAAAGGCAAGTGGAAGGTTTTGGCTTGTTTTGGTTCGGCCCTAAGGCAAACATGGTTCGGTCATGGCTTGGTTTGGTCAAGGCATCATCTAAAGGCACGGTTATGTGGTCCCAAGGCATGGAGGAGGTGGTGTTGTGGTTTGTGGCCGAGGCAAATAGGAGAAGTAGATGCATAGAAAGGCTCGGCTATGGTTGAAACAAAGAGATGGTGATCTATTTTTGGATCTAGGGTTCAAGGCATGGCTTGGTGGTCACGGCCTTAGAGGAGGTGATGGAGATGATCATGGTGGTGGTGGAGAAGGGGATATGGTCGGTTAGAGGAGGTAGAGGCCGAGCATAGCAAATAAAACAAAAGGAAAAATAAAAGTGAAAAGAGGAGAAAGAGAAGGAGGCCATGGATTTAGATCTTGAAATATTTTCTCTTGAAAGCAAATAAGAAAAATGAGGAGATGAAATGTATTTTGTGCGTGAATGATGGAGTGGTTTGCACGACAGGAAAGAAAAAGTGAATGGTAAGAAAAGGAAAAGTCATATTATATAATATAGGAAAAGAATCTTATATATATTTCATTCTTAAATGCAAATGAAAATGAGAAGTGGGTAATAAATCTTTGTACGTGTAAACAAGTAAGAATGCACGGCTAAAGAAGTTTTGGATGGCAAGCAAAGGAGTGAATGCTCGGGTAAGTAATAAAGAGGGTAGGTAATTAAAAGCAAGAAATTAAAACAATGAAACGTATATCCCTTTGATTCTTCCAAGCCATAAATAAAAGATGTAAACAAGTAACAATTCGATAAATAAAATGAATGTCTAGGCAAAATAAAAATAGAAATAAACAGAGATGATAAAGGAAAATATATAAGATAAGAATATAGAAATTTATTGCGTGTAAAACGCTGTAAAAATATATAAGATAAGAATACAGAAATTTATTGCGTGTAAAACGTTGTAATTTATCCAATTTTAAAGGTATAAATCAGAATTTAACGAAACAAGAAGCAAAAAGGATATCAGCATTATATTCTGCTCCAAAGAAAAAGATTAAAAATTAAAAATTCAAAATTTAAACTTAAATTCAAAATTTGACCAAAGTTGACCAAAATATAAACTTTTCAGAGAATGCTTATTTTATTGTATATGGAAAATAAATTACAAAAAAAATCTAAATTTTACATTTATTATAATTAAAACCTTAATCAATTTATTCAACTTGGTTTCATTCTTTTATTTTTATCTATGAATAAAATATACATTTCCATTTATTTCATTATATTCACACTTTACAATTACTGTCCTATCTCATATTAATGAACATTTACTTACATTTAAATGTAATTGATTTCCTACTTTAAATTTAGCAGCCTAAATAAAATGTAACTTGCAATAAATGCTATCATTATCTTTATATTATGCTCAAGTTTATTATGTCCACTAATTATCATAATTGCTTACATAATGTTTAATTCATTCAATTACCATAAATTATATACTAATTCATTTATCCATACAACACTTACATTTATTTACTTATATTCAGTTTTATACCCAAATTCAACATTTACAACTAGATTAATAAACCAATTAAATAATAACTTACAACCGTTACTATAACTTTTAATCACACTTTTGAATTCATTGTTCACAAACATATGTTACCATTCTTATATACCTAATCTTTATTCAATGGTCATTTATTTCATACTAAATCATTTATAAATTTTAATGTTTGCATTTGTTTTCTTACATAAATTTATAGCCAAGTATAACAATTTACATTACTTCAAAAAATTGTAATTTCATTTCAATTATTAATAATTAGTTTTTAAATACATTGTTACATTTCATTTTGGCATTCATTTCATTATTAAATTACAAAGTTTTTTATTTCTTCCAAATTTATTTACCAAAATCTTATTAAATTTACAACTTTAATTATTAAAAATGTACGGGACGTTACAATTTGAAATCTGGATATGTTCCAGATTTGTTGAAATGGAAGAAATGGTTAAATTTGATGTTAATTTCAAATTTATTTTAAACTGTTAAAATGTTAATTTAAATTCTAATTAGTAAGATTTTCAAACTATTAAACTAAGTTAATCCATTTTAAAATAAGTAAACCATTTATTCAATTTAAACTATTTTAATTTATTTTATTCAATTTTAATCTATTTAATCCAATTTAATCTATTTTATCCTATTTTAAACTAATTAACCCATTTTAATCTATTTTAAATCAATTAATCTATTTTAAATCTATTTAATCTATTTTAAATCTATTTGATCTATTTTAAATCTATTTAATCTATTTCAAAATCTAATCGATCTATTTTAAATCTATTTAATCTATTTTAATCCACTTTTTAAATTATTTTAAAGTATTTCAAACCATTTAAATTATATTTTCAAACTATACTAAACTATTTAAATTATTTGTAGATATTTATACTATTTTCTAAATTATAAATTGTAAGTGGACGTGGTTATATTTAAATCCTTGATTTAAAAGCAAATATGATTAAATGATGTAATAACCTAAGTTAGGATTTAAAAAACATATTTTGAGTAAATATGATGATTTTGAAATGAGGGTTTAACCTATTTTGAAATTTTGATTTCGAAAGTGATATGGTTTGAATTGAATATGATATTTTAATATCAATATGAAATGGTTTTGGAAATGTAAAAGAACCATCAGGTGTGTAATAAGCGGTTGGTTGTTAAAGAGACCTGGATCAGATATTGTCATACTCTCTGCCAATACCGAAAACCACTTTAACAACTATGTACGTGGTGGAGATTCCAGAAATTAAGTACGATGGTTTTGCGAACGATTCTGTATGAGGTATTTACGTGACCCTGACTCCCGTGAGTCAGCTTAGATGTGACTAATACAGGAGCCAGGCCAGGCCAAGTGAGGTTATTCCTCATATCGGACATGCTCCTTCGATACCATATTATGACCTTGTGATGATTTGGTGGCCACCCCTTGATTTTGATTATGGGAGTGTGTTCCGAGCTGTGCAGTTAAAGCGCTCGGCAGATTCAAAGCGGTGGAGGTGCAAAAAGTCATAGCGGGGATATAGCGAGGATATAGCGGGATATAGCGGATGGCTCTAAAATAGCATATAAAACTCGTACTTAATGTTTTTACAAATATATAAATGGTAATTAAATGAAAAATTATCATTCAATTGAATTATAATTAATACATAAATAATTTTAAACAAAAAACATGTGCGAATATACTTTAAATAAACATAATAATGTTATATAACATAATTGAATTTAGTAGAATATTAGAGTATTTTCATTTCTGAAAATATATTAAAAATTAAATCAAATAAATTAGTTCCATAATTTTTATAATGTATAAATGTAATTTTTTAATTCATTTTATTAAAGAAGATATAGCGGAAATAGCGGAATATAGCGGGAATAACGGGATATAGCGGAAATAGCGGGGCTTAAAGCGGAAAGGCTATATTTTGGGGCTAAATGAAAAAATCGTAGCGGTAGAAATCCGCTATGAGATATAGCGGGGTTATAGCGGGGTAATAGCGGGGCATTAACTACACAGGTTCCAAGGTGGGCGGTAGTAGCTACTATGCGTTACCACCAGTCCGGATCTGCAACTGAAAATCTACCCTAGCATTGCCTCGAGTGCCATGTTCACATGCCCTATCGCGCCTTCTACGAGTTTGTTTTGTGTCGTACCTATGGAGTGCTCCCTGATAGCCCACCAGTTTATGGTGGAATTTACAGTATCTGTATAGACACCGACATTATATAAAATGTGTTAAGGGGGATATAGGTAACACCTTAACGCTATTTTAATACTTTACTTTACTGTAGACGCTATTATAATAGCGTATTGTACTATGTATGTAGACAGATTAACAGATCCTTAGGAGATGGAATCCCGAACATCTCTTAAGTTATTGTATTCACGTTAGACACTGGATAGGATATGTCAAACCCCATAAACATCTCTAACGCCACTATAATCGTATTTATTTACTGTTGATTTAATTTACATAAGATCTTTTGTTCTGACCCCGAGTGTTTTGTCTTTTCATTTCGCTCAGGTCAGCTTGAGCTTTTCAGTTTATCGAAGACTGCTTTCATTGGGACAAAGACGAAGATTTAGTACTATTACTAATTACTATATTATTTGTTTTAATTTTCCGCTGCATCATGTTGTTCCGCTGTATTATTTATTTATTTCTGCTGTATGTACTCTAATTCTGTACTGTAAAGTGTAATCAAATGTTATTTGTAAAACAGCTTCATGAACTGTTTATTTGGTTATTATATTTTGTTATTCCACTGTGAGATTATGTGTTTATTTTTCTTTCTTTCTCTACTTTTTCCTATTTACCCCATAACAATTTTCCCCTTTGAACGGTTTGAGTTGGCATGTGTGTCGTTTCAAACCGTCCAAAAAGGCAGGTCGTTACAAAAATCTTGTATTGGATACATCACCTGTTGGGATACATAATCCCTTAATTTAATAGGAGGTCGAGTTTGTCTTGTAGATCTTCTTATGTCATTTTTTCCTGAGTTGGTTCTTCATGAGTTTGTTCTTCACTTGATTCATTTATCTCTTCTTCTCCTCTTGAAGGAATTGGACTTGTTTCTCCAACTTGTTCTTCATTTGTATGCTCAACCTATTCTTGATTTGTTTCTTTAGGAAACATGAAATTATTTGGAGATAATATGATTGGTTTACCTTATGTATTTCCTTATTTACTTGTTTGATAATATGGTTCATTTTCAAAAAAATGGTACATCTCGTGAGTTATAAAGTTTATGATTTTTTAGATCATAAAATTTATACCCTTTTTTAGGATAAATATCCTAAAAGTATAGCTTTAATAGCATTTTTATCTAGCTTGTTATGCCTTTTTATGTGTATGAAACATTTACACCCAAAAACTCTTATGTGATCAAGATTTATTTTCCTATTCTTAAATATTTCTAAGGGACTCATATTTTTAAGCATGAAACTTGGCAATTTATTTATGAGGTAAGTCACAGTTAGCACAACATCTGACCAATAAGGTTTTAGAACGTTAGCTTGAAAAAGAAGAGATCTAGTGACTTCAAGTAAATGTCAATTTTTTTTCTAAAACTTCGTTTTGTTCGGGTATTAATATAAGTAGTTTGGTGTAAAATTCCTTTTTGTTTAAAAAATTCTATGAAATCTTTGTTTATGTGTTCTGTTCCATTATCAGATCAAATTTTTTTAATTTTTGCATTATATTGATTTTCTATAAAATTATAAAATTCTTGGAAACATAAATAAACTTTATTTTTTCCTTTTAAAAGATAAACCCAAGTAATGTGAGAAAAATCATCAATAAATGTGAAAAAATATTTAAAATGATCGTAAGAATCAATAGGGGCTAGACCCTAGACATAAGAATGAATTAAACCGAAGCAATTTGTTGACTTGTTAGTAGATAAAGAAAATGGTAATCTAGTTTGTTTCAAAAGCTTAAAAACATCACAATTTTTGGAATCTAATTTATAACAAAAAAGTTTATTCATAATTTGATCAGATGGATGACCAAATCACAAATGCAGAAATTTGTCATGATTTACTAAATTTAATGACAAATGACATTTATTGGTGTTTTCATCAGGACAATAATGGCCATTTTCATACATCCATCACCAACTTCTTTCCTGATTCTCAATCCTGAAAGGTCATTTTGTATGGTGAGAATATAGCGTTCCAATTCAGTTCATGGGTTATTTTACTAGTTGATAATAAATTTGAATTAAAATCTAGCAAATATAAAATATTTTTCACATTGTTGACCCATTTGTTCATCACGAGCACGGAAAACCCGGTTGAACCTCAGAATGTAATTACACCGATGAGGATACCGCAGCACCGACACTAAGCTTACTTTTTGGACAAGTCGACCCCAGAGGAAAGGCTCATCGTTGGTGGGCGATGCGAACCCGTTTGATCCACAAGGTTGGTTGCTGACCAACCACCCCTAAGTGAAGGGCGGTCAGATAGGCTCTTTGCTGATGGGCCGTTGCTTGGAGGGTATGCGGGTTGATTAGGGCAGGAGCAAATGGGGGTGTTTGCCCATGGTAGGGAGTATGGCGGGCTGGAGTGGACAGGGAGACTTGCCTATGGCGGGAGTGAGTAGAGAATGATCCTTAGGAGAGCTAAGTACAGAAAATAAATACACAGCAATATATAGCGGTTCGGCCCTATGTAGCCTATGTCTACTATGATGTTCCTTCATTATATCAACCTCTTACAACTTATAGACCGATACAAAAGAATAATAAAGGAGACTAGACTAAATATTATTAGAGTAGGCCCTGGCAGGGAGGAGACCATAGGGAAGGCCCACCGGGAGGGCGGTCCCTTGAGGCCGAGTCTTGGAAATGGGAGAGCTCTTGAAGGGGGGTTGCTTGCGATGGTCGGAAGGTAGGCACTAGATTGAGGTGTCGCTAGCCGGAGTGATGAGCCTGCTGTTTGAGGTGATGATGGTGGTAGAGCTTGGTGGGTAGATCATGGTGGGATGAGTGATAGAGCCTGATGGAGGCTCTCTCTAATGGAAGTCGGGCGAAACTGCAATTAGAGAGGTTTTAGAGAAGGAAAGAGTTGGTGTGGGAGATGGTTTTGAGTAAATAGTCCTCTTCGTCCCTCTGTCTGTCTGTTATCGTTCTTTGTTTTTCTTCATTTTTCTACCCTTTGCCATATGGCATGGCATCGGGTATATATAGAGGATGTGCGGTGTGAATGGATGGTCGAGATTGTAGGACAACATGCGGGAGAGGCTCTGTACCATGGATTAGAGGGGACATAGGATGAGAGCTAGCTGGAAAGCAGGTTCGAGCCCACGGCTCATATTGCTTACTAGTTAGAAAGAAGAGTCTATAGCAGACCTAGGAAATACGACATGTTTTAGTAGGTAGGGGTACAAGCATTCTGATTGCTTATTGGAAAGGTTGGAGAGAGGAAAGGGATATGCATGGGGTAATGTTGGAAGAGGAACAATACTTTTCTTTGATGGCATGTACTACGGAGCAGTTGGACTAGGAATGGTTAGGGTACTTCGCGATAAGCTATTTCAAGTTATGCAGGTGGTCCTACCTGGTAGGTTTAGGATTGCTAAGGACATAAGGCGATCGGTCCACCGTAATCGGGTAGATCCCTGTATAGGAGTAGTTGGGCCACACGAGATAGCCAGTCTGGTGTCGGCTTTGAATGACCTGGGTGTCCAATGAAGGGCAGACATGTAGGGCCCAATTGTAGCCGTGTGGAGAGCGAAGTCGACGGACGGTCACATGAGAGCGAAACTACTTCTGATACTAGGATCGTGTTGACGGCGGACCCGGGCCTTAGAGAGGGAGGAAGGCCGCTAAGAAATGGCGTTGCATGGATGGTGTAGTACTTGGCGCATGGATTGGGATGAAGGACTAGATCAGGCGGGTTGAAGAGGCCAGGGACAACTCTGGCTGCTAAGGGAAAGGATGCCAAGGAAGGCCACGGGGCGCAACCTTGGGCTTAATTAGCAATATTTACATTTAGAGGTCTTTAATTTGTGTAACATTGGTTAATTTATTTTTGTCCCATGTCATGTGATCAGTATACCTGAGTCAGTTATCCATCTATTTGTATTTTGACACATTTTTGCAATTTCAAAATTGCCGTTGACTTTGGATGAATTAAAAATAACATCAGAATGTACAAAACCTGAATTTTGTTGTTGTAACAAACTGTTCAATTGAATTAGCAGTTGATTCAGTTGCACCGTCTGAGTCACAGAAGATTCTATTGAATGAAAGGTGTTATTTGGTTGAGTCCATTGAACCGATTTAGATCCCATTTTGTCTCCGCTCCTTTGCTAAAACCACTAAAAAAATCTCCTTTTTTACGCCGCCCCAATTACCTCCTCTCTAGCCCTTTTATCTGATCGGTCGGAGGTAAGGATGGAAGAACTAACAGCCGTCGTGGTTGTGCCCTGCTTTTTTGCAGTGGTCACACTGCTTAGTGCTCGAAGCTCCATTCCTTCTGGTCATGTCCCTGAAACTAGTGTTAGAGTATTTATCTGAAATCCCTTGTTCTTTTGATTATCCAACTGTCATGGGTTCATTAGGGTCCACCGCGATTTCTCTTGCATAATTCTTTCCACTACGTCATCAAAACTTGGCATCTCAGCTAATGCCAAGACTTTTGACCTGATTGATTCATAGCTTAGATCGAGAGCCCCTAGGTAGGTGAAGATCAAGTCTTGTTTGGATATTTTTTGGATTTTAATTGGGTTTGTTGTTGGTTGGAGATAGATGTTGTGCTCTTTACATTTTGACATAATTTCGGTCACTAGTTCATTATTACTTTGGTACTCTATTTAATTTGGACAAGCTCTTATTTAAGGCTAAAGATACGAGCAAAAAAATTGTTGGCTATACCTTCTCCTGGCTTTGTCCCAAATCTCCTATGATATGATGGAGTACATGAGTACGTTTGAAATCCAGGGCTCCATTGTGCTGAGAAGCCATGACATGATTAATTGGTCGGTTATCTCTCACTCTTCTGTTTTTGCTTTCTCTTCAGGAGTTGACTCATTCGGTTTTGCTACTTTTGGTTTCTACTTATTTCAGTGACAAAGCTTAATTTTTCTTTGCCACTGAGACCAATTGATACTGATTTGTACTAGGGAGTGTAATTTTTGGTGCTATTGAGTATGATTTTTGTGAGTTTACTGTTGTCGGATAGAGAGATGTTGAGCTGACAATAGTTTTTTGATATCTGCAGCTATTGATGTTGTCGTAGAACTTTTGACCCGGGATTTGACCCGCTTTGATACCATATTGAATTTTAGAGGAGAAGATGAAATATGATGAATAATTAGTTTTATTGCTAATTTTTCTGATTCTACTAGCTCTTTGTACATGGTTATACATCGCTTAATTCTACTAACCTTTACTTATTTCCTCAACTATAATTCTACTAACCATTGCTTATTTTTCAAATTATAATTCTACTGTCCGTTGTTTATTTCTAAATTATAATTGCTTAATTACACCCTAATTACAGCTAAGTACCAAGTATAGCTGACAGCTGTATAATGGATGCTAGCATTTTATTTATTTTATTTTTTCAGCCAATAATGAAATATTCTGAGGCTATCATCCCTATTTCTCAACAGATTTTATTTTCCCTAGAAGTAGAGATAACATCCTTGGCTTATATATATGGACTTTTTATAGATCTTCCTCTTGCTACAACTATCTCGGTGAAAAAAAAAATCCAATGCAGCTTCTATAGGCGAAACTAATGACAAGTTGTTTAAAAATTCATATTTTATCTGATTATTTTTATATATATTAAATTCTGTGTTTATAAGAAATTTAAAAAAATATTGATAAAAAATTAAACATGAAATGACACTAATTTCGTGTATGTATGATATCATATTCTAAATATATTAAATATTGACTATACCATATTAATGTAATTAACGTAGTGTTTTTAACTCTAGGCATGCATAATTTCAAATGAGAAGGGAAGAGTTTGAACAGGTAATTTGATTAATCCTGTAGTCTTCTGGTCCAAGTCCCTATCTAAATCTTTGGAGATAAGGTAATTTGCGAATTTTTATTCATTTTAATGTGATTTTCTGTTTGGTATATCATCTGATTTTTCTTTTAAGGGAAGTTTAAATAGTGTTTGGTTTAAAATAAGTTTTGTGTTTTGAGTTTTCAATATTAACTACAAAATATGAGATGCGTGAAGGGACGACAGATAGGATAGAGGGAAGATGGATGGGACCACGGAGGAATTGAAAAAGGGATGGAAAGATGGAGTGTTTCTCGTGGTCTCTTGTTAGTCAAAATATGAAAAGTAAAAAAAAAGAATTGTTTTCTATTTTGTAGTTAACTTTATTTTCTAAATTGGTTGTTTTCTACACCATACACGCGTTGTGCGTATTTTTATATAGACGAAAACTCAAAAAAATAAACCAAACACTACCTTATGTTTTAATATTGTTATTTTTACTTCTGGCCAACCTAATGTTCTTGATAGATCGTTCCATAATTTTTGACTTATAAGCAAACAATTGCTTATAAGCTATTACTATGTTTACATTTTTGACTAACATAATAATTTAGATAGTGGAGGAAAGCGTGGATAGAAAGGTAACAATTAATACTATAAATGCTGCTGATCAATTTTCCTTGAACTGTTCAAGGATGAAAATGACGGTCCTGCTTTACTTAATTAATGAACACCATATTTAATATAACAATTTGGTTTCTATTTTATGTATTCATTTAGTAAAGGATTGAAATAAATCAATATTTCCTGTTGTACTGCATGTTATATAGTAAATTGACCACTGATGGAGCAAATCACATGGACCCAAAGTGGCGTTTCAGTGTGTCCATTGAATTATAACACTTGAAGCTCCCTAAATTAGTCCGAAATAACATTTACTCGAGTATCTAAAATAAATGTCTATGTATCATGTATTGATTTGTTGGACACGCTGGGTGTAGGTGATTTGTTGAATTGTTTATTTAAAATACATAGGTTTACAATTAACTACTTGACAATTTTTCATTTTAGATCCGAAAAAAAAAACTTATTTCAACTTTAGATCTCATTCAAAACTATTTATAAGAATAGGTTTGGTTTTACGCAATTTAAATTTGCGTAAGTATTTTCTTTTTAAAATTTTTGGAATGGTCCAAATATGAATTGTGCAACTGTATTTTAAAAAAAAATTGTGTTTGCGCGTATTTGAAATGTCCAAGTGTAATTTTTTTTTTTAAATTTTGTGTTTGCTCATATTTAGAACGCACAAGAACAAAATGCTGTTATATGTAAAAATAGATTATTTTTGTAATAAATTTTGACCAAGACCTAAAATTGAAATAAGTTTTTTTCTCGGTTCTATAATGAAAATTTATCCTTAATTATTCAAAGCATGGTTATAAGGTATTAAGATTTGTTGTTGAAGCAAAACGTTGTTAATTTTTCTATCAATCATTTACCATGTGGTTATAAGGTATTAATTTGCTAGCAAATTTTCCTTGCTGCTTTACTTAGTTGTAATTACATTCAATATATGTTTGGTTTCCTTACTTGATAAATGTTTATTTTATATGATATATCATAATGCTCTTGGGATAAAGCGTTACTCTAATTTGAAACACTCAGCACTTTAAAAGGTACCTTGGTATGAGTTTGAGTTTGACAATGACATAAACTATTAATTTCAAACATTAAGCAACTGCTAAAACACACTTTTGCGAACACTTTGAAAGATGGTTGGTCAAGGTGAATTCTTATAACAACTATTTTCTTCATATGTTTCCTCTGAATAGTTAGTGCATGTAGTTCCTAACTTCCTATACCTTTAAAAAGAAATCAGTTCTTATAATATACTTCCTCCAAGAAATCACTGATTAACTAAACCTGTCTATTACAGGTTTTGGAGTATCTTAGTGAGCAAGTCAGCAGTAGTATAGTGGATTAAGGGAACTCCGCTACGACATAGAAGGAAAAACTACTATGTGAGGTGGAATACATATCACACTATTTTGACCTTTTTATTATGCTTTGTCTCAGCTTTCCACGTCGAGACTCAAAAGTAGTGTTAGATGCAATAAATAAGGGAAACATAGCTCAGTTTCTTAATTAGTCTCGGATCAAATATGCCAATTACTTGTGTACTTTCTTTCCAACTTAATTAGAGAACTCAGTTATTTTTTTACCTTACAAGTATTAAACTAATACTTGTATGCCTAACTGCTAGGCAAGGATATTGAGTGTGGGTGAAGAGGATAATCAAATTTTGTTAATATATCGAATCCTGTGTGAAGCTTCAAAGTCCAAACTGGAGTGAAATATTATGATACAATTGGTTTTGTTTTGTATATGGGCATAAAATTATCCACACATGTACGTGTACAATTATACAAGTATTGGACATGTTCATAGATTTGATTGTTCACCTAATTGGTTGATATTCTTGCTTGGTTTTTTGTTAATTTTTGAAACCTCAAAATTGATAAAGACTAAACTAGATTTATGCATAGCTCCCAGTTCAAAATGTTGGTATAAATTGAAAGAAATTGTAAGGTATTAAAATTTTAATTAAAATAAGCAAACTATTTTTTCCCTGACAATATTACTCGGTTTGAACATGGTAGAAACATTGAAATTTAGATAGCTTTACCTTGGTTCAAACATATAAGATGAAAATATTTCGCACTTGCAATTACTGCACTGACATATCTGTGTCTACAATTGGAGCCTGATTTAACACCTATAATGTGTCGTTATACTCTTGAAGCATTTGCTGGATTTAAAGATCAACGGGGATTCAAATATGATGTGGTTATCCGCAAACAATTAGACCTGTAAACGGTTGGATATGGATTTGGATGTAGCTGAGATAAGGCAAAGGGCCCTACTTTATTTTATTTTTAAATTTAATTAGAAAATATAAAGTTTTAAGCTTCTGCCCGACCTCATATCAATGTTTTGCCGTATGTTAATTCAATGTTCAGCTAAGTTAGTCCATCAGATCAATTTATTAATGCTTTTACTTTTCTAGCATTGTTATAAAATGTAGCTTGAATTATTTTTGGCGGCTGATATTGAAAATATATAATTTCTAGCGTGGAAAATAGGCACAAGGACAAATTTTCATAAAAATTTTGACTGAAGGACAACAAGTTTCATTTTTAGGCTGAAGGACAAACTTTGAAAGGTAATTAGGCTGAAGGACAATGCTAAATACAACTAGCATTTTGTACAATGTAAAACTGGATATAATACTAGTTATAATTAGCATTTTGTACAATGTTTACACTGTACAAAATGCTACTATATTTAGCATTGTCCTTCAGCCTAATTTTCTTTCAAAGTTTGTCCTTAGTCCAAAAATAAAACTTTGTGTCCTTCAGCCTAAATTTTTTTCAAAGTTTGTCCTTATGCCTAATTACCTCATTTCTAGCTGTAAGGGTTGGAATTTTGTTTTCCCCCCAATTTTTGGCCCGTCAAAAGCTGGCTCGCCATTGACCAAGTCTGCATCCGCATCAGAAATCATTTTCGAATATTCGTATCTACGGATGCTAACGGATATCAGATATTTATCTAATATTTTTTGACTAGTTCACAATAAATAAATCTAAACAAATATATACAAAATTTTGATTTATAATAAATCCTTTTCGGTATTAAAAATAAAAATTAATAATAAATATGGTAGGAAAAATAATTTAAGCAGTAAATATTAATTTTTATATACATATTAAAAAAAATTTAACCTAAAGAAAATAGCAAACACAATTATTTTATGTACTAAAATACACAGAAAAAATAATTAAAATCTTGATAAAAACCGGATGGATAATTATCAATACATATATAGTCATATTCGTATCCGCATTCGTTTTTCAGATATCAGATAATTTATCATATTTCGAATACGAGTATGGACGGATTTCAGATTTTTCGAATACTCATTAACAATCATACATGCAATATATAGCTGGCTAGTATCACCATTGTCATTACTAGGATCGGGTTGCTATGCATTTTACAATTCAATTACTATGGCAACCCCTTAGCTTATTTGAAAAATCTCAAGGAATAGAAAGCTACTAGTATCACCATTGTCATGGCATCTTTGTATGTTATGCTTTTGTGGTTGGACGCTAAATTTTAGGATAGTAAGACTTTCTCCACTGTCTTCTAATCTATAAACAAGTGCTATGAAACATGGCTATTTTCTAAATTCATAATTCGTAGATCGCATCAGCTAACAGATGAATACCTTTTTAAGAAAAAATACATTTCCCGATAAACTGAAGGGCTAATCATCACTCTTTTTCATAAACAAATTTTATGGTACGAACAATTACTTTAAAATTATTGGTGAGAAAGATATTTATTCCAGATTGGTATAGATTGAAACGAAATTTTACTTGAAATACATGTAGTGTTAAACTAGGCATGGCAATTACACTTCAAACTCTATAACTAGGGGTTTTGGACCAAAGGTCCCTATTTTCAAAGCTCATGCACAAAAAGTCTCTGCTCATAAACACATGTAAATTAGGTGCCTGTTTTGTTATTTTTTACCAAACTGTCCTCTTTTAGAAAATCGACTTAGCATTCTTTTCAGGGGCAAAAGTGGTATAAATTAGCCATAATCTAAAAATATGGACCTAATTTTCATAACTTATTCGGGAGGGACTTTTCTTACATCATCTTTCAATTACAGGGACTTGACAGCGATTCCTTGCTGTAACTATTCCAAAGGTTGCATTGTAAATGAAGGCGTGTAGTTTATCGTTGGTAAGCTTGTGACTGCTATTCTTATGTGAATAGGTACTTACTGTAGTAACATTCATCTAAAATACAACTTTGAAATTGATCTCACCCACTAAACATGATCAAAATAATAATAGAGTAATAAACTTCAACCACACGGTTTGACAAGACATGTAAAATTTAAAGAGAGGAGTGGTGATTACCTTTGTACTGATTTGAACAAATATCACTTTGAAGTTGTGATGGGTTGACATTTTTTTGAAGTGAGTATACCGAACTTGAGTTGGTACTTTCTCCAAACATTAAGAATTTTATCGGCTTATCGACCACAAAATTGTAAGTTTCAGATTTCAATGTGGAGGGAGCGAAAGTTTTTTAGCAATACTAAAATATGAGTTATCTCACAGTATCTTATGCACACATGCCCTACAATTGTCATAGATAATCATCACTACACCAATAACACTTTTAAACTGTCCATGTGCGAAGCATGGACCTCATACTAGTGTTCTGCTAAAAATACTGGATGTGCTAGTTGGACACTTCATTTCATAATCTCAAACAGGCTTATGAATCATGGAGCAACCTTGTTGAATTTGCCAAATCTCATGACATATTACATCTCTGACATCTTTGTTAAAATCAAACAATATCCAAAATGGGAACTTAGCTCGAACGTAGAGTTAAATTTGAAAAACTCTAACAATTCAGTTCATTTGAAAATAAGTAAGAAGAAGAACAAGATAATTCATATTATTCAGCAAGACGGCTGAGCAAGAAGATTAATTCATTAGGGTTACAGAGATAGGTTTATATAGATAGAAAACAGATAAAAGGCCAAACAGATAAAAGGCCAAATAGTATGCTAACATCCCCCCTCAAACACGCGATGGTACAGCAAGAAGCATCGAGAGTTTGCCAATGAAAAATCTATGACGTTCGATAGTGTGAGCCTTTGTGAAGAAATCTGCAAGTTGCGTCGATGACGAAGTAAAGGGCAGAGAAATGGTTCCATGCAGCAAGTGATACCGAGTGAAATGACAGTCAATCTCAATATGTTTGGTGCGCTCATGAAAAACAGTATTGTGAGCAATTTGAATAGCACTCTTATTGTCACAATACATAGGAGTGGGAGAGGAAATCGAAACACCCATATCTTCCAATAGCCAGCGTAACCAAATGATCTCAGTGTTAGTGGAGGCCATAGCACGATACTCTGCCTCAGTAGAAGACCGAGAAACAACATCTTGTTTCTTGCTCTTCCACAAAATAAGGGAATCATCTAAAAATATGCAAAAGCCAGTTGTGGATTTTCTATCCGTTGAATCACCAGCCCAATCTGCATCAGAGAAAGCACGAAGCTCCAAAGATGAGGTCGATGGAAACAAAAGACTCTGATAAAGTGTTCCTTGCAAGTAACGAAGAATGCGCATAACAGCAGCCCAATGAACAGAGGTAGGGGAAGATACGAACTGGCTAACAATGTGAACAGCATAGGCAATATCTGGACGAGTGATGGTCAGATATACAAGGCAACCAACAATAGAACGGTATAAAGTGGGATCAGAAAGAGGACTCCCATCTGTCGGAGTATATCGGGCATTTACCTCAAGTGGTGAATCAACATGACGTGTATCAGTAAGACCAGCACGATGAATAATGTCAGTGGCGTATTTGGATTGGAAAAGAAGATAGCCTTTTTTCTGAGGAAGCTACTTCAATGCCTAAAAAGTAACGTAGATGACCCAAATCCTTCATATCAAAACAGCGAGACAATGTGGCTTTAATGCTCATAATACCATTACTGTCATCACCTGTAACGATCATATCATCTACATATAGTAGAAGAAGAATACGGCTTGCAGAAGTTAATCTGACAAAAAGTGCTGAATCATGGGAACTAGAGGTAAAACCAAGTGATGTAACAACATTCGAAAATCTCTCATACCAAGCACGAGGTGCTTGCTTAAGACCATATAGAGCTTTCTTAAGCCTGCAAACCTGACCTGGAGCATGAGAAACGCCAGGTGGAACAACCATGTAAACTTCTTCCTTAA
Organism: Allium fistulosum; assembly: GCA_030737815.1. NCBI lineage: Eukaryota > Viridiplantae > Streptophyta > Magnoliopsida > Asparagales > Amaryllidaceae > Allium > Allium fistulosum. Next base: position 176,308,283 of record CM060907.1, read on the forward strand.
GATCTCCATTAAGAAAAGTATTTTTAACATCCATTTGAGAGATGTCCCACTTACGACTGGACGCAACAGCAATAAGAACCCGAACAGATGTCATCTTAGCCACAGGAGCAAATGTCTCCTCATAATCCATGCCATACTCTTGGGCAAATCCTTTAGCAACTAAACGAGCTTTGTATCGCTCAATAGAACCATCTGACTTGGTTTTAATCTTATATACCCATCGACAACCAATAGTTTTCTTCCCAGTAGGAAGATATACAAGATCCCAGGTACCAGTTTTGTCTAAAGCAGACATTTCCTCAGACATAGCACGTTGCCACACAGGAGAACGAACAGCCTCCGAGTAAGAAGAAGGCTCATAGATAGTGTCAATGGAAACAAGAAATGAAGCAAAAGCCCGAGAGTAACAAGAGTAAGCAAAATCTGATAATTGAGTAGATTTACGTGTGCGAGTGGGATAGCGAGGTTGAACAGGATCTGTCATCACAGGAGGTGTTTGAACAGTCGTAGTAGCAGGAGATAAAGTGTCACCTTCAGAAGGAGGAGGAACAGAGTGTGTGGATGACGGTGTTTCAATGGTAATGAGTGGTGAATCAGAGGGGTTATCAGCAGGAAATGGATCAATGTGAATAAGATCAGACTTAGTCATATTATGAGGACTAGCTGGAATAGAGTAGAAGGGAATATGCTCAATAAAGGAAACATGACGAGAAACATATAGTTTATTTGAAGAAGGATCATAACAGCGATAGCCTTTTTGTCCAATACCATACCCAAGAAAAACACATATAGCAACACGCGAAGATAATTTTGTACGCTCTACGTGCGGACGAAGAACAAAACAAGTGGAACCAAACACTTTTAGGTGTGAGTAATCGGGAGTTTGACCGAACAACTTGGCATGAGGAGAAATACCAGAATTATGAGAAATTGGGATTTTATTAATAAGATAAACGGAAGTAAGAACAGCTTCTCCCCAAAATTCTTTTGGAACACTAGCTGAAAGAATCATAGAACGGGCAGTTTCAACAATGTGTCTATGTTTTCTTTCAGCAACACAATTTTGTTGCGGGGTATCAGTGCAGGAAGACTGATGCAAAGTACCATCAGCCGTGAATATGGCAGAAAGGTCTCCCTTAGTATATTCCCCCCCTAAATCAGAACGAAAGCATTTAACAATAGCAGAGTGTTGTGTTTTAACATATGCTTGAAAAGCAGTATATATATCAATAAACTCAGAACGACGTTTCATCAGAAAAACCCAACAATAACGAGTATAGTCATCGATAAAAGAGACATAATATCTGCACCCACCTTTTGTGGGGATGGGTGATGGACCCCAAACATCAGAGTGAACTAAATCAAAAGGTGCAGTAGAAGTAGAAAGACTTTGATTAAAGGATAAAGCAGAAAATTTTCCAAGTTTACAACCACTACAATCTGAAATATCATGAGAACGTAAGTCTCCCAAAACACCAGAATTACATAAAAATTTAAGACGAGAGCTTGAAATATGACCAAGTCTAGAATGCCACAAATAAAACTTAGAAGACAATGGAGTTAAATGGAAGGAAGAAAGGTCAATACTGGCAGCAGCGGCATGACTTGGAATGTGTAAGTCATCCAAAACATAGAGACCGCCCTGCCTACGGCCTGTCCCAATCACCTTCTTGGAGTTGGGATCCTGCACAGAGCAAGTGATAGAAGAAAAATGAACAAGATATCCAAGATCACAAAGTTGTCCGACCGACACAAGGTTCATAGTTAATTTAGGAATGCAATAAACATTTGGGAGGGAAACGTGTGTGGTTTGAATTGTACTGATTCCTGTTAATGGCAAAGATATGCCATCAGCAGTCAAAATAGAAGGTGAGCGAGAATCAAAAGACATATATATATAAATGATGAACAATCATGGGACATATGATATGAAGCACCAGAATCCAAAATCCACAAAGGAGAATTCAAACCTGATATGGAGGGAGCTGACATGGCAAAATGCTGAGACTGAGGAGCAGTCATGTTTTGAGACAAAGACTGGCTAGCAAGGAACTTCTGAAATTGTTCTGCAAGAGAGTCCATAGAGGAGTCCACACCTGATTCACCAGAAGGATGTACCAATGCAGCAGTCTTAGGCTGGGAACTACCACGTGACTGTCCATAACCTTGTGCGGTAGAGAAGGACTGTTGTTGGCTACCACGTTGTTGCTGTTGTGATCTATCACCTTGCTTTTGATTTTTTTGACGAGCTAATAATTCAGGACATTGATTTTTCCAATGGCCTGGTTGTTTACAGTAATTACAATCACGACCATTCTTGAAATTTATTTTGTTGCGTTGAGACGGGATTGGTAAAATCCCCGTAGCAAGAACAGATGCAGAAGAGGTCTGTGCAACTTTCTCAGTTTGAGACTTCAAGCGAGTTTCTTCAGCTAACATTCATGTAGAACAGAGTCAACAGAAGGTAAAGGAGTGCGATGTAGGATGGACGCACGACAATGCTCATACTCGGGTCGAAGAGCCATCAACAATTGAACAAGACGTTGTGCGTCCCTACGAGCGGTATATGGAGCAAAAGACCTAAGCTCAGCATCCTCAGTCATAGCCAATTGATCCCAAGGAGCAGTAATTTCAGAATAAAAATCTTGAATATTTCGATCATTCTGAGACAATGACCGAATATCAGCCTCTAATTGATATTGAATGGCAAAGTTAGAGCGTACAAAAAGTCGCTCCAAATAGTCCCAAACTTGCTTAGCAGTATCATACTTGGCCAATTGCATACCAATTTTATTCTCAATGGAATTATTAATCCAAGTGATGATCTTTGAATTGTTGGTATCCCATTTCTCCATTGATTCAACATTAGTAGTTTCAGGAGCCACAATAACACCAGAAATATATCCCCACATATGTTTTCCTTTCAAAAAAATTTCATGACATAACTCCAATAAGAATAATTTTTTCCATCTAAACGAACACTAATAGCCTGTAATGAATCATCACCTCCTGCCATATTTTGAAGTCAGCAACTGCTTTAGGTTGAGATTGGTATCAATTGGGCTAGGGTTTCGGGAACTAGGGCAGGCTAGGAAAATTGAGACAAGGGTAGGGTTTCAGGTGCTAGGGTAGGAAAATTGCTGGGAACTAGGGTTTTGAGACAAGGGTAGGGTTTCAGGTGCTAGGAAAAGGGCAGCAGGCTTCTGGGCAGGGTTTCAGGTTTTGGTGAAGACAAGGGCAGCAGGCTTCTGGGAGGGCAGCAGGCTTCTGGGCGAGGGCAGCAGGCAGGGGACGAGGGCAGCAGTCTCTGGGGCAGGGGACGAGGCTTCTGGGGCAGGGGACGAGGGCGGCAGGGTAGGGGACGAGGCTCTGGGGCAGGGGATGAGGGCGGGGCAGCGACGAGGCTAAGGTTTCGGGCTGAGTGCTCGACGACGAGGCTAGGGTTTCGGGCTGAGGCAGGCTAGGGTTTCAGGTTGAGGCAGCGACGAGGCAAAAACAGGAACCTTGCTCCGATACCATGTTAACGTTTATAAAACGTTTATAAAATCAAGTAAGAAGAAGAAGAAGATAATTCATATTATTCAGCAAGACGGCTGAGCAAGAAGATTAATTTATTAGGGTTACAGAGATAGGTTTATATAGATAGAAAACAGATAAAAGGCCAAACAGATAAAAGACCAAACAGTATGCTAACAATCTCTAATGACTTAGAGGAGTACGACGATGATCTTAAAGCTATCGTTGAAATTATGATGAATAAATTTCAACAGCAAGTTCGTACTCCACATCACTGATTCGTATATGAGTCAAGAATTGGTGGATGATGTTCTTAGTTGGTTATGAAACAGAAGTGAAGATCTATTTTGAATGAAGAGTCGTTGTTGCAAACGTCTTTGCAACGTATTAATTAGTGTTGAGTTTCGGCATTTCCGTGTTCCGTACGCGTTCGTTTCACCGTGTCTAGACAGCAACAACGGTCGAAGTCTCTCATGCCGGCGTCCCGATTAAACATCTCTCCATCGCCTCCCATCGGGCATATAATTTGGTCTTGGTAACACATTGTAACAAAAAAAATCCCCAATGTTACGTGCCACCAATCTCATATATATATACCATGATTATTCGGAATATTCTACGATGTGGAAGTTTAACCGTTCAATCCACGCACCCACTCCATTTACAATGCGAGTAACACCTACCAATTAGTCAGTATGTCGTAACTACCACTCCAAATATATTGACCCTTAAATTATTTGGAATGTTCGTGCACACTACTAGCCATAGTGTGTCACACATAATGATAAGTGAAAATTTCAACCAAGTTTACCATAGGGTAAATGTTAGTTAAAGTCGTTTGTAGTGTCGTACTCATAACTAAATATACTATTAAGTCTGCACAATTTATTGTTGTTTCTAAGGAAATTTGGTATGACATATGTTTTGAGCTTTTCTTTCAGAATGCTATTGGAGCTATTGACAGAACGCAGATTACTGCCAAGGTTTGATGAAAAAATGAATTATCCGCGTTTATAGGTGGATTTTTTTTTCTGATATACAATACTCTAGCTACCGTTAAGTTTGATTTGACACTAAGTTTCTTAATGGCTGATTGGAAAGACAGTGCTTATGATAGTAGACCGTTAATCTATGTTGTCGATGAAGTTGAAATGTTTCTACATCCTCTCCACCCAACAATTATTGTATTGTATATTTAGATTACAAGTTTAGAAATGGTTATCTACCACGTTAATGAATGCTATGTCATTCCATATTTGCTACAAACCTCAAATATACAACATCTAGTTTTCAAAAGCAAGCAGATTTTAACGTTGTTACTTGTGTTATTCATGATTCTGTAAGACAGTACAATAATTTGGATTACGACTATGATGAGATTGTTAGCGCGGACATTTCTTAGAATTATATGAAAAATTGGTATGAACATGGACAACAAATGCATGGTGGTACAAGTTTAGGAAACCCACAATAGATAATCACAAGTGATGAGATTAGAAAGGACGCAGGATGTATGTATTTGAAATTTTGAATTGAGTAGTTCTTGTGTTTCAATTGAGTTTTCAGTTGTTGCTTTACTTAGATTAATTATTAATCACTAATTCTAGTTACAAACTATCCAAATTAAGTCAGTTGGAACCTATCATATAGCAACCCAAATCTTATGAACAACAGTTTGAACTTTAACTCATTCAGATTATAGTATAACTAACTATTTAATAGATCAAATTAAGTCAGAGATTAAACAGAACATCTAAAGTGCATTCAGAACCATGTTGCTCTTCTTTTGTCAGGACGCAACAACTGAGAACGGCATAATGGACATGTAACATAACCTTTATCAATCCATTTATCCATGCAAGCTTTATGAAATGCATGGCAGCAGTTTGCAAGCTCTCTAACTTCATCTCCTGCTTCCATCCCATTCAAACATATTATACAACTTATTTCTCCTGATCTGTCATATAACTTCATGAATTCCACAACTGAAAGATTGTTTTTTACATAAGCTTTAGGATCAATGGTGGCTTCAGAAGAAGAAACAGTGAATGTTTGGTCTTGGAAGATGTCCAGATGCATTGGAGGAGAAGAACATATGCCATGAAAAGATTTGAGAAAAAATGTAAAAGCTTTATTTCTTCAATTAGAATATGAAAATGAAAGATAGTTTACAATACAGCTTTGTACACATATTTATACAGAGTTGTGATAAGCCTGTTGGGCCAGATACGAAACGCAGCCCACTTGACTAAGTTATACAAAGAATGAATACGGGGCTGACTACATTCATTTACATTCCCCCTCAAACCTAGCTCTTCTGCTAGGGTTTGCGTCTTCCTTTGAGAATGAGGGCCGCCACAGAGAGAAGCTTAAGATAGCTTAGATCTGATGTAAAGTTGCGATCTTTAAGACTTTGCTTGACTAACGCCGGAGAAACTCAGAGGACACAAGTGTATTTCATGAGATTAACTTGTGGAATACACTTGTTGTCTTCAGAAAAGAGGATAAACAGAATGGCTTCAAGCTTCTAAGCAAACTAGATCAGGGAGAGATTGATTTCAGGATGCGAGAGCAGATGATGAAAAGTATGAATCAATTTCCTGCTTGCTGCTCTCTATAGCTCAGAGTCGAGGAAGTGTCATCCTTTGGTTGACTTTCGAGATCTGTGACTCTAAGTTTTTCTCTGAAGTGAGTAAAATTCAGCTTTGACAGGGGTTTAGTTAGAATATCGGCAACTTGGTAAGTAGCAGGTATGTGATTGATGTTTAACTTTCCCTTGGCAACTTGCTCACGAACGAAATACAGATCTAGTTCCATATGTTTTGTTCTGGAATGTAGAACTGGGTTGGCAGTGAGTGAGACAGTACTGAGGTTATCACACCATAAGGTTGTCTTGCTTTCAGTCTTGACTTGTAATTCATTTAATAGTGATTCTATCCACATTATTTCTGCCACTGCATTAGCCACACTCCTGTATTCTGCTTCTGTACTTGATCTGGACACAGTTGTCTGTTTTTTTGAGCACCAAGAAACTGGGTTTTTGCCTAAGAAAATGCAGTAGCCACTTGTTGATTTTCTGTCATTTATGTCACTTGCCCAGTCTGCATCTGCATAACCCGTAATATTAATAGTTTTACATGCTTCCATAGTTAGTCCATGATTCAATGTTCCTTGAAGATATCTTAGTATTCTTTTAACTGCTCTCCAGTGCTCATCTGTTGGACATTGCATGAATTGACTAACTTTATTTACACTGAAAGAGATTTCTGGTCTAGTGATTGTTGCATATTGAAGAGCACCTACAATGCTTCTGTATTGACTGTCATTTGTGATCATTTCACCTTTAGTCTTTGAAAGATGAACATTTGTTATCATGGGTGTTGAAATAGGATTTGATTGATCCATCTTTGCTTTTATGAGGATTTCACTGATATATTTCTTCTGACTGAGATGAATTGAAGATCTTGAGAGTCTTCTCACTTCAATTCCTAGAAAATAGCTTAGGCTTCCAAGGTCTTTGATTGAGAATTCTTTATTAAGACGTTGAATAAGATTGTTGATCTCTAGATTGTCACTTCCTGTAACAATAAAGTCATCAACGTAAATTAGTATGTAGGTAATAGCATCAGAATTAAACTTAGTAAAGAGGGAGTTGTCTGATTTTGTGCAGTTGTAGCCCAGTCTGATTAATGTTGTCTTTAATTTCTCAAACCAGACTCTTGGTGCTTGCTTGAGACCATAGATTGCCTTATTCAGTTTGCATACTAGTCTCTCATTTCCATTTTGTGTGAATCCAAGGGGTTGTTCCATGTAGACCTCCTCCTGCAAAACACCATTTAAGAATGCATTATTAACATCTAATTGTTTTATGGTCCAATTTCTACATAAGGCAATGCTGACAACAATTCTGATGGTAGAGGGTTTCACAACAGGAGAGAATGTTTCAGTAAAGTCGAAACCGTTCTGTTGTGAATATCCCTTTGCTACTAGCCTTGCCTTATATTTAGAAATTGATCCATCAGCATTTCTTTTTAACTTGTAAGTCCATTTACACCCCACTATATTCTTGTGAGGAGGTTGAGGAACAAGATCCCAAGTCTTGTTTTTCATTAGGGCATCATATTCCTCATTCATGGCTGTTTTCCATTTGTTATTTTGTATGGCCTGACTGTATGTACTTGGTTCTTCATTCTCTAGAACTAAATTGTATAGTTTTGGTTTGAATATACCACTTTTTGCCCTTGTAATCATATGATGACCAGTTGCTACAGGATTATGCTGATGATCATTGTTGTCCATTTCAGTCTCCTGTGACACATTAGATGATTGTGAATCATCTAATGTGTGACTTGAGTCTTGCTGCATTTGATTGTCTGGTTGATGCATTTGAGATGATGTACTGGATGGTTCGATTTGTCCATGACCTGGTTCAGAAGTGATCACTGTGTGTTGTGGACTCTCATGATCTTGAGCCCTCTTTGTAGAGATGTGAGCTACCTCATCAGTTATTGCAGGTATGAATGCTAAAGGGTACTTAGTGTTGTAAATCTTTTCAGAAGTTTTAATGTCTGAATTGCTAAAGGGGAATACTTGCTCATTAAACACAACATGTCTGGATATAAATATTCTCCCATTACTAGATAAACATCTATAACCCTTTTGATTTGTAGCATAACCTAGAAAGGTGCATGGGGATGATCTGTAGCTTAGTTTGTGAGAATTATATGGTCTAAGATGAGGAAAGCATAGACAACCAAATACCCTTAAACTATGATAGTCAGGCTTGATATTATAAAGTATTTCTAATGGACTTTTTAATTTTAGAATCCTTGTGGGTAACCTATTTATTAGAAAGACAGCAGTGGCAAATGCATCAGGCCAGAACTTAAGTGGTAATGATGCATTTGCTAGCAATGTTAACCCAGTCTCCACAATGTGTCTGTGTCTTCTTTCGACAAGACCATTTTGTTCAGATGTATAAGGACAAGTTGTCCTATGTATGATACCTTTCTCTTGAAAGTATTCCTTAAGAGGAGAGTATTCTGTTCCATTGTCTGTCTGTAGAATTTTTAGCTGACAGTTAGTCTGCTTTTCTGCCTGCACTATAAATTGTTTAACTGCATAGCAAGTATCAGATTTTGCTTTCAAAAAATATATCCACACATGTCTTGAATATGCATCAACAAAGGAGATGTAATATTTGTACCCATAGTCTGTTGATATGGGTGCTGGACCCCATAAGTCAGTTGCAACAAGTTCTAAAGGATTGCTGTAACTGGTTTTAGAGTCTATGAATGGTAGTTTATGACTTTTACCCATATGACAATAAGTACAAATGTATGGAGATGAAATATTGTTAAAAGAAATATTATTATCATTCAATACTTGTTTAACAATATTTACATGAGGATGTCCAAGCTTACAGTGCCAAATGTCAAAATTCTTACAGTTATTCATAGTTTTGATTTCAGACATATTACACCATTTTTCTTTACATCCAGATGTTCTTGAATTATCAACTTTGAAAGTATACAGTCCCTTAATTTCTCTACCCTGTAAGAGAATATCTTTAGTTAGAATGTCTCTAACTAGACAATAATTTGGAAAGAATTCAAAGAATACATTGTTATCTTTGGCAAATTGTGATACGCTTAATAAATTTTTCTTGACAGAGGGTACTCTTAATAAATTATGCAAGTATAACTGCTTTTTTCCAGTTATACAAGCACTTCCAGAATGTGAAATTTTTACAGACTCACCATTCCCCATAAGTAAAGATTGCGTACCTTTGTATTCTTTGTTGCCAAGATTCAGGTTTGCCAAGTTGTTAGTGACATGATTTGTAGCACCTGAGTCAGGGTACCAGCTGCTATCATTGATGTCTTCAACTCTTGCATTGTCATTATTGCTGCAGTCATTTTGACCTTTTATTTCTTGTTGAGTACTTATCATGTTTGCACTGGGATTATGATTTCTATCCCTGTTGTTGTTCTGTTGAGATGGAGTGTAGTTGCTATCAAATCTGAAGTAACACTTGCTGGCAATGTGACCAATTCTCTCACAGATCTGACATCTGGGTCTGTTGTTCCCACTATTGTTGGGCCATCTGCCACCTCTTCCTCGTGATCTAGAGGACTGACCACCTCTCTGGTTGATATACTGTTGACTTCTGTTGGCAGGAGTCTTTTCTTGATTTCTGGTTTTGTTGTTTGAGATGAAATTTAGAGACATATCTGGCGTAGATGATTTCTTTAGATCCAATCTGCCTTCATGAGCTAATAGGGTAGAATGAACATACTGAATTGTGGGTAGAATTTCCTTAGATGATATGACTGCTACAACTGATTCATATTCATCATCTAATCCTCCAAGAATTGACAAAATATGCTCAGTGTCACTCACCTTGTGTCCTGCAGAGGACAAGTGATCACATAGGGTTTTAACCTTTACAAGATAGTCTCTCATTGACTGATTTTCTTTTTTGACATTCTGTAATTGTCTTTTGTAGTACATAATCTTGGCTGCAGATTGAGTGTTAAAGATCTGTTCTATTGTGGACCAGATTTCATGGGAGGAATTGCACCCAATTATCTGAGGAAGTAAATTAGCACTTATTGATGATATTAGCCAAGAACTGACTAGACTATCTTGTCGTTGGTGTATTGTAAATTCTTGATTGCTGATTAACTTTCCATCCTTGTCTTCAGTGTATTTTGGTGGTGTGATTATAGTGCCTTGGATATATTGTTCCAGTCCATATGCTTTGATTGCTGTTTCAACTTGAAACTTCCAAAGCAAGAAGTTGTTCTCATCCAATTGGATTGACAGCAGTTGGCTTTGAGGTTTGACAATCTCCTTCAGGAGTTCTTCAGTTGGATTGAATCTGGTGCTGGTGTTGGTACTGGAGGAGGCAGAGACATCTTGATCTCCTTCAGCCATTGATTCAGAAAACAAGAAAATGCTTTACAGATACAGAAAAGATAAACTGAGCAGCCGGGAGAGTTCTTGGACTCCTTGGCGAGGCACAGCAGAAGCTTTGGTTTGGAAAGGAGTTGAGTGACAGGGATGATGAGAAACGTTATGTTTCTCAAATGATTCAAAAAGACAGGAACCCCTATTCACTCTTGATATGATGAAATTATATCTGATCTTGATTGAATACAGAGGGGAAACAGAAAAAGATGATGAGAATCTGTTTGATTCTTAGATGATTCAAGAATGCAGCCTGATCTTGATATGATGATCTTTGAACTGATCTTGATCAATGGCATGGCATTTTGCTGTTAGGCTTTGAAATGCTCTGATACCATGAAAAGATTTGAGAAAAAATGTAAAAACTTTATTTCTTCAATTAGAATATGAAAATGAAAGATAGTTTACAATACAGCTTTGTACACATATTTATACAGAGTTGTGATAAGCCTGTTGGGCCAGATACGAAACGCATCCCACTTGACTAAGTTATACAAAGAATGAATACGGGGCTGACTACATTCATTTACACCAAGATTTGAGAGAAATAAAGAAATTATGAAGTTTACCTTCAAGTTGAAATGAGCTAGATATTGGATTGGCTTTGAAAGAAGAATTTGATAGCCTATGCAAGGATAACCCATGTTTAAATTGATGGCATTAGTCTATGAAATGAAGAATTATATATAGAGAGAGTCAAGTAGATGTAGGATTTGAAATTGGAAAGGCTATGGAAACAAAGCAGGAAGATGTGTTTTTTCTTACTTTGCCTGTGTCATTTATTAGCAATTTCAAAGCTTAGTCCAAATGGACATCTCAGCGTGTTTATTTGTTTATATAGTGGAAGAAACAAGCATAATAATAGTTGTATATGGTATGTAATCCTGATTATTATACCTTTTAATTTGGATTGCTTGTAACATTGACATTTTTATGTTGCTTATATAGAAGAGCATTTGATGTTCGAGATTATTAGCAATGGGATTTGAAATCGGTTAAATTTGTAATGGATGGGATAAAAACAGAAGCATAGGTTTGCGTACTTAATCCGCTTGATAATTGATAAAGCCAATATGGTTTGGCCAGTCTCATGTTTGTGATAGAGAGGCGCTTCAAATATGGATATATTATAGCACTGAACTGCCGTATGAGGTTGGCAAATCCCTATCTCTAATAGAATCAAGTAGTTTCAGATGTATAAAATGCTGGTCAAACAATACTTCAATGCAAAAGTAGTCACATGACAACTGTTTCAACAACGATATCCAGGGTCGGCAATTGGACTTTGATCCCAAAAGTAAGGTCCCGTTTGGTTTGCTATTTTTAGTTTTGTGTTTTCGTCTAAACAAAAGTTTGCATTTATTATGTATTGTTGAAAAACGGACAATTTTGAAAAATGAAACTAACATAGAAAGTAGAAAACAAGTTTATTTGATTTTTCGTGTTTTGAGACATAACAAAAGAATGGAAAACAATTCATCTTCTCCATTTTCCGTCCATCATGGCGATGACTAAGAATTATAAAAAATTTCCTACATTTTCTTGTAATTTGTAGTGTATGTTGAAAACGCAAAACTCAAAACGAAACCAAACGGGGCCTAAAGTTTTGGAGACCAAAGATTTGTGCACGTGTACAGTTGTGCACGTGCACACAAGCCTATCCATTTCCTATATATCAGTTGCATAAAAGCAGCTTTTAACCACTAAATTCTTGTACCTGAATTTGAGTTTAGGCTCGTTGACTTATTTTATCATTTGTTATAAGGTTTACGTACATAATGGATTGCTCGTATTGTATTAAAGTGGATGCATAGATTGAATTATGATTAGTCACATATCACAAGATATTTTAAAGGAGATAACATATATGTGATATTGTTACCATATAACAATAAAGATTTTGTTTTGTTACAATAAATATTACCATTAAAATATAGTGAAAATAAGGGACACGTCTCTAAAATTAAACTTAATACACAAAACACTCCGAAGAAAAATATAAATTACATTTCTATTTTCAAATATTGCAATTTTCTTCCCTAAAATACACCTCTGCTCTATGGCTGGAAGCTGGTTCTTTTTATATGTTGATGTTATTCGCACATCCATAATTAAAATTGTGAAAATAAGGGACACATCCCTAAAATCAAACTTAATACACAAAACATCCTCCAACAAAAAGATATAAATTACATCCCTATTTTCAAATACTGCAATTTTCTTCTCTAAAATACCCCTGCTCCATGGCTCAACGTTGGTTCTTCGTATGTGCATGTTATTCTCACATCCATAATTAAAATTTGCACCTCATTAATTATCAATCTTTAAAATGCAATAACTTTTTGTAGAAACGACGAATTAACAAACCGTTTTCACCATTAAATCGCAAATTTAATTATCTTTCTAATGAGTGACATTATACATATGAAAAAATGGTATGATTACAAACAATTTAGCAATTATATGCAGTAATTGCAGAAAAGTCTGCAATTATATGGTATAGTTGCACTTTACTGCGATTACTTAGAATAATTGCAAACTTTTCTGTAATTATTCGATATAATTGCATAAAAGTATGCAATTATATAAAACAATTATAGAAAAGTCTGCAATTATTCGGAATAATTGTAGAAAAATCTGCAATTATATGGAATAATAGCAGAAAAGTTTGCAATTATTCTACTAAATTGCATAAAAGTTTGCAATTATTCAAAATAATTGTATAAAAGTCTGCGATTATATGGAATAATTGCTGACATTTGAAGAAAAATTGATGATTATTTCATATAATTGCAGAAAGGGGAAATTAACTTAAAGGACAAAAAATTGTATGTTTTTAGCCTCAATGACACGACCTCAATATTTTAACCACAAGGACAAACATTCTCCTAAAAATTATTCATAAGGACAAACATTCTTTCAAAATTATTCATAAGGACAACCATTTTTCCAAAACTACTACCGAACTAAAAACTGATACTTAAAAACTGCTACCGATAATTACAAACTGATACCTAAAAACTGTAAAAACTGATACCTAAAAAAAATTATCCTTCAAGCTAAAATACTGACGGTCTATCCTTGAGGCTAAAATGCTGAGAAATTTTGTCCATGACAATAATTTCCTGTTGCAGAAAATGGCAAGTATACGGAATAATTGCAGAAAAATCTGCAATTATATGGAATAATAGTAGAAAAGTCTGCAATTATTCCATATAATTGCATAAAAGTGTGCATTTATTCCATATAAGTTCATAAAAGTCTACAATTATATGAAATAATTCCTAACATTTGAAGAAAAATTGATGATTATTTCATAATTGCATAAAATAGCAAGTATACAGAGTGATTGTAGAAAAATCGGCAATTATATGAAAAAATCGGAAAATGTAACGATACGATTTTTCGACGCTCGAAAGTCGACATTAATACGTCCATTGTATCAAATCCCGCGCAATCAAATGCCGGAAAACCGAACCATTAGGGTTAAAAGAATAGGTAGAAGAAGACAGAAGGAAAGAAAGAACAGAAAAACACAGAAATAGAGACAATATCAGAATCTCACATTTCGCAGCGGAACAATATATAATAGATAAATCAATAATCTTTACAACAAAGACTATATCAGTTTATACATACATCAGTCAGAGTCAATGTACAACTCGATACAACAATGGACAGTCATATAAACCTGTCCTCATACAGAATACACAGCGGAATAAAATAACAAGTACGGAAGTACGCTTCGCCATCCAGCTTATCCCCAAAGCTCCAGAATATTTAGAATATCCTGATAAAAATAACTCTAGGCTGCCCGTTTGGAAAATTATGGGCACCCAGAGTTTAGAAGGGAACAATAAACTCCGAGTCAGTCATGGTGACTGGTGTGAGATCGTAAAACAGTTATTTTCACAAAGAGAATAAAACAGATTCGCAATGCTTTTGGAAAATGAAACTACCATAAGACCTCCCGCCACACACACAATGCAAACGCAGAATTGGAGGAGATTTCTTCTTATGATAGTCAAAGATGCTTACTACGCCAATCATTGGATTATTATTATTAATGTCTAGTGTGGAAAACATTTCGAAAGTATAATATTAATCTTAGCCAGCATAGACATTTCGAACTATGCCTACTATAGCTACCATCTAAATAGTGGGGCGCCACCATAAGTAAATGGCAGGTTCTACAACTAAAACTGTAAAATTTTCGTATTGGGAATTGGATTTCCAACAAATGATCAGGCTAAGGAGCTTCCTTTCCTACTGCCGAATGGGATCGCCTCTGGCTGGACGTCTCGAGAGACAAACTGCTCTCTGCCAAACAAGGCCGGGTTACCCCTGTAACTAGGTAACTCACGAATATGTCATCACCCGGTCCTTTGGGACCTTTATCCAAGCGCTCGGTAGCATCATCACACATAATAAATAAGGTGTGTCCACATGAGTAAGTATCTGGGCTCCATACCATGATACCACTCCTTTCCAGAAGGAAATGACATACCCTAAAGGGCGCGACCCTCATAACCTTGCCGCAACATTCCTGTTTCGACCATTTCCGGGTTGTTGAGGCCCTGATGAAGTCTCGTCCACAAAGCTACGCTTTTTCACAAAGCCGTGCTTTGATCACAAATGATCAAATAAATGATCATCGTCACAGCAACACTCAGCATGCCACATTACCAAATTGGGAATATATCGCTGATAAATTTCAACTACATAACCTCTGAACTCGTACGTCTCAGAGAAGGGTGTTAAGCTAAGAGAATAAATTCTCCGCCACCAATAGAAATGTATTTGAAAGAAATCAGCTTTACATCTCAAAATGTAATGTCAGACACATAACCATACAAGTCTGTTCCGGGTTCGAACAGAACCGAAGGCACTTCCAAAAGAAGCCCTTGCAATCCGGATATTTACAATCCCGATAAAACTTCCCATCACAAAGGAAATCTCTATACCGTAGCTAACGGTGCAGAGACAATCGATAGGTCATCCTATCGTTTTCATAAACACCCGGTCTTCACCACCGGTCTTCAATACGATCCATATCGTCGTATTATTATTCGGAATGGGTTATCTGACACAAAGGTTCTTTCCCGGCTAAACCGAATAATAAGCGTTTGTTTTAAAAACAATTTCAAATGCCATTTCAAAGGCAAATATTGATAGTCGGTGATTTAACTATCAACGATATTCACAACAATCATCAGATTGAAATAATTTTCCCAAATTATTTATTTTCAAAATATCTTCATGAGATATATATTTTTTTCTTTCCCACACTTCATATTTGAAAATCAATTTCAAATTTATTTTCACCTTTCAACTTTTGAAAATAAATTTCAATCAATTTCCTTACACGGAATATATTTTAAAAGTTACTTTGGAATATATTCGGTTTTTCAAGGAAAATACACTTCCATTTCAAAATGGTTCATTTAAACCAATTTAATAAATCCTTATCGATTTATTTTAAATTTACGTTCCAAATCCGTAAATTTACTTTCACACTTAAAAATAAATCAGCGTTTATTTTTAAAACAAATTTCCCTTCCATTTATAAATTCTATTCGGAATTTACATTCTCAAATATTCACTTTCAACACCAAATCGACTTTCAAATTGATTTCTCAATTTTTATTTCAAACTCCAAATCAAATTCCAAATCGATTTCTAAATTCATTTCAATAGAACAAAATATTGCAATTTATTTCTGAATTTATCTCCAAATAACAAATCCTTTGTAAATCAATTTTCAGATTTATTTTACAAATACTAAATCAATTTCAAGCAAAATTTCCAATGATTTAATTTCTATCACCAAATTAATTACAAATTTGACTTCTAAATTTATTTCAACTCCAAATAAATTTCAAATCGATTTCCAAAGATTCATTTTCAAATACCAAATCAATTACAAATTGATTTCTAAAAGTTTATCACTTTTAAATAAATTCCTTTATTCTTTCCAAATTATTCAAAATTCTATTTTTTAAATGAATTCTTCAACTTTTGAAACAATATTATTCAAAACTCATTTTTTTCCATATTTTGGAATTTATTCGATAAGATTCCGAAAATCAAATTTTTAATACTTTAAAATTCCTTCTTTCAATAATTTCAATCCTTAACAATAAATTCACTTAAAAATTTCCACTTTAATTTCAAAATCCAATTTATTTTCATTTCTGGTATCCAACGATACCAAAAATACATTCGGCTAAATTTAGCCTTCAACAATTACAATTATCAATAAATCATCCACAGATTATCAATAAATCACATCATTCACATATGAAATAATATTCATACAATTTGAGGAATCCAGTTGGATCCCTCCAACCTGTTTCCCTGCATCCACAAATGTTAGCACAATACCAATTCCACTTCGAGGTGGAATATCACGGTATATAGGATTTTTATAATATCATCCGCTTACTAACGGTGCAATAGGGTCTCATCCGCTATACAGTGCGGGAAATCAATCAATCCAATATATACATTTGCCAATATGTATATATTCCTATATATATAGATATACCCTACTATATCTAATATCACATCCAAACAGTCAATCAATAAATCAACAACTGTAAAATTAAAATTTCCTTCGAGTGAGAAAATCTCACCTTCGCTTGTATTTTGCAATCCCACTTCGATTCCAATTTGGTTTCCACGATCTTTTGACCTTTACTGCCCAGGTCGAGCTCGAGATGAACACGCGACTTCACTGTTTTTCGCGAGCGCCACCACCAATACTATTGACCCGAGCTCTGCACCTCTGCCTTGCCCACAAAATTCGCGAGCCTCCAACCTGTTGAACGCGGAAATTAATTCGCGACTCTTGCTTCTGCACCTCCGACCACGCGCGCGGCACCACCACGCGATTCTCGAACTTGCGAGCCTCGTTGCCACTGCTGCTCCTTTGCGTGCGCGAACACTGCTCGAGAGTGCTACCTAGCCGAGAACCCTAGTCGCGATAATCCCCTTTTCGATCGCCGCGCTCGTGAACGAGCTTCCCTCTCTGCCGAGTCGATTGCGAGATCGACGCAATCCTTTTTTTTCTTACGAATTTGATGTGAGGAAAAACTGTATACGCGGCCATTATTTTTTGAAACATTGATTTCGAACGAGAGAAGGAAGACTGAGGGCTTCGGCCATTTTATTTTTTTCGTTTTCTTCGAAATTTTGTTTCCATTTTTCTTTGTTTCTGTTTTTGAAACTGAGGAAGTTGTGTGGAGTTACAGAAAAGGAGGAGACAAGATTACGTGATGTTTCAGGGGGAATGTGTTTTGGCAGAAAGTAGGTCGGCAAAAATTTAAATTTTTAAATTTAAATTGAATTTGATTTAATTTCGACGCGTTTAAACGTCATATGTTCACACAACAACTCCGATAAATACGAAATTTGAAATCCGACAATAATTCAATATTTCGGACCCAATGGAACTGGTTTCGTCGAATTCCGAGACTGTGCTCCGGAACGCTATTTTCAAATATCGATTTAAACGATATAATTCAAAACTGAACAAAACAGCTTTAAATCCAATTCTGAAAGTTCCAGTACCTTCAGATTTATCAATATAGATTTTCTAAGCCTTGAAAATATTTTTAATCGGCTTAAAACTGAAGATTCAAATTTTAACCCAGATTTAATAATTAAATTCAATAATTTAATCACCAAATTCATTCTGATATTTTAATTTCAAATTAAACTATCATTTGAATATTTAAACTCATTTAAATATTCACTTTTCAAATATCAAAATTCAGGGTCGTTACAATCTTCCCCCCTTAAAAGAATTTCGTCCCGAAATTACAAGTAAAGAAGAATGTTCCTATACCCGTTTATCATTTTTACCAAACCAAACAGTTTTCTCAAATTTTCAAGTATATGTACACATTTCTGCGGTAAAAGGCTATGCGGCCGGTGGAATAGGTGATTTATTTGAGTCAGCATATCCAACATAGACATATTATCTTAAATAGTTTGGATGTGTATATTCTGATTGGTTTCGCATCGGCATGACATATCTTGTGCGAGTTCAGAGCATAATTAATATACTGCCGAACGAATTTCATTTTTTCCTATCGGTCCAGCACTATAAGCATCTTTTACTAGGCCAATTGGAATAGGTATGACCTGAGGGTTAATCATCACTAGAAATCATAACAACATAAACAACCTGAATCAAAAGAAGAAAACCTCTTTCGATCGGCTCCCTAAGCAGCTCATTAGGTAGAAACTGGTAGAAGTGCACTCGCGGTGCGAACAACATGGGGTTAGGCCCAATAGCCATTTCCCTTGAGAATGTGGGGGGACGCGGGAAGAGAAGTGAAATCATCCGGCTTTTATACATGGCTGTTTCGGATTCCATTCGAAGTAAGCTGAACTCGCACAAGATATGTCATGCCGATATCATACAAGAGACCTTGTTTTGTAGTGAATTCTTCGCTACGGTAGGGGAACAGTGAATTCTTTGCATTCTTTTCATTGAGCTGTTGATATAACCAAAACTTTCATGAAATGACCAAACACCCTAAGTAACCAATTCACACGTGGATGGCAAATCGATTGACGCACGATTTCGCTGGCTCTGGAGCTGGCTTTGTGCTAGTGCTATAGCGAGAGATGCATAGATGGGCAGTAGAAAGAACAGAATCCCTTGTTTTCATTTCATTGATGAAACAATGCCAACAAACACTTATGTGTAACCAAACATGTCCGATGAAACACTTCCCGAGAAGCCAGAGGCTGTTTATACTGGCGGTCATACGCCATGATATGCATGATTTAGACCTAATTTCGTAGAGAATTTCGTACGTAAACTAGATACATGACAGAATTTCTTCACTGGAATCAAAATAGACTTGTTTTTCACATCAGAATTCATTGAAACAGGGGACCAACGGGACGAAACAGGTGTAACATTTCATTCTCGCAATCTCAAAACATAGCTCTATATCGGCTTAGACCAGCGGTAGGGAAACAGCATAGGACCAAGCTATGATAGCTAATGTTGTGCTATGATATCCGGAATAACCAATCGATGAAACCACCCGGACACCTGACCGCAGCTGCTTCCATCGGAGTCTCTTTCCGACATCCCCAACCCCGATTTGTCAAGCTCCCGTCTCATCGTAGAAACTGTTTGCCGGAACGAGTCAAACTCAAACAGAGCTATTACTATGAAAATCGAGAGAAGTCGTTCTCGAACTGACATCAACCGTTCTTGATCAGCCAACTCTACATCTCGCTGAGTCACAGGTCCATCCGAGTAAAAAACACGAGACGACTGATTCACTCAAAGAATAGACAGAGGCGACCTCGCAAGCGAGGCCCACAGTATAAACATTGGCGACCTCTTCATGAGGTCCACTTTCGTCCGAGCTCTAGTGAGGTGCCTAGTATACCAAGTCCAAACTATTCTTCTCTTCGGGAGGAGAGCTAAATTGCTCAAGCTTGATTCAAACTGTGTTTGTTGGCTCGAAAGCCGGCCTTCCAAAATTGGCAGTTTCAAGGTAAGAGTTGATTAGAAAGCCGCTTCCCTTGTAGTTGTCAGCTCGTTCTTGACAAATCCTATCGGGTCTTCATAATCTAGAGTAAAAGGATTCGAACCTTTGCATGCCGGTACCAAAAACCGATGCCTTACCACTTGGCTATACCCTAGGGGTTCTCTTCATGATTAGGAAGAATGAAGATATTCTGTCAGACCCCCGTAGTAATTTAGCCTGACAGACTATACGCTCAGGTGCGCCTAAAGTCTGTCTTATTGACCGAATCCAAGTTCTTACTACGACTACTTTTCTAAAATAGGAGCCATAATGTCATCTCTGGTAAAGAGATAGCACTAGGTGGTGTCGCAACTCTTCTATTTGAAAGCACTTTTGGCTTCTGAAATCCTTCCAGAAAAAAGGTGAGTAACAAAACTATGGAAAGTTTTTAGACATCACTAGTAGCAGAAGCCGCGGGGAAAAAGTAAGAGAAGAGGCCAGTCGGACACTACTATAAGCCAGTCGGGCACTACTAATATAGATTCAGGTGCTCGTGGTCGAGATAGGGGTGCCAAATACTTCACTCTTAATGTCATTGATTGATCATTTTCACTTTCGAAGATAGCTGGGCTATAGGAGAGTTTCGTTCCATCCACCTTAGTCACTGTGGTCAGGGCGACGGAGCCTGTATTAGATTAGTCCCTCCCTTGTTAGGGCTGGACTTGGTATCTACGCCCCTCTCCTTTCTATACGCATAGATGAGATCAAGTTCAATAAGACCCTATACAAGTTAAATTAATAAGAAAGATGAGATCAATCTTTGCTCCTATTGCCTTTCAATCCACTAATGAACGTTTTGCCAAGCTCACTAAGTAGGATCTAACCTAGCTTGTATAAATAACAGTACCTAACCCTAGGCCAGTATATTAATTGGGGCCTAGTATATTAATTGGGTGATCCTTAAGCATAGATGTTCTAACGTTTGGGATATTAATATAAAGGGGCTATAGTAATAGGAGATTTCTCTCCCGAACAATTTAGTGTTATTTATACAAGATCGTGAGACGAATTGATTCGTAAGATATTTAATACCAGAATAATTGACTCTCAACCATAAAGTGTGGACTACTTTTCAAACTCTCCCATTGATTAGATTCCCCGTCATGTGTTTCGCATCTGGCTTTAGGTTTCTGATTCCACTCAAAAACCTCTCTGAGCCGTTCCCATTGCACGGACTACTCGAAGGAGGACTCACAAAGAGTTGAACCATCAACTTAAGCCAATCAATGATTCAATCGTAGATTGATACTAGACCAGACAATTTAACCGTCTTCACTAGACCCGAAGGTCGTGCTCATACAATGAGCTTTCAGGAAGAACCTGGTTCGCCAGTTGTTCAAACCCGCTCATGAATCATGAATGAGTTGCGAACACAAACGGAGATGTGAGAGTTGTGTAGGAGACCGTTAATTCGACTTGCAATCGATTAGTGAATTGGTCGTTCTGTTCTTAGTACTGGTTTGATCGAAAAGTTACTTCTCTTTAACTTAAATAAACCATACTACTAAACCGTTCCTAAGATGGACTTCGAGTTGCTTGTGTTAAGCATAGCAGTTTCAGCACATCATTCATGTGTTGACGTAGCTGCCTCCTCATCTGTTTGCCCTTAATCTATCTAAGTCAGAAAGAAGCCATTGGTTTATATACCCATTACCTTCTCGCCCTCTCTTTAGTATGAAGGTCTCTAATCAAATCTACTAATAGAGAATCCTCATACCTAATAATACGTTCTCTTATTAACCAATTGTGCTCATGTTAGAAGCGAGTTAACCAATTAGCAGGAGGTAGAGAAGCAGAATATATACCTGGGAATCATCTACCAGTCTATAACTTAGCAGGTAGAGAACCTGGTATCGAATCTTAATAAGTTCCTAATAAGCTGATTATCTTAATCTTTACCATTTTTATCAATAATACATATTTGTAGCAGAGTAAGGTTCGGGTATCGAACCACATTAGTATCATATTAACCAATTATCTGGTAGAGAATATAAGTGAATCTGAGGGTATCGAATGTTAATCTTACTTAGCTTAGTTCGCATTCTCTATCTATTAGTAATTCTTCGTGATCAGTAATATTACACTAAATATACTACGTAAAGTCAAGAGAAAGCAGTCGACAACAGATAAGTCTAGTCATCCAAACTATTCTTAGAGGAGGTATTTGATCACGAAATATACGTCTATTCTTAAAAAAGGTTTCTTTATTGAGGAGGTATTTGATCACTATTGAGAGTAAGTAATCCAAACTACTCTTAAGTCGACAACAGATACTCAAACTCAATACACATATATACTATTTACCTACTTGCTTCGCCCAGTATATTAATTAGTTCAGTATCATAGTATTTCATTGCTACAAATATGTATTATTGAAAAAATAAGACATGTTTTTTGATACAATAGTTTGCCAATTAATATACTGGGACTCATTTCTGTTTTTTCATTAGTATTTTTGTTCTTATTTGAGTGGGGTTGGAGTTTGTTTTGTTTTGTTGTGTTGTGTTGGATTATGGGAGAGAGAAAAAGAGCCTCAGATACGGATTTTATTAAAAGAATAGGGGTCCCCTCTATTACAGAATAGAGCAGAGAGCTTTTGACCGGTCTCTTATCCTATGAGGGGGGGAGGGTCGGGGTTGCGTGGCGATACCCGCGAAAAAGATCCAAACTATTCTGAGTACGATATTCATGAAAAGTCGGGTTTGAAATGCCAAGACAATCTAATAAAAAAAGGGCCTAATATACTAGATCGGTCACCTATAAATAGAAGCTTCTTTCGGTCTCTCTTTGGCAATCCAAACTATTCTTATCTTAGAAGTAGGTGCGAAGCGAGCTTTGAGTAGCCATGGCTGCTAACAGACTTGCGAGAATTGAGCAAGAAATACGTCAGGTGGAAAACGAGAAGCTCCAACGGGAGCAAACGCTAGGTGCGTTCTGGGAGCATATGCGTGCTATCGATCCTATTATCATACGAGATCGTATGCTCTTTCTCTAGAACGAAATTCGCGCTCTCGAAAACAGGAAGGGGGCGCTGCTCCAAGAACGGGAGGGGCTCCTTGTGGAGGTTGCCATCCTCCGTGACCCACCCACTGGGGATGAGGAGACTGGAAGAAATTAGCAAGGCCCCTAGAAGGTTCCAGCACTGTTCATTATTATGTTTAATTAAGTTCTATGTCTTTAATGTTGTGTGGTTGAATGTTGTTAGTTAACTTTGTAGTAATGTTGTGTGGTTGAAGGCCCTTTTTATTAGTGTGTAAGCTTCCTATTTATTGTACTCCTATGTTATGTATTGTATAAAAACTATAGTGCTGGAATGAATAAAAATCTGCCCCTAAGTATTAAGCTAATTGGTTAACTCGCTAGTCAAATTTAAGATTTGAATTCGCTACGCACCTACTATTATCTATTACGAGTATATATGCATGCCCAGGTGGGCCTACATTTAATCACAATGTCCATGCATTTATGGTTACACCTATGAAAATATATTTGACAATACCATTGCCAGCACAAAATGAACCTGAAGCAACAACTGAGAAGACCGAGACAACTAAAGAACATTCATAGAGCAAATAACTTAAAAGCTTTCATAGTTTCTTTTGTTTTGACTTATTTACAGTACTGGAAATGAAAATAATACTTGTACTTTTACATGCATATACTCATTTAGCTAATGTGGGCCGTGAGTAAAAATGTATCTGAATACATCATCTTTTCAAAATTCTATTAATAGTGAGAACTTAATGACATGATTTCCATCGTGGCTTTTTGAAATTTCAAATTTTAAAGGTGATTCTGATATACGACCATGCTTATATTTTGAAATTTAAAAGTTGGCTTCCAATAAATTATTATTATGGCCAATTTGGGATGCATCACTTAAACTTAAAGATTCCATCGGAGTTGCTGGTAGTTTTTATGACTACCAATGTCTATGAAAGGTCCAAGTTGTCACTCCTTAAACAATGAAACTGTTCATGACTTAATTTGACATTGTTTCCATCGGGTATTTTAGCATTCTTTGACCATGTAAATCAATGGTACTGCTTTTGTTCTGTGCTAAGCTATTAATCATTATATCATTTACCTTTTTTTGTAGGCTTTGGGTTCATTATCTTGCATTTTTTATAATTTCATTTTCAACGTGCGTTATTTTGTTGATCATACTTCCCAACGTTACTTAGTCCAACAGATGAACGACTAAAAAAAGATAGCAAAAATGCATGCATGCATGAATGACATGCCATTCCAATATATACCAGCATATTGTTAGACATAAGCATCAAGTGTCATCAATAAGGATAGTTATTAGAAATAACCGTATTTTTTTTAATTCAATTTGCACCCCGGTAGCTTAAGGCTTTAGGTATTTATGTTGGCTAAAACTAACCACGAAGTTATAATTAACCTGGTAGCCAAATTATAACTCCAACATTATGATTACTAAATATAATTCAAACATCTATGTATGCTATATGAATTAGAAACGTAAATATATTGAAAACGTAAAGTTCAATTCGAACAGTTGAATAATTAGGATAGTTAGAATCAGTTCATCTTTAATAATAGTTGTAATAGCTTTGGTGTCACATTTTTTTGGTATCAAGATGAACTACCAAAAACGCCCCTCTATATATTATCAAATCTTAATCACTTAAATAGGATCTAATATTAACTTCTTTTACAAATTCAAACGACCCTAAATTAAAGTATGATCCAACAATTAAACATGTTTTACAAATTCATAGCGCTTCTAAAAATTAGGTCTAAAATTAAATTTTTTTACAAATTCAAAATATTTCGTTACAAATATACAAATATTAATATCACTTGAAAATAAAAAATCATTTTTTGATTGATTTAAACATATACAATTTATAAGGAAAGCAATTCATGCACGAAGCGCGTGCCGTAACACTCGTGATAATAATCAATTCATTAAAAACAAAATGATTCAATTCAAACATAGGAAACTAACCACTTAAACTTGCAGCTCCTTTAGATAGTTACCTTCCTTAAACATTATAAAAATATTAGATTGGCTTATCCTTCTATTCAGTTACATTTTTTGAGCAAACATTTCATTATACCTTTACATTGTATCTGTGTAGGGTAGTTGGAATGGAAGAATAATTGCTTTAACAAAATGAATGAATAAACACTTAGCCTTCAGGTTGAAAGCAGTAACGTAAGATTAATGGTTGAAATATATCACACAGTGATAAAACTAACCTAACTAACTTTAAATTACTTATTGTGCAAGCATATTGTTAAACATGAGTATCAAGTTTCCTTTGAATTTACACCATGGGGTTATGACCCATAATAAAGAATTATAACTGGAATAAATTTTGAACAGATAAATATGTACAAATTACACAAAATTTAGACTTTATAAACTTTGGGTACATTTCAGTAAAACATTATCCAAAAAAATGACAATGTATAACTTAGTAAAATTTATTTGGTAAACAATTATGTACTCTGACTTCAACTTAATAAACTCTATTGCAATTCCTAATGCAACTTCAACTGAATATACACTATCAAGCTTCCCAAAACAAACAATAACTATGCCTTCTAAGTGTACGCACCCTACCAAATTCATATTTCTATATTAATGATGTGACAGCCCCATTCATAACAAAATCACTGTTGTGCATATTCAAAACAACATATTTATTTCTCCAAAAAGATAGTCGGGTTAGTTGCACATGTATATGTCAAGAATAACTGGAAATCCTAGAAGCAAGATCTTAACATTCTGACAATTTAAAACTGACATCAGGAGCAGCCTCAGCTTGATATCATCGATATTTTTTGCAACATTAGTCGGTGAAGACAATAAAGAGAAAGCTTGTCTTGAACCAAAGAGAGAGATTCTGAAGTATTATAAACTTGACCAATACTAATAAATACTTCATCATTATTGTAAACTATTTATAAATAGAAAATGAATCAAATAAACACACAAACATATGAATCAAATAAATGAGTTGCCATTATTCTATTTTTAACATTAAAAATAATAGCTACTTCCAATATATATATATCTAAAAATAGCACTCCTAAAAATGAATCGCAAAATAAAAACAGAAGAGGTTTAACTACATAAATTTTATTGATGTTTCTAATTTGGACGATGTTGATCATATGAATCAATGCAAAACAGCGTTGAAAGCGTACAAATTTCAACAACAAAAAAGAAAACCTAAATATAAATAAATAAATGATTTCAAAATCTTATTTATTTTTGGCTGGTTTGATATTGATATGGGCATGCAATGCCAATGCCATGGATGTGGATATAACAACAGTTGGTGTAGTAGAAGATGGCAAAACTGATAGCACAAAAGTCAGTATTAGTTTGATATTGATATATAACTATTGCTTTGGATAGCTTTCTCTTCGCCGAACATTTGATATGTTGCAACAGTATTAGATTTCTACAGAAAAGTAAACATCAGAACTAATTGCAATCTCATTTACTCAAGCACCTCATCTATCCAAAAAAGTAAACTAAGACAAAAACAAAACAAAATAGAAATATTGACATCTACTTCCATCGATTTAATTTAACCATTAAAAATAGAAGAAGGGTAGACGTGAAGATGAAATCAAATAGTTGTATAACAGTAATATGAATTTTTGAATATGAACTTTGTAGATGAAGATAAAAATGAGTACAGAGGAGGAGAGTTATGCCTTCATTTGAAGCAATATGAGTCTGCATACTGAATAGATGATTGATTTTTAAATGGAAATTGATGAATAAGTTGGAGAAACTGCTTAGACGTGTTTGACCATTGATCATGGAGCAAGCAGATCGTGGAGAAGAAGTTTAGATGAGTAGTGGAAAAAAAATTTGTATGTATGCCAAATCTATTTAATGATTGCTGTGCATTTATTTTGACCATTTGTTTGGTTTTATTTTTTTTGTTGGTTTACAGTGGTTAGTAAATTGTGTTGATGTTAGGATGGTTGGTTAGTTATGATTTTATGAAAAATGTAACTAAACTAATCAGGTGATGTCTAAAAGTTTCTACTGTGGTATACTGTGGTACCTAGACATATGGTATATGAATTGAGATATTGTCATAATTTTTGCTTAATGGCGCATCAGACTTCTATATGTTTTAGAACATTGTTTATTCTATGTTTTATAATTTACACTGTCTTCCTTAGGATTTTAGAAACTGAAAATTCAATCTGACATTACATTTTATAAATTTACATTGTCTTCTTTAAGATTTTAGAAATTGAATTCAAGCTGACATTATATTTTAAAAGCACAAAGGTATATATGAAAGTGATATATTTTTTGTTGCAACTTACTGAATTCTGATATGCAAATTAGATATAATAGTAAACTATGCCTATAGAAAGGGAGCTGGTTTGAATATATCAAAAGTAACCGTAATCAAAATTCAAATAATCTGTGTCTACCTCTCTCCCAAATTACATATTCAAAAAAATAACAAAAAAATAAAAATAATAAATAACACTCATCTTCTAATTACTGAAATAATATATACCCAGCCGCGAGTTTACTCATCGTGTGAAGTCAGTGTCCTTCTCCAAATTCACCACAGTAGAAGTTCGTGCTCTTATAAAAGGTGGAAATCAGGTGAATTTATCAGTACTTCCAAACAATTAAGCTTAATTTGTGTGTTCTACAATCATTAACAACTTTTACACACATGCATGTAGCGAGCTCGAGAGGTGCTTTTAAGAAACTGGGACGATAAAAATATGAAATTTCCAAACAGCAGGTGAAACAAAAAAGGCTGTTACATAAAGTTTTTCTCTCAAATTTGTTATAGTTTCATCTCATTGACTATTATCCTTATTCAAAAGAATTAAGACAAAATTGACAATATTTTGAGACAAAGATTCTCCTTTAATAAACCCATTAAATTCACAATGTTCATTGCCGCCTAAGAAGCTTGTTCTATGTTCTAGCTTTTCCGAAGCAGATTTTGATTTTCTTCTTCTCTAACTTGATCATATTCTTATATTGCAAAGGTAACTTCCTACACCTACTAATGGTAATTTTCAAAATAGATAATATTTCCCCCTTTACACATATATGGAACATAGCTGGTGAAATGATCAATGTATCGAAGATTAATACTACCAAAGATTCAAAAGTTAGGATGCAAAGTAATATATACAAAAAATTAATCACATGCATTCTACAATTATTTATAGCATGTGAAACAAATCAGTAATAATCATTGATATTACTCATTACTTAAATAACAAAAGTTACTAATATTATTTCTAATTCAGAAGAGAAGATTCACAGAACAGACATTATCAATAGCGAAGAAGTTATCTTTAATGTAGCAACATCCTTCTTCCTCTTCAGTAGGTAGTGCCTGCATTTGCCTCAACCACTGATCACTTCCACCGCCACCACCATTATAGTTCTCATAACTGTTGTTGATTTGGTTAATTTTAGTTTCATAACTTATCTCTGATGTCTCTCCTTCTGCCTCTACCTCTCCATTTCTTGTAAATGGTCCTATAACTCTCAGCCTACTATCAACCGGTGTCTTTCTACATGCATATTGTGCCATATATATAAACATGAATGATTAGTCTCAAAACTCAAGGCAGACTTAGCAAACAATTATAAGTATACAGTTATTTTAGTCTGAAAATTTTACTATACACTAACTGATCTATTGCTATTTTTTATATTTGTATTATATAGGATTTCATCTCATAAGAATATATCTTCAATGGAAATAGTTTGTTAAAAGTCTTATTAGTTTGCACATGGATATAGATTTACAACTGAAGATGTAACGACCCGTAAATTTCAACCGTTTTAATAACGTAATTAGTTGAAATTTTGTGAAATTTTAAACGATAAAATTTTGAAATAAAAACTTAATATTTGGAATACGTCTAGTCAAACATAGCAATTGGTAAATTTTCGTCCAAAAATATGAAAGTTTATTTCGCGCGTAAATTCACTTCAATTTAATCAGTTAAAAAGCAGTGAAAATAAAATGTTTCTGAAACCTAAATATTTTTACATAGAAAAATTCTAAACCATCTTCTGAGCAAGATTTCAGTTTGTCGTTTTTCCAAATTCGGACATCTTTGGCTCCGTCGTTCTTATTTTCCGAAAAATAGCAGTATTCTGGTGCCGATATCGATTTTTATCGGATGATCGTACCACTGATATTTGTATACCGTTTTAATCGTTTCGTCGTGCTGATCTTCACACTATACTTATTTCTGCGTTTTGAGACCCGGTACGCGATTGCGATAAGTAAACAGTCTGCCGTACCGTATTTGTGACTTCTATTCCCTTTACTCTTTTCAACTCCTGCCGTGGAAACCAAGCAACCAGCTGTTGCTTTAAATTTCTCGCGTCAATCGAAGGGTACATCTGTTACTTTTTATTAATTCCTATTCTCTGACTTTTGTTCTTCCTTTTCAATTCATTTACTTCTTTCTTTCATCCGTTGCTCATATGGCTTCACGTATTGAACTTGGTTCATCATTTTACTGTAGCTTTCTTGTTATTCTTCCACCCTCTTCAAACTTCTTCCATGCATGAATACTTTCCATCTCACGCAAACAAGGTTTGCCACCCGCCTCGGCCACCGTTCATCACCAAACGACTCCACTGTTCGACCCCTTGCCTTCATCCAACAACCGCCCTCCTCCATGCTCCAGCAGATCCGGCCCCACCTGGTGGAACACGTCCCAGCCCAAACCCCTTGGCCACCCTCCCACTGCCTTGCCTCCCTCTTCCCCTCCGCCTACAGCAAGCCACCAACATCTCACGGCCTTCGTTTCCACCTCGTGCTCCGCACCACCGCCACAAATTCTCGAGCAGCCCTTCCCTTGAACGACAACCGCCATCACTTGAACCATCTTTCCCCTGGAATGCCTCCACTTGCCGAGCCCTACCGAATGCAACCACCATCTCCTCCCAAGCGACCATGGCCGAGACCACCTTCCCACGCCGCAATCTCCTCCTCCCACTTTGGCCGCTTCAACTCCATGCTCTGACAATTTGCAGCCTCTTCTTCTTCGTTGTGTAAGTTATTTTTAAGTAAGTTTTGTTAATTATATATATTTAGTTGTTGTCTATATATACAGTTATAGTATATATTTTATATAAGTTCTGTATATAATCTAAGTACAGCTTTCATATTATAAAGTTTATATACTGTATATTAATAAATCATATAATATACTATATATATAGTTTGGGTTGCGTACTGCCTTGTTTTCTTTGTTATATCTCATGACTTCTATATGCGTGTGTATAATTTTACACTATAAGTATACAAAGAAATATTGATGTTGCTATATATAAAATGAATATTCGCACAACTATTTACCATATGATTGTATATATAGAATATAGATATTTGTGGTATAAGTTACAGTTAAGCTTATAATTTGAAACTGCTTCTAATAATATATAATGTCTTATTTCACATCATCTATTTGTTTATATATATGTATAGTTTTGTATAAAGGTTTACAATGATCTGTTTCAGTCTACATAATAGTGTAAGTTTATTAAAAACATTGGTTTTAAATAAATATATCTTGCTGTAGATAAGATGATATGGGTAGTAAAATTTATGTTATACATTTTTTATTTCATTATATAACAGTGAAGATAAATATATGTTGTGTTACTTATAAAAGCTCAAGTAAATTGGTTTATGTTAAATTTTAGTTACAGATATATATATGTTATATTAGTAGCAATCGGTTATATATAAACTGCTGAGTCATATTATAAAAATAATAAAATAAAATAAAATTTATGTTCGATATATATACGGTCTGACTTTATATATATATTTGTTTTATAAAGGCTTTATGTATATGGTTGGTCGTATAGTACATAAGTTATAGATTGGTATTATATTGGTTTGTAATATTCGTTTTAAAGGAAATATAAAATATGGATTTTTATGTTATATATTTTATTATTGATTTTATTATATTTGGATATGAATTTTGATTATATGTATATATAGATTTAAATGTGTAAATATTTTGCATTTTATAAGTTAATGTATAAATGTATATTTAATTTAAAATGTGGTTGAATTTAGAATTTGATTTATATATATATATATATAATTATATATGGTTATAAGTAAGATCTCTTATACCATGTATCTTCATCAATGCCGTTCTGATTCGATTTTGTCGATTCCTTATCTATCAGCTCTAGTCATCAAACTCGAGTCCATCGTGCTTTGCTTCGAATTCGTGCTTGGATCCGTAGCTCATGTCTGTGTCCAAGTTTTCTAGCCTCGAAAGGTGAGCACTCACTCACGATTAACGTTCTTTTATTTATTAGATTTGATTTCAATTGAAACGACAATTGAAATATCCTGCTATTAGTTAATGACACTGTTATATATGCTATTACCTGTATCAGTTCACCTGTGACATCTGACACCATTATCTGTTAGTTATTTATGCGATGATAATACAGTTTGGCTGATAATTGATTGATTGTTGATATTTATATTGGACGTTAAATTGTTAATGTTAAAAGGATAAATAGTATGAAATTGAATTTGATATAGGATAATTAAATGTTAAATTTGATTAACTGACATTTGTATAATATGACCCCTTTAACTGTTGAAATTATCGACACGTAGGATTTGTTTAGTTTCATTTTGAACCAGTGAATGTATGTTGTTAAATTGATAATGTAGGAAATTGTAAATAGATGACAAGTGAAAACCGTAATGTAGAAATCTTTAATCTACATGAAATGATAGTGTAGATTCTAGAAATAATTATATTAATTCGTACAAATAACAATGCGAATTAATACGGTTATTTCGGGATTATTTGAATTGATTATTGGATTGTTATTGTTGTTGTTATTGCTTGTTTATTTACTTTGACACCATCCCAGTTATCACACTGCAAGTTCCCTTTGCTATGCTATGATTTTTGAATTGAATTGGAATCGGGTTGAAATGATAAATACCCAAATTGAATTTTGACCTAGGATAGAGAATTAAATAAAAACCGATTGGTCAATAATTTGATTTAAAAATAAAACGAAGATTTTATTTGAATAAATAATATGGTTTTGAAACGAAGTTGGAAATTGAATTTAATGAAATTTAAACGTGAATATTTAATAATCTGAAATGAAATATAAATAAAGAAATTGATTAAAGAAGGTTGTTTAATTTGAGAAATGATTTAATTAAGTTTGAAATGATTTAATAATTAAGTTTGAAATTATAATTAAGTTTGAAATTATTAAACCTTGAAATTATTGAATAATTAAGTTTTGAATTATTTATTAATTAAATAAGATTGAATTATTTAATGATTAAATTGAATTGGATTTTTAATTAAGAAAAATTGAACTTTTGAATAAGTGAATTTTACTTCGTAAATAATTGAAATTGAGTTCTTTATTAATTAAGTTTTGGAAATTTATTTAAGGAAGTAAATAAGTGAAATGGAATTTCTTTAACAAGGAATGAAAATGTGATATTTTTGGAATTAATGTAAGACTTGTAATTGAAGAATTCGATTTGATGAATTTAATTTAATTCAAAATTGTAAGTTTTGATTTAATGAAGTTGAATTTAAATAATGGGTTTAATGAATTAGAAATTTAATAGAAATTGTTTTGAATGATAAAGTAACTTAACGAATATTGATTGAAATCGATAAATAAATTTAAATTGATTTGAATATTAAATTAAGTTAATTTAAATGATTTCGGAATGAAACTGATATACGAACTTGAATCAATATTTGAAGTGTTTTAAATAAAGTTTGAAATTGAATTATAGGATTTTGAAATGAATTTGGAAGTTTTGAAACGTAAATTTATGGAAATGGTTTTGAAAGACAAACGAAATATTGATTTACGAATTCTAATTGAATTGAAATTGATTTGGTTTTGAAATATATTAAATGACCAATCGGTGTAATAATTACGGAAGTTATTAAAGAGACCGGAATTCGGTTATGGATATACTCTCTATCTAAACCGAAAACCACTTTAATAACTATACGCGGAGTGATGATCCAGAATGAAGTGGTTGGAATGGTGATCGTGTTGACTGAAGAAAGAGAACGATAATGGATAGCCTTGACACTTGTGTCAAATTGGAAATGACTAAAACAGGAGCTGTGCCGGGCCAATGGAGGATTGATACCTCAAGTGGACACACTTCTTCGAACTACTTATACTTGTTGTCGATTGGTGCACCCTTGATTTTGGGAGTGTTGTTTCACGGTGTTGCGGGCGCTGCGGCGTTGCGTTCTCACCAGCCCGGATCAGGCGAACGGTAGTATCACTACCTTGGGTATAGCCTCATGTGCCTTGTCATACTTGTATTCCATTTATGCGCGACCACTACGATTTTGATTTGTACCTTGAGTATATGGATTGCCCTCTGGTGACTTCCGGTTTTGGGGAAACTACGGTCTTGTATATGCTTGTGGGAATAAAAATGTGTTAAGGGTGGAATGGGCCATGACTTAACGCTATTTTGATATCTTTTATATTACTGATAGACATTATCTACTTAGCGTACATTACTACCTAGTAGATAGTTTAACGGATCCTTAAAGGATGGTTATTCCAACATCCTTTGAGTTACTCGTATTTCAATTGCTATTTCACTTGAGTTGGATTTATTAATATAAGAATGTTAATCCTGACTCGAGTGTCTTGTGTTTTGCTTTACGCTCGGGTCAGACTGAGCGGTTCAGTTTTCGAGACTCACCTTTGGAGTTGGAGCTTTGCTTGGAGATCCAGCTATCTATCCAGCTTTCAGATATTCGATGATTCCAGTGATGTATTCTGATTTGTATCGGTTACTCTTCCGTTGTATCTGGTTTAACTCTGATGTATCGTATTACTCTTCTGTTGTAAACTCTGATGTATTTTATATATTCATATAGTAGCTTCATGAACTACTATCTCTTTTATTTCCGCTGCACTTATTACTCTGTGTCTGTGATCTGTGATATTTTATTTACTGTATATGTTCAGTTTTGCCAAATTTAAATTAACAACGCGGTATTTTGAGCAATTCAACTCCGGCATGAGTGTCTACCTATACACTTATAATGGACGCGAATGGTCCAAAATGGCGGGTCGTTACAGTTGGTATCAGAGCTTTGGTAGCTCTAGGCAAAACTTAACATATAGGGTAAATGTATTTACAGAATCACTCTCATTCGAGTTTCAATCTCTTCCTTTGACTCAATTCCTTTGAATTTTGGAACGTCCCCCTAGGTTCCGAAATTCATTCGTGTCCTTCACTAATTCGTCTTCTTTCAATCATGAAGCACCCCATAACTCCATTCTGAATGTTATCTATAATAGATCGGCGGTCTCGCCAATCTTAGAATGATTCGTAAAGGAGTAAATTCATTTTTTTTTAATAGGCATCGATTTACCGGAGATTTCTGTATCCTTGGTTTACGATGCTATCTATCTCCTGCTATACCGGGATTCTATTTCTCGAGATCGAATGTTGATTTACCTTGGAATTCGGCATCGATCTTATTCTTGAAGTTACGGACGACCCGGTTAAGGTTGCCCGTGAATAAAATAAACTCATCCATCTCCCGATTTTGGTAATTAAATTATCTTATCTTTGTTTCGAACTTATCTTCGAATCAAATTTCTCTTTGATTTGAGTCCATCAAAATTTAAACCCTATCCTTATTTTGAAAATTCATTCCTGTATCGTCGAGCAAAGAAAGGCATTTGTAAACTAATATTTAAATGTTAAAATATATTGTGTTGTTTGAGTTGTTGATGTTGATTTGGGTTTCCGATCGATTCGTCTGATCAACGCTATCGATAGGATTTCCAAAACACTTGAACAGAGCAAACTGACACAATATTATTTTCAAATTTGGTAAATGAAATAAATTTGTTGATTATATTGTAAAAATATAAGTAAAATTTTCTGGAATTTAATAAGTTAATTAAATTGTTGTTGAAATGATAATATTTGATTATCATTTATTGTTCTAAATAAATTTATAAATACGGTTTATAAATTGATTTGGAATTTAAAATTAACTTAATTCAGAAATTTGAGAATTTAGTTTCCGGTGATTTCGAACTTTGGTTTTTAAAATTTTAAAGTATATAGTATTGGAAGTATTTTCGAATAGAAATCGTTTTTAAAGAATTTTTAAAATGTTGAAATCAGTGCTCTTCTCTTTGTCGCTGGAAAATAATTTCGGTGATGGCGGCCGCATCATCGATATTCATTTTCGAGTTTCGAAGTGGAGAAACCATTATGTAGCTTTGCTACGGTTTTGTTTTGAAAAATATTTTGATTTGAATTTCTTCAGTATAATTTGATTTATATATAAGTATCTTATTTTAAATTTAATTTAATTTGATATAAATATATTATATATATCTCTAAATTGTTTAAAATTAAACGGAAATCTAATTCTTCAATTTTGTTAAAGAATGATTTTAATTATAAATAAAAACCAAAAGTTGGATAAATATTTAAACTTGAATAATTGAAATGAGAAATTTTAATTTGTATATGGTTCAACTGCATTCTAATACAACTTACCTAAATCATTCAGAAGTTGAATATGTAATTGGATAATATATATAAGATAAATTGAATTTATAAATAAAATCTGAGTGTTTATAATAAATGTTATACACTAAATTTTGATTACAAAGTTGTTAATAGAGTTGGATAGGATAACAAGTAATTGAATAATAGATAAGACCAATAAATTTGTTTTGAAAGAATTAATAAATTGAAATTTGATCAACTTATGGAAATACCTTGAATTTAAAATCAATTAATGAATATAAATTAATTTAAATCGAAACTTTTATGGTTTAAATTAATTTATATGGGTTAAATATAGGTGATTAGATATATTAGGTAGAATAAATTTAACAATAATTTGGAATAGAAGAATTTAAATTGTGAAAATAAAATATGATTATAATAAAGGATTATTCAAATTTATGGTTTTAGAAATTGTAAATTGAAGATAATTGAATAATAAGATAATGAATTTGGAAATAGTTGAGATCGATTTTAGTGAGATCAAATGGATTAAATCAATTATTGAATATCAATTAATTAAAATTTGAATTTATATGGTTTAAATTAATCGTTATTTTATATTTCAAATCTGTTTTTCTTTCTGGTTGTTTCTATTCTCCTACCTCGTTCCTTTTCGGGGACGAAAAGTTTTGAGTGGGGGAGAGTGTAACGACCCGTAAATTTCAACCGTTTTAATAACGTAATTAGTTGAAATTTTGTGAAATTTTAAACGATAAAATTTTGAAATAAAAACTTAACATTTGGAATACGTCTAGTCAAACATAGCAATTGGTAAATTTTCGTCCAAAAATATGAAAGTTTATTTCGCGCGTAAATTCACTTCAATTTAATCAGTTAAAAAGCAGTGAAAATAAAATGTTTCTGAAACCTAAATATTTTTACATAGAAAAATTCTAAACCATCTTCTGAGCAAGATTTCAGTTTGTCGTTTTTCCAAATTCGGACATCTTTGGCTCCGTCGTTCTTATTTTCCGAAAAATAGCAGTATTCTAGTGCCGATATCGATTTTTATCGGATGATCGTACCACTGATATTTGTATACCGTTTTAATCGTTTCGTCGTGCTGATCTTCACACTATACTTATTTCTGCGTTTTGAGACCCGGTACGCGATTGCGATAAGTAAACAGTCTGCCGTACCGTATTTGTGACTTCTATTCCCTTTACTCTTTTCAACTCCTGCCGTGGAAACCAAGCAACCAGCTGTTGCTTTAAATTTCTCGCGTCAATCGAAGGGTACATCTGTTACTTTTTATTAATTCCTATTCTCTGACTTTTGTTCTTCCTTTTCAATTCATTTACTTCTTTCTTTCATCCGTTGCTCATATGGCTTCACGTATTGAACTTGGTTCATCATTTTACTGTAGCTTTCTTGTTATTCTTCCACCCTCTTCAAACTTCTTCCATGCATGAATACTTTCCATCTCACGCAAACAAGGTTTGCCACCCGCCTCGGCCACCGTTCATCACCAAACGACTCCACTGTTCGACCCCTTGCCTTCATCCAACAACCGCCCTCCTCCATGCTCCAGCAGATCCGGCCCCACCTGGTGGAACACGTCCCAGCCCAAACCCCTTGGCCACCCTCCCACTGCCTTGCCTCCCTCTTCCCCTCCGCCTACAGCAAGCCACCAACATCTCACGGCCTTCGTTTCCACCTCGTGCTCCGCACCACCGCCACAAATTCTCGAGCAGCCCTTCCCTTGAACGACAACCGCCATCACTTGAACCATCTTTCCCCTGGAATGCCTCCACTTGCCGAGCCCTACCGAATGCAACCACCATCTCCTCCCAAGCGACCATGGCCGAGACCACCTTCCCACGCCGCAATCTCCTCCTCCCACTTTGGCCGCTTCAACTCCATGCTCTGACAATTTGCAGCCTCTTCTTCTTCGTTGTGTAAGTTATTTTTAAGTAAGTTTTGTTAATTATATATATTTAGTTGTTGTCTATATATACAGTTATAGTATATATTTTATATAAGTTCTGTATATAATCTAAGTACAGCTTTCATATTATAAAGTTTATATACTGTATATTAATAAATCATATAATATACTATATATATAGTTTGGGTTGCGTACTGCCTTGTTTTCTTTGTTATATCTCATGACTTCTATATGCGTGTGTATAATTTTACACTATAAGTATACAAAGAAATATTGATGTTGCTATATATAAAATGAATATTCGCACAACTATTTACCATATGATTGTATATATAGAATATAGATATTTGTGGTATAAGTTACAGTTAAGCTTATAATTTGAAACTGCTTCTAATAATATATAATGTCTTATTTCACATCATCTATTTGTTTATATATATGTATAGTTTTGTATAAAGGTTTACAATGATCTGTTTCAGTCTACATAATAGTGTAAGTTTATTAAAAACATTGGTTTTAAATAAATATATCTTGCTGTAGATAAGATGATATGGGTAGTAAAATTTATGTTATACATTTTTTATTTCATTATATAACAGTGAAGATAAATATATGTTGTGTTACTTATAAAAGCTCAAGTAAATTGGTTTATGTTAAATTTTAGTTACAGATATATATATGTTATATTAGTAGCAATCGGTTATATATAAACTGCTGAGTCATATTATAAAAATAATAAAATAAAATAAAATTTATGTTCGATATATATACGGTCTGACTTTATATATATATTTGTTTTATAAAGGCTTTATGTATATGGTTGGTCGTATAGTACATAAGTTATAGATTGGTATTATATTGGTTTGTAATATTCGTTTTAAAGGAAATATAAAATATGGATTTTTATGTTATATATTTTATTATTGATTTTATTATATTTGGATATGAATTTTGATTATATGTATATATAGATTTAAATGTGTAAATATTTTGCATTTTATAAGTTAATGTATAAATGTATATTTAATTTAAAATGTGGTTGAATTTAGAATTTGATTTATATATATATATATATATATATATAATTATATATGGTTATAAGTAAGATCTCTTATACCATGTATCTTCATCAATGCCGTTCTGATTCGATTTTGTCGATTCCTTATCTATCAGCTCTAGTCATCAAACTCGAGTCCATCGTGCTTTGCTTCGAATTCGTGCTTGGATCCGTAGCTCATGTCTGTGTCCAAGTTTTCTAGCCTCGAAAGGTGAGCACTCACTCACGATTAACGTTCTTTTATTTATTAGATTTGATTTCAATTGAAACGACAATTGAAATATCCTACTATTAGTTAATGACACTGTTATATATGCTATTACCTGTATCAGTTCACCTGTGACATCTGACACCATTATCTGTTAGTTATTTATGCGATGATAATACAGTTTGGCTGATAATTGATTGATTGTTGATATTTATATTGGACGTTAAATTGTTAATGTTAAAAGGATAAATAGTATGAAATTGAATTTGATATAGGATAATTAAATGTTAAATTTGATTAACTGACATTTGTATAATATGACCCCTTTAACTGTTGAAATTATCGACACGTAGGATTTGTTTAGTTTCATTTTGAACCAGTGAATGTATGTTGTTAAATTGATAATGTAGGAAATTGTAAATAGATGACAAGTGAAAACCGTAATGTAGAAATCTTTAATCTACATGAAATGATAGTGTAGATTCTAGAAATAATTATATTAATTCGTACAAATAACAATGCGAATTAATACGGTTATTTCGGGATTATTTGAATTGATTATTGGATTGTTATTGTTGTTGTTATTGCTTGTTTATTTACTTTGACACCATCCCAGTTATCACACTGCAAGTTCCCTTTGCTATGCTATGATTTTTGAATTGAATTGGAATCGGGTTGAAATGATAAATACCCAAATTGAATTTTGACCTAGGATAGAGAATTAAATAAAAACCGATTGGTCAATAATTTGATTTAAAAATAAAACGAAGATTTTATTTGAATAAATAATATGGTTTTGAAACGAAGTTGGAAATTGAATTTAATGAAATTTAAACGTGAATATTTAATAATCTGAAATGAAATATAAATAAAGAAATTGATTAAAGAAGGTTGTTTAATTTGAGAAATGATTGAATTAAGTTTGAAATGATTTAATAATTAAGTTTGAAATTATAATTAAGTTTGAAATTATTAAACCTTGAAATTATTGAATAATTAAGTTTTGAATCATTTAATAATTAAATAAGATTGAATTATTTAATGATTAAATTGAATTGGATTTTTAATTAAGAAAAATTGAACTTTTGAATAAGTGAATTTTACTTCGTAAATAATTGAAATTGAGTTCTTTATTAATTAAGTTTTGGAAATTTATTTAAGGAAGTAAATAAGTGAAATGGAATTTCTTTAACAAGGAATGAAAATGTGATATTTTTGGAATTAATGTAAGACTTGTAATTGAAGAATTCGATTTGATGAATTTAATTTAATTCAAAATTGTAAGTTTTGATTTAATGAAGTTGAATTTAAATAATGGGTTTAATGAATTAGAAATTTAATAGAAATTGTTTTGAATGATAAAGTAACTTAACGAATATTGATTGAAATCGATAAATAAATTTAAATTGATTTGAATATTAAATTAAGTTAATTTAAATGATTTCGGAATGAAACTGATATACGAACTTGAATCAATATTTGAAGTGTTTTAAATAAAGTTTGAAATTGAATTATAGGATTTTGAAATGAATTTGGAAGTTTTGAAACGTAAATTTATGGAAATGGTTTTGAAAGACAAACGAAATATTGATTTACGAATTCTAATTGAATTGAAATTGATTTGGTTTTGAAATATATTAAATGACCAATCGGTGTAATAATTACGGAAGTTATTAAAGAGACCGGAATTCGGTTATGGATATACTCTCTATCTAAACCGAAAACCACTTTAATAACTATACGCGGAGTGATGATCCAGAATGAAGTGGTTGGAATGGTGATCGTGTTGACTGAAGAAAGAGAACGATAATGGATAGCCTTGACACTTGTGTCAAATTGGAAATGACTAAAACAGGAGCTGTGCCGGGCCAATGGAGGATTGATACCTCAAGTGGACACACTTCTTCGAACTACTTATACTTGTTGTCGATTGGTGCACCCTTGATTTTGGGAGTGTTGTTTCACGGTGTTGCGGGCGCTGCGGCGTTGCGTTCTCACCAGCCCAGATCAGGCGAACGGTAGTATCACTACCTTGGGTATAGCCTCATGTGCCTTGTCATACTTGTATTCCATTTATGCGCGACCACTACGATTTTGATTTGTACCTTGAGTATATGGATTGCCCTCTGGTGACTTCCGGTTTTGGGGAAACTACGGTCTTGTATATGCTTGTGGGAATAAAAATGTGTTAAGGGTGGAATGGGCCATGACTTAACGCTATTTTGATATCTTTTATATTACTGATAGACATTATCTACTTAGCGTACATTACTACCTAGTAGATAGTTTAACGGATCCTTAAAGGATGGTTATTCCAACATCCTTTGAGTTACTCGTATTTCAATTGCTATTTCACTTGAGTTGGATTTATTAATATAAGAATGTTAATCCTGACTCGAGTGTCTTGTGTTTTGCTTTACGCTCGGGTCAGACTGAGCGGTTCAGTTTTCGAGACTCACCTTTGGAGTTGGAGCTTTGCTTGGAGATCCAGCTATCTATCCAGCTTTCAGATATTCGATGATTCCAGTGATGTATTCTGATTTGTATCGGTTACTCTTCCGTTGTA
Organism: Allium fistulosum; assembly: GCA_030737815.1. Taxonomy (NCBI): domain Eukaryota; kingdom Viridiplantae; phylum Streptophyta; class Magnoliopsida; order Asparagales; family Amaryllidaceae; genus Allium; species Allium fistulosum. The sequence continues at coordinate 176,349,661 of CM060907.1, forward strand.
TCTGGTTTAACTCTGATGTATCGTATTACTCTTCTGTTGTAAACTCTGATGTATTTTATATATTCATATAGTAGCTTCATGAACTACTATCTCTTTTATTTCCGCTGCACTTATTACTCTGTGTCTGTGATCTGTGATATTTTATTTACTGTATATGTTCAGTTTTGCCAAATTTAAATTAACAACGCGGTATTTTGAGCAATTCAACTCTGGCATGAGTGTCTACCTATACACTTATAATGGACGCGAATGGTCCAAAATGGCGGGTCGTTACAGAAGATATACTTTATAAAGACTGACTGTGGGTACTCCAATGACCGCGATATCAATGACGACGATGACAACCACAACAATAATAGCCTAGACTATATCCTACACCTCCGAGTTACATCCCAATTTCTTTGAGCTACTGCTAAAATTCTCCAAGCAGCATCCCAATTTCTCCAAGCAACACCTCAGGTTCTCCAAGCTACATCCTAACATCATTAAGCTACTACCCAACTTCAACAATCTACATTCTGACCTCACCAAGCTATAGCCCTACATCTTCGATTTATAGCCCCTCGCTCAGTCTATAGTCTTACATCACCTGCTTACAGTCCCACTTCACCAAGTCCTACCTCACTGTCTTATGGTCCAGCTTTGCTTTCTTACTGCCCAACTTCTCCAACCCATGGTTCGACTTCTCCAAACTATAGGCCATCATCTCCTACGTATAGTTTGATTTCATATGCATACATCTAAACTTTTCTGATTTATAGTCCTAATTCATCCCGTTACAGTCGAATAACTCTGAGTTAGGGGAATATACTTCATCCCTTGTCTACTTTCCGAGTAGTCGTAGAATATCATGTCCTTACAGTGGAAGCCCTCAACCTTTTACCAATAGTATTATTAACACTAACTTGTTCCAGTATTCTCAACGCAACTGTAACTTGACTTAAGTTCATGTGTGCCTTGTGTATAACTAAATTACCTATGATAAATCAATCATGTAAGTTTTGGATGTTTAGCTTTAAGTTTCAATAGTTTAGTGGAAACAAACCTGAAGACAACAATTTGTCATATCACAATATGTCTGATTATGTACCTAATTATAGGCAGTTATCATAATCTGATGTGAATGGGCTAGATATTTTTTTGTTAATCTTTTTATTAGAGGTATATTTTCTATATCTAAGATTCTGGGATCAATACTTTATAGGGTTTTTATCTTTATTTTTTGACCCAATTTGAAAAATCATAGAAAATAGACTAACTTGAAAGCATATTACATACATTTCCTGTCAATATGTCAAAAAATGGTCCACTTGTACTGGCACTATTTCAAACCGTCTTGGTATAACTTCATCATTTCCTGTCAATATGTCAAAAAGTGATAACATATCTTATATTTTTAATCTTCTTCTACTTCAGAAAATATATCTTATATTTCTAACCTGATTTTGATAAACTTTGGTGTTTAGATATAAAGAATGAACATTGATTGTATAATTCCCTAGACCTATTTCCCACTATAGAAAATATATCCAATACTTCTCCTTAATATTTTCTTCCTTCCATTTATCACCTCATAAATTCTGGTAGAAAATTAAAATTCCTAATCAAACATAAATAGCAATATATATTATGACTGAAATGAACTTTGTAGCAAAATTTTGAAAACGATCAACATATGTAAAAGTTTTGAGAAAATGATAAAACAAATTCCACTTGTCTTTTTTTTCTTCCTTATATAAGTTCAAATTAATTAATAGTTATATACATCTTTTATACACACAAACATACCCAAAGCAACGTCAAGTCTTTAGGAGGTCAGAAACAATTCTGTGTATATCCTTTTGTTATCTACAGATAGTTTTTTTTTACCTTTTTAGATATTCATTAAATCTGCTCTAATTTTTTTTCCTCATAGCAATGCAGCTGATTTTTTTATTACTATTACATATTGGGCTTCTCCTTTCTATTTTTTGCGACTCTAGATAGTGTCATATCCGCATCCGAAATAATTTTCGAATATCGAATATCCACATCTACGGATATGAATGGATATCGGATAATTATCATGTCCGCTAATGGTCGATAAATCGAGAAATATAAATAGAAGATTTTGATTTAGCATAAATCTAAAGTACGAATTTATTGAATTAAAGCAATAAGCAATATGCAGAATCATGAATATCTAGATTTGTTTGTATTAATTAATCTAAACCCAGATTGATTTAAAATTGCTATGTAACGATATCCAAAAAAATGAAAACATGTACAATATTCAAAAGTAGATCACTACCTGCCTGGGTGTAGACTCTGCCAACCATTATTAAAAACAATGTCATACTCCTCTAGTTAAAATATAAAGGCTTGTTCTATCAGGACTGCTCAATTTTAGAAGATTAGCAAGTAGAGGTAAATGATCACTTGTAGAGCAGTTTAGATTCTAGAATTCATCTTCATTGTGAAATGATCATCAATAATTGAAGGCACATGCAATCCAACAGTGAGAATACAATTATAAAATTCATCTTCATTGCATAAGCTACTGCCACTACCTCCAGATCTGTCATCTGCAAAAATAACACTGTTTAAATCACCCATTATCAATCTAATATCATGAGCTTCATTCATCATGTAATACCACAATAGCTTTTCAGTTTTATGGGTAGATATGCATATATGTCAGCATTAGCAACAATCTTTAGATCAGAGTCTATTGCATTAATGCTAGAAGTTTGGTTTTGCTGTTGAGAAATTGCCTGGTTTTATGGGTAGATAGATATGTTCAGTCGTTTCTCTCTTACAATGTAAAAAAATAATCACCCATGCCTTCAATTTCTAAAGTGCTTCTAATCAAAAAGAAATTATGCTGACAACAAAGGATAGATAAAAGAAATAATAGTAAAAAGAATCCACATCACCACCTAAATCTTCTCTCGATCTACTACCATTATATTATTTGCTTCTTTCTTGGCATTTGCCTACCACTACACATCTCTACCATTCATTCTCTTTTCTCTTTGTCTCCGGGAAAGAAAAGAAAGAGGGAACAATGGCATTTGCAGGAAACCCAGTCCTTAGACATGGAATGTCAAACATTTCAAGCCTTACTATGCTTAAATACCATATGGTGTCACTCAGCTGTCAACAAATAAGATCTTAAAAGTTTTAAAGAATATTTTAGCTAAAACTATTTCGTAAATATGTACAAACATATAGAATTTTTCATAATTATTTTCAGGTATCAAATACTTTATGATGGAAATATACTTTCTAATCTTTACAATTTATTGATGCTGATACTCAAAATGAAGTTTCTTTTAGGTCATTCAATCATAATGAAGTTGCAACCCCTTAAATAGTTTAATGCTGCCATATGTCATTATATGATGTCGTAATTAATAATAAAAACCATTCTGGCTTAAAAAAAATTTAAAAACTTTTATCTAAAGACATTTGGATAAATGCATTTGACTTGCAATACCCATATCATATCGTATGGTATATAAAGAGAATGATGTCAAAACATAGGATTAAAGTTTAATATATAATATAAATATTTTCTCGGTTTATGTAAATATATGTAGTTTAATACAATATAAAAGTAAGTATTTTAATAGGTTAGTATTGATTCCCTAACATATTTTTGGAATTGGTAGAGCATCCATTTCACTCCTGGTTCTAAAGTAGCATTGACTCATAGTTATTACTGTATGAAATTTTTTCTAGGATGTTGCAAGCAGATATTATTCAACATGTATAGAGTACAACAAAATCCCCAAAAACCACAAAAACAAATTGCCTTCAAGATCACTGTATTTCATGACCATATGCAAAATAAGATCAGTTCTACCTAAACGTCATTAAGGCTTGACAATTGGCCAGGTATACTTCATCAAGGAACATTTTGATTAAATTAAACGATATACGGCTTTAGTGATTTAAATGGACTAAATTAAGCACATACAAACTAAAAATATGTTCATTTAGAGAATTCAAGGACCTGTTTTGACAGTAAATGTTAACAAAATTATGGAATGTGAGATTGATTTGTTTTTTAAAAGGTAATGATGAAATAAATGACATTTAAATAAAGTAAGATACAATTTTGAGTAAGAAAAAGACATTGTAATTACATAGATGTTGGAAACACATCCTTTCTCTAAACAGTTGGCATGAAAAAAAAATTTCTTCATTAAATGTCAGTTAATACCTTAACAATAGCCTTATCATTTTTTGTCAATTAATTGCATGGTTACTAATGCTGTTAGTCTTTTCAAGCTTCAAACGTGACAATTTTAAACTATATAATGAAGTATAAGTATTGTCAATTGAAAAATGAATACAAAGCTATGGTCAAAATTAGGAAGAAAAAACTAACAAAAGAATAATAAACAGAACAATATGTTATCAACGGGCAACTTTAAATGTTCCTTTTACATGTCATAATAATATTTACCTTGGGAAACACAGTTCTGTTAGTTTTTCTTCTTCAATATGTGTAAACTCTTCAAAAGGATACATTAGGTCTACAACACAAACTCAGGGTAATAAGCAGAAAATAACCTTACAAAAACTTGCAATTTGAAGTTGGGTGATAAAAGTGTACAAAAGTTTGAGGAAGTATTTTCTTACTGGGTATTTCGGAGCCTGTAGAAATTCAGATTTGTTAACTGCTACTTTGTTACCCGCTATTTTGGAGCCTGTAAAAACAAAAAATTAGGACAACAGGTTGAGAAAGCAAAGAGGTTCTTGTAGAAAGGTATGAACAACATCAAGATGCAATTTCACCCGTTCAATTTGTTAGTTTATTGACATTCTTGACCTTAGGACGGTGGTTTTCAATTTGCGTGGATCACTTACCAAAATTTACTTACGGTGCTTATCATAAGAGCAAGCTAAATTCCTACATACTTTATGAAAAAATTGATTGTTTTTTCCCTTGTTTAAACAAATTTCCTACGTGTTTCTGATTTTTATGATACCAATAAATGATATAATAAGGAAATCTCTTTGAAATTCTTATTTTCTATTAAAGGAGTAATTATGACTTAATTTTCTAAAGGAATTTTCCTCCTTTCCTTGTTTCTCCCAAAGTCAAAAGGAAATTTGCACTAATGCTTTTCCAATTACATACAGTACTTTTGTCTACTTCTTAAAGGATTTTCCAATTATATACATACTGTTAATCTAATAATAGTATATTCTAAATGCAATGCACGAATTTCAAATTCTAATATTCATAAGTTATGTGAATATGTATCTGTTTAAGGACAACATTTCATGTATTGATAAATGTCGTATTGTTCATAGATTCAAGTATTACGGACAAATTTTCACTGAATTTAATATTAACAATCTCAGTTATCATGATGTCTGTCAATTCGATCTATTGTAGCAAGCTTCCAACAATATTAAAATCGATCTACTGAAACAAACAAATCTATCCTGAACCAAATAACAACTACAAATCGAAGAACTGACTTGATATAACAACCATTCAATTTCTTTAATTTGAAATAACCGTGTCGATGGAAACTTAATGAAATGTTGTTCATAAACTACCTATCGTACCATAAAGTCTCCCTAATAAATAATGATATAGCAAAGGGAATAAAAAAAAGTAATAACGCTGGTTATAAAAAAGGTGCTAACTTATTGGATTATCATACCTTAATTATGACAAATATAAATAAAGTGAATACTGGTTAACTGTAAAATCATAAATCTGACTGCTAAGCATCTTTTTATATCACTGGTTAAATCTTTATTATTTGTGTGTGTTAATTAATCTTTGCATGTCATTAAATTATTACACCTTAATTATGACAAATACAAATAGAGTGAATAAAGATTAAATGCAATATACCTAACTGACAAATTATGACAAATATTCATTTAAGATTCCTGAACGGATTTGGTTTGAAATTTATTGCAAATACAGGCTTGTCTTGGAAATCAATAAGTGCACGTATGAAAGTATACAGTTAACATATCCATGTAAATTATTGTCAGTTTTAATCAAAATTAACCTTCAATAATTTATTCAATTGTAATAAGTTCCCATAATTTGATAATGAAAATATGTAATTAATTTCACATTAACATTAAAAAATGAAGTAATATAAATCTAGCTATATTGTTCTAATATTTGGAAGCCTTATGTCTTCCCTTTCTATTTGCAAGAAGGCTAACTCCTAAATTTCTAAATCAGACATTGTAGATGAAATAGTAGTGTATCGGTCTAGTGATACAAATTAATGACATTAAAAAAAACGGTGTAATTAATGCTTAAGTTAGAAACTTTGCTCAAGTTAGGAAAAATATATTTGTAACAACAATTAGTGGAGAATTTAAAAAATGATTTTGAAAGGAAATGTTATTTAAAAACAGAACCTATAAAGTCATTAGTTAATAATTATGTGCCACTTTAATCAAATCCAATAATAAAATCAAAATTGGCTAGGAGTATAAATAGTGGTGAATCAATATGCTCAAGATAAAACATTAAGAATACTACTAAATTATACATGCTTAATTTATATACCACCAAATTGTTCAAATTTTAAATAGCTCTAGAGAAAACATTTCTTGAAAAATAAAACCAACAGAGTTATTAATTAGTCTTCTCCACTAATTGAATAGCGAAATAATGATTCCATAAAAATGTGTTCATCAGTATGGTAAAGCTAAATCAAACACATATAACATTCATGGAAAGTAAAACCCGTGCTACGCACCATGGCATGCTCCAATTTTATTTTATTTTTCTTAATTTAGCTTGTTAGGAGAACACGGTGTATGTTCCAAATTGTAGCTAGTTTGGCATAGTAATAGCCAATGTTACATATATGCATGTGCTACAGGTGATAAGTGCAAATTGTGTGAATAGAAATTAGCTTTGCAACATCTAAACCTACGTTTGACCAAAATTTGAAATTTTATTTTGAAATCAACATTTTCATCTAATAAATAAAGCAGAAAAACAGAGGTGAACAAAGATATTGCCACTTGTACTCAATAACATGTAATGAATGATATGAAGTCACTAACCAATCAATGTTGCATAGAAGAAAGATGGTGGGAAGGGACAATACATATGTGTAATACATAGGAAGTGTTTTCATGAAATTCAGTTGGAAGATCGTAACAGATATGGAATTTAAAACCAAAAGCGTACAGTGTAGACACTATTGTAAAGGAAAAAAACATGTATATGAATATTAAAACTAATGCCCAATATGATCTTTTCAGTATGCAGTCTGTGTTATACATTGCTTAGCAATAAATTGTTAGTTTTTTTTGTAATTTATAACATTCAAAAACATGAAACACTTAGTTGTGAGTTCAATACACTAAACTACAGCAGTAAACACACTACCGACATCATTAAAACAGGATAGCACATTTTTTTGATAAATTAGCGCACTCAAACATCATTCAATATCGCTGGCCCAAGCTAAGTTCAAACATGATTATCGCTTGGATACTGTGAAATTAGCCATAAAATCCATAACCTAATAGTAATTCGAACAGTCATCATGAAAATTGTATTTAATATCTATAGTTCAAAATAGTGTAGTTTTTAAATTCATCATAAAGAATTTTGGAATCCAGTATTCTCTTCTTTGGAGGTTAACCCAACTCTTGGGTTTGTAGTACAAATCCAAAATTTGAAGCATGTTCCTCAATATAATTTCATTTGAACGGAAATTCCAAATCTGTAGCGAAAAGATTATCATATCACTAATGGTATATGACTTAGGGGTTAAAATTTTGTATGCATTTATTATGTCGATAAAAGCAAAAAAAATAGTAGGTAAAATATGCAATGATGATTACCTGATTTAAAATTCTAACTCTGATCTAAAATTAGCATCGCAACATAGCAATTCAATTGTCAGTCAAAGCAAAATAAAAAGCCCTAATATCCAATCCAAATTTATTAAAAATATTAGAAGAAAAGGATACCTTCAACAAATCGAATAGCCACTGTTGAAGCATTTCCATTGTCTCAGAGTTCATCGCAACAGCTGAATTATCATCATAGACTGCACCATTGACGACCAACCTAATCACTGCCTTCTTCCTCCCTATATTAAAATCCTTCTTCCCTTGCTATTATGAAATAACATAACAAATTGTAAGGAAACCCAAACAAAAAAGTAGTAACATCGGAGTAATTAAATTTCATAAATCGAACAGCCATTGGTAGTAACCTGTAGGGTTGCTGGTGGTGATGAAATCAGTCGATGAAATTAGCAATCCAATTTGAATTGAGCTGATGGGGAAGACGGTGGATTTGGAATGGCGTTGGATCTAGAGTCACGTCTTTGTTACAGTGGGAAAGAGAAATGAGAGTTGGGGCCTTTTGCGGTGGGAAAGCTAACAGACGCGGTTAAGAAAGGGCATTTCGGGAATTCCGAAAAGACACGGTTCATTTTCAGTTCACTGAATTATTATTATTAGTAGTAAAGATTATTTCGTTTTTTGAGTTAGTTACAATCTTCTTCTTAAGGTTTGCTTGCTCAGTTTGTGTTAATCATTTGTTGGTTGAAGATGATGTTACGCGACATTTAGAACCAGCCAACGAATGAGAACGAAGAAGTAAGGAAATGAGACGACTCTTCCTTGAACTATTTCATAAGCAGATCTTCCCCTCCACATCAATCACGAGTTTCTTTTTATTCCTATCGTATATTGTCGTAACACCCTTAATGCTAGGTTTTGAAAAAGACTTTTCATGTCATTCCCATTTAGGTCCGATTCGGATTCCTCCGTTGTTTCCTTTTCCTTCCGCACCTTTTCCTCGAAATGAGAAAGAAGATGGTACACTCGAATTGTATTATTTAAGTGCTTATTGTTTGCCAAAGATCCTACTTCTACAATTGGTAGGTCACCGGGTTATTCAAATAAGTTGTGTTTTCCGTGGTTTTCCCATGTTACAACTTCCGTACCAATTCGATCGATCCGGAATGGATCGGTTAAACATTCTATTAGGGAGCCTGGTCTTGACTCTTCTGTGTGGTATTCATTCTCGTTCGGCTCTTGGAATCACATCCAGCAGTGGTTGGAACATCTCGAAAAATCCAACCACTTCACCTACTTCATTGCCCCCAACCCTTTCTCGTACCTCTATTGAAACAGAATGGTTTCATGTTCTTTCATCGATTGGTTATTCCTCTCCGTTCGTATCTCCAACTACAATTTCGGTCTCAATTAGTTCACAAGATTGAATGTCCTTTCAAACCTAGCTAAAGCATAGATTCTATTTTTTTCCAAGAATGGGGCCCGGGTATGTAAGCCATGTATCTGGGAAGAACTTAAAAGAAGGGCTTTAGCTTCTTTTCCGAACAAATCGAAGAACCTAATGGCTTTATTATCTTAGGGCTTGAACTCCGGGTAACTAGATCGCCCCGGCGGGGTCGCTCTGACGCAGAGGGCCCTGAGAAGCGCAGCACTCTAGTAACTGATCCTTTTGTAGGTGATGGCGCAGTCTTAGTGAAAACTTTCATCTAGCTTGTGAAGGAGCATATTACCCCGGCCTCCCAATGATAGTTCAGGCGTGGAGAAGTAACTAGGCCAATGCCAATGAAGGAATAACGCGACACCGTCCCCTTCGCAATGGATTCTACTTCACCGTTGTGCTGTCTGAAGAACAAGTTAGCTAAAGTGAGCCGTGCTGCGGGAGAAAGAGCCATAGAGCCTCCAATACCCGCCTCGCAAGCACCTTTTTTAGTCAACACCATCAGGGCAAAGCCCAAAATATGATGAATAGAAGGAGATCAGAAAGATACGCGGACGACTTGACCATAAGGTTAGATGTTTCCGTGAGCAGTAAGCAGCGGATCTCCCCTGGGGGAAAGCTGGTGGCCCGCGTGTGAATTCCGGGGCGGCCTGATTCCTGATTCGTTCGGTAGATCCAGTCGAGGTGGTTTTCGTTTACCAACGCGTAGGTGGTCTAAGTTCCTATGACCGAGTCTTTCTGGCCCCTGTGAACATTTTCTTTTTGTATTAAAGAGGGCCTCTCTAACCGGTGAAAAATGGTAGGTGTCCACTAACGGCTATTCCCGGCTCGGCTCCGATAACGCAATTCCGGAAGGAGTCGGTAGTTGGGCACTGGATCCCTTCGGACCTGGAGAACGTGTGACGCTGGGTCGGGGTTTGGTGAACCAACAGGTCGCTCCTATAGTTGAAGTATCGGGCCCCTTTTTCGTTGCCTAGGTTACACCTTCGGAATACCCCAGATGGGGATTTCGCTCTACTCCCCCCAATCTTCACTTTACGCCACGCCGACTCTCCGTCGTGGAATTAGACCAAGGGCCATAGGACCCCCCTTTCGCACGTAGGAGATCGAGACACAGCCTCAGGGCAGGGCTATGTGGAAGTAGATCGATTGCCCTAGATAGACAACTAAATAGAGGAACAAACCAGTCTAAAACGAAGTAAAAAAGAAATGGATCGGTATCGGTAGTAGTCCGGTCGCACCCGAACAATAATATTCCAGAGGAAAATGCACCTAAGATCAAATATTTCGAGCCGGCTTCCGTGGAAAATGCAGACTTTCTTTTTGATGCTGCGATCACATAAAAACATAAACTTTGAGGCTCAATAGCTAAATACATGGCAATTGAATCATGAGCCGAGATCATTAAGAGCATACTGCGAGTAGGAAGTGGAATTAATACAATGGATTCAAAAGCATCAAACCTCTCTTGTTCGGAAAAATCGAAACACATCGAAATGGTACCTGCCGTACTTAATAATGGAAGGATTTGGCAGAAATATGTAAAATTGTCCCTCCTCAAAAAATGATTCCAGAATAAATGGGCAATAGTTAGGAGAGGTGCGCCAGCGGCGAGCAGAAGCAAGGTTATTAGATACCAAAGGCGGCCAGAACCACACGTGCAAGTTTCCCTGCATGTGGCTCGTCCGTGATAACTTCTTTGGATTTGCGTGAACTAGCAAACCGATCACTAAGTGGGCCATGATCGAACCGGAACTGGTGAGGAATGGGCGCCACTATCCCAGCCCGGATTCAGCTAGGTTCTATGTTTCATGTCCCCTTCCAAACAGCCTGCGGCCTTGTCTTGTGGCGTCTTTGGCTTTACTCGATCAATCTCGAAAATTCTCTTCCCGGGTCATAGTGAGGCGGAGGTGCGTCCACAGAAGAGGAAATCGCAATTCATCTTGCTCAGCAGGCGCCCGAAGGCCCATATATTCATTGGCGACCCCGATCAATTGGGGGGCCAGTATATTAATTGGACCGATCCAGCCCCAGTATATTAATTGGGGACCGATCCAAACTATTCTTAGACCGAAGGCCCTACCACTAATCCGGCTAGCTAGTGAGTGGTTCTTGGGAAGCAGGCCGGGCCCTGGGCATCCCCGCTACGCAAGCTGCATTGTTCGCCACCAGCAAAAGAAAAGAGAGTCAAGGCCACAGGATACAAGCATTGTGGTCTAATGACAAGGGCCGACGATGGAAGCTCGGGACGGAGCCGTATGACGCGAGTCTCACGTACGGTTCCCTGAGAAGGGAGTGGCTACCCACTGGAGCTTCGACCAACCACCACCACCGGTCAATTCCTCTTTGGGGCCACCCCTTACTCTACCATTATTATAGGGGTATGGGGTTCGAGACAAAGAAAGATCAAGGTAGCATATCAGTTTTTCCTATATACTTCACTTGGATCCATTTTTATGCTATTAGCTATTCTGTTGATTCTTCTCCAAACAGGAACGACCGATTTACAAATATTATTAACCATAGAATTTAGTGAGCGGCGCCAAATCTTTCTATGGATTGCTTCTTTCGCCTCTTTCGCCGTCAAAGTGCCTATGGTACCAGTTCATATTTGGTTACCCGAAGCCCATGTAGAGGCACCTACGGCTGGATCCGTCATCTTGGCAGGAATTCCTTTAAAATTGGGAACCTACGGGTTTTTAAGATTTTCAATACCCATGTTTCCCGAAGCGACACTTCGTTCTACTCCTTTCATTTATACTCCAAGCACTATTGCAATAATATATACTCCCTCGTCCACTTCAAGACAGATCGATCTTAAGAAGATCATTGCCTACTCCTCAGTAGCCCATATGATTCTGGTGACTATTGGTATGTCTAGTCGGGCGGCGGCCGTTAGGTCACCTATTTTGAGTTATGAACACACAAGCAAGGCCAAAACATGTGTGCCGGGCGTGCGCCCCATCAACCTACTAGCAATGGGGGAGAAAACATAGCATGTCGCAACAAAAGCGTCGACCAGTATACTTATAGGGGGGACCGATCCATTCTATTGCAAGGAGACGGGAGGTGACTTCTAGGTGCGACTAAAAGGCCAGGCGCCTGTAGGTTTTCGGGTGAGGCGATCCAGTACACTTATACCTAAGGGGACCGAAGTGAGGCGAGCGAAGTGAGCGGGAGGTACAAAAATGAAAGCCCTTAGCGCCCCGGGACGGGAATGGGGGACGGCCCTACGCGCAGACAGCAGCAACACCGGCTCTACGAATCTTTCTGTTGGCTTTCCCGTGAATAAGAATTCATTGTTGGGCGCGGTGAAGCGAGCGCTTCTAGCTGTTTCGCTTTCTTCTTTCTTATTGTGACGGCTATTATGTATGGCGTGGAAGAAATGAATGAAAAGAGCGAGAGAAAATGAATCGATTGATAGATGGCCTGATCTGTTCTGATAGATCGAAAGAGTAGGGGGATAGAGAAGTCCATTCTTTTTCTATCTATTGACAACTCTCTATTCTGGATCCATCAGAAAGAAAGATCTATGTATCTGATAGAGTCTACATCGTATGTAGAGCGCCCAAGCGCTTTTTGGGCCAGCTCAGTTCTCTTATCCATCGGTCCAATGCACTGGGCTCATCTCATGGAGGTGCTTGCGAAAATGTAGTTGTGTTGTTGTTGTTCGCCTGCAATTAATATACTGGGCATTCCCCAGCATCATCCCACATAGAAAGAGCGCGGAGCCCCGGCCCCGGGTCCGCTAACGTAAAGCGAGGAGTTAAGCCTGAACTGGCGAACCGAAGTCACTTTCATAACCATACTACCTACAGCTAACACGTGTCCAGTCCAGCGGGAACACGCAGCGCAAACAAACGTGAGCCGCTATACCGAATCCCCCGCTGGCCATCGGGGACCGAGTGGTAAGGCCATGATCTGTAGGGGAACGGATCACTCGTTCTTCTATTGGGGACAGGTGCACGAACGACAACTCCAAACTTCACACATCCGCCGCCTACCGTTTAGGTGGCACCAACGAGATCCAGCTAAGGTAAGGAACTTCGTGTCGCGGCTGCTCCACTCCGCTGCGATCTCTTGAACTGCACTTCGTTGCCTTCCCGCGCGCGAAGCGAATGGGCGCTGTGCCGTGGGTCAGTTTCGAGGCGGAGAGAGACATACCATAAGAATGATTCATTTGGATCAACGAGCCATTTCGTGAATCAATGGAATGTCTGTCTATCTATATCTATTCTTTCTTTATATGACGGGCCATATATATAACATTTATGGCATGATATGATCGCGCCTAGTAGCCACATATCATCTGCGCTCAATATGCGGGATTCTTGTTGGATCAGATCTTTCGCTTTGACTAAAGCTTTTGGACCTAGCGAAAAGGACTCTGACCTGACGCCTTCGTGCAAGCAAGCGCGAGAGAAACAAGCAAAGTAGAAGCTTTGCCAGAAGCAAGACGAGGAAGCGGACGTTAAGCTTCGCTTCCCCCGACCTACTACAATACAACAGTCGCGAAAAAGGCCTTTTTCCGGGCCTATTAGTTTAAGGGCTGCTCGCCCCCTACTTTGAAAATCAAAGGGCGGATTCAAAAGAAAGGCGCCAGTATATTAATTGGAGACCTCGATCAATTGGCCAGTATAAACATTGGTCTTAGACAACTAACATCCAGTATATTAATTGGCGCCTAGTATACCAAGTCCAAACTATGAAATCGCCAGTATATTAATTGCAGCGGGACGCTGTTCGATTGCTGTATATTGCGGATGGCTCTTTATCATAGTTGCAAGGGCTTAACTGTGCCTTAACTACTTAAGTAGCAAACCAAAGGCAGCTTTCGGTTTCATAAGGTAAGGGGGGCTGTTCACTACAAGCTATCAGCGCTATCTTAGATTGAACGGCAAAGATTTTTAGTCGCCCAAAGATACTAGGGCAATCTGCGGGTTTCAGCTGATAACGGAATAGTGTTCGTGTCCAAAGGTAAAACAAAAAAGAAGCGCCTAGCTTCTAGAGTTCGCTTCTTTTCTCAGGCCGGAGAAGGGCAACTACGGATTGATCGCCTTTGTTTTATATTCAATACAAACTACAACTACACCAAAGCGCCACCTTCAAAAGCCCTCCAGTGGGGCAAGTCAGAGAGTATACTTAGGGGGGCGCGGCCCACTACATAAGCCGGAGAAAGCTCTTCAAGCTTCCCTTCATTCGCTTCGCGGGAGTCGCACACAACACATAGCTGGAAGTCAAAGGGCCCGTACTACCTGCCTAACCCAGTACTATCTATTCTGAGGGACCGTAGAACGGAAAGCGCCTTCTAATCGGCAGAAGGGAAGGGGCCTATGTTTTGCATGACCTCTGCAGATTTGACTCTACCTACACCCCAGTCGCCTAGCGGTCCTGCCATCACGCTGCAGAACGAGAGCTCGTGTGGAACCTTGGATTTCTGGCAGCGGTGGAACGTAACAAAATATTACGGCCGCGTAGGGGCCTACGGGGAACTCCGCCAAAATATGGACACCCTCCCTTGTTGGTTGTCTCCTACGGTCGCCTATGGTCGCAGTTGGACCTCGTCCCGAATTAATATACTGGCGGTCGCCTTCTCTTGTCGTGGAAGGACTTCCGCCTGCGGTGTGGTCCAACCCATGGAAAACCCTAAAAATTGATATTTTTAAAAAATTGCAGAGTTCTCTGTAAATATATGAAATAATTACAGTTTTACTGTAAATATAATTTTTGGTATCAATAATGGATCTCATTTTAAAGTTTGTAAAATTTATGATTTTTGATGAAAACGATATGTTGATCCGATGTTTCTATAGAAAGTTGCATGCGTTTGAAATGCTAAAAACGTAAAGGGTATTTGGATCTTTTGGCGTAAACGGATTTGAAAATAGGAACTAGAAACGTAAGTTTATTTTGAAATTTAAGCCAAAGTACACCTAAAATATATCTGTTCCAAACAGGATGCATAGAGTACATCAAACTATGACGTTGGCAATTCCTAACTTTTTTGGTCACCCCCATACGTACAAACTCCTTCGTCTTATCTGCACTAGTAAAACCACCTTAAACCTGAAAACCTCAATCAACCTATCTGAAATTCTCCATATTGAAGGCAAACCACTGGTGGCGAGGTATGCTGTGGAAGCCATATCACAACTATTTTCGGTTTTTTATTTTTAATTAAGGTTTACTCATTTCGGTTTTAGGTTTTGAGTTGGAAACTGAATAATGTTGGGTGTTTTAAATTAAATTTTACTATAATTTTACCTTGTTTAGCTAAACAATTTTTATGTTACTATTGACTTACTACTCAAATGTTACCTTTCAACACTGTTTTTAAAATAGAAAAAAAAAAAACAAGTTTTTTTCCAAATGAGCTCTAGGTGCCTAATTATGTTAAGTTTTTGTAAGCAACTTTAATTTGTTTCAGTTTTTAGTGTACAAATATTTAATTCAATTTGGCAGTCTTGATTATTTGGTTAGTTTTAAGTTGCTATTTAATGTTCCAGTTTCTCTTGAGATATATGGATTTGATAAAACTGTAAACGTATACATGGGCAGGAAGATTAGAAAAAAAAAGTTAAAACTTTTATTGGGATAATGTCTATATTTGAAATAGACATGTCAATAGATGCTTTCAGATGCGAATAGTGTCATATCCGCATCCGCATCCGAAATTATTTTCGAATATCAGATATCCACATCCGCGGATACGGACGAATATCAGATAATTATCTTATCCGCTAACGACTGATAAATCAAGAATTATAAAAAGAAAACTATAGTTTAACATAAATATTTTTCAACCCCATTGATTATAAAAGTGTTAAGAATTAACAAATACGATGATAATAAATAGTTTCGAGCGTTTAAAAATCATTAAGTGTATATAATATAAACTACTAACTTAATAAAATAATAAACAAATATCTTTTACTGCACTAAAATACACATAATTTGAACTATAATCTTGACAAAAACCGGACGGATAATTTTCAGATGCGGATGTCTTGTTATCCGCATCCGCATCCGTGTTTTCGGATATTGGATATTTATTCGATTTTCGGATGCGGATGCCGACGGATTTCAGATTTTTTGGGTATCCATTGACAGTCCTAATTTGAAGTATACTTCAGTGAATTTGCTGCATAATTCATTAAATTTTCTTCATTTTATTAAATTTTGTGTTTTTTTAAATCTTTTCAAATGATTATTTAATATTTAGCTAGCATTTGTTTACTATAGGCATATGGCCCATCTTAAAAATTGCTATAGGTCCCCTTTTAATTTCACGTTGGGCCTTGTGATTTTTAGTTGGGAGAAGACAAACGTTGGTAAAAGAGAAACTTCAAAAGAAAAGACATGCAAATGAATACCGTAAAAATTCGAATTTCGTTCGCAACCGTATAAGAAAATTGAAATCGAATTAATGTACAATACTTGGAAAAGGAATATACAAATGCAGAAATGCAGATATGAAGGCATTCAAATTCGAAAACCATTCGTTCTTTTTTGTTAAAATTATAGTTTATATTATTGTATTTTAGTATAATGAAAATATGTATTTATTGTTTTATTAGGTTAATCGTCTGTATTATATGCGTTTAGTGTATATTAACCGTATTTGTTTCTTTTTCATACTTACATAACCAGTGAGATTGAAAAAAATAAATGTTAAACAACCTTCTATTTTTGTTTCTTGATTTATCGATTATTAGTGGATAGGATAATTATTCGATATCTGTTTGTATCTGCAGGTGCAATTATCAGATATCCGAAAACGATTTCATGTGCGAATATGGATTTGACATTATTTGCATTCGAACTTATCGGCTAACAGGTCGGTCTAGTTAATAAGAATTAGTTCAATCCGGCCTACATGTTCCGTTTTGTATATCTTAATTCTTGAATACATCACTTATGGGCTTAATTGGATTTTTGGTTCTTTGGGTCCTATTCTCGCATATCCAAACCATACATAAAACTGCTTTGACATGCATTTAGCAATATAACTTGCGCTCGGATGAAGTTGTTACGTTGGCCTATTTCTTTGAACGACCCAACATATCTAGTAATGTTTTAATATCTACTTATTTAGCTTAGAAACACACTAAGTTGAACGACAATTGATCGAATGATAGTTCAACAATTGAAATAAGCTAATGCGACAAACGTTAATTCGCCCCAAAAAAACAAGAAATTATTGTTAAGGACAAAATTTCTCAACGTTTTTGCCTCAAGGACAGGCCTTCAATATTTTATCCTGAAGGACAATTTTCTTTAGGTATCAGTTTTTAGTCATTGATAGCAGTTTTTAGGTATCAGTTTGTAGTTATCGGTAGCAGTTTTTAGGTATCAGTTTTTAGCTTGGTAGCGGTTATGTTGTCCTTATGAATAATTTTGAAAAATATTTGTCCTTATGAATAATTTTTAGGAGAATGTTTGTCCTTTTGGTAAAAATATTGAGGTTGTGTCCTTTAGACAAAAAATATACAAACCTTTGTCCTTTAAATTAATTCCCCCTCGCCAAAATTGCATTCTTGGATGCTTTGAATAGTAAAGTTAAGTTTGGATGTAAAGATCTGCTAATTGTTTATTAATTTAATTGGTTCTTATGAATTAAATTATTAATTATATTAATAAGTAGTTAATAATCGATAACTTAGAGCCAATATTAGTTCAATTAATTATTGATAGTTAAACTAATTAATTAATAATTAAATGTTGGAAAAGAAGAAGAGAAAATACAACATTAAACAATGTCCAATGACATTTCATAACATCAATAATAAGGTACATCGTGATTTATACAAAGTCCGACAAACACAAACAATAATAACGTTCAGGCATACACAAATAACCAGTAACTAATAATGTATCAAGTTTGGATCCCATTGACAACTGCAACAAAAACTAACAATGCCCTCCTTGCATCATCTCGAGTTCTTGATTGATCCACATTGATGCTTCACCATCGTCGAGAAGGCTCGTCCGAAAATCTTTATTCATAGTGAATCTTGTAACCTCCTATTGAAGATAATCATCCAATCTCATCATCTAATCCATGCCTTCTTTAACTTAATCAAATTCGTATTGGTATCCAATGAAAGATCGAAGGCTCCAAAAGGGCTTGATTTCTGAAGTTGGGTTCTCCTCTACATAATATCGTAAATGTCTTCATATATTGTTTGTGAACGCCTTCACCCTCGATGAGTAACAAAACCACAATGATAGTATGACAAATAACATATGAATTTTCCATATCAGCATTATCCAAATCAACTACTTCATTTTCATTATCATTTAACTATTGTGTGGTTTTAAATCCTAATCGTAAGGAAAGGAATCAAATTCCCAGGCTAGCTAAACTTTAAATTGTCGGGAGTAGGTTTTCATCCAATAAATATTAGATTATTCGACGATTCATTTTGCTCAATATTAGTTTGACAAGCCTTAGTAGAGGTAACTACGTTTTTCCATTTGTCATATCTCTACTATATATCTTAACGCCATACCACACATAATATTTTTCTTTTTTCCTCCTATTTTTAGAAATAAATACTCTACTCTCCTTACTCAGTATACTTTTAGGAAGTCACAAATTTGAATCCCGCTAACTACACTTTTATAAAAGTAACTCAACTTCCCGTGATTCACTTTATTCTCAAGAGCCCAAGTTCGAATCCAACTTACCTCATTTTATCCAATACATTTAAAAATCACTTTATTCATTTAATAATCTTTATTTGTTCGTTACTAAGTACATTCGTATTTATAAGCTTTTATCAAAATCAAAGTTTGAATCCAACAACCTTAAATTTTATGTCTGTTTCAAATAACTATACATGACTTTTTTTTTTTAAATTTCATTGGTTCTTCCCTTTTAGATTTTTTTAAGCAAGGTCAGCTGGTTTTATAGTGGACCGTTCACTTGTTATTAATAAAAAAAGAACTTGTGGAACAAAAAACAACAATGGAAAGAGTAAAAAAGGAAAAAAGGAACATGCATGGAATAAAACAGGCCAGAAATGAAAATCAAAATAGTCCAAGTTAGGGAAAAATTAATTTTCAAGTCTTTCCTGCTTCATACCCTATTCAAAACATTCTGAAGTAATGTAGATACAGGGCGACGAATACCCCTAAAGTGCCTATGATTTCTTTCTTCCTATACAGAATATATCATTTTCTTCAACAACTTCAAAAAAAGATTAGTTCTGACAGTACACCACTGTGTATCATTAAACAAATTTGTCCATTCAACATAAGGATCGCGAGAAGGGCAATGGAATTTGTGAAATACAAGGAACCTTTTCCATAAATTATGAACGTAAATACACGAGAAAAACAAGTGAGTTACACTCACATTGTAACGTTTGCATAATAGGCAGTTAGAACTGGAAATGATTATCTTAGCAAAAAGATTATCCTGAGAGTGCAACACATTATTTAAGACTTTCCAAAGCAAAATATTCTCTTTAGGCTTAGCTTTGTCACTCCAAATTCACTTGTACCAAGTACTTGATGAAATGCAAGCATATACCGATATGCAGTAGAGATAGAATGTTTTATATTGGAATTCCATATAGTGTTGACTGAAGAAGGCAAGCTATAATTTTCTTGAATATCATTCTAAATTAATCTGATGTCAGTTGAACTAGAATGAGGAAGAGAGATTTTTCTTTCAACGAAATAATCAGTAGCAACTACATTTTCTGGAATTCCAATAAGGGCTCTACGGTTGTAATCAATATGCTTTGACAAAATAATTCCTTGCTTGTTGTAAGGAGAATGCCAAAAAAATGAGTTAGGAAAGCACTTAACAAGTTAAGGCAACTTCTGTCTCAAATTTAACAGGCTGCGCTAAAACCATATGCTATCAGTAGAAATTTCCATAGTCCAAAATTATTGTTCTTTAAATTGAAACGTGTGTTCCACTTAGCCCAAAGACTATTGCTTTTATTGATGATGAGATTGACATAGTGAGAAGCAGCAGCTTTCCATAAGCTAAGGTTGATTAGACAAAGACCACCTTGTTTGTATGGGAGCTGAAGCTATGGTATGCAATAGGTATCAGCTTCTTAGAATAGGGATCGACATGCTAAAGTAAATGATTAAATGTAGAATTTAGCATACTAATGAATTTTTTTCGGAGAATGAATAGACAATAGTAATAAGATGTCATGGAAAATCCAATTGATTTAAATATAACCAGTCTGCCAGCTAGAAACAATTTAAAGGAGGACCAGTTGTTGAGCTTGTCAGTTATTTCCTCATATAATGGTAACCATTGTGCTGTAGATGTCCTTGTGTCAGTGATAGGAGCAACCAAATATATAGAATCGGTAGGAAAGGGGTTGAGGCCTAAAGAGAGATGGATAAGTTATGCAGCATAAGGAGGTAAGCCGACTATTCTAATATATGATTTATCTTTATTAATAGACAAACCACTAATGAGAGTAAACATTTCTAGGGTTTGCATAACACATTGTATCGAGAGAACATATAGTTTATTGAATAAGAGGAGATCATCTGCAAACATTAAAGTAGATATATTCTACTTAGCACATTTAGGATGTCTTTTAATTTTTTGGCTGCAACTTCATGGTTGATCATAGATGCAAGACATTCTATAACACAAATGAATAAATAAGAGAAGATAGGATCCCCTGTCTAATTCCCCTCTTGGAAGAAAAATATCCTAAACTCTAGCCATTAACTAGTATAGAAAATTTTGGGGTAGAGATGCATGTATATATCCAAGCTTGAAATGGCAAAGGAAAATTCATTTTAGATAAAATAGAAATTATTGACCGCCATTGAATTGTTCAATGGGCTTTTTGTATATCTAGTTTCATAACACATCTAGGGGAAATGTATTTTCTATTATATCCTTTCATAAACTGACTGGAAAGTAAAATATTCTTAGTAATTGACCTTTTAGGAAGGAAGGCATCTTGGTTTTTGGAGATGGGATCACTTGGACATTCTTTCATTCTAGAAGCAAGGACTTTCGTATTGCATTTATATACCACATTGCAAAGCTGTTGGTCTAAATTAAGTGACATTTTGAGGCATTTAAGTTTTAGGAATTAAAGCATAGGTTAGTGTGATTAATCCTATCGAGCATTCTATTTGTTTTAAAGAAATTCTGAATGGCTTTGTTGAAATCATGGCCAATTATATGTCATGATGTTGTTTGGTAGAAATAGATAGTAAAGCCATCCAGACCAGGGGAACTAGAAGTCTTCATGCTAGATATAGCTACCTTTATTTCTTCTGGAGTAATTTTCTTGATGAGATCAACAACTTGAATATGACTAATGGATGGAGTGGATATGTTAGAGAGATGATGGAGGACAGTCTGCATATTATCAGCATTTGAGAGTAAGTTGGAAAAATAATTAAGAGCTAAATTAACCTGCTGAGGAGATTCATGCAGAGCTCCAATTTTATCATGTATAACATGAATGATGGACTTGGCTTTGTTGTATTTTAGAGAAGTAGGGAACAACTTAGTATTTCTATCCCCATGAGCTTTCCACATAGTTTTGGATTTTTGCTTAACCATATCTAATTCATTATTAATAGCATCAGCCAGTTAAGTTTTAAGGGTATGTTCTTCAAATTAGACAGCATATAATGTTTCGCTAAAACACAAAGCACAGAAGCAATCCTTATTCTCTTCCGCTAAGTCATCTGAGCCATCCCTTCTCATCAATGGTCCAGATTCTTTTAACTTTGCAATTCGGATTACCAAATAATTCTGGGCTGTATTAATATTAAGCCCAATTATGTATGTATTTATACTGTCTTACATTTCAGAACTTTGTATTCAATTTCAGATCAATAAAATACAATCACTTTCTATTTGCAATCTCTCAAGAAGTTAATATGGTATCAGAGCAGTTTGAAACAGTCTAACGACTGATCATCAGAAATCACTCAATCATCATCATCGAGTCATCCTTGAAGGCAGATCTACATCTGCCAACCGGTTACTCTCAGTTTTATTGAGCGTCTTTTCATCATTTGATTCTAGATACCTCTCTTGGGCTATTGCTAGCTGTGCATCTCTGTTCACATCAGAATCTTTCATCATTCTTTCTTTTCTGCCTCGCCTGAAGTTTGAAGAAACCAGGCTGCAGATTGTAAAACTGTGTTAAAGTTCATCAAGAAACCATTTCTTGATAAACAACACCCCTCTCATCAGAACCTTAAACATGGCTGGAGACGAAGAACCTTCAGAAACCACCTCACAAGTTCCCAGAAATGACAACACTGATCAAAACCTGCCAATCATAAAGCCAAAAGGTCACTTAGCTGTTCAACTAGATGAAGATAACTATCTTCTATGGAAGTATCAAATAAGAACAGCAATAAGAGGATATGGATTAGATAAATACATTAATGGTATGTTAACTATTCCTTCTGAAACTATCTCTAATGAAAATGGTGAAGAGATACCAAATCAAGATTACTCAAATTACCTAAAGCAAGATAGTTTACTTGCTTCATGGATCATGTCATCTGTAAGTGTTGGGATCTTATCTCAAATTGTTGGATGTGAAACATCAAGAAACATATGGGAAACCATAGAGCAGATTTTTAATTCTCAAACAGCAGCCAGGATTATGCATTATAGAAAGCAGTTTCAGAATTTAAGAAAAGAAAATATGACAATGCAAGAATATCTTACCAAAGCAAAAAGTTATTGTGATAAGCTTGCCACTGCTGGACACAAAGTATCAGAATCAGAACAAGTACTAACCATATTAAATGGTTTAGATGAAAACTATGAGTCTGTAATTACAGTTATCTCATCAAAGAAATCTCTACCTGACCTTCAGTATGTTTACTCAACCCTCTTGGCTCAAGAAGGAAGAATTGATCAAAAGAAGACTGCAAATACAGACTACTCAGTGAATTATACAACAAACTCCAAAGGAAAGGGTCAAGATCGAACCCAATCAGGTCAAAGAAGTGGCCAAAACTTCAGGGGAAGAGGCAGAGGTCGATGGTCAGGAAATAATAGAGTAAAATGTCAAATATGTGAGAGGCCAGGCCATATTGCAGCAAAGTGTTATTTCAGATTTGACCAGAATTTTGTTGTAACTCAACAGTCCAGCAACACTCAAAGAAATCAGAACCCAAATGTTAACCTTACTCAAGCTGAAGCAAGAGGTCAACCCAATCAATCAAAGAATCAAAATAACTCTGAAAACAAAAATGATGAGTTACTGTATGAAGATTGGTATCCAGATTCAGGAGCAACCAATCATGTCACAAGCAACTTGGAGAATCTTAATCTTGGAAACAAAGAATACAAAGGTACTCAATCTATTTATGTTGGTAATGGTAATTCTTTAAAAATCACACACACTGGCCAAGCCAAATTTAGCAGTAAAAGAGAATTACACTTAAATAATCTTCTTAGGGTACCCCAGATCAAGAAAAACTTGATAAGTGTCTCTCAATTTGCTAAAGACAATCAAGTATATTTTGAATTTTACCCAAAAATCTGTCTAGTCAGAGACTTGCTAAATAAGGACATTCTTTTACAGGGTAGCATGCACAATGGGCTATATAAATTCAATCTAGTGCAAAATATTGTATCAAGGAAAAGTAGTGACTCAGAGCAGGAGCAAAAGTGGTGTAATCTTTCAAAAATTGATAGAAAAGTTGAGTGTAATAAAATCTTTGATACTTGGCACTGTAAACTCGGTCATCCCAGTGTGGCAATTGTTAAAAATATTTTGAAAGATAATGAAATCAAGCATGAAAATATAACTATTCCATATGTATGTGAAGCTTGTCAATTAGGAAAGAGTCACAAAATACCATTCAGTAATTCTGTAACTACATATAATAAACCTTTAGAAATGGTTGCGGTTGATCTATGGGGTCCTGCCCCAATCAACTCTGACTATGGAATGAATTACTATATTTCTTTTGTTGACTCTTTCTCAAGATACACTTGGATTCTATTTCTCAAATCCAAGTCTGAGGTCAAAAATGCAGTAATTCATTTCATAAATCAAGCTGAGAACTTAACCAACCATAAGCTAAAAATTTTGCAAACAGATGGTGGGGCAGAATTCAAAACACTCAAAGAATTCTTCTCTAAAAAGGGTATCAATCACAGAATTACCTGTCCACATACATCTGAGCAAAATGGGTTAGTAGAAAGAAAGCACAGGCACATTGTTGACACTGGTCTAACACTGCTTGCACATGCATCCATGCCCTTAAAATTCTGGCCAGATGCATTTACAACAGCAGTATTTCTTATAAACAGAATGCCTACAAAAATTTTAAGAAATAAAACTCCATTAGAAAAATTATACAGCACTAAACCAGATTATTCTTTTCTCAAAACTTTTGGATGCCTATGCTATCCATGTACTAGATCTTATAATAAACATAAGCTAAGTTTTAGATCTGTACCTTCTACCTTTCTTGGATATGCCACCAATCAAAAAGGGTACAAATGTCTTACGAGTGAAGGGAAGATAATAGTATCTAGACATGTTGCATTCAATGAATGCATATTTCCCTTCACTAGTACAGACATAAAGACCACTCAAAAGATTTATAGTGCCAAGAAATTCTTACCACCCATACCAATATGGGACAAAGAAAGATCTGCCAACAGCAAGGAAGATTCAAATATCAGCTCAAATCTCCAACACACCATGCCCACTGATGAGCCAGGTCAGAGAGATGGCCTGAATTCTCATAATAGTGAATCTGAAAGTCTAGAGACTGAAGATCAGAATATTGATCAAGACAATACTGCTCATCCTGTCAATACTACTCCTGCACAAGAAGGACATCCAATGATTACCAGATCAAAACATGGAATATTCAAGCCAAAAATTTATACAGCTAACATGAATTACAAGGAACCAGTCAGCTATAATGAAGCTATCAAGGACAACAAATGGAAGGATGCCATGAATGAAGAGTACAATGCACTGATTAAAAATAATACATGGAGTCTAGTTCCTCTACCAGCAAACAAAAACATTGTAGGATGTCGTTGGACCTTCAGATTGAAAACTTTATCAGAAAGTGGTAAGGTAAAACACAAAGCAAGACTGGTAGCCAAGGGATACTCTCAACGGTATGGTTTCGATTTTTCTGAAACCTTTTCTCCAGTAGTGAAACCAACTACTATCAGGATTATTTTAACATTAGCTTTGTATTATAAATGGGATATAAGACAACTTGATGTAAATAATGCTTTCCTAAATGGAGAATTACAAGAGGAAGTCTATATGGAGCAACCTCCTGGATATACTCAAGATGCCAACAAAAACCTGGTATGCAAACTTCATAAAGCCATCTATGGACTCAAACAGGCTCCTAGAGTATGGTATGAGAAACTAAAAGATACTTTAATCTCTATGGGATACCAGGTATGCAAGTCTGATAACTCTGTTTACACAAAGACAAATAAAAGGTACATTACTTACATACTTGTCTATGTAGATGACTTTATAATAACTGGTAATGACAATAATGAAATAGAATATATCATTAACATGCTGGACAAAACCTTTTCTATAAAAGACTTAGGTAAGTTACACTATTTCTTAGGCATAGAAGTCATTAACACTGATGAAGAATTAATTCTATGTCAACAAAGGTATATCTTAGAAATATTAGGTAGGGCTAATATGCTTGAAGCAAAACCAATGCCTACACCTATGATTAGTAACTTACACTTGTCTAAATATCAAGGAGACCCATTTGACAATACAAAGCAATATAGAAGTATCGTAGGGGCTTTACAGTATGTAACTGTTACAAGACCTGATATATCATTCGCTGTGAATAAAGTTTGTCAATTCATGCAGAATCCCTTAGACACACATTGGAAAGCTGTAAAAAGAATCCTCAGATATCTCAAAGGAACCATCAGTCAAGGGATCAAGCTAAAAGTAAGCAAAGACTTATCTATTCAAGGGTTCGCCGACGCCGATTGGGCCTCAGATCATGATGACCGGAGATCCACTACTGGATATTGCATCTTCCTTGGTGGAAACCCTGTCTCCTGGTGTGCCAAGAAGCAACCAACCATTTCACGATCCAGTACAGAATCTGAATATCGAAGTGTCGCTTCAGCGACTGCCGAAGTAATGTGGATTGAAACCCTAGTTGAAGAATTGGGAATCAAGCTTTCGCGCAAATCAATTATTTGGTGCGACAACTCCAGCACCGTAGCTATGTCAGCTAATCCAGTGCTACATGCTAGAACGAAGCACATCGAAATCGATCTATACTTCGTCAGAGATCAGGTCACTAAAGGAAGACTTGAAGTCAACCATCTCTCTGCCTCAAGCCAGATTGCTGATATACTTACGAAATCTCTGTCTCGCAAGTATTTTGAAGAATTTAAGAGCAAACTGTGTATTAAAGACATTAATGAAGAATTGGGGATCGAAGGAGAAGAAAACCCTAGCCGACATTGAGGGGGAGAATTAGACAGCATATAATGTTTCGCTAAAACACAAAGCACAGAAGCAATCCTTATTCTCTTCCGCTAAGTCATCTGAGCCATCCCTTCTCATCAATGGTCCAGATTCTTTTAACTTTGCAATTCGGATTACCAAATAATTCTGGGCTGTATTAATATTAAGCCCAATTATGTATGTATTTATACTGTCTTACATTTCAGAACTTTGTATTCAATTTCAGATCAATAAAATACAATCACTTTCTATTTGCAATCTCTCAAGAAGTTAATACTTCAGTAGAAATAGTTTGATCATTGGGATTATCTTGCAATAAAACTTGATGGTATTGTAGTTTTTCTCTAATAGCAGATAACAAAGAGTTACTAGCTCCATATTTGCTTCTTGACCATTCCTTAAGAGTAGTTTTAGCCAATTTAGCTTTGTTTGAAATATATAAATAGGGTTTCCATACATTGCTGTGCTCCATACCTATTGCAACAAAAGAAAAAAAATTGTATCATCAGTCCAAGTGTTAGAAAAATTAAAATTTAAGGGACCTTTTGTCTCTGATATGCCCTAGCTTAAAATGATTGGGCTATGATCTGCAAGGTTTGGAGGGGAAAATTGAGCAACTAAATTAGGCCAGATATTAAAAGCAACTGGGATGAAATAAGCTCTGTCAAGTTTACAGAAGATTCTATGACTAGATCTGCTATTGTTATTCCAAATGTACTAGGAACATGAAGAAAGAATCATAGCTAGATTGGAGAGAAGAATAGAGTGATTTAAAGGTTTTATATCTTTGAGATGTAAGAGGTTGCCACCTTGTTTTTCAGAAAAGGATTGCATACGATTAAAATCACCATAGCAAAGCCATGAGACTTGAGAGTTGTGAAGAAGAGGAATTTGGTCAAATAGAAGTAGTCTAGCAGATTTGGTATTATCGACATATATAGAAGTAAGGAAAAAAAGGTACATGGGAGTGGAGGTGGTTTACGTATGCATGCATGAATTACCTTCCAGAAGAAGATAGAGAGTGGGAAAAAATTTGAGGGTTCCATAAATCAAAATATGACCATATGAAACAACTATCTTCAAATATATGTTATAATATTTTAATAATGAAAACTTTGAAACTAATAAACAAAATAAAAAGGAAGAATAATAAATTTTAAAAGAGTGTAATCTATGTGAATATTGGTCCTAGAGTCATAGTTTTAGATGAAACTTTTATGTTAATTCAACCATTGATCTCATGTAACATATAAAACATAAGATGACATAACTTTGTTCATTATTATATATCTTAAAGTCTTATCTCACATAATATTTTTCCCTTTTTCTTCTGATTTTAGAATTTAAATACTCTACTCTCCTTGATTCGATATATTTTTAAGAAGTCACAAGTTTGACTCCCATTAGTTACACTTTTATATTATAAAAGTAGCTCCACTTTATTAGAAAACTCCACCGTACATCAAAGATGTGCAAATATGGCTTCCTTCCTTCCTCCATAAACTTTCGTCCCTCTTCCTCGTTTTTCCCTTGATCCTCCCATATCCCTATGCTGTCCTCCTCAGCCTTCCTACCTTTATCGCCTTCTTATCTCCTCCAAGCTGATTTTGATGGGCCCAAACATTTGTTCTCTAGACTAATATGGACAACTGAAGCTCCAAAGTCAATTGTCGATCCCATGTCAGAAGAGGCTATAGCTGGCATTCGCTCGTACGCTGAAGTGGTTAAATTGCGCTGTCCTCTACTGGACGATGGCCAACTCCTTCAGCCTCATCTATATCTTCGGTTCATCTATCTAACCAGCCCCACGTAGCTTTAATTATTTCAAAATTCAAATTGGAGAAGAGATGTTTCCATTGTGGGTCCAAAGGCCATGTGGCCGAACTTTGTACGAATGGTTTGCTCTGTTTCCATTGTAAGGGTTTTGGGCATAACTCTTCCAAGTGTCCTGTTAAAAGTCTACGGAATGCGACCTCTCAATCTAGACCCACATGCCAAATTGATTTGTCTCCAAGCCTTGGAAATCGTGCTACTAAGTCAAATCCTATCGCCTCCCATTCCATCTGCTTGTCCCCAACCTCTCCCGGTAAATTTAGCTCTTCCACTGTTTCAAAATCTATTCCAAAAATGGAAATAATCGGTGATTTCCTCCATGTAGACAAAAAAAAGCTTTTGGACTTGGAACTTCATGTTATTTCTTCTGTTGTTAATGACTGTGAACGATCGATGACATGAGGCGATGCCTTGACTTTCTCTTTTGCCGTGGAAGGTGGAAATCTCGCTTCACTCTAGTCGATCATTTATGGTCCGATTTCCTGACCGTCAGTTGCTGGTAGTAGCCATGAAGTAGGGGTTTTTCCATAAAGACAATGGTATTTTCTATGCTCTCCAATTGTCTCTTAGTAGGGAATGCTACCGCATGAAGTGTTTTGAACCTTTCAGGATCAACATCTTAGGCCTCCCCCATTTTCTATATGATGACATTGAGCTCAAATTTATCTTGTTCCCGATTGGGGAAGTCTTGGCAACCGATCATTATGATAGGGCTTCCTCTAATCATAAATATACTTTTGTTATGATTAAGCTTGATATGAGTGCGGAGGTGCCTGGTTCTTCGGTTACGGTGATATTTCGGCATAACTTCAAATTGGCTTTGAACATTGGGTACACCACCATCCCTCCATTTCATAATGGGGAGGCAGACACATGTAGGTACTGGTTAGAGAAGCTGATTTTTTTATTTAGCAATGATGGCCTCAAAGCCTGGTCTGACATGCCTAATCGGCACCTAAGTTTCACTGATAATGTTATGACTAAAGAGGCCCTTATTTAGCAAAGGAAGGAGGAGATTGAAAGTCTATACGGGGTGGATCGTGCAGTGTATATGCAAGTATATGTGGCAAAATATATGATGCAACTAAAACAATATTAATCTAAGTAAATAAGAATAATCACACCAGGATTTTATACTGGTTCGGACCTCCCGTCCTACGCCCAGTCCCGAAGCTCCTCTTCGGAATTTCCTTTCAACTAACCCTCACTTGACCCGGAGGAACAGGTTTACAATAGCAGAGTTTCTTTGTCAAGAATGTGTTCTAAAACACGGATGTTGACTATTGAGTACAAATGCTTCCAATATATATATCTATCTAGAGAATATTTGAATGAGAAGTTCTGTATATATGGAAGAGTTAAATACAAATAGTTGATTGTTTAGAGATCAGGTATAAATCAGAGTATAAGAGATAAGAGCGTAATTGAGTAAGGTTAATCTTTCTCTTGAATTCCCGATGCTATTTATAGTGGTGAAGAGTTTCTATGTGTAGTTGCCTCCATTAACAATCGTTGTATAATTGCTCCTGTTGGTGATGAAGAGTTGCAGTGAAGAGGAGCGGATGTGTCTTTTCGGATGTGATAGTTGGACTTTGAAAATACACAGTCGAGCTTATGATCAGACGTCTGGAAAGTGACATCAGACATCTGGCCTTCATATAATTTTTGTGTCTGGTAGCATTTCAGACGTCTGTGTTTATTATCCAGACGTATGGTCTTTATTTCTATTTTATGTCAGGATGTCTTTCAGACGTCTGAGTTCAGGATCAGACGTCTGTTTTCTTCTGAGTTGTGAACCAGAGGAATCATTCAGACGTCTGGCTAGTGCATTCAGACGTCTGAATGTGTGCATGTTGCTGTATCTGTGTTTGTGTAATTCCTTTTCCAATTCTATCGACTTGTAGCCTCTTGATACTTCTTTGAGCCTCGTTCTTGTCTCTCTAGTTATGTTACTTTAGCAAGTTTCTGTATATATACATATATATATGTACATTTGATTTTCATTGTATAGTTGTTGTCATTAAAACCATGGATTTGATTTCCTAACAATCTCCCCCTTTTTGATGATGACAACTATACAATGTACTTATATATAATTTTTATAAACCCCCCCTGAATATGTGCTTTCCATTATCTCTCCCCCTTTGTCATTATCAAAAAAGAATGAGGGAATCATATTTGCAAATTCCAAAATCTTTCCTTTTGTTTCTCCGAGTACCTGCAATAAATAAAAATCATTTTTTGGTACCCATTTACTATATTAGGGTCCGGGGGGTTAGATCTTTGGAAACCATACCCATTTGGGTGTGGTTGAACCTTTATAAATATAATTTTCATTATTAACTACCATATCAAAATAATCATCAATGTATTTTTCTCTATTTTTCCAATTAACAGGAACCCAAATACTTAGATTAATTTTATTCATATTTCCGTTCAAAGATTTTGTACTTCTAAAGAAATTATAAATATTATTGGCCATAGCAGTATTTGAATTTCTATAAGAATTTGATCTAGACTTTACTCGAAATTTAGTACTAGCACTAACATTTTTTCTATACATGAAAGCGTATCTAGTGCTATTTGTACAATCAGTTTTATTATATCCTAAACCACTTTTGTCATGTAAAGGTCTAGAACTAGATAAAATCATTTTTAAATCGTTTTGACCTTTATTAAATTTTGTGACTTCAGTGTTAAGTTTATCAAATTTAGCTTTGAAGTCAAAATTATTATTTTCAAAAGAAATATTACTATTTTTCAAAATATCAATTTGCTTGTTTAATTCAGAATTCTCCCTTTTTATCGTATAGTTCTCATTTTTGAGAAGAAAAATTCGAGATTCTGAATTATCTAAAGATGATTGTAATAAATCATTTTGTCTTTTCAAATCCGTAATTTCTTTTGGAAAAATTTCCTTTTCTTTATCAAAGATAGTATTTTTATTTTGCAAAACATTGATTTCCTCTAAAAGATCATTGTTTTTATCTTCTAACTGCTCATTTTTTTTGTAGGAAATCTTTTTGTGAAACAAGTTCTTCTACGGTATTTTCAAAACATTTAGTTTGTTTTATCAAAAATTTATTTTCCTCTTTTAAACTGGAAATTTCTTGCTCACAATCTTTTAACTTTTCTAAAGCAATTCTATTAACTTTATTCAAGGTTTTACAATATTTTAATAATTCATCATGTGCTAACAGAAGATCTTTATATAAAGAATCTAGGCATACCGATTGTGATCTGAGTTTAGCCATGAAGCATTTGTTTATTTTCTCCTTTGATTCTTCTTTATTGCTCTTCCTCTTCCTATTACCTTGACTAGATCTCTTTATAGCCATTTATTCTAGGATGTTGTTACGATCTCTAGAATCCCAGGCTCTGATACCAATTGAAAGTCTATACGGGGTGGATCGTGCAGTGTATATGCAAGTATATGTGGCAAAATATATGATGCAACTAAAACAATATTAATCTAAGTAAATAAGAATAATCACACCAGGATTTTATACTGGTTCGGACCTCCCGTCCTACGTCCAGTCCCGAAGCTCCTCTTCGGAATTTCCTTTCAACTAACCCTCACTTGACCCGGAGGAACAGGTTTACAATAGCAGAGTTTCTTTGTCAAGAATGTGTTCTAAAACACGGATGTTGACTATTGAGTACAAATGCTTCCAATATATATATCTATCTAGAGAATATTTGAATGAGAAGTTCTATATATATGGAAGAGTTAAATACAGATAGTTGATTGTTTAGAGATCAGGTATAAATCAGAGTATAAGAGATAAGAGCGTAATTGAGTAAGGTTAATCTTTCTTTTGAATTCCCGATGCTATTTATAGTGGTGAAGAGTTTCTATGTGTAGTTGCCTCCATTAACAATCGTTGTATAGTTGCTCCTGTTGGTGATGAAGAGTTGTAGTGAAGAGGAGCGGATGTGTCTTTTCGGATGTGACAGTTGGACTTTGAAAATACACAGTCGAGCCTATAATCAGACGTCTGGAAAGTGACCTCAGATGTCTGGCCTTCATATAATTTTTGTGTCTGGTAGCATTTCAGACGTCTGTGTTTATTATCCAGACGTATGGTCTTTATTTCTATTTTATGTCTGGATGTCTTTCAGACGTCTGAGTTCAGGATCAGACGTCTGTTTTCTTCTGAGTTGTGAACCAGAGGAATCATTCAGACGTCTGGCTAGTGCATTCAGACGTCTGAATGTGTGCATGTTGCTGTTTCTGTGTTTGTGCAATTCCTTTTCCAATTCTATCGACTTATAGCCTCTTGATACTTCTTTGAGCCTCGTTCTTGTCTCTCTAGTGATGTTACTTTAGCAGGTTTCTGTGTATATACATATATATGTACATTTGATTTTCATTGTATAGTTGCCGTCATTAAAACCATGGATTTGATTTTCTAACAATCTCCCCCTTTTTGATGATGACAACTATACAATGTACTTATATATAATTTTTATAAATCTCCCCTTGAATATGTTCTTTCCATTATCTCTCCCCCTTTGTCATTATCAAAAAAGAATGAGGGAATCATATTTGCAAATTCCAAAATCTTTCCTTTTGTTTCTTCGAGTACCTGCAATAAATAAAAATCATTTTTTGGTACCCACTTACTATATTAGGGTCCGGGGGGTTAGATCTTTGGAAACCATACCCATTTAGGTGTGGTTGAACCTTTATAAATATAATTTTCATTATTAACTACCATATCAAAATAATCATCTGATAATGTTATGACTGAAGAGGCCCTTATTTAGCAAAGGAAGGAGGAGATTGCGAAAGGCAAGAAAGTGGTCATGATTTTATCTTCTGATGAAGTAGTGTAACCCTCTTATGTTCCAGGTCCTTCTTGGTGATCACCTCTGCAGCCAGATTTTTCCTATGGCTTGAATGGAAAGGGAGCAGTTCGTGCAGCAAGATATGGATCTTGATTTTGTGATGAATCTGGGCTTGGCCCCTCCTCAACCTGCTGCCCAAATGGATGCTTCTCCTCCTGTAATTACTCCTGGTTATACTCTGCCTGCTTCTATGCGTAGGCAGGACCGTCATCTCTCTAGATCTGTTAGTCATCCTTTCCAAGGTAGTGTTTTTGTGCCTAATATCCTTCCACTCATAATTTTAAATCTTTACTTAGTGCTGCTTCTGCTTTTGGTATTGATTATTCCTTGCCCGACATATTGATTATTAGAAACCTTGAAAATAAGAGGGCTTTTCACTCCCCATGAAGATTCTATCTTGGAAAGGTAAAGGGCTAGGGGGTAGGGACAAGTGTAATTTGATTAGTAGTTTTATTCGCCCCTTGCATGTAGACCTTTTTAATTCAAGGATCTAAAGTTTGTGTCCCTTCGATCTCTCTTTTAAAGCAAATTGGAGGTCCCTACCTCTCAAATTAGGCTGTTTTAGATGCTTTAGGTTCCAAAGGTGGTGTCATCACTTGTTGGGATGAGTCGATGTGGACCCATATTCAAACTTTCTATGCGAATAATGCTCTTCATGTCATTATAAAGTGCAAGACTTTTGGTGTCCTTTATTTTGTGTCTAATATTTACGGACCCCATTCCAGGGAAGAAAGATGTACCTTTGGGCCAATTGTCTTGACTTTGATTCCTATTTAGCGACCCTTGGGTGGTCGGTGGGGATTTCAATATAACTCGCTTTAATTTTGAAAAAAGTTCCAGTGTTAGGTCCATCGATATGGACTCATTTAACGACTCTCTAAAGTCCTCCGATATCATTGACCTCCTTTTAAATGATTGTGCCTTCACTTTGTCTAACAAACGATCTATTCCTTATCTTACTAAACTTGATAAATTTTTCATTAATCTCTTTTAGGAAGACATGCATCCTTTATCCTCTTAGCGTAGCCTTCCATCCATTATTTCTGGACCACTGACCTATCCTTATGGACTCTGGTAATGGTTGCCTCCATGTCCTCCTTTCAAATTTGAGCTTTTTTGGAA
The DNA here is from genome assembly GCA_030737815.1 of Allium fistulosum. Taxonomy (NCBI): domain Eukaryota; kingdom Viridiplantae; phylum Streptophyta; class Magnoliopsida; order Asparagales; family Amaryllidaceae; genus Allium; species Allium fistulosum. Next base: position 176,384,179 of record CM060907.1, read on the forward strand.
CTTGGAACCTTGATTTGATGATATGGTGGAGGCTTTGCGGTCTTCTTTCCATGTCTGGATCTTCCTTCGAGGTCCTTGTTACTAAGCTCAGGTTGGTTAGATGAGCCCTAAAGAAGTGATCTGCGGGTATTTGTGGCTCCCTTAAAACTAGAAAGGAGTTACTGCAGAACCATATTCTAGATCTAAACATTACGAAAGAATTTGACCCTCTTTCAAGTGCCGAAAGGGCCTTTCTCCTTGATCTTAAGTTGAATTGGATCGCCTTATGAGGAAAATAATCGGTTGGAAGCAAAGATCTAGAGCTTGGTGGCTTAAGGAGGGTGACCTCAACATAGCTTACTTCCACAGAATCGTTAATGGCCGACGTAGATCTAACTCCCTTTCAGCATCCTAGACAAGGATTATGTAGCGGAGGATAAAGAGGAAATACTCCAGACCTTTACAAACCATTTCAAAGACTTTCTTAAGGACATAGGCTCTTAACAAAGATATTATAAATTAGGAACATATTTTCCCATATCCACAATCCATCCATAATGGTGTGGAGGATGAGTTTGACATAAATGAAATCTAGGAGGCCCTTTCCGACATGGCTTACGATAAAGCGCCTGAACCCGACGGTTTCCCTCTGGCATTCTTTAAAAGGCACTTGGGTTTCCTCAAATTTAGCATCGTCGGAGCTTTTGATGAATTTCACTTGAACCCCTAATCTTCAGACTTAGTTATGCAAATATCATCCTCATACCTAAGTCTTAAGGTGCCTGCTACACTTTTGACTTTCGTCCCATTAGTCTTGAGAATACCATCTTTAAGCTTGTGACCAAGGTTATAACGAATCTCGTAAAGCCTTATATACAGTCCATTCTCAATCCTAGACAATCTATTCAATTCTTTATAACCTTGCAGTGGATACCTTTACTAACATGATTAATCTTGCCTGCTCTTTGGGTCTCCTGGCTTGCCTTGGAAATAATATGATTAACTAGGTACTAATTCAATTAGTATGCTGATGACACCATCCTCTTGTCTTCTCCTATCCCATCCTCTATTGCCACTATCAAGTTCCTTCGAATTGATATCGGGGTTACAAATAAACTTTTCTAAAAGTTCAATGCTTATGGTAGGCCCTAATTCTGGTATTGGTCCTTCTGTCACCAATAGCCTTAACTGCTCTCTCAAATGCTTCCCATGTACCTACATAGGTCTATTTCTGCAACCTTCTAAACTTCTAAAGGAAGACTGGTCAAGTATGATTAACAATGTTTAAGGTAGGCTCGCTAGATGAAAGGGATCCTCGCTTTCTAGGGCGGGTAGTCTGGTCCTTATTAACTCTGTATTTTCTTCTTTCCCTACCTTTTGGTTATCTATCTTCAAAGCGCCTAATTAGGTTATTAGTAAAATTGATAGTATGAGAAGGGCGTTTCTCTAGAAGGGTTCTGATACTATCTCTTCCTCAAATTGTCTGGTTGCTAGGGATCATGTTTGTTGACTTAAGAAAGATGGTGGTTTGGGGGTGGTTAACCTTCATCAATTTAATAAATCTTTACTGGGAAAATGGGGAAGGCATTTACTGTTAGGCTGTTCTAAACCTTAGGCAATTTGGATAAGTCAATGTTATTATCAGGGCATTTTCACATTATCTGATCTCAACTCCATTCCTCCCCAAGCTGCCTCCCCTTTTTGGAAGGGCACTATCAGTTACTTTAAAGAGATCGGGATTTGCTCTATGATCAAGATTGGCAACGGTTTGCGCACTACCTTCTGGACTGATCCTTGGTTGTCGGGTGTTGCTCTCTCATCAACTATAACATCCTCCATTTTGAGGCTTGAAACTAGCCGCTACAAATGATGCAGTCATCTATAGTATTAATCTTCGATGAAAAAATGTGGATATGTTAGTTGTATCAATAACATCAAAGCAAAAGAATATGAAATTTTCTTAAACAAACTTTCTCATTTCATTTCAAAGATAATATTTCTTATTCATTATGTAATCCCAAACGTTGCCCAGGTTCAGATAAAATATAATTATCACAAAATACTCCAAAAGCGACATATGAAAAAACCCTTTTGGTTGATCAGAGTTTACTACTAAGCAGTCAGAACATCTACCATTACATTCATTACAACAAAATGAAATTTCAACACAGTGAATAATATATATATATATAATCTCCTACATAGCTAGATCTGCCTCTTGCATGTCTCCAAAAGCTTTATTCGTCCAATCTAAATTACCTGTAGACACTTACTCCCGATATACTCAAATAAAATTTTGAGCACACGAGAGGGGAAAACATAAACTTCAAGTCAGGCAAAAAGCTTAGTGTGAATAATAATATGCCATCTCGATTTATGGATATCTAGTGAGATCACGTCGTTAAGCGAAATGTGTTTTCCCCTCACCAGTATCCCTTTTTAAACATATCTTTTGCAAAACAACTTCCGCAACCACACTTGTCAAAATCGACACTAGTCACAATGATATGTATACATACAACATGGGTAAACATGACCAATCTGCCTAAATCACTAGATCATCTGTCCCAACATCATAGCTTTCTCAAGGTAAGTACAAACCAATGACTGACTCGTGCCAACCAGATATATTAAATTCTCCAACATACTGTTAAAAAGAAATTGGATGGTATGTCCAAAATTTACTATTCCTAGGGTCACTCTGGTCCTATTGGTTTTGCGGGCTCAACAATAACCTATCTCATCTTTGTGTATTCATTTCTGTGCATAAACTACTTTTACTTTTACTCGTGACAAAGCCCTATGCATTGGAATTTTAGACTTATATCAGCTAGGGGATAACAGCTGAAGTATAGGGCGCTACTCTACACCAGTCCCATCTAGTTTTCTAATCTCCAAGTCAATTCATTCGATTATAATTTATCTAAAGGTGATAAGAACAACAATCTCTTTAGTAAAATTCTAGGCTAAATACCCTTTTTATTTCATTGAAAACATAATCTTTTATAAATGACCCTTGAAATCATACTTTAAAACAAGGAAAATTATAGCTCTTTACTTTATCCAAAATACTTATGCATGATATATGCTTTAATAAAACAATATTGATGAAATTCGAAAGCACATGAAGTCGTCGCCTCTCAAAGCTATAGGCGATAAAGCCAAAACTTAATAAAACTAGCTTATTTATGAAGCTCGACATCAATATCGACACTAGGGTCATCATCCCTCCTCAATTTCAAAATATGTTAAAGAATCTGGTTTATAACTATAAGACCATAGGGACAAAACCCATTTACATCACCTATAAAGGTTGCCGACACAGGCACCGTTACTAATGGTTTGCATAGAATCAAAACTTTAAAACTTAGGGTTATGGGAACGATAGCTTTGATGATTAGCGACATCAATGTATTAAAGAAAAATGCGGCTCTATTATCGCGGTTATAGATCACTTCGAAAATAATAGGGTTGGCGCCACCGCCTAAAGGAGTTAACATAGTAAATATAACGACATCACTACCTTATAGGGTCAACAACGTTATAGAAGATATGAGGCTCTATGGCGTCGAACTTGATGAAATGTGGTACCTTTATGGCTAATAAGAAAACAAGCGGCTTAAAGTATGCATGCAACACTATTAGCGTCGATAACATGTGTCGACATGACTCCAACCCAAGTGAATCCGTTCCACATCACCTGGGAGTGATACCCTATGTGTTTTATAGGGTCGACGGCGTATAAATGCGGCACCTTTGGCATGTCAATCACTGTGACATGGCAAAATTGTAATTACTATGAAAATTGTTTTCTATCTATTAAAAGTGAATACTTTTCACTAAACCACAATCCTTGTCAAATTCTTATTGGCCAACAAATACATTATAAAATTTATTTTCTAGAAATTTGCACTTGAGTAGATTTATCATTTCCAAAAGAATTTGCAAACCATACATTTTATATTAATATTTTAATATAATAATTAAGCTTTTCTAGCTCAAATAATTGATAATAAATTATAAATTCTTGGGAAAATCCCCAAAAATCACAATAAATCAAATTTAATATATTCTTTAACATATAGAAATTTCAAGGCCAAAAAATTTATTTAATTATTTTTAATAATTAAAACCCGAAATAAAATATTTCTCCACTTAGAAAATTCATAATAAATTAATACTTGCTTGGAAAATTATGAAATTAAAAAAACACTTCTAAAATAATGTTTTAAACATCATATCAAAATCTCAAATCATTTAGGTATCAAAAACTAGGTTTCACACTTAAAATATATTAAATAATTCCATAATAAATCCTATTATTCATAATTCAAGCATATAATCATCCAAATAATTAAAACATGGCATAACAGAGGCAAAAGATTCGTGTTCATACTTAAAATCGAAAATAGCAGATAAGACTTGAGATGCAGTACTATTATTCACCTTGATTTGATAAAGAAGAATGAGATTCGAGTGTTGATTGACTCTCCTCAGCTTTAATCTTTATTTCTTAAGCTTTTCTTGTTTCTTTCTCTCTTGTAATGGCCGACCTTAGTATAGTTTAGGATATTTGGTGGATGTAAATGAAATGATGGAGAAGGAAAGATATGGGTATAAGGTTAGGAAATGTAACTTTTCCTATTTTGCCCTTAGCTTATATTCCTCCTTCTTATTTGGACTTTAATCATTCTTAAATTCATTCATTAGGAACGGCCCATATTAATTATCAAATCTCAATCTCTTTACCATTTTACATTATTTTATTTATCTAACTAAATATCCTAAATAATGTTAATCAAAATTAGGGGTGCTACAGACTCTCCTCCTTAAAGAATTTCGTCCACAAAATTACGATAAGGTACACAACAATAATCACTACCATAAACATAAAACATACCATCAAACAAGTCAGGATAAGTGTCTCCAGTCCTGCCTTCTATCTCCTTAGTACAGTTTCTCTCGTCGTCACTCCACTATACCTTTGCTAGTCTAACTATTTTCTTCCTTAGCTTTTTCTCATCCTTAGCCACAACTCAGATTGGCTGTCTAAAAATTGTGATGTCCGGTTCCACAACTAATCTTCTAATGCAGTCGAAGTGATAGTAGTATCTAGATGCCGAACACAATTCCTAAGATGAGAAATATGGAAAACATTGTGAACTCCTGCCAAACTGCTCAGTAACACTATCCTATAAGCAAGTTTTCCAATCCTTTCTATAACAAGAAATGGTCCAACAGACCTAGGCGCTAATTTCCATGACTTCTCAAATCTCACTACACCCTTCATTGGTGATATTTTGACAAAAACATGATCTCCAACCTAGAGCTCTAAGTCTTTCGGTCTCTTGTCTGCATAAATTTTCTACCTAGACTGAACTTCCTTCATTCTAGCTCGAATCAACTCAATCTTTTCTACGGCTTCTTACTAAATCTGGACTAAGAATCATCACCTTTGGTCTCTAACCAACATACAAGTGATTTACACATCCTTCCGTATAAAGCTTCAAAAGGTGCAATCCCTATACTGATCTGATAACTATTGTTATATGAGAATTCAACTAAGTATAAATGGTCTTCCCATGATCCTCCAGAATCTAGCACACAAGCTCTTGACAAATCTTCTAAGACTTTGTTAACTCTTTCCGTTTGCACATCAGTCTGTGGATGGTAAGCGATACTCATCTTGAGCTTGGTACCTAAAACCTCTTGTAGACTTTTTTCAAAATTCGCTAGTAAATAAAGAATCTCTATCATTGATTATACTACAAGGAAATTTGTGTAGTCTAACTATATTCCCCATGAGTAACTTAGCTAAAATAGGTGTCGTCCTTGTCGACTCACCGGGTATAAAGTGTGCACTCTTAGTTAGTCTGTCCACTATAACCCAAATACTATCATTTCTATATTCGACCTTGGCAACCCGTCTATGAAATCTATAAATATAGAATCTCACTTTCATACTGGTATGTCCAAAGGGTGAAGCAATCCACTTTGCTTCTGATGCTTGGCTTTTACTTGTTAACAATTCAAGCATTATTTTACACATAAGCCAACTTCCCTTTTCACTCCTTCCTAGAAGAAACTTCTCTTCATATCCTAATACATTTTTATTCCTCTAGGATGAGTAGTAAATTTTGATCAGTCACATTCCCTAAGAACTTTTTCCTTAGGTCTCTAACATCTGAACACACAATCGTCCATTCTTTATCAACCATCCATTTTGATCAAGATGAAAATCCTTCAAATCATCGATCTCACTTCCACCTTCCAATCTTCTAATTCGTTCTACTAGCATTTGATCATCTCTTTGTTTAAAAGAAGTCCTTTCGATCAATACTAGTCAAACTTCCAAACAAAATAACTGTTAACGAATAAATTCATCAACACCCCAAAGTGTAAAATAAGGAATTGCTTTAGAGGAGGGTCTTGTTAGGGTCAATAAAAGTCATCGAGGTTGAGCGTAGAGTTATCGAGGTTGGATATAAAGGTATTAGAGTCAATGAGGTTGGATATGTAGTTGTCATAGCCATCGAGGTGGTGTATTAACTTATATTGAGTTCCACCTTTGATATCGAGGTCTGTGATGTTATCGGGGATGACGTTATTCAATGGGCAGTTAATATGAAGATCATCAAGGTTTTAAAACAACTACGAGGCTTAGCGAGGTTCACGACTATGTGCACTGTGATGTCGATGTTGTAAACTTAGTTAAAACTCGATATGAAATGAATATGCGTAAACTGCAGATCAAATTATGCTAATCAAGCCATTTCCATACTAATTGAACAAATCTTCATTGATGCACTTTCGATTTACAATGAGCAAAATACCCAATTCTATTTATGGTTTTGAACGAGTAAGAAATGAGAACGATAATTTCGGCCCCCAAAATAAGATCCCTAGGTCCCTATTTATAGGGTTTGGCAAGCATTGGGCTTCGGCTTCCACGAACCTCGACTCTTTAGCTTTATCGAGTGTTAAAGGTGAACGCCTTTTTCGGTCTCGACATGAACTACATTGTTGCGCATCGAAGTCTGTATAACTGGATCTTTCTCGGCATGGCCCTTGTAGTTCCAATACTCGACCCCAATTCAAAACGGGACACAAAATTGTCTATGGAAATCGATATTGATATATATATATATATATATATATATATATATATATCGATGTTGCATGTGCAAATATGGAGTTCTTCCCATTAGGCTCGATAACTTGGCAATGTTGATCCTTGGCAAGCTTCAACTGCAACTGTATAGATTGGTGGTGATGTTGATATTGAAGTTTGGTGTTCCTTGACGAGTCTAATAACTTTGATGTCCATTAAAGATGTCTTTAACAACCTACTGATAATGATTATCGATGTCGATATCATCATATCAATGATGCCGAGGTTGGGTGATGCATGAGGCTTCCTTGATGATGATGATAATAGTAACAACCCTTGATGCAGCCATGTTAACGTCGATATCACTGCACTTAAAGATTTCGAGGCTGAACGTTGCAAGACTTTTTTAATGACAATGATGGTATTAACATTTGCCCCCTAGTATGAGATGATGCATTGACTTTTCAAGTCAACAGTCTCGACATCCCTTGTTGCCGCCTATTGGTTTTCCAAAGCTTGTCTGTTCGTTCATTGGCCACTCTGCATCCAGTCTTCTCTATAAATACACAATCCATCATTCTCCTTCTTTCTACCTGCGAGCAAATAACTGAAACGAGGAATAAGAATTTTCAAAGAAGTTTTTTAGCATCTCAAATTCACAATTAATCAACTCTTATTCAGGTATGATCTGTCTCGACTTAGTTTAATTTATCGATTCGATTAAATCTTTAAAATCTTATTAGGGATTAGTTTTGGGGTTTTGTAAATTTCATTCTAATTGCTAGCATATTCTAGATTAAAATTACAAGTTTGCTGATTTGATTTGAGATTACTGCTAAAAATTTGATGATTGAAATTTGTTGAACCAATCGACTCCAGATTAATGTTGATTTTTGATTTGGGGATTTTCATTGAAGCGGGTCTTTGGAAGTCAACCCGATTATTATTTTACCTTAATTGTTAATATCAAAGAATTCTTTATGTGATCAACGGATTGTGATTAACTTTGATGTTTGATTCATGAAAATCTGGCATGCCTAATTATTGATGGAAACACCATTTTGATTTTAGAACTCGACATTGATAATATTGTTTCACTCTCGACACCACCATAAGGCTCAACACAGTGAACCTCAATGACGTCATAACACTCAACAACATCATAACTTCGACATCATTAAAATGGTAGTGTCGATATTAACTAGTGTTTTCAACACAATGCTTTAAGTAATGCGGGTAAGACACCACAATATCATCACAAATTAGAAGTCCTCTATCATCAAGACAGTTTAAAAATGATTAAGTGCAACATCATCCTATCTTGAATTCTTATTAAAGTTGTATTGTAAACCATTATGACCTTACTTGCCTATTGAACTTTTTCCTATTATTGATGAGGAACATATATATTAATTATAGAAGGAATTTATTTAATGTCATTAATGCATGGGATTTTAGATAATACAATCATAACTATTATCTCAAGTTAAGAACCATATCACCCGACAGATTTATGGAAAGCAAACAGATGGGCAAGAAATCCTCAGTGAAGCCCGGCCAGGGACCCAAACCATCTCCTTCCGCTGACAAGAAAGAAGATGATGGTCCACAGTTGTTATATGTTACAACTCAAGAGGAAGTTGACTCTGTCCTGGGTCAATTTGGCATCATTGGGATATAAGCTCCTCTAGCAGACTCTTCACATAGCATCTACAACCCACTTGAAGGATATTTTTCTTTCACTATACTATAAATTTGGCATTCTGGCTATCTTCCATTCTCAGTTTCCTTCATAGATATCTAGAACATGTAGGAATTGCTCCCATCCAATTATTGCCTAATCATACACATACTTGACCTGCTTAGATGTTTTGGCTCAAGAAAAAGGATTTATTCTCTTATCACTAAAGTTATTCAACATATTGCGGTTCCTGCCAAGTACCATGATCACTTAGATCATCATTATACCGAGTTCGCCCTGACCCAAATAGTAATCTCAAAGGGTGTTAACAGGGCAAGAGAATGAGAGACATAATAATTTTTCATTAAGTGCTTTCCTAATATCAAGGGAACTTTCTCTACTCCAAGTAGGTCCTTCATTTGTCCTTTAATGCTTACTCATTATTATAATTATTACTAATGGATGTTTCCTTGTAGACAATGCTCCTAAGAAATTAAAACCTAAAGATCAAGAAATTGTTCGATCTTTGACCCAACCAGCAGAAAGCATGAGGAACAGAATTAGTTTGCTAACTTCTACGAGACTTCATAAGCATTCTATTATCTTAGATTGCCACAAGGTTCTAGGGGAGCCTTCGAAAGATAAGCTTAACCCTCATTGTGGAAGCACATTGGAAATGGGAAAACCAACATCTTTTACTTCCAATTCTCCAATTCAACTCAACGTGGTACTAACGATAAGCTTTAATACAAATTAAAAATGGGGTCTCTAATACTTCATACTTGTTGAGTCCTTATTACTATCTTTAGATTTTTCAGTTCCCATCCTTTCTGAGAAATAAAAAACCAAAGTTGCTGTGTTTGAAAAGAGGAAGAGTATTGCTTTGATCACTAAAGAGTCATCTGAACCGATCATTTATGCACATTCAATTGCCCAAGCTCTTGAAAACTTGGATAAGGAGATAACTGATAGCGATGTCATTACTGATATTCCTCCTTTTACTCAAGTCAAAATGCATAAACTTGTGAGTGATTTTACTCCTGTCGTTATCGATGAATCATATGCTTAATCGCGCTGGCATTGCGCTCTATCTCATGCCAACTTTTATCAGCTGGATGTGGTCCTCCGACTATTGTATTGATTATCAATCTTCCACCAATCCAAGCAGGGTCCTCAGCTTTGTGCAGTGCTTGTCCTCGGTTGGGGTCAGATGTCCCCTACACGCCATCCTGCGGGGTTTTTACAAACTGCTATAACTTTATTTCTCGAATCAGCTTTTCGATAATATCCTAGAGATGTCTATATTCATTTGTGTTATGACCATAACATTCATTAAAACGATAATATTTTTTGGTTTATTTCTGCTTCTCCGTTGATTCTTTCGGAGGCGGTTTTCTGTACTACATGGTGTGTAGGTAGACAAATAGGTATTCTCAAGTGAGTATTCAGTGGCATGTACGTATCGTACATCGAAATCCTGGGTTTCCCTCTTCCAGAATTCTTCTTTCTTTCTCGGCTCCTATCTACGCCTTTCTTTAGTTGATTCGGTTTGCTCTGGACATTCACTTGAACTTTTCCAAAGCTATCATCGGACTACTTTACTGCAGTATTACTTTGTACTCCCTCTCCATTGATCCCACAACATTCTTCTTCCTAGAGCATCTGGCTTTTTCCTTCCTCAAACACTGAGCCGCCTTTGCATAAAAGCGTGCCAACGTTGCGGGTGGCTTCCCAGCTAACCAATCGCCAAAATCAGGCTCTGGATCAATCCCTCTTGTTACGACCATCAATATTGCATGGTCATTCAGATTACCTATTTCTATGACAGCTGTATGGAATCTCACTAGGTAATCTTTCAACAATTCTCCCGTAGCCTGGATCACGCTGGATAGGGACATTACATCTTTGGGGCGAGTTACGTGCATACGGAACTGCTCCACAAACCTTGTTGTCAAACCATAAAATTTAGAGATTGATCGTGGGGGTAACCTCATAAACCACATTGTTGTTATTCTAGAGAAGGTTATAGGAAAACATCTACACTTGGTTGCATCATTTTCTTATGCAGAATCCATCAGCCATTCATATCTCATGATGTGCTGCCTGGGGTCGGTTTTTCCCTCGTAGGCAGGCATCGATGGCATGTTAAACCTCTTTTGATACTCTACATGTAGGACATTATTAGTGAAGGGGTTATGGGTTCTCAAGATTCCCCAGTCATCATTGGTCAAGCATTGGCTCTCTCTCACTAATTGTCTAACCATAGTCGACAAGTCCGATGTTTGGATAGTTGGTACTAAGCGATGGTCGTGTTCCACCTCACGTGAATGGTTCGGTTGATGTCTACGGGCCATTCCACGCCTTCTTGGTTCAACATCTTCCCAATGTATATCTCATAAATTCACTTCATCATCATTCCGGGGATGAAACTGGTCAATATTCAACTAGACTCCGTCATCCAAATCAGCTATAGCAGTACTAGCTTGAATCCCATCATGTATAGGTAAGTTCCTTCCTCTAGAGGAGGAATCAGTACAGATCCGTATGGAAGGATCAGTACCGATTGGTCCTGGTAGGCCTGGATGGTCTGTTTTTTGACACCTCGAAGTTTTTGCTCGATATTTGTCTATTATGCAATTCCTATGTCTGTGATACTCGTCTGATGAACTAGAACTCTCTGATGCTAAGTTAGGGGTAGGTTCCCTCCTAGCTTTCCCTCCCTATTACTGACTGAGTTGGTTCATTAGGTTGATATTGGCTTGAATCTACTGATTTAATTATCGACGGTTGTCCACTAGCTCTCTCATCATATTTTGGAATTCAGCACTTGTAATGGAATCAGCTGGATTTCGGACTTCAACTAGATTAGCATTCTCATCCATTGGTTGACTGCTCAGGCCTCCTTGCTGCATGCTAGCATTCTCATTTCCTATTCTGTTCTGAGAAGTAAATCTAGTGTTCCTCACCATTGTTGATAGCTTTGCTTAGATTTTCTCAATTTGAATAGAACGAGCAAACTTCTTAAAGATAACTATGGATCTCCTTTGTGGGATTTATGCAATCTAGTAGCAACAAAAGGATCCTAATAAGCTGAGAATCAAGGTTCTCAGTGAAAGCACTAAAAGTTGGAACAAACATCTAATAAAATTTTCAAAGAGAAATAAATGAAGAACATAAAATGAAAACAGAAGATAATAACAAAGAAATAGCAGTAAATTGAGAGAATAACAAGCACCCAACGATTTATAGTGGTTCAGCATTGTTTGCCTACATCCACTTTGAATAGATTGCTTTATTAATTACTTTAAAAACCGAGTACAATAGGGATTGGATGAAAACCCTTAGTTACAAAAGAATATAAAGCAACTAGTAGTGTAAAGTCCTGAAAATCAACAACCAAGCCTATATTTATAAACAAAGATGGCAAAATATCTCCCCGAAAATTCGGTAGAAGGACCTTCAGAACCATATGGACCCACAAGAGGGATCGCATGGCCCAATTCCCAAAGAAGAGGGATTGGTACCGATCTCTACGTTGGTGGAATTTTGGAGTGCGATCCCTATGGTAGCTCCCTCATGCTAAAATATTCTTAGCCTCCAAATTTCATGCCAATTGGATCAGTAGAACTCGAGTTATTGCTTGATCTTTGCTTCAATATAGGTTAATTGCTGGTTCCTGCTGATCCCTTCCAAGGGAAGAATGCCGATCCCTTTAACTTCGCCTTCTTAAGGTGCGATCCCTAGAGTGGGCTCCCTAAGACACCCATATCTTGTTCACAAAATTTCATATACATTGGACATGTGGATCTTGAGATATTGCTTGTTTTATGTTGAAATGCTCATATTCCCTGAAATATACCAATCCTTATGATGGAAGCCAATTTATACCGATCCCTTCTATATGTTGAACCATACTTCATACTTCAAAAATTCTACCATGAACATCCATCAATTCTATTCAACTTCGACTTTGTGTTATCATCTGTACTTGACCTTTGGGCCCCACAACCATCACTTTGGACTCGTCGGCCTTGATAGTAGTCAAATCTAACTTGTGCAACCAATTCAATATAGTCGGGTCAAAATGCCGGATAACAGGTGCCATCCTAATACTTATCTGATAACCATTGTTATACAAGAATTCAACTGAGTGTAGATGGTATTCCCACGATCTTCCAAAATCTAGCACACAAGCTCTTGAAAAATCTTCTAAGACTTTGTTAACTCTTTCAGTTTGCGCATCAGTCTGCGGATGGTAAGCGATACTCATCTTGAGCTTGGTACCTAAAACCTCTTGTAGACTTTTTTCAGAATTCACTAGTAAATAAAGAATCTCTATCACTAATTATACTACTAGGAACTTTGTGTAATCTAACTATATTCCTTATGAATAACTTAGCTAAAACAGTAGTCGTCCTTGTCGACTTAACGGGTATAAATTGTGCACTCTTAGCTAGTCTGTCCACTACAAACCAAATATTACCATTTCCTCTATTTGAACTTGGCAACCATCTATGAAATCCATAGATATAGAATCCCACTTCCATACTGGTATGTCCGAAGGCTGAAGCAATCCACTTAGCTTCTGATGCTCGGCTTTTACTAGTTAACAATTCAATCATTATTTTACCCATAAGCCTACATCTCTTTTCATTCCTTCCCAGAAGAAACTTCTCTTCATATCCTAATACATTTTGGTTCCTCCAGGATGAGTAGTAAATTCCGATTGGTGACATTCCCTAAAAACTTTTTTCCTTAGCTCTCCAACATTTGGAACACAATCGTTCCTTCTTTCTCAACCATCCATTTTGATCAAGATGAAAATCCTTCAAATCATCGATCTTACTTCCACCTTCCAATCTTCTAATTCATTCCGCTAGCAATTGATTATATCTTTGTTTAGAAGCAATCTTTTCGATCAATACTAGTTGAACTTCCAAACAAAATAACCGTTAATAAATAAATTCATCAACACCCCAAAGTGTAAAAATAAGGAATTTCTTTAGAGGTGAGTCTTGTTGAGGTAAGTAAAAGTCATTAAGGTTGAGCATAAAGTCATTGAGGTTGGACATGAAGGTATTGGAGTCAACGAGGTTGGATATGTAGCTATCATAGCCATTGATGTGGTGTATTAACTTATATCTAGTTCCAGCTTTGATGTCGAGATCTGTGATGTTATGGGAGATGATGTTATTCAATAGGCATTTAATATGAAATTCATCGAGGTTCACGACAATGTCCACAGTATGTCGATGCTGTAAGCTTAGTTAAAACTTGATATGAAATGAATATGTGTAAACTGCAGATCAAATCATGCTAATCAAGCCATTTTCGTACTAATTGAACAAATCTTTATTGATGCAACACTTTTAATTTTACATTGTGCTAAATACCCAAATTGATTTACGGTTTTGAATGAGTAAGAAATGAAAAAAGATAATTTCAGCCCCCAAATGAAGACCCCAAGGTCCCTATTTATAGGGTTTGGCAAGAGCTTCGGCATCTACGAACCTCGACATCTTTAGCTTTATCGAGTATCAAAAGTGAACGCCTTTTTCGACCTTGACATGAACTACATTGTTGCGCGTCGATGTCTGTATAACTGCTTCTTACTTGGCATGGCCCTTGTAGTTCCAATACTCGACACCAATTCAGGATGGGACATTAAAATTGTCTATGGACATTCATATTGATAGATATCGACGTTGCGTGTGCAAATATGAAGTTCTTCCCATTAGGTTCAAAGATTTGGCAATGTTGGTCCTCGGCGAGCTTCAACTACAACTGTATGGATTGGTGGCAATGTTGAAACGGAAGTTTGGTGTTCCTTGATGAGTCTAGTAGCTTAGATGTCTATTGAAGATGGCTATAACAACCTATTCACAATGCTTATCGATGTTGATATTCATGCCAATGATGTGGAGGTTGGATGATGCATGAGGCTTCCTTGATGATGATGATGATGATAGTAACAACCCTTGATGCAGCCATGTTAACGTCGATATCACTGCACTCAAACATTTCGAGGCTGAACGTTGCAAGACTTTCTCTATGACAATAATGGTAGTAACATTTGTCTCCATAGTATAGAAAGATGCATTGACTTTTCAAGTCAACAGCTTTGACATCCCTTATTGCCGCCTATTGGTCTCCCAAAGCTAATCTGTGATAACCCTGATTTTTGTGAGTAATTTCATGATTTAATTTAGTTTGTATTTGTTTGAAATTGCATTGGAAAAATTGGAATAGGAAATTGATTTGCAGATACAAAGTATAAAACATGTACATGTGCACAAGACAGTGTACACATGCACACAGATTTCTGTGTAACAAAAATTTGACAGAAATTAATAGATAAAAATAAAATAACTGATTTAGAAATACATATGCATAAAGATAGAATTATGTCTTTAAATAAAATATAGTACAAAGAAAAAAAGAAGCTAGGCTGAAATAAACTTAAAATTATTTAAAGAAAGAAAAATAAAAGGCTTAGGTATACATAAATTATACATATATACAGTCAATCAATCTCTGGAAAGAAACAGAAATTGCATGAAAATGGCATGAGTCCCTAAACAAGCACTTTATCTATTCTCAGTAATTTCTTTTATTAAGAAAATAATAACAATAATAATAGGAAGTCATGCATATGACATGACCAGGGAAAATTAAAAGAGAGAAACTAATTTCTGGAAAAGAAGACAAGGACCACATACCCTTTTATTTTTTTGAATCAAACCAGAGGCAGGCTATGTTTGGGATGGGGTAGAACTGACATTGGGTAAGTCCATAAACCCTAGTGACAGCCAAGATTTATATAAAAGGCCTAGTATAGTAAGACCATATGTTTTTGTTCTTCATTAACCTAAAGAGAAAAATATACAAGGCATAAACCAGAGAAAATAGGAGAAGGCAGAAGACTAAAAGGGGGTTCATAAGGCATAGGAAGAAGAAGGATTAAGGTGAGTAACCTCACTGAAAACTTTGGCATTAAGACCTGAATATTGAGGCAGCCAGTTTGAACTAATTTTCTTTTACAAATTATGTTTTATGTTTGGATGACTTTGGTTTGTTAATGATTTGTTTAAGGGTAAAACCTCTATCTGGTTTACCCAGAAAAATAAGAGTCATGGATACATGAACTAAAATGTTTGTCTGAGATATGGGTTAACTTTGAGATTGAGTATTTTTCTTTTATAAGTTTTCTTTCAAAGTTGTTTATAAAAAAATTCCCGGATTCAAGTAGTGGGTGTATGGTCTGAAGGTAGAAAGAAATATGGGCTGTAACACTGTGTTGTTGCTTATGTCTCATATTAATTAAAACAAAAGAAAATGTAGAAGTGCAATGTTGTACATGTGCTGAGCTTCTATGTTTTATGAAATACCCAAATCAAATATACTTGTGGTTTAGCCAGATCATGAATCTGATTGAACCAGAGGTAAGGGAAAATATATATATAGCAAATTACTCAGGACCATATGCTTACATCTTGATCCAGTGAAACCCACAGGCAAAAATAATGTGCTAAGAAGTCACTTCCCTCTTTCATGATAAAATGTTTGCTTATGAGAATGTAACTTACCAAACTCTGGATGAATACATATTGCTTGCATTATTTATATTTCTCTGATTAAGAAGTGAGATGCAGAAGGGATTAGCACTGCTATGAAAAATAACAATAACACTTAGTAATTTAACTAAGGACTTGGGATCTTAGGGCTACCAAAGTATAGCTTGGCAATGGGAATATTGCAAGTTCACACATGGTATATTTATACCCAGGGGCCTGAGTGTGCTGGGTTAACAGAGAAATGTCCCAGGCAGTGTGTGTTTAAAAAGAAGAAAGTAGCTAAAGACCCTATTATATTTGATAATGAGTTCTAGGAATAGATTCAGGAGAGGCCTGGGCAAAATCCCTGATGGCCAGTAAAGTTGAAAAGGGTATGATAACTGAATTGATGTTTGCATTTGGTTGTTTTGATGCTTTTTATTGATGAATCCTATGATTGTTTTCTATGAATCAAGTCATTGAGAATTTGTTTAACACTGATATGAATGCACATGCCTCACAAAAACATGCACACAGAAGATACTGAGTTTCTTATTCTTGCAAGTACTGGAATACAAATAGAATTGAATAAGATCATGTTTTCAGTTAGATTATTCACACCAGACAAATAGTCTGACCCTTTTGTGTTTATGCACCATTGGGTGTCTCATATTCATATGGGGCAGTTCATGGTGGTTTTGCAGGGAAATAGGAAGTTGCTTTGATCAGGATTGGATGTTAAACTGCTTAAGATTTGGATGCTATGTTTTTAAAAGACTTTGCTGAAGTAAACTACACCTTCATGATGAACTAGATTAAGACCTATTGTTTAAAATTACTTTGAGAAACCAATGTATGGTAAATTACTGTTTTATAGTTGTTGAACTTATATGTCTCAGCTGAACTATGTGCTTTGTTTTGTTAAATGCTTTGCTATGAAAAATGGATTTTAAGCTTCAAGAACAGTTAGGCTATAATGGTAGAAGATCTGAGATTAAAAGAATTTGTGGTTTGTATGTCTATCTATAGATCTGGCATAAGAAAATCCATGTTCAAGTCAAAAAGAAAATCTGATAGAAAGAGTTTGAATTGCTTTGAAAAGAAAATAATATAGCATGTATCATGTAACTGAGTAGTGCAAACCAGAACAAGGCTAACATAGCCCTTTTCTTGAGCCTGGGTCAAGCCAACAACTAAGGATTTAAATTAAAAGTTTGGAGCTGTTTCATAGCCAAAGTATACATTAGGTTCAGACAATCTTGTTCACAGGAGAAAAAAAAAACAAAAATTGGGTTTGAACCGACCAGCATAGCACTCGAACTCGTGACCTCTCATGTGTTAGTTAGGCGCGTTTCCATTACGCCTAGATGTTGCTTGTGTTCACTTAGGATCCACTTTCTTTTAGCCTGAGTTTGATACTATTCAGACTTTAACACAATTATTCATATTAAAAAAGCTTGCTTTCCACTGATTTTTACTTGATCATTCCTTGATTAGAATAACAGATTAAAGTACATGTTTCCAGTGGATTCTGTGGTCAAAAATCAGATTACAATAATTAATCTTTTTAAGGAATTATCACTTTTTAATAGATTTAAAGGGAATTCTACTTACATATTAACATGCTCTGATTATAGTAGAATGTAACATAGATATCTTCATATATGTATGTTAGGGTTGATTAAGATTTAAAACAATATTTTTATATTGTGAAAGATCCTGGATATATTTTGTTTGTTGGGGAAAGAAAATGACCCTGGGAAATATATTTGTAATGAATGATATATCTATATATCATTTCTTAAAAAAAAAATCCTTATGAAATTAGGGTGGAAATTAAGAGGGTCATTTCAGTTGGTATCAGAGCTATGTTGTTAAATAACATAGCAAAAATTTTGTATGAATTTGTTTGCATTGGATGTATGGAAGTGTTTACTGCCTTGGATGTTTTGTTTATTTACACTATTGATATCTATTATGACAGGATAAGTGATAAATTAAAATGAATTAATCTATAGAACATTAGGCAAAACAGACTAACCTAAGTGTTATATCCATAGAGCTATGGTAGGACCCAGACATCAAAATGTAGGAACAAGTGAACCACCCATGGTGAATGTGCAAGAATTCATGAGGGCCATAAGAGATGGAGTAGGCAACAGGCAGGAAAATCCACATGAGGAACTTTCCAAGCTACTCAAGACTTTTACCAATCTTGGAGGCAAAACCTTTGATGGCACAGAAGGAGTTATGGGAGTTCAAAATTGGCTTAGAATTTTGGAAAGAATCTTTGCAGACATGCAAGTTGAAGACCAAAGGAAGAGGCAAATTGCATCCAGGCAATTGAGAGGAGCAGCTTTGGATTGGTGGGAGGTTATCATAGCTGGAAGACCTGAAGGAGAAGTAACATGGGATCAGTTTAAAGCAATGTTGGAAGGCAGATTTATCCCTGCATCAGCTAAGGAATCTTTACTGGAGGAATTCATCAAATTGAGGCAAGGGACTATGAGTGTCACTGAGTACACACAGAAGTTTGAATCATTGGCAAAGTATGGTGCAGTACTCATCACTACTGAGGAAGCTAAGAATGGCAGATATATCCAAGGGTTGAACTCTAGCCTTAGTAGAGCCATGCTACCATATAAGGATAAAACTTTTGATCAAGTTTTGGATTTGACTCTGAGCATTGAACAACATGATAAAGCTAGAGAGAATTTCAGGGCATTCAAAAATAATCAAAACAAGAAGGGAAAGGGTAAATTTCACCCTTATGATAAAAAGAAAACAGACATAACTTCCACCAAGAAACCAGAAGAAGCTAGAACTGCTGAAGTTAAGAAGAGGATCACTTGTTACAACTGTGGACAAGAGGGGCACATGAAAAATAGGTGCACCAATCCTAGACCAGCATCCTTCAATTGTCACCATTGTGGGAAGGAAGGTCACATAAAGAGGAACTGCCCAGATTTTAAGCAAGGAAAATTAGGGGCTTTGGAAGGGAAAGGCAAGGCAGCTGAGGGATCAAATGTTGAAAAGCATGGTCAAGTTGAAGGTACTTTGCTTATCCATTCAATACCTTTAACAGTAGTATATGATACTGGGGCTACACACTCATTGATCTCTCAAGATATTGCACAACAATTAAATTGAACTGTATGATTGTTGATAAACCACTGCTAATTAGAAGCCCTATAGGTAGTTCATGTGTCATGGGTATGATGTGCATGCAACTGGGATTAAATATAGGAGGACATGTGTTTGAGTCAAACCTATATGTGTTGCAATATCCAGACATAGGAATTATTTTAGGAGTTGATTGGTTGAGTAGATATAAGGCTATCATAAATATGGAGACATCCACCATATCATTGAAGGTTTCTGATGGACAAAGAATAATTGTTCTTTGTGAGGCAAACAAAAATAGAAGTATAGCCAACCTTTCTGCATTGTCAAATGAAAAACCCATGCCTGCATTAGAAGAGATCCCCATAGTTAATCAATATGATGATGTGTTTGGGGAAGTAAGAGGAGTTCCTAATCACAGGCCAGTTGAATTTTCAATTAGAATAATTCCAGGAGCTAGCCCAGTGGTTAAAGGACCAACCAGAATGGGGCCTAAGGAATTGATGGAGTTGAAAAAGCAATTAGTTGAACTAGAAGAAAAAGGTTTTATTAGACCCAGTAGCTCATCATGGGGAGCACCAGTAGTCTTTGTTAAGAAACATGATGGATCCCTAAGATTATGTATTGACTATAGGGAATTAAATAAAGTCACAGTTAAAAATAAATACCCCTTACCAAGAATTGATGATCTCTTTGATCAATTGAGTGGTGCAAAAATATTCTCCAGGCTTGATTTAGCTTCAGGCTTTCATCAGATGAAAGTAGAAGAGGAAAGCATTAAGTATACAGCCTTTAACACCAGATATGGACTTTATGAATTTTTGGTGATGCCATTTGGCTTAACAAATGCTCCTTCCTATTTTGTTGATTTGATGAATAGGATTTTCAGAGAATACTTGGATAAGTTTGTATTAATATTTATTGATGATATACTAATTTATTCTAAGTCAGTTAGAGAGCATGAGAACCATTTGCATATAGTATTTGAGAAATTGAGACAGGAAGACTTGAAAGCAAAATTCTCAAAATGCACTTTTTGGCAGAATGAAGTGAACTTTCTAGGCCATATTATATCAGAAAAAGGAATAGCTGTGGACTCCAATAAATTCATTGCAGTGCAAGCTTGGAAAAGGCCTACTAATGTCACTGAAGTCAGATCATTCATGGGAATGGCTGGTTACTATAGAAGATTCATAAAAGATTTTGCAAAAATCTCAATTCCATTAACCAGATTGACTAGGAAAAATCAAGTGTTCACTTGGACTGAGGAATGTGAAAATGCCTTTGGGAAATTAAAAGAAGCACTGGTACAAGCTCCAATTCTTAAAGTACCTGAGGGAAATGAAAACTTGGTGGTGTATACTGATGCAAGTGGACAAGGGCTTGGAGCAGTGTTGATGCAACAACATCAGGTAATAGCTTATGCTTCTAGGCAATTGAAATCAAGTGAAGTAAGGTATGCTACTCATGACCTTGAATTGGCTGCTGTAGTGTATGCCCTTAAGCTATGGAGACACTACTTGTTAGGGGCAAAATTTGAAGTATATACAGACCATAAATCACTCAAATATTTGTTTTCACAAAAAGAATTAAATATGAGGCAGCAAAGATGGATTGAACTCTTAGCCTCATATGATTTTAAAATATTTTACACACCAGGTAAGGCTAATAAAGTAGCAGATGCCCTAAGTAGACAACATGCTAAAGTGGCTAGATTAATGATAGAAGAGTTTAACACTTTATCATTATTAATTGATTCAGAGATAAAAAGTGATAACATAGAAAACATGAGCTTATGCAGTGGGAAGGTAGAGATGGGAAAATTAAGTTTTATTACTCTGGGATCAGAATTGAAAAATAAAGTTGCAATGCTACAAAACCAAGATCCATTTTTATTTGAAAAGAAGACAAAAATATTAAATGGTGAGACAGTAGAAGGTTTTCAGTTGAATGATCAGGGCCATCTGAAGAAAGGAGAAAGAATATGTGTTCCAGCAATGGATGAGTTGAAGCAAGAAATTTTGGATGCTTACCACAAAAGCAAATATACTATACACCCAGGAAGCACAAGAATGTATCACAACCTCAAGAGAGATTATTGGTGGAGTGGTATGAAGAATGCAGTGGCAACCTATGTATCAAAATGTATGGTTTGCCAGCAGGTGAAGGCTGAGTATCAAAAACCCTCAGGGATGCTTCAACCTTTACAAATACCACAGTGGAAATGGGAAGACATATCAATGGATTTTATTGATGGTTTGCCTAGAACTAGGAGGGGAAATGATAGTATTTGGGTAATGGTTGATAGGTTAACCAAGTCAGCCCACTTTATACCAGTGAAATCAGAAAGAAATGCTAATACCCTAGCCCAGTTGTTTATTAAAGAAGTAGTCAGACTTCATGGTATACCAAAGACTATAGTGAGTGATAGAGATACCATCTTCACTTCAAAATTTTGGTAGAGTTTTCATAAGGCAATGGGGACTGATTTATGTTTGAGTACAGCATACCATCCTCAATCTGATGGTCAAACAGAAATTGTGAACAAATTGCTTGAAGACATGTTGAGAGCATGTGTATTGGATTGGGGAGAAAGCTGGGAAGATTACATATATCTAGCTGAATTTGCATACAATAACACCCATCACAGTAGCATAGGCATGGCCCCCTTTGAAGCTCTCTATGGAAGGCCATGTTTATCACCTTCAAGTTGGCATGAGTCTGGAGAAAAAGTGGTCTTAGGACCATAAAATGTGAAGGAGACTTCTGAAAAGGTAGCCTTGATCAGAAAAAGAATTGCCTCTGCCCAAGATAGGCAAAAGAAATATGCAGATCAAAGAAGGAAGGCAGTACAATATGATGTTGGGGATTATGTGTTCATCAAGATATCACCCATGAAAAAGGTTCTAAGGTTTGGGAAACAAGGAAAGTTGATTCCTAGGTATATAGGACCATATAAAATTCTAGAAAGAATAGGGACAGTAGCCTATAAATTAGAATTGCCAGAAGAAATGAGAGCAATGCATGATGTCTTTCATGTGTCTCAACTAAGGAGGTGGGTTCATGATAAAGAAGCAATACTAGAATCCTCTAAGGATGTGCAGATTGATCCTAGAATGATTTATGAAAAGGAACCAGTGGGCATAGTTTCTAGAGAAACCAAGAAATTGAGAAACAAAGAAATTAAATTAGTAAAAATACAATGGAGTCTAGACCCAAATGATTGCACATGGGAAGTGGAGGATAAAATCAGAAATGATTATCCCCAGCTGTTTGATTGAAGAAAAGGTAAATCTATATATACATACTAATGAATGTGTTGGTTGAATATGCATTGTGATTTTTTTTTATCTTGTGTTGATATGCATAGTGCTTAATAGGTGATTGGTTTGAAAATGGTTTTGAAATCAGAAAAATTCATTTTTCTGAAGAGATGATACTTAAGTTAAGTATGAAAGAATTGTGGGACACAATTCCTAAAAGGAGGGGTATATGTGATAACCCTGATTTTTGTGAGTAATTTCATGATTTAATTTAGTTTGTATTTGTTTGAAATTGCATTCGAAAAATTGGAATAGGAAATTGATTTGCAGATACAAAGTATAAAACATGTACATGTGCACAAGACAGTGTACACATGCACACAGATTTCTGTGTAACAAAAATTTGACAGAAATTAATAGATAAAAATAAAATAACTGATTTAGAAATACATATGCATAAAGATAGAATTATGTCTTTAAATAAAATATAGTACAAAAAAAATAAGAAGCTAGGCTGAAATAAACTTAAAATTATTTAAAGAAAGAAAAATAAAAGGCTTAGGTATACATAAATTATACATATATACAGTCAATCAATCTCTGGAAAGAAACAGAAATTGCATGAAAATGGCATGAGTCCCTAAACAAGCACTTTATCTATTCTCAGTAATTTCTTTTATTAAGAAAATAATAACAATAATAATAGGAAGTCATGCATATGACATGACCAGGGAAAATTAAAAGAGAGAAACTAATTTCTGGAAAAGAAGACAAGGACCACATACCCTTTTATTTTTTTGAATCAAACCAGAGGCAGGCTATGTTTGGGATGGGGTAGAACTGACATTGGGTAAGTCCATAAACCCTAGTGACAGCCAAGATTTATATAAAAGGCCTAGTATAGTAAGACCATATGTTTTTGTTCTTCATTAACCTAAAGAGAAAAATATACAAGGCATAAACCGGAGAAAATAGGAGAAGGCAGAAGACTAAAAGGGGGTTCATAAGGCATAGGAAGAAGAAGGATTAAGGTGAGTAACCTCACTGAAAACTTTGGCATTAAGACCTGAATATTGAGGCAGCCAGTTTGAACTAATTTTCTTTTACAAATTATGTTTTATGTTTGGATGACTTTGGTTTGTTAATGATTTGTTTAAGGGTAAAACCTCTATCTGGTTTACCCAGAAAAATAAGAGTCATGGATACATGAACTAAAATGTTTGTCTGAGATATGGGTTAACTTTGAGATTGAGTATTTTTCTTTTATAAGTTTTCTTTATAAGTTGTTTATAAAAAAATTCCCGGATTCAAGTAGTGGGTGTATGGTCTGAAGGTAGAAAGAAATATGGGCTGTAACACTGTGTTGTTGCTTATGTCTCATATTAATTAAAACAAAAGAAAATGTAGAAGTGCAATGTTGTACATGTGCTGAGCTTCTATGTTTTATGAAATACCCAAATCAAATATACTTGTGGTTTAGCCAGATCATGAATCTGATTGAACCAGAGGTAAGGGAAAATATATATATAGCAAATTACTCAGGACCATATGCTTACATCTTGATCCAGTGAAACCCACAGGCAAAAATAATGTGCTAAGAAGTCACTTCCCTCTTTCATGATAAAATGTTTGCTTATGAGAATGTAACTTACCAAACTCTGGATGAATACATATTGCTTGCATTATTTATATTTCTCTGATTAAGAAGTGAGATGCAGAAGGGATTAGCACTGCTATGAAAAATAACAATAACACTTAGTAATTTAACTAAGGACTTGGGATCTTAGGGCTACCAAAGTATAGCTTGGCAATGGGAATATTGCAAGTTCACACATGGTATATTTATACCCAGGGGCCTGAGTGTGCTGGGTTAACAGAGAAATGTCCCAGGCAGTGTGTGTTTAAAAAGAAGAAAGTAGCTAAAGACCCTATTATATTTGATAATGAGTTCTAGGAATAGATTCAGGAGAGGCCTGGGCAAAATCCCTGATGGCCAGTAAAGTTGAAAAGGGTATGATAACTGAATTGATGTTTGCATTTGGTTGTTTTGATGCTTTTTATTGATGAATCCTATGATTGTTTTCTATGAATCAAGTCATTGAGAATTTGTTTAACACTGATATGAATGCACATGCCTCACAAAAACATGCACACAGAAGATACTGAGTTTCTTATTCTTGCAAGTACTGGAATACAAATAGAATTGAATAAGATCATGTTTTCAGTTAGATTATTCACACCAGACAAATAGTCTGACCCTTTTGTGTTTATGCACCATTGGGTGTCTCATATTCATATGGGGCAGTTCATGGTGGTTTTGCAGGGAAATAGGAAGTTGCTTTGATCAGGATTGGATGTTAAACTGCTTAAGATTTGGATGCTATGTTTTTAAAAGACTTTGCTGAAGTAAACTACACCTTCATGATGAACTAGATTAAGACCTATTGTTTAAAATTACTTTGAGAAACCAATGTATGGTAAATTACTGTTTTATAGTTGTTGAACTTATATGTCTCAGCTGAACTATGTGCTTTGTTTTGTTAAATGCTTTGCTATGAAAAATGGATTTTAAGCTTCAAGAACAGTTAGGCTATAATGGTAGAAGATCTGAGATTAAAAGAATTTGTGGTTTGTATGTCTATCTATAGATCTGGCATATGAAAATCCATGTTCAAGTCAAAAAGAAAATCTGATAGAAAGAGTTTGAATTGCTTTGAAAAGAAAATAATATAGCATGTATCATGTAACTGAGTAGTGCAAACCAGAACAAGGCTAACATAGCCCTTTTCTTGAGCCTGGGTCAAGCCAACAACTAAGGATTTAAATTAAAAGTTTGGAGCTGTTTCATAGCCAAAGTATACATTAGGTTCAGACAATCTTGTTCACAGGAGAAAAAAAAACAAAAATTGGGTTTGAACCGACCAGCATAGCACTCGAACTCGTGACCTCTCATGTGTTAGTTAGGCGCGTTTCCATTATGCCTAGATGTTGCTTGTGTTCACTTAGGATCCACTTTCTTTTAGCCTGAGTTTGATACTATTCAGACTTTAACACAATTATTCATATTAAAAAAGCTTGCTTTCCACTGATTTTTACTTGATCATTCCTTGATTAGAATAACAGATTAAAGTACATGTTTCCAGTGGATTCTGTGGTCAAAAATCTGATTACAATAATTAATCTTTTTAAGGAATTATCACTTTTTAATAGATTTAAAGGGAATTCTACTTACATATTAACATGCTCTGATTATAGTAGAATGTAACATAGATATCTTCATATATGTATGTTAGGGTTGATTAAGATTTAAAACAATATTTTTATATTGTGAAAGATCCTGGATATATTTTGTTTGTTGGGGAAAGAAAATGACCCTGGGAAATATATTTGTAATGAATGATATATCTATATATCATTTCTTAAAAAAAAAAAATCCTTATGAAATTAGGGTGGAAATTAAGAGGGTCATTTCATAATCTGTTCGTTCATTCAATTTAAATCTGATGGCCATCCTGCGCCCAATCTTCTCTGTAAATACACAAGCCTTCATTCTTCTTCTTTTTACCTATGAGCAAAAAACTCAAACGAGGAATCAGAATTTTTCAAAGAAGATTTTTAGAATCTTAAATTCTCAATTAGTCAACTCTTATCCAGGTATGATCTCTCTTGACTTAGTTTAATTTTTCGATTTGATTAAATCTTTAAAATCTTATTAGTGATTAGTTTTTGGGTTTTTGTAAATTTCGTTCTAATCGCTAGTATGTTCAAGATTAAAGTTACAAGTTTTCCGATTTGATTTGAGATTACTGCTAAAAATTTGACGACTGAAATTTGTTGAACCAATCGACTCCAGATTAATGTTGATTTTTGATTTGGTGATTTTCATTGAACCGATTCTTTGGAAATCAACTTGATTATTATTTACCCTAATTGTTAATATCAAATAATTCTTTATGTGATTGATGGACCGTGATTAACTTTGATGTTTGATTCGTGAAAATCTGGCAAGCCTAATTATTGATGGAAACACCATTTTGATTTTAGAACTCGACATCGATAATACTATTTCACTCTCGACACCACCATAAGGCTCGACATAGTGAACCTCAGTGAAATCATAACACTTGACAAAATCATAACCACAACATCATTAAAATGGTGGTGTCGAGATTAACTACTGTTTTCAACACAATGATTTAAGTAATAGGGGTAAGACACCACAATACCATCAAATTAGAAGGTCTATATCATCAAGACAGTTTAAAAATGATAAAGTGCAACATCATCCTATCTCAACTTCTTACTAAAGTTGTATTGTAATACCACAATGACCTTGCTTGCCTATTGAACTTTTTCCTATTATTGTTGAGGAACATATATATTAATTATAGAAGGAATATATTCAATGTCATTAATGCATGGGATTTTAGATAATACAATCATAACTATTATCTCAAGTTAAGAACCATATCATCGGCAGATTTATGGAAAGCAAACAGATGGGGAAGAAATCCTCCGTGAAGCCCAATCAGGGACCCAAGCCATCTCCTTCTGTTGATAGGAAATAAGATGATGGTCCACAGTTATCATATATTACAACTCAAGAGGAAGTTGACTCTAACCTGGGTTAATTTAGCATCACTAGAGTAGAAGCTCTTCCAGCAAACTCTTCACATAGCATCTCCAACGCACTTGAAGGATATTTTGCTTTCACTACAATATACATTTGACATTCTGGCTATCTTCCATTCCCTAGTTTCCTTCATAGATATCTAGAACATGCAGGAGTTGCTTCCACACAATTATTGCCTAACTCATACATATACTTAACCCGCTTAGAGGTTTTGGCTCGAGAAAAAGGAATTTCTTCTCTTAACACTGAAGTTCTTCAATATATTGCGGTTCCTGCCAAGTCCGGTGATCACTCAGATCGTTAATTATACCAAGTTCGCCCTCACTCAAACAGCTTAATCTCAAAGGGTGTTAACAAGGCAAGAGAATGATAGACATAATACTTCTTTGTTAAGTGCTTTCCTAATATCAAGGGAACTTTCTCTACTCTAAGTAGGTCCATCTTTTCTCCTTCAATGCTTACTCATTATTATAATTATTACTAATGGATGTTTCCTTTTAGATGATGCTCCTAAGAAATTAAAACCCGAAGATCAAGAAATTGTTCAACCTTTGACCCAACCAGTAGAAAACATGGGGAATATAATTAGTTTGCTAACTTCTACGAGACTTCTTAAGCATTCTATATCTTAGATTGCCACATGGTTCTAAGGGAGCCTCCGAAAGTTAAGCTTAACCCTCGTGGTGGAAGCACATTGATAATGGAAAAACCAACATCTTTTACTTCCAATTCTCCAATTCAACGTGGTGCTGATGGTAAGCTCTAACACAAATTAAAAATGAGATCTCTAATACTTCATACTTGCTGACTCCTTATTGCTATCTTTAGATTTGTCGGTTCTCGTCCTTTTTGAAAAATCAAAAACCAAAGTTGTTGTGTCTGAAAAAGGAAGAGTATTGCTTTGAATAATACAGAGTCATCTGAACCAAACATTTATGCAGATTCAATTGCCCAAGCCCTTCAAAACATAGATAATGAGATATCTGATAGCGATATCATCATTGATATTCCTCCTTTTCTCAAGTCAGAAGGCCTAAACTTGTGAGTGATTTTACTCCTGTCGTTATCGATGAGTCAACGGAGGTACGCATTGATTCAATTCTTGGAACAACAGCTGTAGACAAGGTTCCAGAGAAGTCAAAATAGAATCCAGTTGAGGCACCCCAAAAAATTCAGACTCCTAATCCTCTCATTGATACCTCATTCTCTACTTCTCCAATTGCCATTAGTCATATGTGTGCTTAATTTGGTGAGCCCTTCTCTTCGGTCGAACCCTTTCCTTCAAAACTCAAGCTCAGTCTTCTCCAATGAACCTTGAGAAACTTGTTAAGATGGCTATTCAGTCTTCGTCCATTGCCTCCCTTGGTTCATCACAGCTTCCAGTCTATTCAGATGAGCATCTCCTTTTGATTCTTAAACAGCTCCGAAGGACTTACTTATTTGGTTAAATTTAAAGTTTGTGAATTTCATTTCTGACTTAAACAATTGTACATTCTAGGTAGGGAAACACATGATCCTTCTTCGAAATGCCTCCCAAGGACCTTCCGAAGAAGTTGTAGTGCTTAATGAAAAAATTTCTTTATTTCCAAAATGAGAAAAAGGATACCACTACTAAGAGAGATGTTGATTTTCTTGAAAAAGACAACTCAATTTTTTCTCTAAAAAAGGGTATTATAAGTATTGCTACTATAAGAAACGAAACTATTTTTGAAAAGAATAAATTAGCTTCTTCACTTGCTGAGGAGCAAAAAGCTAAGCAGCTACTAGAAGAGAAGACAAAAAATTTGGAGGCTAAACTTGCGATATCTTCCAAACTTAAAGAAGACGCGGATAGGGTGGCTAGAGAAAATGCTGAGTTGACAAAAAGGAATGCCGAGCTAGCTAAAGAGCATGAGTTTCTTAGCAAACGGCTTGAGATAAAATCCAATCTTTTGGATTATTCGAATGATATTATTATCAATGTCAAAAATAAGGTTGCCAATTTCCTAAATGTTGGTCTTTCGAGGATCAAGGAGGAATGTTACAAAGATGCTTTGTTTGCATATGCCAAAAACATTCGAAAGTGTCCGGATCTGAATTTCCCATCTCTACTGGCTGTTAATGATCCATGAAAAAGAAAGTTCAGTTTGAAATTAAAGAAAGATAAGGAAACCCTCGACAATGAGTTCCTTGCTGTGGAGAGGATCAAAGCCGAGGACTGGTTAGCATTTGATAATGCTCCATGTGATAAAGAATCATAGTCTGAAGATAAAGTAGATGGTCATGCTAATGATGATGAAAAGAATAATGATGATAAAAATAATAATGATAACGATAAAGTTAGACCTGGAAATGATGGGAATGGGAATGAGGATGACGATGATCGGCATGATGATTATGGCGGTGGCGAGGAGAGTGGTGAAGTGAACTCACCCAACTGGCCAAACGATAAAGATGGAGTGATGTTAATCAAGCCTCATCCGCCCAAGATGCTGAAACTTCTTTTACCACTAGCCCTTCACAGAAATACCTTTTCAGCAAATGCAGTGCATCTCAAAGCTAGAAGTTAGTGGAGAGAAAAATCTCATTACCTACGGTTTCTTCTTCTCAGTTATGAATTGGTTTATACAAATGATTTTGATTTTCACGGAGTTAATTCATTGCTTGCTTTAATTAAAGAGAAAGTCAGAATATTATTATGGTTCACTTCTTGAGAAGAAACAAATGGACATATACCGGTTATATAAAAAAGGATAAGGAGGTGAAGAAGTAAAACAACTTATCTAGAAAATACCACGACCTTGCCTGGAGAGCACTAGCATTGAGACATTTTAAAGAACAAGAAATTGCTCCATGGATGAAGAAGGCACGCGGACATCGTGAAAAACTTGTAGAGGAAAATGCTGAATTGATGACCCTTTTCTGGATGTTCATAGATGATATGGATACTTTAGTGGAATTTATGTACATAACTTATCGTAGGAACCTAATCACTGATTTCCCTTATTTAGGCGAGAAAAGCGGAGGACTAATTAGACGACAATATTGTAGATATTTGGATGAATTCAAACCTCTGATCCTTACCTCGGGAGTTTGGAACCTTCCCCGAGTCGATCCTATTCCCCTCTTAGTACCCTCTTTTCCCTTGGAAAATCTTAAATATAATAAAGAGAGATTTATTCCTGAAGTGTATAAAAATTCTATTTTGTATGAACTAGAGTAACTTGTATAACTGTTTTGTACTACTGGGTTTCCTTTATGAATGTTATTATTTCAGTTTCTTAATTCTTATTTTAATTTTAACATATTCCATAGAATAAAGGTCTTTCAAGCAGCCCTGCTCCTACGAACATATTGAGTAAATATGTCAGCTTAAAGGGAGAGTTTTCAGAAAAAGCTTTTATTTTTAAAATGTCGAAGTTAGCCAGATATCGTTTCCTCCAAAGTTTACAGGAAGTTCATATGCAGTATCCTAGTTTCCACTTTGACTTCCTGGGCAATGAAGAAGATAGGACTCCTAAGAAAATTCAATCATATCATGCAAAATTAATATGTGACCATGATAGCCCTCCAGTCAGAGAATGGGATTATCGCCGATATCCTCATGTTTACACCCCAAAAGGCATTAAGGCTCCATTCGATTCTATGCTTACTTTGACTACTAGATCGCTTGAAAAAGCTAAGATTGTAGTTTCAAAACTCTAAGTACTAGTGATATGTAATTTGTAGTGTGAGTTATCTTTGACAAAAATGTGATGTAATCTTGACTTTTATTCTCTTTGATTTGTAACCTTTACTGTTGTTGTAATGAAAGAGATTGTTTTTACATGTATTAATCCTTTTTTTTTAATTTTTGAATAGGAAATGTAATTATCAATTATGCTTGCTCTTACAAAATCTCATTCTCGACCGATTGATCTCAAGGATAGGTTGGCAGTTGATCTCGAATAGAGGAGTTCCTATAAGGATGCCTCTGCCATCAAATTTCAAGATAATTCAGAAGCACAAGAATGGCAAAGGAAATTTGTACTTCAAAGAGTGATCGTCAAAGGATTTAAACAACAAATCACTAGCTTGGAAGTTGAATCAAGAAGAAGAATAAAATAATTAGAGGCTTAAATAGAATCCAAATCTCTGGTTGACTTTGATATTGAAATGTCTAAGCTTCACCAACAAATAAGTGATCTCGAGATAGAATTGTCAGATAGTTAGGCCTATCATAAATCTATAGAATTTTTTATGGGTGAAAGCTTTCCAAACTTACTTTCTCCCAATGCTCCTGCTACTCCAAATGTCAGCAGGACAACCAGATCTCACTCCTTGGCGATCTGAGAATTTCTGACTTTGATAAACCCACCTCCAGGTATAAGTAATGAGCTGATTGCCGAGGGGAGTAGAAAAGTTAAGTTTGAAGTCATGTAGCATTTAGACAAGCAATGGAAAGAAAAGACATCTCAACGCTATTTTGAATATGAAGGTAAGGTCCAAAGGCTCGAGCATGAAGAATACTTTCTTAAGCAAAAAGTCAAGGAACTAGAAAGTGAGATCAAGATTTTAAATGGTGCTAACAGAGATTTTAATCATGCTCTGAAGACTCACATTAAGGCTATTGATGATACCGACATGATTCGGAAGAAGGAAAAAAGGCTTAAAGAAGTTCTCAGTGAAGCAATTCGTCATGTCATCGATTCTATAGTTTCTATGAACCTTGATAATGTAGCATAGAGCCTTTGAATCGAAAGATTGTTTTATTTGATCTTATTTTACCTGTAATTGTACACATGGTGTAATATATTGTAAGATTGTTTTGTAAATTGAAAATATATTACCTCAATTGTAGTTTCTGAATCGAATTCTGTCTTTCGTACTTGAACTAGAATTAAATAGTAGACCAGAGATCCTATCTAGTAAAAATAGCAGACAACTAGAAATTCTCATTTGGTAATGGTTAAATAATAGATGGTAATTAGCCTGGAGTGTTTTTCGATTCTTAATTTTGGCTGATCTTCCTATACAAGACTAAATTTTTAATTTTCTTTACTTTATGCCTCCCTCCAGGCTTCAGATATTGTTAATCCTTTGTGTGCCACTATTTGGGCTTTAGATATTGTTACTCCTTTGCGTGCCACTCTTCGGGCATTGGATATTGTTAATCCTTTATTGTGACCCCTTACCACCATCTTAGGTTATGAATCAGGTCATCAGGTGCGTTTGGTTAGCTTTCATCAAACAGGACCAAAGATCTACCCGACCTCTCTCCAGGAGGCTTTTCAAACATGCCTTACAAGTACGAATGAAGGCTTGTTTGGTGCTTTGGCCAGGCCATTTTCAGGTGGGACCAAAGGCTTATTACATCCTCCCTCTAGGAGGTGCTTCAGATAGATTTTACAGGTGGGAATGAAGGCTGGTTGGTGCTTTAACCTTGTCGGTTAAGGCGATCTCAAAGGCTTACTCTATCCTCCCTCTAGGAGGTGCCTTGATATGGCCACGTAGGCGGTATCAAGGGTTTGCGGATGCTTTAACTTGGTAATTTCTAGCGGGACTAAATGCTTACTCTGACCTCCCTTTACGAGGCGCTTTGACTTGGCCATCTTGGCGCGGTCAAAGGCTTTCTACCATCTTAGGTAGTTTCCATGTTTAAGGAAATGAATCGCTTATTATTTATTACTGAATTGATTTAATATCTTTTTACAAAATCATTAAACTTGCCTTGACTTAGAAAATTGATGATCTTTCCCTCTAAGCCTCTACACTGGTTGGTGTCATGTGCACTTAAAAGGTGGTAATGGCAGCATGAATTCCCATGGTTCCTTTCAAATTTAGGCCTTTTTCTTCTGTGAAGGCCAATAATTGAGATCATCCTTTGTCAGAAAGTAAATGTTTTTGAGAGAAGTAGTAAGAACACAATTTTTCGGGAGTCTAGATTTGCATGCTGGCTTTCTGGATTACTGCCTAGCCTTTTTGTTTCATACTACTGGTATTTCATTATCTATTATCAGCTTTCTCTTTAAAGTTCTTTGAATATTATCTGGAGTTAATGGTCGATTCATCACACCATGCCACTTTTGAGAGAAGGCATCAAAATCCCCTGTTATCTTACCTTCAAATATAGTCCCCTTGGCCTGAAGTTGAATAGCTCTTTTCATCCTTACAACTCTAGATTACTTTTCCCCAAGGCAAAATTTGGAGTTGGGCCCACATGGAATGGATTTGTGCTCCAATTATCTAGATCATAGCGAGCTGTTTGTTTCTTTCTATTTATGATTTGCAAGGCCTTCAATCTCAGCACTTGTTTTTGGTGGTATTGAGTGAAAGGGAGTACGGATTAAGGATCTTAAGGTTAATTTAACACTAGAGGGGGGGGGTGAATAGTGTTTAATGGATTCTAAGACTTATATGGACTAATTTAAAAATTATGATATAAAAAAATGCAGAACTTAATCACAGAACAATCACAGAATCAAACACAGATGCAGAAAGTAAGTAAAAAGCAGTAAAAGGAAAGAATATAACGGATTTTATACTGGTTCAGAGTTACCCTACGTCCAGTCCTGCACCAAGGCAAACACCTCGTACAGATTTTTATTATACCAATGTCGAGATTACAATCATCAATTTCTAAAGGCCTTGAGGTACCCTCCTGTCTTCGAGTCCGAGGCAAATTCTCTTGATTTACGGGACACAAGATCACCCAATTGATTTCCAGGCACAACCACACCTTATAGAGAGACTCGATAAACTTTTGA
Organism: Allium fistulosum; assembly: GCA_030737815.1. NCBI lineage: Eukaryota > Viridiplantae > Streptophyta > Magnoliopsida > Asparagales > Amaryllidaceae > Allium > Allium fistulosum. The sequence goes on from CM060907.1 coordinate 176,418,247, forward strand.
TTACAAATTGATCCTATAACTCTGAATAGCACTTTGATCTTCGAGAGAGGGCAGAGAATCAAACAAGAATAAGATTCTAATTTGATTCACTTGAGAATTCGGTAGAATTTCGACACGATCTTAAAAATATGAAAATTTTAGAATATGGTTTGGTGGAGAAGAAGGAGTGAAGAAAATAAGAAAATAGTTAGTTAAAAAATTCGTTTGTGAAGGCTATTTATAGACCAGTAACAGTCATAACCATTCGTGAAGAGATTTAAACGAATAGACACTTCTTTTGAAATTGAAACTTTTGAATTTAACGGCCACCATGTCGACATGGGGTATCCCATGATGTCTACATCCCTTAGTTAAAAACAATGTAAAATTTGTTTTGAAAATGGTATTGAAAGGAAAATAAGATGAAATGATTCTGGAGTAAAATAAACTAATTTTCTTATGTTTTAAAATAAAGAAGAGTAGAAAAATATAATTTTAGAATGTATATATAAATTTGATTTTAATCTCAAGTATATATATTATAAAAGAATATTTAAAAATCAGAAGATAGTTTTAAAACAAACGAAGTTTAAAACAAGAGTTTATTTAAAAACAAAAACAAAGAATATTTTAAGGCTAAAACATCTTTTTGAAAATCATTTGAAAAGATAATTTTTAAAGCTAAAACATTTAAAAAAAATAGTTTTGAAAATCATTTTAAAAAACCATTTTGAAGTAGTTTTGCAAGCTTCTTCCTGCAGAATATTTCATCACATCAGGACTCGAGAACTTGTACAAAACCAGGATGTTCGTGGGTTTGTAAGCCACTTGTCGTAGGTTTGTAAGCTACTTGTCGTGGGATTGTAAGCCACTAAGAAGGTAGAAATGGGTTCCATCCCAAATGAAATTTGGAATGAAGATTTCCATGCTATTATGGAGTTTTAACAAAACTAGACGCTTATCTTGAAATCTTGACCTTGATACTCATGAGTCTTCAAACTAGATTTCTTCATTCTTGATCTTTATACTATACAGTCTTCAATAATCAATACCTGCCTTATATATATCCTGCATGATAACATTCATATATATATATATATCTAGACAATAGTGTTAGTATATAAGTTATAATAAAATAAGTTACAAAGGTTGTTGTCATCAAAATCACTATCTCCAGTTCCTAACTTTCTCCCCCTTTTTGATGATGACAACCTTATAAAATATACTTACCACTTCGATCATACCATAACTCCCCCTTACACCAACAACTCCCCCTTACTCCAAGCCTACTATATTTTTATATAAATTCTCCCTCTTTGTCATCAATAAAAATAACCTATAAACCTTGAAATTAATAGAAAATGAGATAAACAAACATATGACATAAGAATAATAACTATGTATGGGTGAAATATAGCATCCTAAGTTAAACAGAATTCAAGATTTTATACACCAAAGATTGTTTTTAGAAGAAAATTAATTAAGATAACACTTATATACAAATTAACAAACTAGTATACAATCAAGAAAGAGAAAAACGAAAAACGCTTAACGAGGACCCTTAACTATTGGTGATTTATAGACCGAACAATTTGGATAATGGAGACAAAAGTATCCACATGGTTCGACCAAGTTCCCATTAGCGTCAAAAAGGACCTCTCCAACGCAAATCACGCCATCGTCTTCGTCCATATGAACATCCGGATTCAGCAGAGGATGTTCTTCTTCTTGATCCTCTTGTGGTTCTTCTAGAGGCTCTTCTTCTTCAGAATCCATGGCTTGTGATGATTCTTCGATGACAATGGAATTGGCATGGTTATCCATAAGGAAGTTTGGTAAATTCCTAAGGATTCTGCCTTGCCTATCTTGTTCTCTAGCCATTCGCAGTTGATTTACTTGAATTTCCATCATCATTTGAAGCAAATCTTTCATCTTCTCTTGTAATTTGATGACTCGTACGTATGTGGAACGATAAAAAGGGCCAGAATGAGGAGAAGTGGGTGAAGAAGGTTCATTATTAGAAGAGGAAGCCATTAATTTACTGTTTTAGAAGTTTATTACAGAGAATAGAACAGAGAAAAGGAGTAAAAGTCGAAATATATAAATATATAACCAAATAACTAATTTTAAAGGGAAATTTAAATTTGAAAATCTCGGCCTGTATGTCGACATAGGGGGATGGGTCATGTCAACATGCCTAGTTCAATTTTTGAGAAATTTTTATTTTTATTAATCACTAACTATACTTGTATTATTTATAATTTATATTTCAGTTAATGAACATATACCTAATTCTCTTCTAAATTTAGTAATGTTTTGTTCATTTAATGGTTTGGTTAATATATCAGCAATTTGTTTTTCAGTATTAATATATTCAAGAGTTATGACTTCTTTACTTATATTATCTCTAGGAAAATGATGTCTAATATCAATATGTTTTGTTCTGCCATGATGAGTTGGATTTTTAGATAGGTTTATTGCACTAGTATTATCACAATAAATTGGTGATTTAGTTATAGTTAATCCAAAATCTTTTAAAGTTTGTTGCATATATATAACTTGAGAACAAGCCAAAGCAGCAGATATATATTCTGCTTCAGTTGTTGATAAGGATACAGTGTTTTGCTTCTTACTAAACCAGGAAACCAGAGAATGTCCTAGAAAGTGACAAGTTCCACTTGTACTTTTTCGGTCTGATTTACAACCAGCGTAATCAGCATCACAATATGAAATTAAATCAAATACATCATTTTTAGGGTAAAATAAACCATAATCTAAAGTATGTTTTACATATCTTAAAATTCTTTTAACAGCTTTTAAGTGAGTTTCTTTAGGTTGAGATTGATATCTTGCACAGAGACAGACACTATGCATGATGTCAGGATGACTTGCTGTTATATAAAGCAGCGAACCAATCATCCTCCTATATAATTTTTGATCAACATCTTTTGATTTATCTTCTTCACTTAAAGCTACATTAGTTGTCATTGGAGTTGGTTTCCCACTAGAAGTGGTCAATCAAAATTTATTAATTAAATCCTTAGCATATTTTTCTTGACTAATGAAAATTCCTTTATCTAATTGTTTTATTTGAAGTCCTAAGAAGAAACTTAGTTCTCCCATACGACTCATTTCAAATTCTACATATATTTGTACTAATTGAATATCATTTTTGTTTCTTTTAATAAAAAGAGTTGTATCTATTTTACCAATTTCAAAACCAGATTGTAGTAAATAAGATCTTAGTCTTTCATACCAGGCTCTAGGAGATTGTTTCAGACCATATAAAGCTTTCTTTAATTTATATACATGATTTGGAAATTTATTATCTTCAAAAAGTGGAGGTTGTTCAACATAAACATCTTCTTTTACAAAACCATTTAGAAAAGCACTTTTAACATCCAATTGATATAACTTGAAATTATTGTAGTTTGCGAAAGCAAGTAGAATCCTGATAACTTCTAGTCTTGCTACGGGTGCAAAGGTTTCGTCATAATCAATTCCTTTTTCTTGACAATAACCTTACGCGACTAAACGAGCTTTATTTCTCACGACCTCACCAAGTTCATTCATTTTATTTTTATAAACCCATTTTGTTCCAATTTTGGTGTTTTGAAGTCAAATCTTTAAAAATCCTATCTTTGATGTTTGAACATGTTGTTGGGGTGTATCGAAAAGCCTATAAGGCTGGGTTGTCACTTGGCATAAATCCCTAGTCTACGATGTTTGTCCGATCGCTCCCGTTTGGATTTTTGCCCCTTTTGGGGGCTAGGATGAGAATACTGGAAACTACAATTCAATCGATTGAACTGCAGAGTCTATCGACTGAATCTGGGGCCAGAAAACTCTCTGGCTCTGTGTTAGTCGACTGACCATACAGTTCAGTCGACTGAACTGGGGACAGAAATGTTTCTGTCCCTGTATCAGTCGACTGAACTGCAAAGTCAGTCGACTGAACCTGAAACCCGAGAGTTTCTAGGCTTGTTTCAGTCGACTGACCCTACAGAACAGTCGACTGAATCTTTGAAGTTTCCTTTTTGCCTATTTTAGGCTGTTTTGTGTGGGTTTTCCGGTTTTTAATCGATTTTTGATGATCCGAATTGTTGTTATCATTTATCGTCTTTGATGACTTCTTTTTCGGGATTTTTGGGAGTATCCATTTTGATGGATTCAGTATCGATTTTTATGGTTTTAATTCATGTCGTCGAATGTGGATTTTGGTGATTGATTGTTTCTACAATCATTTTTGTGGTTTGTCACTTTAAACTATAAAGGTTTTCTATACTAGTAATAAATAATCAAACTCTTTCACAAAGATGATTCCAACTCTATTTTTAATACAAATCTCGTTTATAAATCCATTTTCCAATCTATTAGTATATACAAACCTTTACCTCATTCGTATGAGAAATCTAATTAAACGGCTTAGCAAAACAAGTGGTATGAAACGCTTGCGTTTACTTTGTCGGTTATTTCTTAGACTTGTTCGATTGAAATCTTGTGACAATTTTTGAGTGGAAGTCTACAATTTGTTCGTAAATATTTAAGTTAAGCCAGTGGTTATGGGACATGAAGCTAAACTCTTATATTTACTAGCTTAGTGTGATTCACACTTTTTATTGATCGATGATGATCCTTTTGTGATTTAGACTAGCGATGTGCAACGCCTCTTTGTTTGTGTGGGGGTTAAACCCCGTTTGTGGAGTTTCAACTCAAAATTGGTGGGGTAGCGACCCATGGTCTTCGGGCCGTTTGTGGAGCTTCGGCTCAAAATTGATGGTTAGCGACCATGGAATAGCGTTCCGTTTGTGATACACGTGTTGGTGAGTTTTCATGCTCCCGTTTGTGATAGGCCTTCCCCCTTTTTGTGATTTATGGATTTCTGGTGGCTGATTTTTAGAATTTGTGTTTCACTAATTTTCGTGGATTGAATTGGTAAGCTCTATCAATATTTGTGTTTTGGTGAATAATTTAAAGAATATGACATTCTTTTGGTGTTTGAGAATATTTGAGATATTGTATTATTTTTGTTGTTATCTGATGTATACTTGTCATAGTATGGCATTATTGTTATCATACGTTTTTGTGATATCTCTTATCCTCTCACTTTATCTGATATTTATAGATAGATTGATCCGTTTATTATTTTCTTCTTAAATAATACTAGGGTCAAACCGAGGTATTTCAGGTGCTCTTGCTTGACTTCTTATCAGGGTCTGTCACCTGACTTTTGGCTAACTACTTTAGCATAGTCGTTTTGTTTGTATACATTTGAGATAGAGACTCCTTGTTGTATACTTATTCTTTTGTCTAGTACTTGTAACTATTCTTTTGTGATGTAGTGGATCTTGTATGACCATTATTTTGATGTATACTTCTATGTGATATATTCATATCTGTTTCCGCCTTTGTGATATGAATATCTATGACTGATTTGTGTTATGTTTATTTCTATATTTGTTTCCGAAGGCCTCATAGCCACTGTGTGGTAGCTTTGAGTTTGTATTCGATATGTTAGATTTTCTCTTGAAACGAAATGCATGTCATACTATCTGACATATCGGTACTCGCACAAAGCAATTACACAGATGGTCGCTTCTCAACAGCTTTATTCTTCGTGCTAATTGACGGCATTACCTCGTAGTGTCCTTGGTTAGCGTGAGTATAGAGGTGGGGCGTCACAGCTTGGTATCGAAGCCAAACTTCGGAACAATGTAGAATAATCTAGTAAGGATCATTGTCCTAAGTCTTTCTTAGGAATTGTGCCATGAGATTTAATTCGAGTCTTCGTACCATTCTATCCTATTTCTTTTTATGATGCCTTGTTTTATCAATCAAGTTTGTTTGATATTAATTCTGTGAATAACCTTTTTCCTCTTTTTTCTTTTTAAAGAAGAGAAATGGTTAGACCAGGCCGTCCTAGCGCCGGTCAATCCAGTGTTACTCCTCAGGACAGAGTATTTATGTCTGCTCAGCAACTTCTAGATCTTGTGAAAAATGCTCAAGCTATCGGACACATTCCAGAGCCTACTCATCCTAAATCTAGGTTTGCACGCTTGTGCAGTGATTACACCAGCTTGGATGGAAAGCCTTTCAAGGGTTCCGAGAGCGTTATAGAAGTCCAAGCTTGGCTTAGAACATGCGATCGCATCTTTTCCCGCATGAATCTTATTGATCTACACTGAGTCCAAGTGGCTTCTAGCATGCTCCAAGAAAGAGCATTAGATTGGTATGAGCTTCTGATCTTGGAAATTATTGAAGCGGATCTTACTTGGGAGCAATTCCGGGAAAGATTCGAGTTAAAATTTGTGCCAGAAGCTGAAAAAGTATCTCTAGCTCGACGCTTTATTGACCTTGTTCAAGGTGAATCTTCTGTGACGGATTACGTCGCATCTTTCGAATCTCTATCTAAATATGAGGTCGAGTATATTAATACCCCATTGAAGAAAAATCAGAGATTTTTCTATGGGTTGAATAAGAACCCCAAAAAGCCATTACTTCTGAAATTAGAAGTTTCTTTCGATCAGCTTGTTGATATCGCTCTTCGACTCGAAGAGGCCGATAAAGAAAGTGATGTTGAAGTTGTGGGGGCCAAACAAAACATCAATAAGAAGAGGCCTTTTAAGTTGAAGCCTTATCCCAACAAGAAAGGGAAGCAAGCATCTTCGGTAGCAAAGACTCCTACCTCTAGTCGTAGAGAATGTTACAATTGTGGTTCTAAGGACCATTATGCGAACAAGTGTCCGAAGTCTCTTACTTGTCGCTATTGCAAAAGTTCGGGTCATACTATATCTTCATGTCCCAAACTTCAAAGCAAGAAGGAAGGCAAGCTAAATGTTGTACAAGCCCCTACTAACTCTTCTCATGGTCAAGGTATTTCTCATTCTATCCTTGATGGCATTATTATATTTCATGATCTTCCTATTCGAGTTCTTTTTGATACAGGTGCATCTCACTCTTTTATATCAAAAGAACTTGTTGATGCTTTGTCTTTGAATGTTATTGGCTTGATGACTTCATTGAGGTTTGCGAATCCGGTTGGTGGATCCGCAACTCTCAGTTTACTGTGTAAAGATGTCGAGATTATTTTATGTGATTACTCTTTCCGTGCCGATTTGCATGTTATGCGTTACTTAGGCTTTGGAATGATTTTGGGAATGGATTGGCTTAACCGTTATGAAGCCTATATCCTATGTCCTGAGCGGACTATATATCTTCGACATCCTCAATCTGTTAAGCGGGTTTCTCTTATTCTGAAAGATTTAGATTCCAATTCGAAAGCATCCTTGTATTCTCTAAATCCTCATGATGACGATAATGAAGATGAGGAAGATGTCATTTCTCTCATTCACAATGTTTGTGAATTTCCCGACATATTCGAGCCCATTTTAGGATTACCACCTAAGCAAGCACTTGAGTTCAGAATTAATCTAATCCCTAGAGCTCTACCTATTACTCGTCCTCCTTATCGTATGTCCAATAAGGAAAATGAGGAGATGCGTAATCAATTATCCGAATTGGAAGGAAAACAGTTTATTCGTTCTAGTTCCTCTCCATGGGGAGCTTCGGCTATTTTTGTGAAGAAATCTGATGGTACACTTAGGCTTTGCGTTGACTACCGCAAGCTTAATGATCTCACCATCAAGAATAAATATCCCTTGCCTCAGATTGATGATTTATTCGATCAACTTAGTGGTGCTAGAGTCTTTTCACAGTTAGACTTAGCAACCGGTTTTCATCAGCTCCGTATTGCAGAGGATAGCATTCCTTTGACATCGTTCCGTACTCGTTATGGATCATATGAATGGCTTATTATGCCATTTGGTTTTACGAATGCTCCAGCTTATTTCATTGACCTTATGAATCGATTTTTCAAAGACTTCCTCGATCGATTTGTTCTCATCTTTATCGATGATATTCTTGTTTATTCTAAAATCGAGGAAGAGCATGAAAATCATCTTCGGATTGTGTTGGAAACTCTTAGGAGCAACCAATTGAAAGCAAAATTTTCTAAATGCAACTTTTGGCAATCACGTGTGAAATTTTTGGGACATATTATTTTTGAATCCGGAATTTCCGTGGATCCTTCAAAGATTGAAGCAATTCAAAATTGGAAGAGACCGAAGAGTGTGATGGAAATTTGTAGCTTTCTCGGATTGGCGGGTTATTACCGTCGTTTCATAAAAGACTTTTCTAAAATTTCCGTACCTCTTACTAATTTGACAAAGAAGGGAGTTATATACATTTAGTCAGACAAATGTGAAGCTTTATTTCATAAATTAAAAGAACTCCTTTCCAATGCTCGTATTCTTATGATTCCCGAAGGGAACCAAGACTTTATTGTTTTTACCGATGCTAGCCGTGTTGGTTTGGGAGCCGTTCTCATGCAAAAGGAACATGTTATCGCTTATGCTTCTAAGAAATTAAAGCCTGCCGAGACTAGATATGCCACTCATGATTTGGAGCTCGCGGCTATTGTTTCCGCCCTTAGAATTTGGCGTCATTATCTTTTGGGAGAGAAATTTGTTCTCTACACCGATCATAAATCTTTGAAGTATTTATTTTTTCAAAAGGAACTTAATTTGCGTCTACAACGTTGGCTCGAGTTCCTTGCATCTTATGATCTTGATATTCTTTATACTCTCGGAAAGGGAAATCGTGTTGCTGATGCCCTTAGTCGAAAGCAACAAGCAGTTGTTTCGATGATGATATCCGAATGGAATGATCTCGCGACTTTATCCACTTGTGAGATTCGAGATCGTGAATCCAATTCATGTTCATCTCTTATTTTTGCAGCCTTGAGGCTCATCCTTCTCTTTTAGACTGCATTCTTGAAGCTCAAAAGCATGATCCCGAATTGGTTCTTCTTAGCCAAAGTTGTAGGGATAAAGTTGATATTGAAGGTTTGAAAGACTTTGATATTGATGCTCGTGGCCGTATTCAAAAATTTTGTAGACTTATGTGCCAAATATTATTGATCTTCGAAAAGACATTTTATAAGATTCTCATCGTTCTAAATTTACCAATCATCCCGGTAGTAGTAAAATGTACGCGGACATGAAGCGACTTTATTATTGGGATGGAATGAAATATGATATTGCTAACTTTATTAAGTGCTGCATGACTTGCCAACTCGTAAAGGCGGAGCATCAAAGGCCCGGTGGGTTATTGCAACCTTTGGAAATTCCAATATGGAAGTGAGATCAAATTTCCATGGACTTTATTGACGGTCTTCCCCGTTCTCGTTCGGGTCATGATAGCCTATGGGTGATAGTACACAGACTTACAAAATCCGCCCATTTTCTTCCCGTTCGATCCAATCGGACCGTACCTATTTTAGCTAAACTCTATGTCAAGGAGATTGTTAAATTGCATGGAGTTCCTACTTCTATTATTAGTGATCGTGATCCATTGTTTACTATTGGATTTTGGAAAGGTCTTCAAAAAGCTTTGGGAACAAAGCTTAATTTTAGCACCGCTTATCATCCTCAGTCTGATGGACAAACCGAGCATGTGAGTCAAACTCTTGAAGATCTCCTTCGTGCATGTGTTCTTGACTTTGGTGGAAGTTGGGAGGATCATATCTCTCTTGTTGAGTTTTCTTATAATAATAGCTTCCAATCTAGTATTGGTATGGAACCTTTTGAGGCACTCTACGGAAGGCCATGCCGATCTCCTTCGTGTTGGCTTGAACCCAGTGAGATGCTGGTTTTAGGTCCAGATTTTATTCGTGATGCCACAGAAAAGATTGACCTTATTCGTCACAGGATGAAAGAAGCTCAAAGTAGACAAAAATCCTATGTCGATAACCGAAGAAGGAAATTAGAATTTTCTGTGGGAGATTTTGTATTTATTCGTGTTTCACCTATGAAGGGTTTTGTGCATTTCAGTCGATCGGGAAAATTAGCACCTCGATATATTGGCCCATTTCCCATCACCGAACGCATTGGTTTCGTGGCTTATCGCCTTTTATTACCGGCTCAATTTTCTGTTATTCATGGCGTATTCCACGTCTCTCAATTACGAAAATGTCTTTGAGATTCCGATTCTATTCTTGAGCCCCGTGTTATTGAAGAAATTGAAGTTTCGCCTAATTTGACTTATGAGCAACATTCTATTCGTATCATTGCTACGGAGGTTAAATGCCTTCGAAATAAAGATGTTCCTCTTGTGAAAGTTTAATGGTCCACAAATCCTAAGGATTGCTCTTGGGAATCCAGAGAATTCATTGAGCGAACACATCCGGACTTACTCTCTCGTGCTCCTTAAGGTGAACTTCTCATTTCAAAATTTCTTCTTTTTGTGTTCTTATACCTTTGTATGGTTGTTACTTTTTATTTCTTTTTCTTAAGTATTGCGAGGACGCAATTTCTTTATGTTATCTCACCTTTTGGCAAGGCTGTGACACCAAGGAATTGACTAGTAACCAATGACGGCCCGTCCTAGAGATCAGTTATACACAGGCTCACTATGGATATCGATGAATTTTGTCCGAGTCCGGATTAAGGCAAAATTTGTAGGACATGACAAGCTAAGCCATGAGAGCCAACGTTCCAAATCTCAAGTCAATCCGAGTTCGTATGCTCAAGTTATGAACGATACAAAATTGGATGAAAATCAATCACCGGTCGACTCGCTCCACATCCCCCAGAAGTGACAACTTCGACTTGCTTCGCAACACCCAGTAGTAACAACTTCGACTCGCTTCGCTCCGAGGCCAACTTCGAGTCGTTCGGTCTCGACTCGCTTCACAGCCATCAGAAGTACCTACTTCGACTCGCTTCGCTCAGATGCCATCTTCGATTCGCTCCATTCGAACCACTGATCGACTCCATCAACTTTGACTCCATTGGCGAAGCCACTGCTCAAACCTCTCAGGACGCTCCATTTTGACTCGCTCGACCAGTGCATACTTCGACTCGCTCCATCTGGGCACACTTCGACTTGCTCAATCGGTGAACATTTCGACTCGCTCGAAACAACACCAAGGGTAGAGTAAGATTCAAGCGTCACGTCACCGAGTCGAATGGAAGCGAGTTGAAATAGAAGTGAGTCAAAGGAAATAGCCTACCGAAAACCTCATTTCGTATTGATCATATCTCCCAATCTACAAGTCCAAATGCTATGAAATTTTCACAGAAGACTACGTGCATGCTAAAGAATGTCCACGCCAAATTTCGACTCCATTGGATGAAATCTTGATCGATACGAAATCTATTCGTATCGATCACGGATCAGACCGAAACTTCACGGGCTTGGGCATGCGGGCCTGGTCACATGCCAGAGAGGGTCTCCCGAGATCTGAGCGAAATATCAGCCTCCTACACCTATAAATAGACCCAGAAAGCCAACAGAAAAGGGGTTCTTCTTCCTCTTTGAGATCTCCAACGCCTGGACTCCGCCAGATCTAGATCTGAACTCAATTACTGCTGCTACCAACGAGATTCACTGCTGCAAATCATAATTGACTACTGTAAATCATTGAATTCATTTGTAAACACAAAAGAAAGATCAATGAAGCAAACTACTTTATAGTGGACGTAGGCGATACGCCGAACCACTCTAAATTCTTGTGTCTCCTTGCATTTTAATTATTCTCATTTCTGAAATTTGGAGTTTTTGTTAGATAAATCCTCCTTTTACATTTAATTTCTTCACTTTATTTCTTCAAAGGCTTCCAAAGAGTGTTGTGCCCAATTTTGATACAAACACTTTGGTGCTTTCACTGAGAAAACCAATTTTTCTTTAGATCTCCTATCTATATTGGATTGCATAAATCTAAGAAGAAGATCCAGATCTAGAACTTTGAAGCCCTTCCATTCTATTTAGATTTGCAATCAGATCTAGGAAAGGACTTCATTAATTCATTATGTTGAGCACACGTACCACTTCTGCAGCTGCTGAACAAGGAGCACGGGACCGACAAAATCCCGTGCAATCACCTCCATCCAACCAAAATGCCGCAGGACCTTCAGATCCATCAGGTCCAATCACTAGACAAGAATTCCAGACATTGCTTCAAGAGTTGACCCAAATTCGACAATAGCTAACTGAACAACTACGCGCCAACACGGAGTTGACTAACCAGCTAAATCGCCAAAGGCGAAGAAGATCCAGAAGAGACCAAGGATCTCACTCTTCCACAGAAAGTTCAGCCTCCTCCGATGGCCAAACTAGATCCACACGTCCACGGCTAGGTGTAAGCTACACCCAAGCCACGAGACACCAAGTGCTTCGAACCTTGGGCAACCTAGAGCTGGACCATCCGCCAGTCTCCGCACAGAACCTTCAACTTGAGGAGGAGCTGCTCCTTATCATGTTACCGGCAACATTGCTACTACCACCATTGCCGGACGGGGAGGTGATGCTAGAAACCCAGCTGATCCTCAACGTAGCCAACGAGAGCAGACTCCTGAGCCTTATGTCCCTAAGGACGTTGAACCAAGGAGGCGAGGCACGGACCGTCGACCGCGTCCGGTCCAGACTCGCGCTGTGGAACCCGACCACACCTTGGCACAACATGCTCCAAGTATCCGAACGCCGGATATACCAGCGATGATCCGCCAAATGATCCGTGAAAGTCAGGGTCTCTCTAATGACGACTGGGGAATCTCCCGAAGTCATACCCCTTTCACCGATGACGTTTTATATGTTGAACCACCTCGGCACTTCAGGATGCCAGCTTTGCCAGTTTATGAAGGAAGTTCTGATCCCAATCAACACATCCTGAAATACGAATGGCTGATGAATGCTGCTAGAGCTGATGACGCAGTAAAATGCCGTAGTTTCCCCATTTCCCTAGGGGCATCGCTACCATGTGGTTCACTCGTTTGCCATCGCGATCCATCTCTAACTTTGACTAGATGGCCACCAAGTTTGTCAAACAATTCCGTATGCACGTGGCGAGGCCTAAGGACGTTAACGCTATGTATAGTGTTACGCAAGCTCCCGGAGAAACACTTAGACGTTACTTGGAGCGATTCCATGCTGCGTGTGCAGAAATAAGCAATCCCAACGTTAACTCTATCCTGATGGCACTGACTAAGGGGATTGATGCTGATTCCGAGTTTGGAAATTGGTTAGCTGGGAAACCACCTGCATCATTGGACCGTTTCTATTCCAAGGCAGCCCAATTCCGGAGAAGGGAGGATGCGAAACAGTCTAGGAAGCAGGACGATGTAGGGCCCAACATCGAGGGTATCCAAAGTAACGTCGCTATTAAACAGTCCAGAGATAGTTCTATAAAAATTCAGTTGAACGTCCAAAATAAATAGAATCAACAGAAGGACAATAGAAATCAAAACAAAAAACGCGATCAGGATCGTGAACCATGGTGTAGAGCTTCCATTACGATAATTATTCTCCATTGAACACGTCATTGGAAAATGTGTATCTGTAGACCTGCAATACCATGCAGTATAAGAAACCTGCCCTGAAACCACCAACTGAAAGACAAATCCAAACAGGAAAGTTCTATAGATTCCATGAGAGTTATGGCCATAACACCAATGAGTGTCGTCACTTACAAGACCTCATTGAAAAACTAATACGCGAGCGAAAGTTGGATCAGTATGTACGGGCGCCGCAATCCAGTGGTGCGGGCCCATCAAATCAGAATCGTGCGCCGAATCAGGAGAGACAGGAGGAACCCGCTCGTGCAGACGGGAGGTTGGTCATCAATACAATAAGTGGTGGTCCTCACCCAGCAGATCGAAGCTAGAAAGAAATGGAGTCGTATGCCAACTCTATCAGGCATGCGGACTTCGAGTGTTGCAGTATTTTTGACGAGGGGGCTCCGGCCAAGCAATAATAAACAATGACGGATGACATCGTGTTCAAGAGCAGAGACGCAGATAAAGTCGAAGCTCCCACTATCAATCCACTGGTCATCCCAGCACAAGTAGGTCCCGCTTTTATGAAAAGGATCTTAGTTGATAGTGGAAGCTCTGTGAATATTTTGTTCAAGCGAGCTTATGATCAAATGAAGATGGAAGCTGCAGACTTGAAGCCTTGTCAATCTCGAGTCCATGGTTTCAACGGAAATGCCACCATACCCACTGGAACGGTGGAACTACCAGTAGACTTGGGAGTTGGAGAACGTCGGAGAGTATGAATGTTGCAGTTCATTGTTTTGGACATAGACTCCTCATACAATGCTTTCTTGGGCCGACCGGCCCTCGCTGAATTCAGGGTAGCCATTGCCCCATGGTGTTTGACCTTAAAATTTCCCACTGATCATGGAATAGGAATCGTTCAGGGAGATCAGGCTACTGCCAGAGCCTGTTATGTTTCTGAGCTGCGGGAGGCGCAGCGAAAGGAGAAGGGAAAGGGCGTAGAAGAATCTCTCTGCGTCCGTTTCGCCGATAATTGACAATTAATGCTCGGGCCCAGGCCCGGGCACCCCAGCCAATTCCTCAAGGACCTAGATCCAAGAGAAACAAAAGACGGAGGAGAATCTAAAGAAAATCAAGCATCACCGGCCGAACTGACGATTGATGTCCCGGTTGACAGTGACGATGATTCGAAAATGATAAAGATTGGATCTCAGCTAAGCCAGCAAGCTCAGGAGGAATTGGTTGAATTTCTGTGGGCAAACCTTGACGTATTTGCCTGGACACATTCTGATATGTGTGGGATCTCATCGGACATCGCGAGCCACACTCTGAACATTGACCCGCGGCATGTCCCGGTCAAACAAAAAAGGCACGGTATGGATCGAGAGAGATCTGCCGCCCTTAACGAAGAAGTAGAAAAGCTTGAAGCGAACAGATTCATTCGAGATGCACTATATCCTGAATGGGTGTCGAATCCCGTGCTCGTCCAAAAGCCGAATGGAAAGTGGAGAACATGTGTCGATTATTCCGATCTGAATAAAGCATGTCCCAAAGACAGTTTCCCACTTCCCAGAATTGATCAGCTAGTAGATTCGACGGTTGGGCATGAACTCTTATCCTTCATGGACGCATACTCTTGTTACAATCAGATACCGAAGCATCTACCCGATCAGGAACATACCAGCTTCGTGACCAACGTGGGACTTTACTGCTACAAGGTTATGCCATTCGGACTCAAGAACGCCAGAGCTACTTATCAACGATTGGTCAATCGGATGTTTGCCAATCAAATCGGGAAAACAATGGAAGTATATGTAGACGACATTCTTGTGAAGTCACGACTCTCCACCGACCATGTTAAAGATCTGGAAACTATGTTCAACATACTTCGAGAATACAAAATGAAGCTCAGCCCACTGAAATGTCACTTTGGAGTTGCATCCGGAAAGTTCCTTGGGTTCATCGTTAACGCCCAGGGAATCGAAGCTAATCCTAAAAAAATTTGGGCAATCAGAAATCTTGAAACTCCCAAGACTATAAAGCAAGTCCAGAGTCTCAATGGAAAGGTAGCAGCATTGAGCAGGTTCATTTCAAAGTCCACTGACAAATGCATTCCCTTCTTCGATCTTATTCGAAAAGGGAAATGAAACTTTGAATGGTCCATAGAGTGCGAGGGCGCTTTCCAAGCACTAGTTCAACATCTATCCACACCGCCGATACTGTCAAAGCCTATTGATCATGAGAAGTTGTGTGCGTACTTGGCGATATCAGAAAACGCTATCAGCACTGCCTTGGTTCGAGAGGAAGACGGAATACAGAAGCCAATGTACTACGTCAGCAAACGATTAATTGGGGCTAAAAGGAACTATCCAAAGTTGGAGAAGTTGGCTTACGGCCTTGTAATCGCATCAAGAAAACTCCGATCGTATTTCCAAGCACATCCCATAGTTGTTTACACCGACCAGCCGTTACGACAGGTCCTTTCGCGGCCTGAGACGTCTGGTAGGCTACTCAAGTGGAACATCGAACTGAGTCGGTTTGATATTACTTACACTCCAAGACGAGCAATCCAAGGACAAGTCCTCGCTGATTTCATAGCTGAATTCACCATTCCAGAGGACTTGCCCAAAACCAGTAAATCCCCCGAATATGTCTGGAAGCTGTATACCGATGGTGCATCAAACGACCGGTATTCGGGCGCTGGTGTTGTGCTCGAGACCCCCGAAGGTCGATCCATATGCTACGCTTTGAAGTTTGACTTTCATGCAACCAATAATGAAGCTGAATACGAAGCCCTCTTAGCTGGCTTGAAACTCGCCAAAGATCTGAAAATCATCGCTGTGGAAGTTTATTGTGATTCACAATTGGTTGTATGTCAAGTACGAGGAGAGTATTAGGCAAGAGATCGAAGGTTGGCTGCTTACTTAGCTCGAGTTCAGGACGTACTGAATCAGTTCGATTACTACGCCATCCATTGTATACCTTGGGAGCGCAACCAAAAGGCCGATTCATTGGCAAAGCTAGCCAGCACAGGTGAAGCTCAACAAATAGGACTCGTTCCCATAGAAACGCTATCTTCCCCAAGTATCGACCGGGCAGAAATAAACTGGGTATGCGGAATCATTCCCTACAAGGATTCATGGATGACTCCACTCAGAAATTATATTGAGCACAGAACCCTGCCGGAGCGTAGGAGTGAAAAGAGACAAGTTCTTCGAAAGGCCTCAAGATTTACCATCTAGAATAGACTCATGTACAGAAGGGGGTACTCAGTTCCCCTACTCTGATGTATCGCTCACGATGAAATTAAACAAGTGTTGCGCGATGTGCATGAGGGAGAATGTGGCGATCACACCGGGGCACAAGCACTTGCCAAGAAAATACTTCGCTACGGATATTACTGGTCTACCGTGAATCGTGATGCGTTGGACTATGCAAAGAAATGTGATAGGTGCCATAAATATGCCCGAATCCCTAGAGCTCCTCCTACTAAGATAACGCAAATGGTCAGCCCATGGCCGTTCGCAATGTGGGGCATCGACATCATCGGTGCTCTACCTCTGGCAAAAGGTGGTGCGAAGTACGCCATCGTCGCAGTTGATTACTTTACAAAGTGGGCTGAAGCCGAAGCTCTCACTACCATTACAATGAAGAAATTAATCAACTTTATGGTTCGTAACATCATCTGTCGATTCGGTCTCCCACACACCATTATTACGGACAACGGAACCCAATTCGACAGTGCTGAATTCAAAGATTTCTACAAACGATTTCACATCCAAAAGAAATTCTCCGCAGTTGCACACCCTCAGGCAAACGGACAGGTCGAAGTAGTTAATAAAGTTATAAAATCAATCCTGAAGAAACGACTGGAAAAGGTCAAGGGTAAGTGGGTCGATGAACTCCCTATGGCTTTATGGGCTTACCGAACAACCTACAAGACCGCGATCGGTAACACTCCGTTCTCTCTTTCTTACGGTTCAGAGGCCGTTATTCTAGTCGAGCTAGAAGTACCTTCTCATCGTGTGACATACTATGATCCAAAGAAAAATGCTATATTATTTGCTGAATTTCTCGATCTACTGGATGAGAAGCGTGAAGAGGCTGATTTGAGGGCAGCTGTGCATCGAAGTCGAGTCGCCCGAGTGTACAACGCCAAAATCCATCCACGAACCTTCGAACTACGCGATCTCGTCTTAAAAAGAATCTATCCGGTTCCTTCACATATGAAGCCGACATGGGAAGGACCGTATGTTATTGAACGCAGGCTCGGAGATGGCACATTCAAGTTATCGACCGTCGACGGTCTTACCCTGCCAAGAGCTTGGAATAGCGAGAGCCTTCGCCGCTATTACACGTGACAGGCTATCTTTATCCATTTAGTTTACCTTCCTTTTCTGCAATTTGTTTATGCATTTCGAAATTAGAACTTGTAATAAAGCAACTGACTTTGCCATACTTTCTTATTTCAACAATAAAATGCAACCTCTTCGAGCCAGAGCTATGATTTACTTGAAATACTTCATATGACCATCACTATGAACGAGAGCTAAGTCTCATCATATAGTGGGATTTATTCAAATAGAGAGTGACTACGATGCAACCAATCACTCGCTAAGTAAAACCCGAGCTCGGGGGCAAGCCATCACATCAAAGTCAAAAAAGGATTGATACACGACAATCCTTTATGCAACTCCGAGTTACCAGAGCACGAACCGGAGTATAAACATCAACTCCATATACCCAAAGTGCGAAGCGGAGTATAAACATCCAACTTCGATTTCCCAGAGCACGAACCGGAGTATAAGCATTAACTCCGCATTCCTAGAGTGCGAAACGGAGTATAAACATCCAACTCCGAGTTCCTAGAGCATGAACCGGAGTATAAACATCAACTCCGTATTCCCAGAGTGCAAAGCAAAGTATAAACATCCAACTCCGAGCTCCCAGAGCGCGAACCGGAGTATAAACGTCAACTCCGAGTTCCCAGAGCGCGATCCGGAGTATAAACATCAACTCCGTATTCCCAGAGTGCGATCTGGAGTATAAACATCAACTCCGTATTCCCAGAGTGCGAAGCGGAGTATAAACATCAACTCCGTATTCCCAGAGTGTGAAGCAGAGTATAAACATCAACTCTGTATTCCCAGAGTGCGAAGTAGAGTATAAACATCAACTCCGAGTTCCCAGAGCGCGATCCGGAGTATAAGCATCAACTCCGTATTCTCAGAGTGCGAATCGGAGTATAAACATCAACTCCGAGTTCCCAGAGCGCGATCTGGAGTATAAGCATCAACTCCGCATTCCCAGAGTGCGAAGCGGAGTATAAACATCCAACTTCAGGTTCCCAGAGCACGAACCGGAGTATAAACATCCACTCTGTATTCCCAGAGTGCGAAGCGGGGTATAAACATCCAACTCCGAGTTCCCAGAGCACGAACCGGAGTATAAACATCAACTCCGAGTTCCCAGAGCGCGATCCGGAGTATAAACATCAACTCCGTATTCCCAGAGTGCGATCCAGAGTATAAACATTAACTCCATATTCCTAGAGTGCGAAGCGGAGTACAAACATCAACTCCGTATTTCCAGAGTGCGAAGCGGAGTATAAACATCAACTCCGTATTCCCAGAGTGCAAAGCGGAGTATAAACATCAACTCTGAGTTCCCAGAGCGTGATCCGGAGTATAAGCAACAAATCCGTATTCCCAAAGTGCGAAGCGGAGTATAAACATCAACTCCGAGTTCCCAAAGTGCGAAACGGAGCATAAACACCAACTTCAAGTTCCTGAAGCATGAATCGAAGTATAAGTATCAACTCCAAATTCCTAGAGCGCGAGTCGTAGTACGATTGTCAATTTCGGGCCCCCAGATCGTGGACATATGATTAAAACTTAAGCTGGCGTGACCAACCGTCAGTAAAAAATAAGAATCCCTGGAGTACGGATATGATCATCGACAATCAAACAAGCATGGATGCATTACTCAATCTCCGCTTGCCTCAGACATCCGTTCGGTGGCACAAGACTCAACATGTTATAAGTAAGAAGCGATCGTCGATTGACGGTCTACAACTCATCCCCAAGACTGGGGGGCAGGACTTAAGCATCAACCATTGATTGAAGCGATGCGATGTCGGAATTCAACTCGCTTCCCGGTCGCAAGCCATGTCCACAGTTTCCGAACTTGGCAAACCAAAACAAACCTGATTCGGAATCTGAAACTTCACAAGTGCACTCCAGATGTTTAAACACTTAGACAAATACACAATGATAGAAAAGAAACCAAAAAAGAAAAGTTTCATTTCTATTATTTGTAAAAGAAGTTCGTATACAAGTTTGTTCCCAAAAAATTCCTACTAGCAGGGGCCAAACCCGCATCTATACACGGCTAACAAAATGAAAGTCATGATGACATCAAGTATGCATGTCTAGTCTTTCTTCTTCCGCAGCTTCCTTTTCGGCACAGGCCCACCGGAGCCACCACTATCCTTCCTCTTCGAGCCTTTGCCTGTCGATGGACGGTCTTCGGGCGAGGGCATGATTTCAACGTCTTCCTCCGAACTCGAAGGAACCGGGATGCTTCCCGCCGGAGGTGTCAGAGGGATAGGATCAAGCATGGAAGATGGAATAGCCGCACTAGTATCGGAGAATATACCGCCAGGCGATATCGTTCTAAACGGAGCTGGATCAAGTGCCGCCGTCCCACCTCCAAGACTGCCACCATGTGTTGCGGCATCCATTTCGGCAGCGATTTGTGCCAAGATTTCCTCTTCAGCGGCCGACCGGGCCTCGCTGGGAGCATCAGCAGCCGGCATCGGAAAACTCGTGGTGGGAACGCCTCCGCCCATGACAAATGATAGATCAGCCAAAGGGTCGCCATGACGGCGAAAGAGCTGCTCCATCAGTTGCTCGTCAAAACAAGTGTGCCTCCCTGAATATCATCAAGAGGCGCTGTAGTAGTCACAGTGATCGCTTCAGTGACGATAGCCTCCTGTGTCTGATGTGATTCTTGAGTAGCAGGAGACCCGACATGTGCAGCATCGATCACTGGACGATAAATAAGAGAACTGTTAGAACTTAGCTCAATCAAAGATTTCGACTTAAGAGAGATATGAAGGATGTTCAGAATACCTTCCTCAATTTGGCTCGTAGGCGGCAGAGCGGCGTCGATAACTTGCGTTGCAGCCGTTGACATCTGCGGCTGATCTGGATTATAAGCAGGGACAACCTGAGGATCAACCGCAGATGATGATTCGGGCTGGGTTGACATTGGAACTTCAAGACTTGCTTCTTGATGGTCAACTCCAGAACCCTCTCCCACTTCAAAGTGCTGGGAGCCAAGTTTTTCCTTCTCACGCAGAATCATCGACACATGGAGAATCCTCTTTTCATCATCAGTCAGGATGCGATTCTCAAGTTCGAATTCATCCACGGACTTGCCCTGGTGCGCCTCTTTCTCCTCCTCAACCAACCGGCCCCAAGCATTATAGAGATGTGTCGAAAAGTCATCGAGCCAGGCTAGGCCCCTATGCCTCAGCACATTAGCATTGTAAATAACAAGGAGGTCTTCGATGTCGGCCTCTAGCCTAGACTCGGCCAACTTCACCCTCTCCTCGACCTCATTCTCCACCTTCTGGACTTTAGCCACCGCCGCATCCCATTCATCCCTGAGCAGAACAGCTTGTTCGCACGCCACCTGGGCTGCATTGTTCGCATCATCATTCTCCTTCGCCATATCAGCAAATTTGGCCTTGAGTTCATTAAGCACCTTGACCGCCGCGTCCCGCTCGGCAATGACTTTAGTGTTCCGGTGGCCCATCTCCTCCACTAGGGCAACATGTGTCTGCCCCAACCTCTCCATTTCCGCCTTTGCTTCGTCAGCCCTTTTAACGGCCTCCATCTCAGATTTTCGAGAAGACTCAGACTCAGCGGAGAGTACCTGAATAATCCGATCCCTTTTTGCGAGCTCGGTCTCTATCTTCTCGAGCGCTTTGGCTCGCTCAAAGGCCACTTTGGAAGCTTTTTCGGCAGCCTTTGCCCACTCTCGGTACTGGGTGTATATGTCGTGAACGTAATCGTGCACCGTGTTTTCCACCCCTGATGGAATTCTCTTTAAGTGTGGCGGGAAGACATAACTGTGAAAGCAGATATTCGGAAAATCCTACCTCATCTGAGCCAACTTAAGAGCTCCTTCTCCTGTGGGTTCAGCAGGGACCTGCTCAGTAATCATAGAGGCTGTAGTCTCAACTCTCTATAGGTGAGTCTCGGGTCTAGAAGAATGAGAAGACGGCCTGTGACGCAGAGGTTCAGGCGGATGTGAGACAGAAACAAGGGGTGTAGACGGAAGTTTGGGAGGAGGAGAGCGTGATCTGGACCGATGTCTATACTCTCTGTCACGCCCGTACCTGTCCTGGTTAGAGTATTCACGATCGCGATCTCTATCTGAATCCCTCCTACGGGAATCATAGTAACCAGAAGATTTTCGGGCTGAGCGAAGATTCCCGATCATAGACCCCATTCCAAACATAGTACCTGAAAATGAGAAATGAGGAAAAAGTTAATAACTTCCTAAGTTGGATGAAGTACAGTTGTGAATCATGTAGTGTAGTGAAGTGTATGCATGTGCAACCCCCCGACCAACCAGAAATGTCGGCCGCACTCGTAGCAAGCGACCCGCTCAGTTCAAAAGCACCATCAAGCTCCTTCGTCCCGGCATCGTGCGGAGACGACACAAAATCCGAGATCGGAATATCAGCGAGCCCAGCAAAAGGACTCTCTACTTGCGGGGGCGGAGCCTCCGAAATCCTAATCCCCTGGAAAGGTAAAGACACGATCACAGATTTAAATCTCTCAGATTTAGGGCATTTGTGAGCAGCGGCCTTGCCTTTTCTTCTTCCTCCCGAATCCGGAACATCGGCAGAAGACCCAGTTGGGAGCTCAGTATCGGTAGGCGTTCTTTCCGGATAACTTCTTCGGTGATCACGACTGCGGGCGCTTTGCACCCGTTTCTTCAGGACCACTCTATGTATCCCTTCCAGATGTATGCTCTGTCTCCGTTCTATCAGCCCGACAACCCTCAAATTCCTATCAATCAGGACTAAGTCTATGTGCCTCTCTTTGCTCGGAACCGCTTGAAGAATCCGAACAAGCTCTCTGAAGTATGCGCCATCGGGACGAGAGATTGCAGCTATAAGAAAGGAAAAGTATGTCAGTTTTGAAGTCAGTTACTAGTATCTCAATGATTCAAGAGAGAAATGACAACACTTACGTCTATCCAACCACCGCCCAGCAAATCCAGGGGGCATCGAACATAGAACCATTCAGTTTTATAATAACTTAGCCTTCCACAGGAGCCCAGTACAATGTGCCAGCTTCTGACCGCTTCCAGGAAGGTGAAAGGAGGGCTGTCTCCACGGCTCTTGACGTTGAATAAATATCTGATTTTGATCGGCTTCGGCGGTCGAAAGAGGATCTCCATAAATAGGACGAAGGTGCTGTTCAACAAGGCATACCCATTGGGATGTAGCTGAGATAGAGCTATGCCAAGAAACGATAACATCTCCCTTATATATTCATTGAAGGGAGGAAGTGTCCCCGTTGTGCAAGCTTGACGATTGAAAGCAGTAAACCCCTCCGGGGGATTGTGTGGCCTGTCAGTTGGCCCAGGAAGTAGCACGTCGTCAAGCGACAAACCATGCCTTAAGTAAATCCGTCCTAGCATATCTACAGAGATACCCGATGGCACAGAATCTGTTGGATTGAGAATAAACCGAGCACCCGGATGCTCGTCCGGAGCTGGCTCTTTAACTTCGGCTTCAATAACCGGTATCTCTTTGGTTGAAGGAATAGAACTTGGGAGTTCCGGCTGCTGAGAACTTGAAGGGTCCATGACTAGCTAGCTTATAAAAAATCATTGTTAAACTGACAAATAACACTCGTGCATCCCCCAGTGTAAAGTGTGTGAGTGTGTTGTGCAGTGCAGTATTGTATATTATTTGGGAAGATCAACCGGATTAAGGAAAGCATGTAAACGACGAGACTTCGGAATTCGGTCGGAAGGACCGTCATCACTGACCATCACAACCATATCATCCAACTATTGACCATCATTTCAAGTCAAAGTTTGTTTTAATTTTATAAGTTGCAGTTTCATCGACGAGCTTCGATAGGAAATCAGATATGCAGTGAAATGGTTAAGTCCAGTCATGCAAGTTTGAAGCTCGTCGGAGGCAATTGTTCAAGTGTGTGGGAAGTTTCAAACTTTTTGATGACCAAATTTGTATCGCTCGCGAGAGCCGTGTTCGCATCAATAAGCTATGGTCGTGTGCATATGAGTCAGACTCGGTCAGAAGGTTGGCATGCAAGTTCGACTCGAACTAGAGGGCTCAATTCGAAATCCCCAGTTCGACTCGCTCCCCAAGACCATCGAGTTCGACTCGGTCCCAAGACCACGCATTTCGACTCGCTCCCAGGACCACACAGTTCGACTCACTCCCCAGGACCATCGAGTTCGACTCGCTCCAAAGACCACACAGTTCGACTCGCTCCCAAGACTGCACACTTCGACTCAATCGAAAACCACCCTTTTCGACTCAATCCAAGGCCTTCGTTTCGAGTCCATCAGGCGTGACCCCTTCGTATCGATCCATGAATTCAAAGCAATCGATTCGATGCGAAGCTCCACCATCGATCGATACGAAGACCTTCGCCTCATCATCTCGAAATCCATATTCCGGAGCGACACGAAGCTGAGGCCAGAGAGCTTTCGATCGACCACGACTCTGATTGATTTGATGTTAAGAAAACCCGAGCCTCATCGTTTACGCGTGGATTCGCTTATTGGATTACCTAGATCTGTCAGTTAGTTCAAATGATTGAAGATAGGAATCAGTTCGAAGGTAGGAATATTTCATTCATTCTTCTCGAGTTTCTGAGCGATACGAAGAAAATGAAGGAAAACGAAAGGTACAAAAGTGAAAAACGGCTAAGTACAAAGTATTTATATGGACTTGGAAGCAAGGGAATAAACGCTTCGTATCCCAATGGATTCGAACGCACGTTTCGACTCCCTCTCCAGTGCGTCAATACGAAGCTCTCCTTAGTATCGCTCGCCTTCGACTCCATCCCCGTGTCCAGTTCGACTCCATCGATACGAGACCACCCTTTGTATCGATAACCTATTTCGACTCCGACTCCTATGCAGCTCGAACACCAGACCGAGTCGAACGAGCAATTCGAATCCATCAGGGAATCTACATCGACTTGCTCCACTTCGACTCGCTCAGTTCGAGTCCGTCATCAAGTTGAACAAGCGCTTCGCATCCATAAATCCAATGAAAATCATCTTCGATGTTTCAACCCTTCACATCGATTCAGGAGAGGATCGTTACGAAGGAACATCCAAAAGCAACCATCGAGCGTTGTTGCAGCGAATTTCACGTCGGTTCAGGAGAGGATCGATACGTAATTCAAAATTAAAATAAACTGACAACAACTCAGGGATGTACGAACGTCAGCGAGAGTCAGGTTAACATATATGCATAAATGTCAGACTAGTATTCAATATTCCAGATTTGCAGGAATCAGAAACTCATCCAATAACGATTACAACAACAAACGGGTAACCACTAGCATACAACAATCAGTTGCAACAATACATGGCACAGCAGTCGACAGTCAACAGTTTACATTATCGAGAAAAAATAGTCGAAGATTACAGCTCTCATCGAAAAGACGATGACTATTCAGAATAAAGATTGCAGCACTTCAAAGCACATCATGTTTTCACAAGATGTACTTTGGGTGGCAAATGTTATCCCGCCTTTTGGCAAGGCCGTGACACCAAGGAATTGACTAGTAACCAATGACGGCCCGTCCTAGAGATCAGTTATACACAGGCTCACTATGGATATCGACGAATTTTGTTCGAGTCCAGATCAAGCCAAAATTGGTAGGACATGACAAGCTAAGCCATGAGAGCCAACGTTCCAAATCTCAAGTCAATCCGAGTTCGTATGCTCAAGTTATGAACGATACAAAATTGGACGAAAATCAATCACCGGTCGACTCGCTCCACATCCCCCAGAAGTGACAACTTCGACTCGCTTCGCAACACCCATAAGTGACAACTTCGACTCGCTTCGCTCAGAGGCCAACTTCGAGTCGTTCGGTTTCGACTCGCTTCACAGCCATCAGAAGTACCTACTTCGACTCGCTTCGCTCAGATGCCATCTTCGACTCGCTCTATTCGAACCACTGATCGACTCCATCAACTTCGACTCCATTGGCGAAGCCAATTTTCAAACTTCTCAGGACGCTCCATTTCGACTCGCTCGACCAGTGCATACTTCGACTCGCTCCATCTGGGCACACTTTGACTCGCTCAATCGGTGAACATTTCGACTCGCTCGAACAACACCAAGGGCAGAGTAAGATTCAAGCGCCACGTCACCGAGTCGAATGGAAGCGAGTCGAAACAGAACCGAGTCGAAGGAAACAGCCTACCGAAAACCTCATTTTGTATCGATTATATCTCCCAATCTACAAGTCCAAATGCTATGAAATTTTCATAGAAGACTACGTGCATGCTAAAGAATATCCACGCCAAATTTCGACTCCATTGGATGAAATCTTGAACGATACGAAATCTGTTCATATCGATTACGGATCGGACCGAAACTTCACGGGCTTGGGCGTGCGGGCCTGGTCACGTGCCGGAGAGGGTCTCCCGAGATCTGAGCGAAATATCAGCCTCCTACACCAATAAATAGACCCCAAAAGCCAACAGAAAAGGGGTTCTTCTTCCTCTTTGAGATCTCCAACGCCCGGACTCCGCCAAATCCAGATCTGAACTCAATTACTGCTGCTACCAACGAGATTCACTGTTGCAAATCATAATTGACTACCGTAAATCATTGAATTCACTTGTAAACACAAAAGAAAGATCAATAAAGCAAACTACTTCATAGTGGACGTAGGCGATACACCGAACCACTCTAAATTCTTGTGTCTCCTTGCATTTTAATTATTCTCATTTCTAAAGTTTGGAGTTTTTGTTAGATAAATCCTCTTTTTAATTTAATTTCTTCACTTTATCTCTTCAAAGACTTCCAAAGAGTTTTGTGCCCAATTTTGGTACAAACACTTTAAGGAGGGGAGTCTATAACAACCCGCAAATTTTACGATTGTATATTTAAATGTTTTATTTAAATGTAACATCGTTAGTCGGATTTAAGTCCGAAATGTCACTTTTTGCAAACAGTCGAATTGGGACTCGAGACCACTTCTATTGAGTCCAAAATGGCGTTTGCGACCTTTTTGAGTGTAAACATCGATATATTTGGAGTTGAGTGAAATTTTGATATTTTCATTTAGGGCTTTGGGTTTGGGTTTCAGCCCAATAACCTAACACCCAACCCATCTAATACCCTAACTCCCACTCCACTCCTCTTCATTCCTTCATAACATTTCCTAACACTCGAGCTAAAGTAAAAATGGGGGAAGAGAAAAGAAATCAAAGTTCCTAAGCCCTAGTTTCTATTAGGAATTCAAATTCTAGCTCCAACATCAAAGAGAAGCTAAGGTAAGCATCATCTTCTTCTTCTCCATCTCAATCTCTCTCCAATTTCATAAATTTCCTATAACCAAACTTAGGAAATATTGCTTACGATCTTAGATTGGAGCTTCTAGAGTTGAAATTGAAGAGTAGTTGATCTTTCCTTTTCTTTAGAGCTTCTCATTTGTTGTTTTGGGTTTAAAAGGTGAGTTTTTGAACTCACATCTATGTCTATATCTTTGATAGTTGTTAGGTACTAATTCCTAACATCTATTCCTTGTTCATTTGCTTTTGAATTGAATTGGTTTGATGAACATTCCAATTTTTGGTGTTTTGAAGTAAAATCTTTAAAAATCCTATCTTTGATGTTTGAACACGTTGATGGGGTGTATCGAAGAGCCTATAAGGCTGGGTTGTCGCTTGGCATAAATTCCTAGTCTCCGATGCTCGTCCGATCGCTCCCGTTTGGATTTTTTCCCCTTTTTGGGGCTAGGCTGAGAATACTGGAAACTACAATTCAGTCGACTGAACTGCAGAGTCAGTCGACTGAATCTGGGGCCAGAAAACTCTCTGGCTCTGTGTCAGTCGACCGACCATACAGTTCAGTCGACTAAACTGGGCACAGAAATGTTTCTGTCCCTGTATTAGTCGATTGAACTGTAGTGTCAGTCGACTGAACCTAAAACCCGAGAGTTTCTAGGCTTGTTTCAGTCGACTGAATCTGTGAAGTTTGCTTTTTTGCATATTTTAGGCTGTTTTGTGTGGGTTTTCCGGTTTTTAATCGATTTTTGATGATCCGAATTGTTGTTATCATTTATCGTCTTTGATGACTTCTTTTTCGGGATTATTGGGAATATCCATTTTGATGGATTTAGTATCGATTTTTATGGTTTTAATTCACGTCATCGAATGTGGATTTTGGTGATTGATTGTTTCTACAATCATTTTTGTGGTTTGTCACTTTAAAATATAAAGGTTTTATATACTAGTAATAAATAATCAAACTCTTTCACGAAGATGATTCCAACTTTATTTTTATTACAAATCTCGTTTATAAATCTGTTTTCCAATCTATTAGTATATACAAACCTTTACCTCATTCGTATGAGAAATCTAATTAAACAGCTTAGCAAAACAAGTGGTATGAAACGCTTGCGTTTACTTTGTCGGTTAATTCTTAGACTTGTTCGATTGAAACCTTGTGACAATTTTCGATTGGAAGTCTACAATTTGTTCTTAAATATTTAAGTTAAGCCAGTGGTTATGGGACATGAAGCTAAACTCTTATATTTACTAGCTTAGTGTGATTCACACTTTTTATTGATCGATGATGATCATTTTGTGATTTAGACTAGCGATGTCTGACGTCTCTTTGTTTGTGTGGGGGTTAAACCCCGTTTGTGGAGTTTCAACTCAAAATTGGTGGGGTAGCGACCAATGGTCTTCGGGCCGTTTGTGGAGCTTCGGCTCAAAATTGATGGTTAGCGACCATGGAATAGCGTTCCATTTGTAATACACGTGTTGGTGAGTTTTCATGCTCCCGTTTGTGATAGGCCTTCCCCCTTTTTGTGATTTCTGGATTTCTGGTGGTTGATTTCTAGAATTTGTGTTTTACCAATTTTCATGGATTGAATTGATAAGCTCTATCAATATTTGTGTTTTGGTGAATAATTTAAAGAATATGACATTCTTTTGGTGTTTGAGAATATTTGAGATATTGTATGATTTTTGTTGTTATCTAATGTATACTTGTCACAATATGGCATTATTGTTATCATACGTTTTTGTGATATCTCTTATCCTATCTCACTTTATCTGATATTTATAGCTAGACTGATCCGTTTATTATTTTCTTCTTAAATAATACTCGGGTTAGACCGAGGTATTTCAGGTGCTCCTGCTTGACTTCTTATCAGGGTCTGTCACCTGACTTTTGGCTAACTACTTTAGCATAGTCGTTTTGGTAGTATACATTAGAGATAGAGACTCCTTGTTGTCTACTTATTCTTTTGTCTAGTACTTGTAACTATTCTTTTGTGATGTAATGGGTCTTGTATGACCACTATTTTGATATACACTTCTATGTGATATATTCATATCCATTTCCGCCTTTGTGATATGAATATCTGTGACTGATTTGTGTTATGTTTATTTCTATATTTGTTTTCGAAGGCCTCATAGCCACTGTGTGGTAGCTTTGAGTGTGTATTCGATATGTCGGATTTCCTCTTAAAACGAAACACATGTCATACTATCTGACATATCGGTACTCGCACAAAGCAATTACACAGATGGTCGCTCCTGAACAGCCTTATTCTTCGTGCTAATTGATGGCATTACCCCGTAGTGTCCTTGCTTAGCGTGAGTATAGAGGTGGGGCGTCACAAGGAACAAGTTCCCAAACATCATTTTTGGTGAACTGATTCAATTCTTCTTGCATAGCAAGAATCCATGAATCATCAAATGATGCTTTCTTTGGATTTTTAGATTCAATAGTTGTTATAAAAGCTACATTACTCATACTATTTAGTTGATTTCTTGTTTTAACTAAAGATTCAATATTTCCTAGTATATTTTCTACAGGATGATCTTTTAATAGCCTAATTCTTTTATTAGGTTGAATGATTTCACAATTAGTTTCATTAGGTTCATTATTTAAAGTTATTAAATCTTCTTCATCTTCTATTTGTACAGTATCTTTAAAATTTTCATCAAAATATACATGCATTGTTTCTTCAATAGTGTTAGTTCTTAAATTATAAACTCTAAATGCTTTACTTCTATTAGAATATCCGATAAAGATACCTTTATCAGATTTAGGTTCAAATTTATCTGAATTATCTTTTGTATTAAGAATAAAACACTTACTACCAAAAAAATTAAAATAAGCTACTATGGGTTTCTTATTGTAAAGTAATTTATATGGTGTTTTATTAGTTAATGGTCTAATTAAAATCCTATTTAATATATAACAAGCTGTAGCGACTGCTTCAGCCCAAAAGTTTTTAGGTAAGTTACTGTCAGAAAGCATTGTTCTAGCACACTCTTGAATCTTTCTATTCTTACGTTCTACCACTCCATTTTATTGTGGAGTTCTTGGAAAAGAGAAATTATGAGTAATTCCTTTTTAATTATAGAAATTCTCAAAATTTTCATTTTCAAATTCTCCACCGTGATAACTACGTATAGTTTTTATTTTTAAAGAAAGTTGATTTTGAATTCTTTTAGCAAAATTCTTAAATAATTCAAAAGCATCACTTTTAAGTTTAAGAAAAATTGTCCAAGTATATCTAATCATCTACAATTACAAAAACATATTTATTGTGATTAATTGATTGAACTTAAGATGGACCAAATAAATCTAAATGAAGTAATTCTAGAGGTTTAGAAGTAGAAATCATATCTTTTAGTTTAAATGAACTTTTCTTAAGTTTTCCTAATTGGCAAGCATCACATATACTATCTACTTTAAAGTTTAACTTGGGAAGACCTCTAACTAAGTCAATTTTTGATAACCTAGATAACAGTTTGAAATTTAAATGACCAAACCTTTTATGCCAAATCCAAGGGTCACTTGTATTAGCCAAAAGACATAAGTTATCATTTGAAATTTTCATACTAAGGATGTAAATGTTTTTCTTCCTAATTCCTTCAAAGATAATATTTGACTTATTATCTTTGATGTGACACTTATCTTTTCCAAATTTAATTTTAAATCCTTTATCACATAGTTGACTTATACTAAGCAAATTATGTTTTAAATTCCTAACTAGCAAAACATCAGAAATAAGAGGAGTTTTAGAATTACCGACATTGCCGATGCCAATCACATATCCTTTTGAGTTATCTCCAAAGTTGACCAATCCACCATCTTGATATATAATGTCATTAAGTGACGCAGCGGCGGAATACAAAAATTGATGATACGATGAAAGTAGCAATCAGTGGATTGAGAAATACTGAAATGCCCAAATTCGTTGATCCGAAGATGCCGAATTCTAGCTATCTCTGACACGTTGATCGCGCACGATACAGTGAAGAGAGATCTACAATTCTTCGAGCGTTGATCAAGCGCACTTGATTCCGTGAATTGGCTTCAACGATCGAATATTCGAGCGCACTCGAATGTATAAGGTGGAGATAGGAGATACACTCAACTACCGATTTTAATTGAAAGCACAGAGCTAACAAACAAGAATTTTATTCAAAATCAACAACCCTTTACAAATGACCAACATCCCTATTTATAGGGTTACTACACAACACACACATAAGAAAATTACAACACAATGACCTAAAGTACAACTCACGCGACTTAGCATATAGCCGACCCAGAAACACACGCAACCTAAAATATCAAAAGAAAACAACAGTAACAACAACAAAAAAAGTCTCGCGACCTAACAATGATCTTCCATAGGTCGTTCGCGACCTAAGCATTTGCCGCGACTCAAGAATTAATCGGCAATCAATCAGCGACCTAAGGTAGGTCGTTCACGACCTAAAAATTCCAGTAGCTCGTTTGCGACCTACGATTCAGCTGAAATGGAGTGACTCGCGACCGAAGGCAAATGCATTGGCAATCTGGAGTTCGCGATGTAATTCTGAAGGGGAAAGCGACCTACCGTATGTCGCTCGCGACCTAGAGAAGGTCGTTCGCGACCTAGGCTGGAAGAGTGCTTTGCGGCATCGACTTGTTCACGACCTAGAGCAGAGCGACCTGGGGCTTCTCGCGATCTTCTGGAGCTCTCCGCGATTTAAGGAGGCACGATAGCGACCTAATTGCGGCGCGACATACTGGAGGCGACTTATTGGAGGCAACTCAAACTGAAGCGATTTAGGGAGAGTTCGCCTGCGACCTATGGCTTCACGATCTAGGGTTTCGCAACTTATGTGGATCACTCGCGATTTAGAGGTACGCGCTGCATCATCCTCCCCAGGTTGAGAAAAATTCATCCTCGAATTTAAAGTTTATTCTTCTTTGACACTCTTATCCTCGTGAAATGGAACCAAGTGTTTGATATTGTCAACGTTGGCAATAGGAAGATGACCCGGTAAACTCAACTTACAAACATTCTCATTAATTCCCTTCACAACTTCCAAACGACTCATCCCTCCAGCATCTAGCTTGTTGTAAGTACCAACAAGAAATCGTTCAACCATCAAATAGATAGATTCGTTGCCACTTTGCGTCTCCATCAAACTCCATACAAAGTTCACACTTACCTCCACCCATATTCTGGTATGTATAGGTAATGACATACATAAACCTGTCTTTGTCGCAGTCTCTTTCGAAATTTGATAATTATGGCTCTTCTGAACAAACCTTTCAACCTCCTTCCTTATTGATGGCCCAAAACAAGACGTTGCAATCAATTGCATGGTACGATCACAGTCCTCGTGTCTTTCTACATGTAAGTCTTTGATAACTCTTATTCGCCAACTGCAATCAGGAGTATACAATTGCCTTCCTTCGAATAGAAACCCATCAACCGGTCTTCTCAACTCTACCTGCTCTGTCAGACACATATGATTACGTGGCATATGCGATACAATAGCACCTGGCACTTGATTAACATGATGTTGTACGTCCCTTAGTGGCAGTAATTCCTTGGACAACTCTGCAGGAACTACATCTTCACATTCCTTCACTATTGGCTTAACCTCTTCGAGAATTTCAACACTTTCATTGGTTTCATTTTCATTCAACAGGAATACTTCTGCACTATCCTCCACTTCTTTAGCAAACTCTCCTGTAGATTGTAGACTAGTCGAATCTACTTTCTTCACCAATAAATCACCCCCTTCATCTCCTAACACACTTTCTTCATCCTCATCAAACCTCGCTAGTTGTGAATTTTCAACTTCATGTTCATCAAACTTTGTTGGTTGAAAATCATCAACTTCCTTTTTATCTAACTTTGCGGATTGCGAGTAATCAACTTTATGGTCATCAATCTTCATGGGTGGAGAAGAGTCTACTTTATCTTCCACTTCAACACTACCTTTCTCTTCTTCAACAAATTCTTTCGAAGATATTAAATTAGTTGCTTCCACTTTCTTCTCTGGCTTGCAGTCACTTTGTTCACGCTTCTTAAGAACTAAGGTAATCTTGGTTCCTTCGAACATGAAACT
The DNA here is from genome assembly GCA_030737815.1 of Allium fistulosum. Classification (NCBI taxonomy): domain Eukaryota; kingdom Viridiplantae; phylum Streptophyta; class Magnoliopsida; order Asparagales; family Amaryllidaceae; genus Allium; species Allium fistulosum. The sequence continues at coordinate 176,451,252 of CM060907.1, forward strand.
GTAGCTGTTGGCGTGACTATTATGTTGTACAACTCGATCAGACTGCCATGGACTTCCCAATAATAGGTGACACACGTCCATATCAACCACATCACACCATATATCATCTTTGTACTTTTTCCCAATAGAAAATGTAACCAATGTTCGTCTTCCCACCGTCACTTCTTCCCCTTCCTTTATACATGCCAGTTTATATGGTCTAGGGTGTTTTTCAGTCTTCATCCCTAACTTCATAACGGCTTCTTCAGAGATAAGGTTATCGCAACTTCCCGCATCAATAATGAATTTACAAACCTTTCCCAAGATAGTACATGTAGACTGAAAAATATTGTCCCTTAGCCAAATAGAATCATTCTCATGCTTTGGCAAATTACACCCTTCGTCTCTATGACCACGTATGTTTCTATGATCATGCAAATCTCTTCTACTCGATCTTTTGTCATCACGACATGGTTCATTGTCAAACTCACGTGGAGTTCTTCTCTCTTCATCTCTATACCCATGGTGATCTCGTCTCATTGAAATTGATGATTCCCTTTTATCTTGATAAGTTTGTGATGACACCCTCCTTGCTTCCGTAACCGATGGCGAAACTCTATTTCCTCCATGGTTCGAGATTGGCGACCTTCTCCTCTGATTCTGATTCATATCATTCATCAATTTCTCTAATCTCCCAATACCTTCATCTAACTTCTCATTGAATTTGTTACTAATGCGTTGTTCCATTTGCTCGGCATCTTCTCTCTTGTACAAATCTTCAACATTTTGATGATGGTTAGCTCTTCTTGGCGGCATTGTCAAATGAAACAAACTTCACTCTCGGCTTGAACAAATAAAGATGATGCATGGCCTTCTAATAGTCCTCGGCTCTAACTCCCCTTAGCTCGGCTTTGCTTGATGTAGCTCGGCTTCACTAACTCCTCAAACTCTTCAGATAGAATTGGCTCCAAGACTCGGCTTAGCTATGATTGGCTAAGTCTAGCTCTGATACCAAATGACGCAGCGGCGGAATACAAAAATTGATGATACGATGAAAGTAGCAATCGGTGGATTGAGAAATACTGAAATGCCCAAATTCGTTGATCCGAAGATGCCGAATTCTAGCTATCTCTGACACGTTGATCACGCACGATACAGTGAAGATAGATCTACAATTCTTCGAGCGTTGATCAAGCGCACTTGATTCCGCGAATTGGCTTCAACGATCGAAGATTCGAGCGCACTCGAATGTATAAGGTGGAGTTAGGAGATACACTCAACTACCGATTTTAATTGAAAGCACAAAGCTAACAAACAAGAATTTTATTCAAAATCAACAACCCTTTACAAATGACCAACATCCCTATTTATAGGGTTACAACACAACACACACATAAGAAAATTACAACACAATGACCTAAAGTACAACTCACGCGACTTAGCATATAGCCGACCCAGAAACACACGCAACCTAAAATATCAAAAGAAAACAACAGTAACAACAACAAAAAAAGTCTCGCGACCTAACAATGATCTTCCATAGGTCGTTCGTGACCTAAGCATTTGTCGCGACTCAAGAATTAATCGGCAATCAATCAGCGACCTAAGGTAGGTCGTTCACGACCTAAAAATTCCAGTAGCTCGTTTGCGACCTACGATTCAGCTGAAATGGAGTGACTCGCGACTGAAGGCAAATGCATTGGCAATCTGGAGTTCGCGATGTAATTCTGAAGGGGAAAGCGACCTACCGTATGTCGCTCGCGACCTAGAGAAGGTCGTTCGCGACCTAGGCTGGAAGAGTGCTTTGCGGCATCGACTTGTTCGCGACCTAGAGCGGAGCGACCTGGGGCTTCTCGCGATCTTCTGGAGCTCTCCGCGATTTAAGGAGGCACGATAGCGACCTAATTGCGGCGCGACATACTAGAGGCGACTTATTGGAGGCAACTCAAACTGAAGCGATTTAGTGAGAGTTCGCCTGCAACCTATGGCTTCACGATCTAGGGTTTCGCAACTTATGTGGATCACTCGCGATTTAGAGGTACGCGCTGCATCATTAAGTATCTCGGGATTTCCAGTCATATGCCTTGAACAGCCACTATCAAGTATCCATTTATCTTTCTCAATTTTCACAGTTTGTCCATTGGTTGTTGATTCTTCAAAAGCCATGTAACATGTCTGTTCCTGCATAACAAACCAATTTGGTAGATAACTTGATTTTTCATAAAAACTATATGCAGACTTATGATACTTTGATGAAATGCATAAATTCAAACTAGTATTTACAAAATTTCCTATAAATGCCATTTTTAACTTTTCAAGTTTCAGATTATGAAAACTATGAAAACCTATGCTCTGATACTAATTGAAAGGGAGTGCGGATTAAGGATCTTAAGGCTAATTTAACACTAGAGGGGGGGTGAATAGTGTTTAATGGATTCTAAGACTTACATGGACTAATTTAAAAATTATGATATAAAAAAATGTAGAACTTAATCACAGAATCAAACACAGATGTAGAAAGTAAATAAAAATCACTAAAAAGAAAGAACACATCGGATTTTATACTGTTCGGAGTTACGCTATGTCTAGTCCTGCACTAAGGCAAACACCTCGTACAGATTTTTATTATACCAATGTCGAGATTACAATCCTCAATTTCTAAAGGCCTTAAGGTACCCTCCTATCTTCGAGTCCGAGGCAAACTCTCTTGATTTACGGGACACAAGATCACCCAATTGATTTCCAGACACAACCACACCTTATAGAGAGACTTGATAAACTTTTGATTACAAACTGGTCCTATAACTCTGAATAGAACTTTCAACTTCGAGAGAGGACAAAGAATCAAACAAGAATGAGATTCTAATTTGATTCACTTGAGAATTTGGTAGAATTTCGGCACGGTCTTAAAAATATGAAAATTTTAGAATATGGTTTTGTGGAGAAGGAGTGAAGAAAATAGTTAGTTAAAAATTTCGTTTGTGAAGGCTATTTATAGACCAGTAACGGTCATAACCATTCGTGAAGAGATTTAAACGAATAGACACTTCTTTTGAAAATTGAAACTTTTGAATTTAACGGCCACCATGTCGACATGGGGTATCCCATGATGTTGACATCCCTTAGTTAAAAACAATGTAAAATTTGTTTTGAAAATGGTATTGAAAGGAAAACAAGATGAAATGATTCTGGAGTAAAATAAACTAATTTTCCTATGTTTTAAAATAAAGAAGAGTACAAAAATATATTTTTAGAATGTATATATAAATTTGATTTTAAATCTCAATTGTATATATATACTATAAAAGAATATTTAAAAATCAGAAGATAGGTTAAAAACAAACGAAGTTTAAAACAAGAGTTGATTTAAAAACAAAAACAAAGAATATTTTAAGGCTAAAACATCCTTTTGAAAATCATTTGAAAAGATAAATTTTGAAGCTAAAACATAAAAGAAAACAGTTGTGAAAATCATTTTAAAAAACCATTTTGAAGTAGTTTTGCAAGCTTCTTCCTTCAGAATATTTCATCACATCAGGACTCGAGAACTTGTACAAAACCAGGATATTCATGGGTTTGTAAGCCACTTGTAGGTTTGTAAGCTACTTAATGTGGGTTTGTAAGCCACTAAGAAGGTAGAAATGGGTTCCATCCCAAATGAAATTTGGAATGAAGATTTCCATGCTATTATGAAGTTTCAACAAAACTAGACACTTATCTTGAGATCTTGATCTTGATACTCATGAGTCTTCAAACTTGATTTCTTCATTCTTGATCTTTATACTGTATAGTCTTCAATAATCAGTACATGCCTTATATATATCCTGCATAATAACGTTCATATATATCTAGAAAATAGAGTTAGTATATAAGTTATAATAAAATAAGTAACAAAGGTTGTTGTCATCAAAACCACTATCTCCAGTTCCTAACATTGAGGATCAATATCCATTCAATAATTGAGACTAGTTGCTTAAGGTTTAGAGAAGCCTTGCTTAGATCGCTTAACAAAATTAAACATCATTGGATCAGAGATTTAGGCTACTTGGAATGTGGTAGGAATACAATTGGTAGGGGTGAGCTATGTGCAAGCTTTCAACGATGTCGGAGGTTCAAGCCCTTCTTCTAGCGCCAAAAATGTTAACGAATAAATTCGTCAACACCCCAAAGTTAAAATAAGGAATTGCTTTAGAGGAGAGTCTTGTCAAGGTATATAAGTCATCGAGGTTGAGTGTGGAGTCATTGAGGTTGGAAACGAAGGTATTGGAGTCAACGAGGTTGGTTATGTAGCTGTCATAGCCATCGAGGTGGTGTGTTAGCTTATATCGAGTTCCAGCTTTGACATCGAGGTCTGTGACGTTATCGGGGATGATGTTATTCAATGGGCAGTTAATACGAAGGTCATCGAGGCTTTAAAACAGCTATGAGGCTTGGCTAGGTTCACGACGATGTGTATAGTGATGTCGATGCTGCAAACTTAGTTAAAACTCGATATGAACTGAATATGTGTAAACTGCAGATCAAATCACGATAATCAAGCCATTTCCATACTAATTAAACAAATCTTTACTGATGCAAGACTTTCGATTTTATAATGAGAAAAATTCCCAATTTGATTTAGGGTTTTAAATAAGTAAGTAGCGAGAAAAGAAAATTTCAGCCCCTATATTAAGACCCTTGGGTCCTTATTTATAGGGTTTGGTAGGCGGCGAGCTTCTACATCCACGAACCTCGACATCTTTAGCTTTATCGGATGTCAAAGGTAAACGCGGCCTCGCATGAACTGCATTGAAGCACATCGAAGTCTATATAATTGCATCTTTCTCGGCATGGCCCTTATAGTTCCGATTTTGAACACCAATTCAGAATGTGACATTATAATTGTCAATGGATATCGATATTGATGGACACCGACATCGCGTGTGCAAATATGTAGTTCTTCCCATTAGGCTCGATGACTTGGAAATGTTAATCCTCGATGAGCTTCAACTGCAACTGTATGGATTGGTGGCGATTTTGAAATGGAAGCTTGATGTTCCTCGACGAGTTTAATGGATTTGATGTCGATTGAATATATCATTAACAACCTTCTGAATATCCTTATCGATGTCGACATCATCGTGTCAATGATGTCGAGGTTAGCTGATGCATGAGGCTTCCTCGATGAAGATGATGATAGTAAAAACCCTTGATGCAGCTATGTTAACATCAATATCAATACACTTAAAGATGCCGAGGCTGAACGTTGCAAGACTTTCTTAATGACAATAATGGTAGTAACAATAACATTGTGGTACTTTTGACAAGAACTAGCGGTCGATCTTAATTGCACACTGCAAGTAGTCAAGGCCTCTAAATCTCTCCATTCAGCTATCATTGCTAACACCGCATTCTAATATTTCTGCTAAGTTCATACACAACTTTATTTCCTTTCCTCGGTGTGTACTTAATTCCAAAATCATAAGCAGTTATAAACTCTATGCATCTCTACTATCTCATATTCAACTCCTTGTGAGAGAATAAGTAATGTAGCGACTTGTGATCCATATACAACTTGAATCGTTCTCCCAAAAGATAGCGTCTCCATACCATCAAAGCAAAAATTATGACAACCAACTCTAAATTGTGGGTCAGATATCTTACTATATGCGGTCTGAGATGTCGACAGATATAGGTAACCAATTTACCCCTCTGCATTAACACAACTCCTAACCAGTTCCGCATGCATCGGTATATACCACTAAATCTTGATTTCCATTCGGGAATACTATTATAGGCGCATTTGTAAATAAATGTTTATCTTTTAAAATGCCTTCTCACATTTTATCGGTTCAAACATACTTCATGTCTTCTTTGTTAATTTAGTCATTGTTGCGGCTATATGAAAGAAATCCTTAATGAATCTCCGGTAGTAGCCAGCTAATCCAGGAAAAATATTTATCTCAGTCACTATCTCGGGTCTCTTCCAATTATTAACTGCTTCTATCTTAGCTGGATCTACTGATAACTCTTCTCTCGAGACTACATGACCAAGGAACTTCGCATCCTTCTTTCAAAAATGGCACTTTGAAAATTTTGCTTTTAACTTGTTATCCTGCCTTTTGGCAAGGCCGTGACACCAAGAACTTGACTATAAACCAATGACAGTTCGTCTTGGAGATCGGTCATATGCAGGCTCACTATGGATATCGATGAATTTTTTCCGAGTCCGGATCGAGTTAAAATTGATATGACATGACAAGCAAAGCTATGAGAGCCAACATTCCGAATTTCAAGTCAATCGGAGTTCATATGCTCAAGATATTGATCGATCACGGTTGAGAAATCCAAACTTGCATCGATCATAACTCGAGATCAACAAACCCAAATGCCACCAAATTTTCACAGGAGCTTAAATATGACCTAAGGAATGTTCCTGCCAAATTTCGACTCCATCAGACGCAATCTTCATCGATATGAAATCCGTTCGTATCGATCACGGATCGGGCCGAAACTTCACGGGCTTGGGCACGCGGGCCTAGTCATGTGCTAGAGAGGGTTTCCCAAGATCTGAGTGAAATACCAGCCTCCTACACCTATAAATAGAGCCCCAGGGCATACAGAAAAGGGGCTTCTTCTTCTTTGAATTCTCCAACGCCCAGACTTTGCCGGATCCAGATCTGAACTCCATCGCTGCTGTTAACAACGAAATTGACTGCTGCAAATCATAATTATCTATTGTAACTCACTTAATTCACTTGTAACCTTCAAAGAAAGATCAATAAAGCTATCAACTTCATAGTGGACGTAGGCGATACACTGAACCACTATAAATTCTTGTGTCTCCTTGCATTTTAATTATTTTCATATCTGAAATTTGGAGTTTTTGTTAGATAATCCTCTTTTTCCATTTAATTTCTTCACTTTATCTCTTCAAAAACTTCCGAAGTGTGTTGTGCCCAATTTTGGTACAAACATTTTGGTGCTTTCACCGAGAAAACCCTGCTTTTCTCCCGCTCTATAGATCTACTACCATCGTTGGATTGCAAAAATCTAAGGAGAAGATCCAGATCTGTCGATCAGTGGTTCCTTCTATTCTATTCAGATTGCTCCAGATCTAAGAGGAACTACATTCATCATGAATTTCGTACCCATATTTTCGTATCCATGAAAATATGGTGATTTTCGTATCCATTGTTTCGTATCCATGAAAATATGATGATTATCGTATCCATGTTTTTGTATCCAAGAAAATATGATGATTTTCGTATCCATGTTTTCGTATCTAGAAAATATGGTGTTTTTCGTATCCAGAAAATATGGTGACTTTCGTATCCATGTTTTCGTATCCAGAAAATATGATGATTTTTGTGTCCATGTTTTCGTATCCATGAAAATATGGTGATTTCGTATCCATGTTTTCGTATCCAAGAAAATTTGGTGATTTTCGTATCCATGAAAATATGATGATTTTCGTATCCATGTTTTCGTATCCAAGAAAATATGGTGATTTTCGTATCCATGTTTTCGTATCCAGAAAATATGGTGTTTTTCGTATCCATCATTTCGTATCCAGAAAATATGTCAAAATTCATATCGATCAAGAGTGCTCTGTTCGTATCGATCTGCTTCGTATCGCTCTGTTCTTGTCGCTCTGTTCGTATCGATGTGCTTCGTATCGCTCTGTTCGTGTCGCTCTGTTCGTATCGATCGCCACTTTCCTATTCGTATCGATCAAGAGAGCATCTGTTCGACTCGCTCCGCTTCGCATCCATCAGAGAGCATGTGTTCGACTCGCTCCGCTTCGCATCCATCAGAGAGCATCTATTCGACTCGCTCCGCTTTGCAACCATCAGAGAGCCTCTGTTCGACTCGCTCCACTTCGCATCCATCGGAGAGCATGTGTTCGACTCGCTCCGCTTCGCATCCATCAGAGAGCATCTGTTCGACTCGCTCCGCTTCGCATCCATCAGAGAGCCTCTGTTCGACTCGCTCCGCTTCGCATCCATCAGAGAGCCTCTGTTCGACTCGCTCCGCTTCGCATCCATTAGAGAGCATGTGTTCGACTCGCTCCGCTTCGCATCCATCAGAGAGCATCTGTTCGACTCGCTCCGCTTTGCATCCATCCGCTTCGCATCCATCAGAGAGCCTCTGTTCGACTCGCTCCGCTTCGCATCCATCAGAGAGCCTCTGTTCGACTCGCTCCGCTTCGCATCCATCAGAGAGCTTCTGTTCGACTCGATCTGCTTCGCATCGCTTTGTTCGTATCGATCGCCTATGCTCTGTTCGTATCGATCGCAACTTCTCCAATTCGTATCGATACTCACACGCTATTCGTATCGATCCATCTGCGTCCAATTCGTATCGATACGAAATTTAAAAAAAAAATTTTTTTGGGTACGACCTAGATTTCCTAAAAAGAGGCTAAAAATATTTTTCCGGTACGAACCCTAGCCGCAGCGCAGAGCACCCGCATAGTGAATTCAAAGCTCAATTTAATGAAGGAACATTCCATCCGTGCTTCTGATTGTTCCATGACTGAACAAGACACAAGAGATCACAACAACAAATGTTGAATTGCAATCAAGGAATGGCTATGGTACGATGGCTAATATGACGACTCCCCTGCACTGTCTACTCTGCTAACTCAAAACATAGCTAGTCACCGCTGAACCATCCTCAAATGCCCGCATCTTAGTCATACCCTGTCCATATGACTAGAAGCATGACATACAACCTTAAGAGGACTTCCTCACTATCTTATATGGGCCTCCTATCTAGGTGAAAATTAGAAATAACCACTAATCTATGAGCCCATCTTAACCAACTCACCATCCAATCGGCATCACCAAACCACTCGAACATTGGGCAATCATGCATACATCATTCACCAGTGTTATAAGACCCCTTGGTAATAAAATGGGCCCGATCATAATGTCTATTGGAGAATCTTTCCCAGTCGAGACCTATTCGTTGAAACCATCCTACATGTAGAACTTCCAGTGAAAATTCAACATGTTAACGATGTCGGTGTACTATGGGAATACAACCCTCGACACTACCTTATGAAGTGGGAATGGTGCGTGGATTCCTCCAAGGGCGATGAATGCCATGAAACGCAGATGTCTTCCCTCATTCCTCAGACAAGACCGTCAATCTCGTTTAGACATACCAGTTATACTTCTCATATTGTTGAAGTGAATGAAGAAGCTGGCAGCCAACGAATTTATCCAAAGCCCGCAGCCAGTTGCTGCCGATACCCATAATGAATTCATCACCAGCGTTTATTTCCAGACTTTGACTAGAGAACTGGTGGACAGCCGCCGACAACTACACCAATATGTCTAGGTCAATTTTGAGTTGATGAATCAGATGAAGGATCAACATAGCAAGATAAGGAGGGGACCTGCTCCATACGCTAGATCGGAAAACTCCTCTTCTCTAAATGGCTACCGTGAACGCCAATGCCATAAGGCTGCTCCGGGAAGGATAGCTCCGACAATATGTGCAAGCCCCATAAAACAAAGGACCGAGAACATCCGACCCCTATCGATCAAGGACTTTGATCAAATTGAACCATTTGAGTTAGACTTCCAACTAAGAAGGGCTCGACTGAAGTGCAATAGCGAGCATATGACGCTGCCTCACTTATCAATGAGATTTGATCTGATCTCTTTTGAATTATTTCTAATTCAATTTCATTTACGTTGCGAAATATGACCTACTTGAATTAAACTACTTGCAAATGATGTCGGTAACCGAGTACTTAAGATTAGGTGCAAAACAACCTCCGCGAACTATGATCAAATCATTGAGGTATCATCATGAAGAGCATGATTCAACCACTCATCGGCTACCATATGCCCCTGACTGGGGGCAAGGCATCAAAGCGGAAGAGACCGATAAGGTCAGGACTCTAGTACAAAGTGGATGCAACCGACCATCCCCTCATCCGCCTATGCAATTCAATTGGAGATCTGGGAAAAACTTGGAGTGATATATCCCAACAATGTACTCTCCATCTCGTACTTGAAGCTCGCCAAAATACTTATGCTTCTCCTGATGCCCGATAAAATCGGAATCACACCAAGGGTTGACGCAACGTCACCATCCATGCATCCAATCCTACATTAGACACTTGGGGTTATTTGAGAACACATGTTTAAAGTGGATATGATTTGACCGTTCACTCCCCAGTTTGCGTCTGTGATTCGACAAAACAATCATGCCTTGAACCGACTTCATCAGGGGACAACCATCAATTTAAAGTCACCAACAACTAACTGCCTACTCGCTAACCATCACGAGCTGTCATTTCAACTCTCTTCCTTAGCTCGATCGAAAGAATGCAAAGTATAAATTGGATGTGACTCGACTGTCTGCTCTCCAATTCTTACACTCGACTTAAGGGAAAATACACAACTCAGAGTGGATGTAGTTCGACCATCCCTTCCTATGCTCGAGCACAAAGCTTGCCAGAACACTAATCTTACTCCTTAGGCTTAGCAAAAGTGGAATCTAAACGAACATGGACGTGATCCAACCGTCCATAAACTAAATCTGATCCTTCGTTGAGGGGCATATAAGTGGAAGTTAATCGGGATCCCACCGATCACTCGCTAAGTGAAAACCGAGCTCAGGGACAAGCCATCACACTGCGGCAATAAGGGATTGATACACGACAATCCTCTAACTAACTCCGACTCCCAGAGTGTGAGCTGGAGTATAAACTTACGGACATGGGCTCGAGGAGGATGGATCCATCCATCTAACGACTTCGTCCGTGTTCAACCTAAACCCGAGGAGGATGGATCAGTACATCTAACGACCTCGCCTTCCATATTTACAAGCTCTAGGAGGATGGATCCGTCCATCTAACGACTTCGCTTGCCTACTCAGGGTGGATATGATACAACCATCCACGTACCTGATCAACTAACTCCAGATTCCCAGAGTGCGAACTGGAGTATAAACATCAACTCCGGATTCCCAGAGTGCAAAACGGAGTATAAACATCAACTCTAAACTCCCAGTTGTGCAGTTAATGCCCCGCTATATCCCCGCTATAACTCCGATATATCTTATAGCGGATTCCTACCGCTACGAGTTTTCCATATATCCCCAACATATAGCCTTTCCGCTTTAATCCCCGCTATTTCCGCTATATCCCGTTATTTCCGCTATATTCCGCTATTTCCGCTATATCTTCTATAAAAAATTGGATTGAAAAATGATATTTATACGCTATAAAAATTATAAAATTAATTAATTTCATTGTATTTTTGATATATGTTTAGAAATGATAATACTATAATATTCTACTAAATTAAATTAAGTTATATAACAGTTTTATGTTCATTTACAATACATTTGCACATATTTTTATTTAAAATTATTTTTGTATTAATTATAATTCAATTGAATGTTAATTTTTCACATAATTAGTATCTATATATTTGTAAAAACAACAAGTATGGGATTTATATGCTATTTTAGAGTAATCCGATATATCCCGCTATATCTTCGCTACATCCTTGCTATGACTTTTTGCACCTCTACCGCATTGAATCCACCGAGCGCTTTAACTGCACAGACTCCCAGAGTGCGAGTCGGAGTATAAACATTAACTATAGATTCCCAGAGTGCGAACTGGAGTATAAACATCAACTCTGGATTCCCAAAGTGCGAAACGGAGTATAAACATCAACTCCGAACTCCCAGAGTGCGAGTCGGAGTATAAACATCAACTCCAGATTCCCAGAGTGCGAACTGGAGTATAAACATCAACCAACTCCGAACTCCCAGAGTGCGAAACGGAGTATAAACATCAACTCCGAACTCCCAGAGTGCGAGTCGGAGTATAAACATTAACTCCAGATTCCCAAAGTGCGAACTAGAGTATAAACATCAACTCTGGATTCCCAGTGTGCGAAACAAAGTATAAACATCAACTCCGAACTCCCAGAGTGCGAGTCGGAGTATAAACATCAACTCCGAACTCCTAGAGTGCGAATCGGAGTATAAACATCAACTAACTCCAGATTCCCAGAGTGCGAACTGGAGTATAAACATCAACAACTCCAGATTCCCAAAGTGCGAACAGGAGTATAAACATCAACTAACTCCATATTTCCAGAGTGCAAAATGGAGTATAAACATCAACAACTCCAGATTCCCAAAGGGCGAACTGGAGTATAAACATCAACTCTGAACTCCCATAGTGCGGGTCGGAGTATAAACATCAACTAACTCCAGATTCCCAGAGTGCGAACTAGAGTATAAACATCAACTAACTCCAGATTTCCAGAGTGCAAACTGAAGTATAAACATCAACAACTCCAGATTCCCAGAGTGCAAACTGGAGTATAAACATCAACTCCGAACTCCCAGAGTGCGAGTCAGAGTATAAACATCAACTAACTCCAGATTCCCAGAGTGCGAACTGGAGTATAAACATCAACAACTCCAGATTCCCAAAGTGCGAACTGGAGAATAAACTTCAACTAACTCTAAGTCCCCAGAGTGAGGACTGGAGTATAAACACCAATTGGGTGCGAATGACCATCCATCAACTTGCTTCGGTCCCGAGAGCGCAGGCTAGAGTATAAACACCAAATGGGTGTGACTAACAACCCATCAACCAACTCCAGTCCTCTAAGCATGGTTTGGAATATGAACACCGAAAGGGATGTGATTTGACTGTCCATCTATCGCCTATGGTTCCTCATCAAGTTCTATAACACAAAAAGCGGATGTGGTTCTACCGTCTGCTTTCCAATCTTCCCCTGACATCGGGGCACACTTAACACACAAAATTGAATGCGATCCTACCATCCAACACTAAGTGGGCGTGACCCAACCGTCCATGCATAACCTCTTGTCCCCAGCACGGGACCCATAACATAAATTTATAGGGATGCACTCCAACCCTACAAGACAAAATTTCTTCCTTGATTCGACAGGGAGGCGTGGATTCGAAAAGGGACCTAGCTGGATATTCTATTCTGAATTGATATTACTACCATCCAACCGCAAATGAACGTGGCATGACCATTCATCTGCTAACTCTCGCCTGTGATCCGACGGGTAGTGCGTGCAACATGGACGGATGTGACCTAACCATCTGCCAATCGATTCCTTCCTACAGTTCAGTAGGAGAAGCATCAAATTAAAGTTGTTGTAATGATCAACCACACTTCGACTTTCGCCATTGACTAGTGCTAGAGGGATTAATTGAGGAAAATGCGGTCCGACCATTTTCTACTAAAACTCTTAGTCCCCAGAATGTGGACAGGGGTATAAACATCAAATAGGTGTGATGAATGGCCCTTCAACTGACTCTGATCCCCAAAGTGTGGCTACAAGAATTGACAAACGAATGAATGTGATTCGACCATTCATTCACCAACTCTGACCTAGACTCGACATGAGCAATATAAACTCACTACATGTGCGATTAGACCATCCGTGAACTAACTCTTCTAACTCAAGACTGGTGGTAGAAGTACAAATCACCGAAAGAAGAGAACGGTGACTCGCTACATCTCCAACTTAGCGTCCTTTACAACTTAAGGCAACGACTACAAGGAGACCTAAATGCTAGCCAATCAGAATGATGCCCGAAGTTCTAGGCAACCAATTATATCGTACCGCCGGATCGACAAGCAATATCGATCTGCACCTTTCACATCGTGCTGTTGAATCGACGGTCAATATCGATCCTCTTCGAATACAAATCGATGTGACCCAAACATCCATCGAATACCTTTGACCAACAGATCACGGATAGAAGAATAAACCACGAATGAGTGTGACTTGACCATTCATCCTCCGTCGCCTTCCTTCGATCCGCCAGGAAGAGCATGAGACCAAATGAGCATGACATGGCTGCATTTGAGCTGACTTTATCCCTAGATCTGACGGGAGAACGTAAATCGAAATGGACATGGTTGATCACCCAACTCCAAATGAATGCAACGCGACCATTCATTCATTGACTCTTACCACAATCCGACTAAAAGAGCAATTCAAAACAAGTGCAACCTAAACATCTGCACACTGATTTTTACCCTGGATTCGACATGGGAAACATCAATCCTGCATTGGATCTGATTGGACGATTCACTCTTCAGTGTTTGCCCAAAGTATGGCGACATAAGCAGCAAAATGAATATCATCGACCGTCCAAAATCTAGCTTATGTCCGAATGTCGGCAAAGTAACAATGTATTCCGCCAAGAGGAAAGAACTAGAACATAATACAGGATAGTCACGACTCAGCCTTCCATCGGTTAACTCGATCCCATGGTTCAATGTGATATAATACAAAATTGAAGCGGACATTATCTACCCTGCCACTTATCGAGATATTCCCCAGACTTGGGGGCCCAAACAAGAAGATAAGATTAATATGATTCAACCATTCATCAGTCAACTCTGGTTCTTAAAGCTTGAACTATAGTATAGACACAGCTAGGACGAGACTAGACCGTCCGCGTAATGCATCCGCCAACCCGAGACGGGGGGCAAAAGAGTAATTATCCGAGAGTTGACTATGACAACTTGAACCTATGACCCATGCCTGATATTCATAACAACTCTAGGTTATGACTGAAAGAATGCCTAGAGATAGAATCATCATATCAATACCCGAACTCATGGGCGACTGATCATCATTCCAACCCTTGCAATGAGCAACGGATCGCGAGTACATTGAATGAAAAGCGCATCATTCAGAAACACAAGTGAATTCAATATCAAAGCTGGAACCAGCTATGTAGCAGCGTGCAGTACAAGGCTAAGTTCTACTAATCCTTTGATTCAACGTCCTTATATGCCTGATCATTTACCATTGCAAATAAACACATGAGGCGACTACAAACCATCACGAGTATTGCAGATCAGATCACAACTCTACGCAATGATGAAGAAAGAGTCAACTGTTTTACTTCAGGTGAATCTTGATGTGTTCGCTTGGACTCGATCTCATATACATACATACATACATACATACATACATATATATATGGACTCTCGCTAGCCATGAAGAACCCTGCATCAAAAGTCGACCTGAGGCATGTCTCGGTGAACAAAAACGATGCGACATGGATCCGGAGAGATCCGTTGCACTTAAAGAGGAGGCGAATCTCCTCAAAACCAGTGGGTTTATCCATGATGCCCTCCAACCAAAATGAGTATCCAATCCTTTACTTATAAGAAAAATGAACAGAGAGTGGAGGACATACGTCAACTACTCAGATTTGCATGGGGTATGACGAAGCACAGCTTTCCACTTCCGATGATCAACTAACTGATGGACCTGACCATCAGACATGAATTACTCACATCCATGGATGCAAACTCCAGATACAATCGGACAATGAAGCATGTCCTAGACCAGGAATACAACTGTTTCATTATTGACCTGGGCCTATAGTGCTATGCTGAAATCCATGGATTCAAACTTGAGAACGCTTATGCTACTTACCAAAGAACGATTAACAGATCATTCAAAAATCATATCGGCCGATCGATGAAAGTAGATGTGGTTAATATGCTTATGAGATCACAACTATCAAACGACCATATCGATGACTTGACAGAGGTATTCAGCGCTCTCCAAAAAATGCAGGATGAAACTCAACCCTTTGAAATGCTCTTTCACCATTACATCGGAAATATTCTTTGTTTTCATCATCAATTCTCATGGAATCAAGACTAATTTCTAGAAAATTCCGACAGTTAGAGACACCCATGTACCGAGGACAACCAAGTAGGTACGGGGCCTAAGTCAAAAGATTACCGTCCTAAGTTGATTTGACTCCAGGACCATCTACAAGTGAATTATCTTCTTCAACCCGACCAAGAGAGGGAAGAGAACTTTTGAGTGAACTAACAACTACGTTGATGCACCTCCAGTTCTGATAGATCGCTTAAAGAGAACTCCCATTTTACCCAAACCTTTGGCTCACGAAGATTTATACATTAATTGGACCGTGTCAACACACGCCATAAGCATTGCAATGCTATGTGAAGAGAAACGAATCCAAAGACCAGTATATGATGAAGGCTGGCTATTGGCAAGCTCACCCCGTTAACGTCCATATCGACCAACCGTTACGATAGGTCTAATAGAAATCTTAGATGTCTGAAAAGTTACTCAAATGGAGTATTAAGCTAAGCCAATTTGATATCACTTATCTCCCTCGGAGAGCTCTCCATGGTCAAACATTAGCATACTTCATATCTGAATCCACCACATCAGACGACTATCCGAAGAACAGTGGAGAACCGTCCAACCGATGTGGAACGTACACCGATGGAACTTCCAATAATCGGCTTTCTAACATCGAAGTTGCATTAATGACTCCTGAGGAACGAACGATCTGCTACGCCTTGAAACTCAACTTCCCTGCAACAAATAACGAAGCTAAGTATGAAGAATTGGCGCTCAAACTTGCAAGAAAACTACGAGTGGAAACTTTACATGTCTTATGTGATTACTGGTTAGTAGTACGCCAAGTCAGGGAAGATTATCTGATTAGGGGGCAACATCTTTGTTTGTACCAAAATTGGGCACAACACTCTTTGGAAGTCTTTGAAGAGATAAAGTGAAGAAATTAAATGAAAAATGAGGAATTATCTAGCAAAAACTCCAAATTTCAGAAATGAAAATAATTAAAGTGCAGGGAGACACAAGAATTTAGAGTGGTTCCGCGTAAAACCTACGTCCACTATGAAGTAGTATGCTTTATTGATCTTTCTTTTGCATTTACAAGTGAATTCAATGATTTACAATAGTCAATTGTGATTTGTAGCAATGAATTTCGTTTGTGACAGCAGCAATTGAGTTCAGATCTGGATCTGGTGGAGTCCGGGCGTTGAGGGTCTCAAAGAGGAAGAAGAAGAACCACTTTTTTGTTGGCTTTGGGGGTCTATTTATAGGTGTAGGAGGCTGGTATTTTGCTCAGATCTCGGGAGACCCTTTCTGGCATGTGACCAGGCCCGCACGCCCGCGCCCGTGAAGTTTCGGTCCGATCCGTAATCGACATGAACAGATTTCGACTCGATCAAGATTTCATCCAATGGAGTCGAAATTTGGCATGGACATTCTTTAGCGTGCACGTAGTCTTCTGTGAAAATTTCATAGTATTTGGACGTGTAGATTGGGAGATATGATCAATACGAAATGGAGTTTTCGGTAGGCTATTTCCTTCGACTCGCTCCTGTCTTCGACTCGCTTCCGTTCGACTCGATGACGTGGCACTTGATTCTTACTCTGTCCTGGATGTTGCTTCGAGCGAGTCGAACTGTTCATTGATTGAGAGAGTCGAAATGTGCCCAGATCGAGCGAGTCGAAGTAAGCACTTGGTCGAGCGAGTCGAAGCAAGCATTGGTCGAGCGAGTCGAAGCAAGCATTGGTAGAGCGAGTCGAAATGGGGCGTCCTGGGAGGTTTGAGCAGTGGAGTCGAAGTTGATGGAGTCGAATAGTTGTTTGAGCGGAGCGAGTCGAAGTGTGCACTTTTGATGGTTTCAAACTGGAGCGAGTCGAAGAGAGCAGCCCTAAGGGACGTGGAGCGAGTCGAAGTTGGCTTCTCCTGAGTGTTGTGAAGCGAGTCGAAGGAGCGAGTCGACCGACAATTGATTTTCATCCAATCTTGTATCACTCGTAAGTTGAGCATACGAACTCGGATGGAACGTTGGCTCTCATGGCTTAGCTTGTCATGTCCTACCAATTTTGGCTCGATCCGAACTCAGACAAAATTCATCGATATCCGTAGTGAGCTCGTATATAACTGATCTCTGGGATGGGCCGTCACTGGTTACTAGTCAATTCCTTGGTGTTACGGCCTTGCCAAAAGGCGGGATAACATTTGCCCTCCAAAGTACTTCTTGTGGGAACATGATGTGCTTTGAAATGCTGCCATCTCTACTCTGAATAGTTAGTGTCTCATCGATGAAAGCTGTAATCTTTGTCCGTTCTTCTTGATAATGTAAACTGTTGACCGTCAACTGTTGTACCATGTATTGTTGCAACTGGTTGTTGTATGCTATTGGTTACCCATTTACTGTTGTAATCGTTATTAGATGAATTTCTGATTCCTGAAAATCTGGAATATTGAATATTAGTCCGACATTCATGCATATATGTTAATCTGACTCCCGCTGACGTTTGTATGTTCTCGAGTCATTGTCAGTTTATTGTTTTTGAATTCCGTATCGATCCTCTCCTAAACTGATGTGAAATTCGTTGCAACAATGCTTGACGGTTGCTTTTGAATGTTCCTTTGTAACGATCCTCTCCTGAATTGATGTGAAGGATTGAGACATCGAAGATAATTTTCATTGGATTTATGGATGCGAAGTAAGTATGTCGAGTTGATGGAGTTGGAAATCGATGGATACGAAGCGCTTGTTCGACTCGATGATGGACGAGAACTGAGCGAGTCGAAATGGAGCGAGTCGAAATACGGTTCCCTAATGGCTGTGTACTGCTTGTTTTGCTACACCGGAGAGGGATTCGAGGACAAGTGATACGAAAGGGAGCTCCGTATCAACGTGCTGAAGAGGGAGTCGAAGCACGTGTTCGACTCCACTAGGATTCGAATCGTTTATTCCCCTTGCTTTCGAGTCCATATAAATACTTGGTACTTAGCCATTTTATCACTTTTTACTTTTCGTTTCCCTGCTTCTCCTTCGTATCGCTCTGAGACTTAGAGAAAGCAAAGAAGAAAAAATACCCTCGCCTTCGAACTGATCTACATCTTCAATTACTCGAACCAATTAACGAATTGAGGTAATCCATTGAGCGAAACCATCATGTAAACGAGGAGACTCGATTCTTAACACTAAATCGATCAGAGTCGTGATCGATCGAAGAGTCCCGGCCTTTGCTTCATGTCGATCTGGAGTAGGGGTTTCGAGATGATGAGACGGAGGCCTTCGTATCGATCGATGGTGGAGCTTCGCATCGAGTCGAATGCTTTGAATATGTGGATCGATACGAAGGGGCTGTGTCTAATGGACTCAAAACAATGGCCCTGGATCGAGTCGAAAAGTATATCTTTTGATCGAGTCGAAATAGAGGCCTTGGAACGGTTCGAAGCGGATTGCTTGGAGATCGAGTCGAACTGCGTAGTTCTTGATCGAGTCGAACTACGTAGTTCTTGATCGAGTCGAAGCAGAGGCTTTGGATCGAGTTGAAGTAGGGGCTTGGAAGCGAGTCGAAGTGCGTGGTTTCGGATGGAGTCGAAGGACATGGTCTTGGATCGAGTTGAAGCACGTGGTCTTCGATCGAGTCGAACTGCAAACTCCCGAACGATCGATTTGAACTCGAGCCTTAGTGAACGATTCAAATTTGAACTTGAATAATTGCCTTGAACTCGAACTTTTGACATTTGACTATTGGTTTAATTTCGACGATACCGAAAATTCTAGTGCCTTTGACCACTTAACTCCGACGAGCTTCAGATTTGCTTAACTGGACTTAATTATTTCACTGCCCACCTGATTTCCTATTGAAGTTCGTCGATGAAACTGGAACTTAAAATAATAACACATTCTAACTTGGTCTGATAGCTAATAATTGGACGGCACGGTTGTGACAATCAGCGATGACGGTCCTTCCGACTGAACTCCAAGCCTCGTCATTTACGCGCTTTCCTTAACCCGGTTGATCTTCTCAAATAATATACAGTACTACACTGCACAACACACTCACACACTCTACACTGGGGGATACACGAGTGTTATTTGCCGGTTTAACAATGATTTTTTATAAGCTAGCTAATCATGGACCCTTCAAGTTCTCAGCAGCCGGAAATCCCAAGTTCTGTTCCTCCAACCATAGAGATACCGGTTATTGAAGCCGAAGTCATAGAGCTAGCTCCGGACGAGCGTCCGGGTGCTCGGTTTATTCTCAATCCAATAGATTCCGTGCCATCGGGTATCTCTGAAGACATGCTAGGACGAATTTGCTTAAGGCATGGTTTGTCGCTTGACGACGTGCTACTTCCCGGGCCAACTGACATGCCACACACTCCCCCGGAGTGGTTTACTACTTTCAACCGTCACGCTTGCACAGCGGGGACACTTCCTCCCTTTAATGAATACACAAGGGAGATGTTATCGTTTCTCGGCATAGCTCCATCTTAGCTACATCCCAATGGGTATGCCTTGTTGAACATCACATTTGTCCTGTTTATGGAGATTCTCTTTCGACCGCCAAAGCCAATCGAAATTAGATATTTATTCAACGTCAAAAGCCGTGGAGACAGCCCTTCTTTTACCTTCTTGGAGGCGGTCAGAAGCTGCCACATTGTACTGGGCTCCTGGGGAAGGCTAAGCTATTATAAAACTGAATGGTTCTACATTCGGTGCCCCCCAGGATTTGCTGGTCGGTGGTTGGATAGACGTAAGTGTCGCCATTTCTTTCTTGACTCTGGGAAGTACTAGTAACCGACTTCAAAACTGACATATTTTTCCTTTCCTGTAGCCGCAATCTCCCATCTCGATGGCGCATATTTCAGAGAGCTTGTTCGGATTCTTCAAGCGTTTTCGGGTGCAGAGAGGCACATAGACTTAGTCCTGACTGACAGGAATTTGAGGGCTGTCGGGCTGATAGAACGGAGACAGAGCATACACCTGGAAGTGACACATAGAGTGGCCCCGAAGAAACGCGTGAAGCGCAAAGCGCCCGCAGTCGTGATTACCGAGGAAGTTGATCCAGAAAGAATGCCCACTGATACTGAGCTCCCAGCTGGGCCTTCTGCCGATGTCTTGGATTTAGGTGGAAGAAGAAAAGGCAAGGCCGCTGCTCACAAACGCCCTAAATCTAAGAGATTTAAATCCATGGTCGTGTCTTTACCTTTCCAGGGGATCAGAATTTTAGAGGCTCCTCCCCCGCCAATGGAGAGTCCTTTTGCAGGGCTTGCTGACATTCCGATCCCGGACTTCGCATCGTCTCCACATGACGCCGGGACGGAGGGGCTTGATAGCGCTTTTGAACTCAGCGGGTCGCTTGCTACGAGTGCGGCCGACATTTCCGGTTGGTCGGGGGATTGCACATGCATACACTTCACTACACTACATGATTCACAACTGTACTTCGTTCAACTTAGGAAGTTACTAACTCTTTCTTCGCTTACCATTTTCAGGTACTATGTCTGGAAGGGGATCTATGCTCGGGAATCTTCGCTCAGCCCGAAAATCTTCTGGTTACTATGATTCCCGCAGGAGGGATTCAGATAGAGATCGCGATCGCGAATACTCTAACCAGGACTGGTATGGGCGTGACAGAGAGTATAGACTTCGATCCAGATCACGCTCTCCTCCTCCTAGACTTCCGTCTCCTCCCCCTGTTCAAACTTCAAATCCGCCAGAGCCTCCTCCTCATAGGTCGTCTTCTCACGCTTCCAGGTCCGAAACTCATCTTCAGAGAGTTGAGACCACAACCTCTATGATTACTGAGCAGGCCCTTACTGAACCCACAAGGGAAGGAGCTCTTAAGTTGGCTCAGATGAGGAAGGAGTTTTCGAACATCTGTTTCGACGGTTATGTCTTCCCACCGCACTTAAAGAGAATCCCATCAAGGGTGGAAAACACGGTGCACGACTTCGTTCACGATATATACACCCAGTACCGGGAGTGGGCAAAGGCTGCCGAGAAAGGTTCCAAAGTGGCCTTCGATCGGGCCAAAGCGCTCGAGAAGATGGAGACCGAGCTTGCAAAAAGGGATCGGATAATTCAGGTACTCTCCGCTTAGTCCGAGTCTTCTCGGAAATCTGGGATTGAGGCCGTTAAAAGGGCTGACGAAGCGAAGGTGGAGATGGAGAGGTTGGGACAGACTCACGTTGCCCTGGTGGAGGAGATGGGCCACCGGAACACTAAAGTCATTGCTGAGCGGGACGCGGCGGTCAAGGAGCTTAATGAACTCAAGGCCAAATTTGCTGAATTGGCCAAGGAGAAAGACGACGCGAACAACGCAGCCCAAGAGGCGTGCGAACAAGCTGTTCTGCTCAGGGATGAAAGGGATGCGGCGGTGGCTAAAGTCCAGAAGGTGGAGACTGAGGTCGAGGAGAGGGTGAAGCTGGCCGAGTCCAGGCTAGAGGCCGACATCGAAGACCTCCTTGTTGTTTATAATGCTAATGTGCTGAGGCACAGGGGCCTAGCCTGGCTCGACGAATTTTCGATGCATCTCCATAATGCTTGGGGTCGACTGGTTAAGGAAGAGAAAGAGGCGCATCAGGGCGAGTCCGTAGATGAATTCGAACTCGAGAATCGCATTCTGACTGATGATGAAAAGAAAGTTCTCCATGAGTCGATGATTCTGCGCGAGAAGGAAAAACTTGGCACCCAGCATTTTGAAGTGGGAGAGGGTTCTGGAGTTGACCATCATGAAGCAAGTCTCGAAGTTCCCGTGTCAACCCAGCCCGAATCCTCGTCTGCGGTCGATCCACAGGCCGTTCCTGCTTACAATCCGGATCATCCGCAGATGTCCCCGGCTGCTGCGCAAGTTACTGATGCTGCCCTGCCACCTACAAGTCGAACTGAGGAAGGTATTCTGAACATCCCACTTTTCTTAAATCAGAATCTTCGATCGAGTTAATTCCTAATAGTTCTTTTATTCTTTGTCCAGTGATCGAGCACCAGCCATGCCTCCTGCCACTCAAGAACCATATCAAATGCAGGAGGCTATCGTGACCGAAGCAACCATCGTGAGTACAGCTGCCCCGCTTGATGATCCGCAGGGAGGCACGATTATGTTTGACGAGCAGCTGATGGATGAAGTCTTTCGCTGACACGGCGATCCTCATGCTGACTTGTCATCCGTCATGAGTGGAACTGATCCTGCTACAAGCTCTTCAATGCTGACTACTGATGCCCCCAGCAGGGCTCAAGCAGTAACCGAAGAGGAGATGTTTGCTCAAATTGACGCTGAATTGGCAGCAGCGGGTTATGGTAGCAGCTTTGGAGGTGGAATGGCAGCATTGGGACCTGCCCCGCTCGGAATGATGTCTCCTAGTGGTACTGTCTTTCTAACTAGCCTGCCCATTCCACCTTCTGTAATTGATCCCGTTCTTCCGACTCCGCCCATAGGGAGCATTCTTATTCATACGAGTTCGGAGGAGGACGTCAACATAATGCCCTCGCCTGAAGACCAACCGCCGAAAAGCAAAGGCTCGAAGAGGAAGACTGGCGATGGCTCCAGCGGGTCCACGCCGAGGAGGAAGCTAAGGAAAAATAAAGATTAGGCATGCTCTCCCGGTGTATTTTGATTTGCATTTTGTTAGCTATGTATAGATGCGGGTTCGGCCCCTGCTAGTAGGAATTTTTTTTGGAAACTTGTATACGAACTTCTTCTATAATCGATAGAAATGAAACTTTTCTTTTTTGTCAGTGTATTTGTCTAAGTGTTTCAGTGTCTGGACTGCACTCATGAAGTTTCAGTTTTTGAATGAAGTTTGTTCCTGTTCGCCAAGTTCGGGTATTGTGGACATGGTTTGCGACCGGGAAACGAGTCGAATTTTGACGTTGTATTGCTTCAGTCAATGGTTGATGCTTAAGTCTTCCCTCCAGTCTTGGTGGCATGTTGTAAAACATCAGTCAGCGATTACCCTTTTCTCCTAGCATGCCGAGTTTAGTGCCGTTAGATGGGCGTTTAAGGCAAACGGGGATTGAGCGGTTTATTCGCGCTTGTCCGATCGTTGATGATCATATCTGCACTCCGGGGATCCTCATTTGTTTACTGGCGGTTGGTCACGCAGGCTTGAGTTTCAATCATATGCCCGTTGTTTGGGGACTTGGAATTGGCTTTTGTACTCCGACTCGCGCTTCGGGAGTTTGGAGTTGATAATTATATTTCGATCCATGCTTCGGGAACTTGAAGTTGGTGTTTAGGCTCCGTTCTACATTTTGGGAATCCGGAGTCGACGTCTATGCTCCGACTTGCACTTTGGAAATTTGGAACTGATGTTTATACTCCGGCTCGCACTCTGGGTACATGGAGTTGAATGTTTATACTCCGCTTCGCACTCTGGGAATACGGAGTTGAATGTTTATACTTCGACTCGCGCTTTGGGAGTTCGGAGTTGAATGTTTATACTCCGCTTCGCACTCTGGGAATATGAAGTTGATGTTTATACTCCGCTTCGCACTCTGGGTATACAGAGTTGGATGTTTATACTCCGCTTCGCACTATGGGAATACGGAGTTGAATGTTTATACTCCGACTCGTGCTCTGGGAGTTCGGAGTTGAATGTTTATACTCCGCTTCGCACTCTGGGAATACGGAGTCGAGTGTTTATACTCCGCTTCGCACTCTGGGTATACAGAGTTGAATGTTTATACTCCGACTAGCGCTCTGGGAGTTCGGAGTTGAATGTTTATACTCCGCTTCGCACTCTGGGTATACGGAGTTGAATGTTTATACTCCGCTTTGCACTCTGGGTATACAGAGTTGAATGTTTATACTCCGACTCGCGCTCTGGGAGTTCGGAGTTGAATGTTTATACTCCGCTTCGCGCTTAGGGAGTTCGGAGTTGAATATTATACTCCGCTTCGCACTCTGGGTATACGGAGTTGGATGTTTATACTCCGCTTCACACTTTGGGAATACGAAGTTGAATGTTTATACTCCGACTCGTGCTCTGGGAGTTCGAAGTTGATGAAGGATTGTCGTGTATTAATCCCTTTTTTGACTTTGATGTGATGGCTTGCCCCCGAGCTCGGGTTTCACTTAGTGAGTGATTGGTTGTATTGTAGCTACTCTCTATTTGAATAAATCCCACCGTATGATGAGACTTAGCTCTCCATGCATAGTGATGGTCGTATGAAGTATTTCAGGTAAATCACAGCTCTGGCTCGAAGAGGTTGCATTTTATTGCTGAAATAAGAAAGTAGGGCAAAGTCAGTTGCCTTATTACAAGTTCTAATTTCGAAATGCATAAACAAATTGCAGAAAAGGAAAGTAAACTAAATGGATAAAGATAGCCTGTCAGGTGTAATAGCGGCAAAGGCTCTTGCTATTTCAAGCCTTGGCAAGGTAAGACCGTCGACGGTCGATAACTTGAATGTGCCATCTCCGAGCCTTCGTTCAATAACATACGGTCCTTCCCATGTCGGCTTCATATGTGAAGGAAACAGATAGATTCTTTTTAAGACGAGATCGCCTAGTTCGAAGGTTCGCGGACGGACCTTGGCGTTGTACAATCGGGCGACTCGACTTCGATGCGCAGCTGCCCTCAAATTAGCCTCTTCACGCTTCTCATCCAGTAGATCAAGAGATTCAGCAAGTAATATAGCATTTGTCTTTGGATCATAGTATATCACACGATGAGAAGGTACTTCTAGCTCGACTGGAATAACGGCCTCTGAACCGTAAGAAAGAGAGAACGGAGTGTGGCCGGTCGCGGTCTTGTGGGTTGTTCGGTAAGCCCATAGAGCCATAGGAAGTTCATCGACCCACTTGCCCTCGACCTTTTCTAGTCGTTTCTTCAGGATGGACTTTATGACTTTATTAACTGCTTCAACCTGTCCGTTCGCTTGAGGGTGCGCAACTGTGGAGATTTTCTTTTGGATGTGAAATCGTTTGCAGAAATCTTTGAATTCAGCACTATCGAATTGGGTTCCGTTGTCCGTAATTATGGTGTGTGAGAGACCGAATCGACAGATGATGTTACGAACCACAAAGTTGATTACTTTCTTCGTTGTATTGGTAGCGAGAGCTTCGTCTTCAGCCCACTTCGTAAAGTAATCAACCGCGACGATGGCGTACTTCGCACCACCTTTTGCCAGAGGTAGAGCACCGATGATGTCGATGCCCCACATTGCGAACGGCCATGGGCTGACCATTTGCGTTATCTTAATAGGAGGAGCCCTAGGAATTCGGGCGTATTTCTGGCACCTATCACATTTCTTTGCATAGTCTAACGCATCGCGATTCACGGTAGGCCAGTAATATCCGTAGCGAAGTATTTTTTTGGCAAGTGCTTGCCCCCCGGTGTGATCGCCACATTCTCCCTCATGCACATCGCGTAACACTTGTTTAATTTCATCGTGAGCGATACATCGGAGTAGGGTAACTGAGTACCCCCTTCTGTACATGAGTCCATTCTGGATGGTAAATCTTGAGGCCTTTCGAAGGACCTGTCTTTTTTCACTCCTGCGCTTCGGCAGGGTTCCTTGCTCAATGTAATTTTTGAGTGGAGTCATCCATGAATCCTTTTCGGGGATGGTTTCGCATACCCGGTTTATTTCCGCCCGGTCGATACTTGGGGATGATAGCGTTTCTACGGGAACGAGTCCCATTTGTTGAGCTTCGCCTGTGCTGGCTAGCTTCGCCAACGAATCGGCCTTTTGGTTGTGTTCTCGAGGTATACTGTAGATGGCGTAGTAATCGAAATGGTTTAGTGCTTCCTTAACTCGAGCTAAGTAAGCAGCCAACCTTCGATCTCTTACTTGATACTCTCCTCGTACCTGACACACAAATAATTGTGAATCACAATAAATTTCCACTGCAATAATTCTCAAATCTCTAGCAAGTTTCAAGCTAGCTAGGAGGGCTTCATATTCAGCTTCATTATTAGTCGCATGGAAATCGAACTTTAAGGCATAACATATGGATCGACCTTCGGGAGTTTCAAGCACAATACCAGCGCCTGAACACCGGTCGTTTGATGCTCCGTCAGTATAAAGTTTCTAGACGTACTCGGGGGATTCACTGGCTTCGGACAAGTCCTCTGGGATGGAAAATTCAGCTATGAAATCGGCTAGGACTTGTCCTTGTATGGCCCTTCTCGGAGCGTAAGTAAGGTCAAACTGGCTCAGTTCGATGTTCCACTTGAGTAACCTACCAGACGTCTCAGGCCGCGAAAGGACCTGTCGTAATGGCTGGTCGGTGTAAACAATAATGGAATGTGCCTGGAAGTATGGTCGGAGTTTTCTTGATGCAATGACAAGGCAGTAAGCCAACTTTTCCAACTTCGGATAATTTCTTTCAGCCCCAGTCAATCGTTTGCTGACATAGTATACGGGCCTCTGTATCTTGTCTTCTTCTCGGATTAATGCAGCGCTGATTGCGTTTTCTGATATCGCCAAATATACGAACAACTTCTCATGATCAATAGGCTTTGACAGTATCGGCGGTGTGGACAGATGTTAGACTAGTGCTTGGAAAGCACACTCGCACTCTGTGGTCCATTCAAAGTTTTGTTTCCCTTTTCGAATCAGATCGAAGAAGGGAATGCATTTGTCAGTGAACTTTGAAATGAACCTGCTCAATGCTGCTACCTTTCCATTAAGACTCTGGACTTGCTTTATAGTTTGGGAGTTTCAAGATTTCTGATTGCCCAAATCTTTTCGGGATTGGCTTCGATTCCCCGGGCGTTAACGATGAACCCAAGGAACTTTCCGGATGCAACTCCAAAGTGACATTTCAGTGGGTTGAGCTTCATCTTGTATTCTCGAAGTATGTTGAACATAGTTTCCAGGTTTTTACATGGTCGGTGGAGAGTCGTGACTTCACAAGCATGTCGTCTACATATACTTCCATTGTCTTCCCGATTTGATTAGTGAACATCCGATTGACCAACCGTTGGTAAGTAGCTCCGGCGTTCTTTAGTCCGAACGGCATAACCTTGTAACAGTAAAGTCCCAGATTGGTTACGAAGCTGGTGTGTTCTTGATCGGGTAAATGCATCGGTATCTGATTGTAGCCTGAATACGCGTCCATGAAAGATAAGAGTTCATGTCCAGCCATCGAATCCACTAGCTGATCAATTCTAGGAAGCGGGAAACTGTCTTTGGGGCACACTTTATTCAGATCGGAATAGTCGACACATGTTCTCCACTTCCCGTTTGGCTTTCAGACGAGCACGAGATTTGACACCCATTTAGGATATAGCGCATCTCGAATGAATCCATTCGCTTCAAGGTTTTCTACTTCCTCTTTAAGGGCGGCAGATCTCTCTGGATTCATACTGCGCCTTTTTTGTTTGACTGGGACATGCCGCGGGTCAATGTTCAGAGTGTGGCTCGCGATGTCCGATGAGATCCAACACATATCAGAATGTGTCAAGGCAAATACGTCAAGATTTGCCCGCAGAAATTCAACCAATTTCTCTTGAGTTTGCTGGCTTAGCTGAGATCCAATCTTTATTATTTTTGAATCATCGTTATTGTCAATTGGGACATCAATCGTCAGTTCGGCCGGGGATGCTTGACTTTCTTTAGATTCTCCTTCGTCTTCAGTTTCTCTCGGGTCAAGGTCCTTGAGGAATTGGCTTGGGTGCCCGGGCCTGGACCCGGGCGTTAGTTGTCAATTATCGGCGAAACGGACGTAGAGAGATTCCTTTACGCCCTTTCCCTTCTCCTTTCGCTGCGCCACCCGCAGCTCAGCAACATAACAGGCTCTGGCAGTGGCCTGATCTCCCTGAACGATTCCTATTCCATGATCAGTGGGAAATTTTAAGGTCAAACACCATGGGGCAATGGCTATTCTGAATTCAGCGAGGGCCGGTCGGCCCAAGAAAGCATTGTAAGGGGAGTCTATGTCCAAAACGATGAACTGCAACATCCGTTAGCCTCCGCACAGAACCTTCAACTCGGGGAGGAGCTGCTCCTTATCATGTTACCAGCAACATTGCTACTACCACCACTACCAGACAGGGAGGTGATGCTAGAAACCAAGCCGATCCTCAACATAGCCAACGAGAGCAAATTCCTAAACCTTATGTCCCTGAGGATGTTGAACCAAGGAGGCGAGGCACGGATCGTCGACCGCGTCCGGTCCAGACTCGCGCTGTGGAACCCGACCACACCTTGGCACAACATGCTCCAAGTGTCCGAACGCCAGATATACCAGCAATGATCCGCCAAATGATACTTTCAAAATGTTTGTGCCAAAAATGGTCATAAACACCCAATTGTCGATGAAAGCACCAGTTCACAATCACAGATCACAAATATAAGCAGATAAAAAGAAGAAAAGTTAAAAGAGACACAAAATTTTTATAGTGGTTCGGCGAAATTTATGGCCTACATCCACTTTATAATTTATTTCTCACTTGTAGTTTCATATTACAAGAGATTTTGAGGAGGAGAGGAGAAGTCACATTTCTTATTTTCAGTCCCCTTTTCTTTTGCAATGTTATGTGTATTTATAGCTTTAAGCCTTGACCCAGTGATGGTGTGGAATTGTAGTGACGCTGACTAGGTTGATATTAATTGCACCATAATCTTCTTATTTAAGGTAAGGATGAAGGGAATTAAGGAATATTTGATATGGAAATGGTTGGCATTAATTAGTAATAAATAAGCAGGTTATCATGGTATTTATTGGGCATTAAATCCGGCTTTGATGGGTAATGAATTGGTATTTATGGTGGAGATATGGCTGGTTTTTATTAATTATTTGAGGTAATAAATGCAAGGAAGTGAGGAAGTAAATCTTTAATTTCTTCTTCAAGGATGATGACTAATTTGCTGGATAACATTTGCCCCCCGAAGTATGACTTGTTGGCAACGAGGTATGCTTCGCTCAAGAACTTGTGTTGGTGAAAGCAAATTTGTCGGCATCAAATTCTCATCTCTTCGGATGTTTGACAAATGTTAAGTGTCAGACCATTCCTGCACAAGGAGATAGAGTTAATCATTCCTATTCAAAAGCATTCATATTCAAGAGATACTTTAGAGAGCAGTTCTCAGGTCGCTTCTATAACCTTTGATTGAAAGCAAGAACGATGTTGTAAAGATTTTTGAAAGGTGTCGCCCTTAGGAACGAATCAGAGCATGGCTGTGGACCGTTCGGGGTCACTCATCACATGTGTAAGTCGTTCTCTAAGTACTAATCTTTAAAACTAGTTTTATGCAGAAATCATTTTTTTATGAGGTGTCGCAATTGGGAAGGAATCAGAGCATTGGACCGCTTACATTCGGGATCACTTACATGAGTAAATCGCTTCCCAAATGCTAACCTTTAAAGCATTTTTTGATGATGCACAATTCAAATGCAGAAAGGAATCTAAATTCTAGATCTCATTTTTTTAGTTCAGTTCAGTTGATGATAATTTCTGTTTGATTAGCACACCCTAGAGTCCGGTACTTATCTGAGTGAGGGGCTTTGCATGCTCCTTGTTTCTGGTCCTTGGTGGTTGCCCCCAGTTATTTGCTTCATGGTAGAAGGAAAGTTTGAATGAGAGGATGCCTCTTGGCTGCCCCTTGCTGAGTTCCTTCCATAGCACTTTTCCTTGTATGAGGCTTCTTCGTATTCTAAAAGCTAGATCTAGGAACCTATTTTCTGGATCTAAATTTTTTCTTTCAGATCTGGAGTTGAATCTTCTTTCTAACATAGAATAAGCTTCAGATACGAGATTCCATTGTTCTTCTCAATGAAAGCACTAAAGTGTTTGTACCAAAATTGGGCACAACACTCTTCGGAAGTCTTTGAAGAGATAAAGTGAAGAAATTAAATGAAAAATGAGGAATTATTTAACAAAAACTTCAAATTTCAGAAATGAGAATAATTAAAGTGCAGGGAGACACAAGAATTTAGAGTGGTTTGGCGTATCGCCTACGTCCACTATGAAGTAGTATGCTTTATTGATCTTTCTTTTGCATTTACAAGTGAATTCAATGATTTACAGCAGTCAATTGTGATTTGCAGCAGTGAATTTCGTTTGTGACAGCAGCAATTGAGTTCAGATCTGGATCTGGCGGAGTCCGGGCGTTGAGGGTCTCAAAGAGGAAGAAGAAGAACCCCTTTTTGTTGGCTTTGGGGGTCTATTTATAGGTGTAGGAGGCTGGTATTTCGCTCAGATCTCGGGAGACCCTTTTTGGCACGTGACCAGGCCCGCACGCCCGAGCTCGTGAAGTTTCGGTCTGATCCGTGATCGGCACGAACAGATTTTGACTCGATCAAGATTTCATCCAATGGAGTCGAAATTTGGCGTGGACATTCTTTAGCATGCACGTAGTCTTCTGTGAAAATTTCATAGTATTTGGAATTGTAGATTGGGAGAAATGATCGATACGAAATGGAGTTTTCGGTAGGCTATTTCCTCCGACTCGCTCTTGTCTTCGACTCACTTCCGTTCGACTCGATGACGTGGCACCTGATTCTTACTCTGTCCTGGATGTTGCTTCGAGCGAGTCGAACTGTTCGTTGATTGAGCGAGTCGATATGTGCCCAGATCGAGCGAGTCTAAGTAAGCACTTGGTCGAGCGAGTCGAAGCAAGCATTGGTCGAGCGAGTCGAAGCAAGCATTGGTCGAGCGAGTCGAAGCAAGCATTGGTCGAGCGAGTCGAAATGGGGCGTCCTGGGAGGTTTGAGCAGTGGAGTCGAAGTTGATGGAGTCAAACAGTTGTTTGAGCGGAGCGAGTCGAAGTGTGCACTTTTGATGGTTTCAAACTAGAGCGAGTCGAAGAGAGCAGCCCTGAGGGACGTGGAGCGAGTCGAAGTTGGCTTCTCCTGAGTGTTGCGAAGCGAGTCGAAGGAGCGAGTCGACCGGCAATTGATTTTCATCCAATCTTGTATCAATCGTAACTTGAGCATACGAACTCGAATTGACTTGGGATTTGAAACGTTGGCTCTCATGGCTTAGCTTGTCATGTCCTACCAATTTTGGCTCGATCCGGACTTGGACAAAATTCATCGATATCCATAGTGAGCCCGTATATAATTGATCTCTAGGACGGGCCGTCACTGGTTACTAGTCAATTCCTTAGTGTTACGGCCTTGCCAAAAGGCGGGATAACAGTCTTGCTCCTTATCTCAACCGAGTCCAAAAGCTACTAGCCGGCTTCGACTATTACACCACTACACAAATCCTCAGAGAACTAAACGAAAATGCCGAATCAATCGCCAAGCTAGCCAGTTCTGGGAATGCATGACAAATAGACTTTTTCCCAGTTGAAATGCTTATTATTCTAGGCATTGACATATAAAGATCAACTAGATCTTGGAGATGGATCTAGAAAAGGAGTAATGGATGACTCCTATCGAAGATTATCCACAATCGGGGATTCTTATTGAATAAAGGAATGAGAAATGGAATATCCTCCGTGAAGCATCACTACATGATTATGTCTCGATCGTTCGACTCCATCGATACAAAGCATTACTCATGTATCCGCCAGTCCGAGACCCAATATGACGTATCCATCAATACGGAGCATACATTCCAACATCTCAGATTGATCCAGGAGAGGATTGATACAAAGGAAGGACTTAAAACAACCATCGAACGTTGTTACAACTCAAATTTCACATCGATCCAGGAGAGGATCGTTACGAAACTCGATAAAAAAAAACTTGACAACGACCCATGAACGTGCAAACGTTGACAGGAGTCAGGTTAACATACGTACACGTATAACGAACTAATATTCAATTTTCAAAATTTACAGGAATTGAATGCTCACCTGATGACAATTACAACAGCGAACAACAAATCGCTAGCACTCGACACTCAGTTACAAGAATGCACTACATAATCATTGACAGTCAACAAATCAACATTTATATTACTGAAAATCAATCGAAGGTTACATCTTTTGACGAAAAGATAGCAACTACTCAACGAATCCGATAGAACTTTTCAGAATGAAGGATGCAGCATTTCAAAGCACGTCATGTTCACACAAGACGTACTTTGGGGGGCAAATGTTATCCCGCCTTTTGGCAAGGTCGCGACACCAAGAACTTGACTATAAACCAATGACAGTTCGTCTTGGAGATCGGTTATACGCAGACTCACTATGGATATCGACGAATTGTTTCCGAGTCCGGATCGAGCTAAAATTGATATGACACGACAAGCAAAGCTATGAGAGCCAACATTCCGAATTTAAAGTCAATCGGAGTTCATATGCTCAAGATATTGATCGATTACGGTTGAGAAATCCAAACTTGCATCGATCATAACTCGAGATCAACAAACCCAAATGCCACCAAATTTTCAAAGGAGCTTAAATATGACCTAAGGAATGTTCCTGCCAAATTTCGGCTCCATCGGACGCAATCTTGATCGATACGAAATCCGTTCGTATCGATCACGGATCGGGCCGAAATTTCACGGGCTTGGGTGTGCGGGCCTGGTCACGTGCCAGAGAGGGTTTCCCGAGATCTGAGCGAAATACCAGCCTACTACATCTATAAATAGAGCCCTAGGGCATACAGAAAAGGGGCTTCTTCTTCTTTGAATTCTCCAACGCCCAGACTCTACCGGATCCAGATCTGAATTCCATCGCTGCTGCTAACAACGAAATTGATTGCTACAAATCATAATTATCTATTGTAACTCACTTAATTCACTTGTAACCTTCAAAGAAAGATCAATAAAGCTATCAACTTCATAGTGGACGTAGGCGATATACCGAACCACTCTAAATTCTTGTGTCTCCTTGCATTTTAATTATTTTCATATATGAAATTTGGAGTTTTTGTTAGATAATCCTCTTTTTCCATTTAATTTCTTCACTTTATCTCTTTAAAAACTTCCGAAGAGTGTTGTGCCCAATTTTGGTACAAACATAACTGATGCTGTCTCAATGTCTCAAGCACTATTCTAAGATGAGTCTCATGGTCTCGCTCATTCCTAGAATATATCAAAATGTCATCTATAAATACTAACACGAATCTATCCAAATGCTCTCGAAAGATCCGATTCATCAAATCTACGAAGAAAGAAGGCACATTAGTTAGTCCGAATAGTATTACTAACCACTTGTACGAACTATATCTTGTTTTAATCGCTGTCAAAGGAATACTGTTCTCCGCCATTATCAATTGATGGAACCCTGTCACCAAATCCAACTGAGAAAATAGCTTAGTTCCACTCAATTAATCAAATAATTCATCTATTCTCGTAAAGGATACCGATTCTTTATTGTCTTCTTATTCAACTTATGATAATCGATACATGTCCTTAACGACTCGTCCTGCTTCTTTACGAACACCGCGGCCGCTCTCGAAGGAAAACTGATTAGTCTAATAAAACCTTTCCCACCTAAGTCCACCAGCTGCACCTTTAACTCCTTCATCTCGATAGGTGTTATTTTGCTAGGCGGTCTACTCATGGGTTCAACTTTAAGTACAAGATCTTTTCGAAACTCAATAACTCGTTTCGGCAGTAGTCCTATAACAGATTCAAAAACATCTGAAAATTATCTAACTACAAAAACTCGATTCAACTCATCTTCCTCCTCTATTACACCCAATAATGCACAAACATTTGAACTTGGATTCTCTATTGAGTATATAATTCGGTCGCTACTCTTAGGGTGTCATAGTGATATTTTCCTATCTTTGCAAAATATTCTAGCATCATATTTACTTAACCAATCCATACCCAAAATAGTTCTGAAACCCACAAAATCAAACACAAGTAAACTGCAGACAAATACATGACCTAATAATTCAAACTCTAAATGGTCATATCTCATCCCAAGAGTTGCATACCCACCTATCAGATTCACAACCCTTAAGGAAGTAACTAGTATGAGGGTTCTAGGTTAAGCTTATCTACCAAACAATGAGATATAAAAGAATATGATGCACCGGTATCGAACAATACTCTAACAGGTATACCATGAATTAAAAGCGTACCACCCATCACAACTTTCTCTTTTTCCTCAACTGTTGGTCTCGAGGTAGCTGGTTCCTTGCATAATTCTTATAGTGTACGATCTTGTCAGGTTAAATCACTTGATGTTCTTTCTCCCAATAACCTTCTTTCTACTATTGGAACGACATTCGTTTGCAAAATGCCCGTTCTTATTACACTTGTAACAAACAACCTCTGACTTTCCTTTCTTAGAAGCTCCACCCTATTATGCTCCATTTTTATAAGAGAAATTCCTCGTCTGATTCTCTACTGGCTTGTTATTACTAAACAAAGCAAGCATCTCTTCATTTCTCAAGGTTATCTCTCCTACCACTTCACATGGATCCCTTAAGTGTGGAAAGGTTGCTCCAGCAAGCTCTGGTCTCAATCCACAGATGTTCTTCTTGTTTTTATTAATCACAGTATCCATCATAGTATACCCATACTTGGATAGCTCCTCAAACCTTATTGCATACTCCAGCATAGTCTTGTCCCCTTACACTAACTCTACAAACATACTAAACACAGCAGCTTGGTAATTTTAGACATAAACCTCCCTTCAACCTCCTTTGAAACTCTACCCAGGTCAAAGACTCCTCGGCCACTCTAACACTGTTCTACCGGTACAATGCAGCTCGTTGCAGCTACATGAATGCCAATCTCCTCTTTTTCTCATCGTTCAAACAAAAGATCAGCGAAAATCCTTTCATAATGATGCAACGAATTCTCTACTTCAATTGCTTCCTCTGTAAAATAAAGGTTTTCCCTCCAAGTCTTGCATAACCCTACTCAAACCAGCTTAGTTTTTAACAACCGGGGCTTCATGATTCACTCCTCCAGCATTTTCTCCAACTAATCCAACAGCAGCTCCTGCTTGTGTTTTATTGACAAAGAATTGATACATAGCTCCTATATCCACTGGTGGTGTTCCAACACCCGCATTAGCTGTTGTTTGTCGATTTGGATTTCTCCTAGTGTTGGGCCTGACATTTTCATTGGTAGTGATGCTTCCTCCATCGAGATTCACTCTTCCGTTTTCTACCTCCATATTTTACTTCCTCTTAAATCTGCATTCGAACCTTAGTAGGACACGAAAGAACGGTCTAAGGGAGAGAGAGAATTATGATAAGGTGTATACTTATATTTAGCAAATACAAGTATGTTACTATAGTGTCATCCCATACCCCAATCTTAATCTTTGATTCCCTTAGATTATGTTTTCAAAACCTTTTCTAAGCTCAAAAGTACTTTTAGTATTACTTAAACCTATGCCCTGATACCAAGTTGTAACATGCCTCATTTTGAGGCCCGAAAATAACCGTTACAGATGCTGCAGTCATCTATAGTATTAATATCCGGTGAAAAAATGCAGATATGTTAATTGTACAATAACATCAAAGCATAAGAATATGAAATTTTCTTAAACACAATTTCAAACAAACTTTCTCATTTCATTTCGAAGATAAAATTTCATATTCATTATATAATCCCAAATGTTGCCCAGGTTCAAATAGAATGTAATTATTATAAAATACTCCAAGAGCGATATATGAAGATCCCCCCTTGGTTGATCAGAGTTTACTACTAAGTAGTCATAACATCTGCCATTATATACATTAGAACAAAATGAAATTTCAACACATAGGATAATATATATATATAAGCTCGCACATAGTTAGATCTGCCTCCTACACGTCTTCGAAAGCTTTATCCATCAATCTAAATAACCTGTAGACCCTTGATCCCGACCTAGTCAAATCAAATTTTGAGCACATGAGAGTTTAAGGGGGAAAACATAAACTTCGAGTTAGACAAAAAGTCTGGTGTGAATAATAATATGCCATCTCGATTTATGGATATCTAGTGAGACCACACCACTGAGTGAAATGGGTTTTTCCCTCACCAGTATCCCTTTTTAAATATATCTTTTGCAAAACAACTCCTACAAACATAAAGGCAAAATAGAATATTGTACCAATAATACGCATGCATGCAACATGGGTAAACATGACCAATCCATCTAAATCACCGGACCATCTGTCCCAACATCATAGTTTTCTTAGGGTAACTACAAACATATGCCTGACTCGGGCCTACCATATATATCAAATTCTCTAACATAATGTTAGAAGGCAATTGGATGATCTGTCCAAAAATTACTATTCCTAGGGTCACTCTAATCCTAATGGTTTTGCAGTCTCACAAATAACCTATCTCATCTTTGTGTATTCCTTTCTGTGCATAAACCTACTTTAAGTTTTACCCACGACAAAGCCTTATGCACTAGAATTTTGGACTTATATTAGTTAAGGGCTAATAGCCAAAGATAGGGCGCTACTCTACACCAGTTCCATTTGGTTTTCTAATCTCTGAGCCAATTCATCCTATCATAATTTATCTAAAGGTGATAAAGAACAGTAATCTCCTTAGTAGAATTCTGGGCTAAATACCCTTTTATTTCCTTGAAAACATAATTTTTTATAAATGATTTAACCCTTGAAATCTACTTTAAAACAAGAAAAATTATAGCCTTTTACTTTTTCCAAAATACATAAGCCATGATATATGATTTTATAAAACAATATTGATGAAGTTCGAAAGCATCTGAGGTTGTCGCCTCTCAAAGTTGAAGGCGATAAAGCCAAAACTTAATAAAACTAGCTTATAGATGAAGCTCGGTGTCAATATCACCACTAGGGTCATCGTCCCTTTTCAATTCCAAAATATGTTTAAGAATCTGGTTTACAACTATAAGACCATGAGGCCAAAACCCATTTACATCGCTAATAAAGATTGCCAACACAAGCGGTGTCACTAATGGTTTGCATAGAATAAAAACTTTAAAATTAGGGTTATGGGGATGGTGGCATTGATGATTCGTAGCACCAATGCCTTAAAGAGAAACGCGACGTCATTATCGTGGTTATAGATCATTTCGAAAGTAATAGGGTCGTCATCACCACCTAAAGGAATTAACATAGCAAAAATAGCAGCGTCACTACTTTATAGAGTTGACGACATTATAGAAGATATGCGACATCTATGGTGTTGAGCTTGATGAAAAGCGGCGCCTTTATGGCTAATAAGAAAACAAGTGGCTTAGAGTATACATGCAGCACCATTGGTGTCGATAGCATGAGTGTCGACATCGACACCAACCCAAGTGAATCCATTCCACATCACCTGTGAGTGATACCCTACGTATTCATTAAGGTTGATGATGTATAAACAAGGCACAATTGGCTTCAACGTCAATGACTATGGCATCACAAAACTGTAATTACAGTAAAAACTGTTTTCTATCTATTAAAAGTAAATACTTTTCACCAAACTCCAATCCTTGTCAAATTCTTATTGGCTAAAAAAAACTTTATCAAAATTCTTTTCCAGAAATCTGCACTAGGGAAGATTTATCATTCCCAAAATAATTGGCAAACCATACATTTTATTGTAATATTTTAATATAATAATTAAGTTTTTCTAGTTGAAATAATTCATAATAAATTATAAACACTTGGGAAAAATCCCCAAAAATCACAATAAAACAAATTTAATATATTCTTTAAAATATAAAAAAATTGAGGAAGAAAAATTATTTAATTATTTATAATAATTAGAACCAGAAATGAACCATTTTCTCCACTTAGAAAATTCATAGTAAATTCATACTTGGAAAATTATGAAATTAAAATCCCACTTCTAAAATAATGTTTTAAACATCATATCAAAATCCAAAATCATTTGGTATCGAAACTAGGTTTTCACACTTCAAACCCTTTAAATATTTCCAAAATAAATCTTATTATTCATCATTCAAGCATATAATCATCCAAACAATTAAAACAAGGCATAATACAAGCAAAAGATTCGGGTTCATACTTAATGATTCGGTAACTCTATCCCATAAGCAAGTTTCCGAATCCTTTCTATAATAGGAAATGGTTCAACAAAACCTAAGTGCCAATTTCCATGACTTCCCAAATCTTACTACACCCTTCATTGGAGATATTTGACAAAAAATGACCTCTAACTGAGAACTCTAAGTCTTTTCGTTTCTTATATGTATAACTTTTCTGGCTAGACTGAGCTTCCTTCATTCTAGCACGAATCAACTCAATCTTTTCTGCGGCTTCTCTTACTAAATATAGACCAAGAATCATTCTATCTTCGGTCTCTAACCAACATACATGTGATTTATACAGCCTTCCTATAAAGCTTCCAAAGGTGACATCCCTATACTAATCTGACAACTATTGTTATATGAGAATTCAACTTAGTTGTAGATGGTCTTCCACGATCCTCCAAAATCTTGCACACAAGTTCTTCACAAATCTTCTAAGACTTTGTTAACTCTTTCTGGTTGCCCATCGGTCTGCGGATGGTAAGCCGTACTCATTATGAGCTTGGTACCTGAAACCTCTTATAGACTTTTCCAAAATTCGCTAGTAAATAAAGAATCTCTGTCACTGATTATACTACAAGGAACTCTATGTAGTCTAACTATATTCCTCATGATTAACTTAGCTAAAACATGTGTCATCCTTATCGACTTAACGGGTATAAAGTGTGCCCTCTTACTTCGTCTTTCCACTATAACCCAATACTTTCATGTAACATCCCTTATCTGGATGCCCAAAGCTAAGCGCTATTGCTGCTGCAGTCATCCATAGTATTAACTTCCGGTGACCAAATACAGTAATGTTAATGGTATCCATAATATCAAAAGCACTTGAATATGAACTAAAATCATCATAGATTAAAACACTTTTCTGATTACATTTCGAAACAACATTTCATATCCAAGTTACATATTCCCAAAACGTTTCCCAGGTTCAGATCAAATATAACTATTACAAAATACGCCAAGAGCGACATATGAAGATGCCCTCTTGGATGACCAGAGTAATAAATAGTCATAACTGACTTAATACATCATAGCGGAAATAAAACAAAACAACTCCTAAATATAGCTAGCATCAACCTCCTGCTCGTCTCCAGAAGCTTTATTCGTCCACCTACTAAAACCTGAAAATCCTCAACCTTCAGCCTACTCAAATCAATTTTGAGAACCCGAGAGTTTAAGGGGAAAAACATAAACTTCGAGTCTGACATAAAGCCTGGTGTGAATAATACTATACATCATGGTTATTTGATATTAAGTGAGACCACACCGCTTAGCGAAACGGGTTTTCCCTCACTAATATCCTTTTAAAACATATCCTTTGCAAATCTTAATCCTGCAACCAAAATAGGTTAAAACAATAAAGCAATATCATGTATGCATACAAATCAGGTAACAAATGGACTATCTGTTCGAACAATATAGTTTTGTTTGGCTAACTACTAACCTTTGGCTGACTCGGGCATAGCAGGCAAAATAAACAAATAGTCAAACTTCTGTTAGATACTCCTCTTTTTCACGGTCTGTCCCTAACTTAGTTCTCCTAGGTTCAACTGATCGTAATGGTTTTGCGGGCTCACTAGTAACCTATCTCTCTTCTCTGTACATATACATTCCTTTCTGTGTGTAACCATCATTTATGTCTTACTTGTTACTAAGCCCTACACATTTGAATTTTGGACTAAATTAGCAAGGGACTAATAGCTAATGTATAGGGCGCGACCCTATACCAGTCCCATCTGGTATACATATACCTGAGTCATTTTACTAAAGGTCAACTACCCATAAATTTTCCTTGAAAACCTTTTCTTTGAAAAGGATTTAATCCTTTTAAATCATACTTAAACAAGGAAAATATTCTATGCTTTACTCAAAACACTTTGCCATGTTATATATATTTTACATAAAACTTTGTTGATGAAAACATTTAAACCTTTGAAAGTACCCCTTTCAAAACCAAGTAACTACTTTGCTTTATAACCTTAGGCCAAAAGACCAAAACATACCTTTCGAAACCATTTACATAGTCCTTTCGAAATCGTTCAAAACCTCTCTTTCGAAAGCCTTTTAAAACCTGAAACATCCTCTTTTCAAAACACTTTAAATATGCCTTTCGGCCTTCCGCTTATAACTTTTTGAAAATATTAGGGAACCACCCCTTCGATACCTTTCTCTTAAACCTCCCGAAAGCATTAAATTCATCAGACTTTTCGAAAGCATTTGGGTTCAAGTAAAACATGCGGAATAACCTTTTGAAACCATTCAAAACTGTACCTTTCAAAACCTTTGGGTTTTTCTTTCAAAATATCAAAAGGGTCCTAAAAGAAGAACGTCGAAAGTAACACTTTGAAAAGCTATTTCCTAAGTAAAAGAAGTGGATGGTGTCGAAACCAATCCCTTCGAAAGCATTGGAGAAACAGTTTGGGTTTTAAAACAAAGAAACCCTTTCGAAGGTATTGCTTCGAAAGGTAAGATGCGGCAGTAAGGGGTTTCGAACCTAAAAGCTTCTTTATAAAATAAAAGGCGTAACCTCTTTCGGAACCATTCCTTAAAACCATTTAACCAAGTCGAAAATTAACTAAGTCGAAAGCATTCCTTTCAAAAGCAAAGCAGGCGTATTTTCCTTTTTAAAACAAAGCAAAGCTTCGACCCCTTCAGAACCCCGTGTTTCGACTGCATACCTTTCGCCCTTGTACAATTCGCTACATACCAAGTCTTTGATACCATGCGCATTGGTTTCGATGGTGATGAAGGCAGAAGTAATGTGTCGAAGGCTAGGTGCAAAAAGTGGCGAAACATGTAAAAAACATGTATAAACTGATTTTAAAATTTTTAAAGCAATTTTTTTCAACTAACCTGCCTTTTTTGTCAAGACAAGATTGGTTGCTAATTTCTTTTCTAAAAGTACAACTGAAATTTCTGAAATAAAAAATTAAATTATTTACAAAATGTCCCTTCTCCTTTTATAAATATATAAAACATTTAAGTCCCATACCTTAAATAATTTTATATACTTATTAAAACACTTAGGAAATATGTATAAAAATTCCCATAAATCAATTTTAATATGTTTTCTAACATATATTAATTTCTGACCCAAAACATACATATATTAGCCGTAATTAATTTTAAACCCAAATAACCATTTTCTTCACTAGAAAATTAATATTAAATCCACATTAATTAAGAAAATTGAAACCCATCTCTAAAATATCATTTCTGATCTTATTCTAAAATCGTAAGGCATTTAGATGTCATTTAATTGGTTCTTCAATCTAAAACTCACCATAAAATCTATATGAATTAGCATAAATAATCAACAAGCATATATATCCATTTTAACAATCAGAAAAATGGCAATATACTTTGCAAAATATCCAGATCTGATCTAGAAACCAAACACATCAAAAATATGAGATGTACCCTATTATTTACCTTAGCTTTGTTGTTAAGGAGTTGAGATTTGATATTGGATTAAGTTGATTAGCTTCTCCCCTTGATTGCTTTTCTTCTACTTGCTTTCTCTTAATGGTGACCGACCTCTTTTCTAATATGGTTTTACTTATGAACGTATGAAATGAGAATGCATGAGGGTTTAGGGTATAAGATTGTTACTTATTCTTATATTGCCCTTGTCATCTACCCTAACTTATTTTAGTTCATTTCCTTTAGTTCAATGGTTTAATAGGCACAACTACCTTCAAATTTCACAAACCTCAATCCTTTAACCATTTTACATTATTTC
The DNA here is from genome assembly GCA_030737815.1 of Allium fistulosum. Lineage (NCBI taxonomy): Eukaryota > Viridiplantae > Streptophyta > Magnoliopsida > Asparagales > Amaryllidaceae > Allium > Allium fistulosum. The sequence goes on from CM060907.1 coordinate 176,493,456, forward strand.
ATTCATTTTACTAATTAAATGTCCTAAATAATGTTACTAAAAATTAGGGTCATTCCATTACATTTCCTCTATTCGACCTTGACAACCCATCTATGAAATCCGTAGATATAAAATCCCACTTCCATACTGGTATGTCCAAAGGCTGAAGCAATCCACTTGGCTTTTGATGCTCGGCTTTTACTTGCCCACAATTCAAGAATTATTTTACCCATAAGCCTACATCCCTTTTCATTCCTTCCCAAAACAAACTTCTCTTCATATCCTGATACATTTTTGTTCCTCCAGGATGAATTGTAAATTTCGATCGATTACATTCCCTAAGAACTTTTTTCCTTAGGTCTCCAACATATGGAATACATAATCGTGCCTTCTTTCTCAACCATCCATTTTGATCAAGATGAAAATCCTTCAAATCATCTATCTCAGTTCCACCTTCCAATCTTCTAATTCATTCTGCTAGCAATAGATCATCTCTTTATTAGAAGACATCCTTTCTACCAATACTGGTCGAACTTCTAAACAAAATAACATTATGGTACTCTGAATAGAACTAGCAGCCAATCTTAATTGCACATTGCAAGCATTAAGGGCCTCTAAATCTCTCCATTTAGCTATCATTTCTAATACTGCATTCTGATATTTTCTGCTAAGTGCATCTGCAAATTTTTTTCCTTTCCTCACGGTGTAGTCAATTCCAAAATCATAAGCAGCTATAAACTCCAACCATCTCTACTGTCTTATATTCAACTCATTCTGAGAGAAAAAGTATCTTAGCGAATTATGATCCATATACAACTCAAATCGTTCTCCCAAAAGATAGTACCTCCACAGGTTCAAAGCAAAAATTACGGAAGCTAACTCTAAATCATTGGTCGGATATCTTACTTAATGCGATATGAGCTATCGAGAGGCATAGGCAATCACTTTACCCCTCTGCATTAACAAAGCTCCAAATCCTATTTCGCACGCATCGGTATACACCGCCAAATCTTGATTTCCATCTGAGACTTCTAACACAGGCTCATTAGTCAATAAATGTTTCAGCTTTTGGAATTCCTCCTCACATTAGTCTGTCCAAACATACTTCACATCCTTCCTTGTTAGTTTAGTCATCGGTGCGGCTATACGAGAGAAATCCTTGATGAATCTCTGGTAGTAGCCAGCTAATCCAAGAAAACTCTTTATCTTGGCCATTGTCTCGGCTCTCTTCAAATTATTGACTGCTTCTGTCTTAGCTGAATCTACTAATAACTCATCCCCTGAGAATATTTGACCTAGGAACTTCACCTTCTTTCAAAAATGACACTTAGAAATTTTTGCTTTTGATTGAAGCTGTCTTAACGTCTCAAACATTATTCTAAGACGAGTCACATGATCTGGCTTATTCTTCGAATATATCAGAATATCATCTATAAATACTAACACGAATCTATCCAGATGCTCTCAAAAGCCGATTCATCAAACTATGAAGAAAGCAGGCGCATTATTTAGTCTGAATGGCATTACTAACCACTCATATGAACTAAATCTTGTTCTAAATGCCATCAAAGGAATATCGCCCTTCGCCTCTCTCAATTGATGGAACTTTGGAGCCAAATCCAACCGAGAAAAGACCTTGGCTCCACTCAATTGATCAAATAAATCATCTACTCTTAACAAAAGATATCGAATCTTTATTAACTTCTCATTCAACTTACGATAATCGATATACATCCTTAACGGCCCATCCAGCTTCTTTACGAGCACCACAACCACTCCCCATGCAAACTACTTGGTATAATAAATCTTTTCCCTTCTAAGTCCACCAGCTACACTTTTAATTCCTTCATCTCAGTATGTGTCATTCTGTTGGGCGATCAACTTACGGGTTCAACTCTATGTACAAGATCTATTCAAAACTTAATAGCCAGTTTTAGCGATAGTCTTGTAACAAGCTCAAAAACATTTGCAATTCTCTAAATATGAAAGCCCGATTCAACTCATCTTCCTTCTCTATTATACCCAACAATGCACAAACATCAGAACTTGGATTCTCTACTGAGTATATAATTCGGTCACTACTATTAGGATGTCTTAGTGATATTTTCCTATCATGGAAAAATATTCTAGCATCATATTTACTTAACCAATCTATACCTAAAATAATTCCAAAGCCTACAAAGTCAAACACATGTAAACTACAGGAAAATACTTAACCTAATAATTCAACCTACAAGTGTTCATATCTCATCCCAAGAGTTGCATACCCTCCTATCGAACTCGCAACTCTTAAGGAATTAACTAGGTATGAGGGTTCTAGGTTAAGCTTATCTACCAAACAACGATATATAAAAGAATGTGATGCACTAGTATCGAACAATACTCTAAAAGATGTACCATAAATCGAAAGCGTACCTTGCATAACAGTTTTCCCTTTTTCCTCAACTGTTGATTTCGAGGTAGCTGGTTCCTTGCACTGATTCTTATAGTGTCCATTCTAGTCAAAGTTAAACCACTTGATATTCTTTCTCCCAATAACCTTCTTTCCATCACTGGAACGACATTCGTTTGCAAAATGCCCTTCCTTGTCACACTTGCAACACATATTAATTTACTACAGACTCCCCTCCTTAAATAATTTCATCTACAAAATTATGATAAGGTACACGACAAAAACCACAACCATAAACATAAAACATACCATCAAACGAGTCAAGATAAGTGTCTTTAATCTTGCTTTCTGTCTCCTTAGTACAGTTTCTCTCGTCATCACTCCATTGGACCTTTACTAGTCTGACTACCTTCCTTAGCTTTTTCTTCTCCCTCGCCACAACTCAAACATAATTCCTAAGATGGGAAATATGGAAAACATTGTGAACTCCTGCCAAACTGCTCAGTAACGCTATCCTATAAGTGACTTTTCCGATCCTTTCTATAACAGGAAATGGTCCAACAGACCTACGTGTCAATTTCCATGACTTCTCAAATCTTTTTACACCCTTTATTGGCGATATTTTGACGAAAACGTGATCTCTAACCAATAACTCTATGTTTTTCCATCCCTTATCTGTATAACTTTTCTGCCTAGATGGAGCTTTCTTCATTCTATATCGATCAACTTAATATTTTCTACGGCTTCTCTTACTAAATATGGACTAAGAATCATTCGATATTTGGTCTCCAACCAACATATAAGTGATTTACACAGCTGTTTGTACCAAAATTGGGCACAACACTCTTCGGAAGTCTTTGAAGAGATAAAATGAAGAAATTAAATGGAAAAAGAGGATTATCTAACAAAATCTACAAAAAAGATAATGAAAGTAACTAAAACGCACAGAAACACAAGAATTTAGAGTGGTTCGGCGTATTGCCTACGACCACTATGAAGTTGATTGCTTTATTGATGTTTCTTTGATGATTACAATTGATTGTAGTGGGTTACAGCATATGACAATGAATTACAGTAGTAAAATTCGTTAGCAGCAGCAGCAATGGAGTTTAGAGTTGAATCCGGCAGAGTCTGGGCATTAGAGAATTCAAAAGATTCCAAGATCTCTTCTCTATATGCCCTGGGCTCTATTTATAGGTGTAGGAGGCTGATATTTCGCTTAGATCTTGGGAGACTTCTTCTGGCACGTGAGCGGGCCTACGCGACCAAGCCCGTGAAGTTTTGACCCGATCTGTGATCGATACGAACGGATTTCGTATCGATCAAGATTTCGTCCAATGGAGTCGAAATTTGGTGTGTACGTTCTTTAGCACGTGCGTAAGCTCCTATGAAAATTTGGTGGCATTTGGACTTGTGGATCTCGAGTTATGATCAATTCGAAATGGATACTTTCGGTAAGCTGTTTGGTTCGCCACGATTATTTCGACTCGATCTTGTTCGAATCGATGGCTGTGCGTGCCCAGGTGATGACGTGGCGAGCATTCTTTGGATCGATCCACTTTCTACACCGAGTTGACCGAGTCTTTCCAAGATTTTCGCCGTGTTTGTATCGAAGCATTTGTCTTGTTCGAATCGATGGAAGGTGACTCTCGTTCGCATCGATGCAACGAGCTTTGTTCGTATCGATGGAGGACACGTGGAATAAGTTAACTACGTGGCCTTGTTCATATCGATTGGAAATGACTCCATTTGATCGATACGAAGTTGACATGGCCAGATGGACTCGGACACTAGTAGCCCGATCGATACGAATAACCATGACGTGGATCGATATGAACAAGGACTTCTCGATGGATACGAAGTAACTGGGTTTGAAGGATACGAACAGTGCGTCCTAATGGATTCGAACAAAGGTTCTCTAATGGATACAAAATGGACATTGGACAATCGATATAAAGTGGACTCCGGGGATGGATACGAAGTCGATCGATGCGAAGTGGACTCTGGTGATGGATGCAAACCTGATCGATTTGAACTAGGGCCTTCTGATCGATACGAAGCTGATCGATTCAAACAGAGGCCTAGCCGATCGATACGAAATAAAGTTGATCTTCCTTAGCTTGTATCGATCGTATCTTGAGCATATTAACTCCGATTGATTTGAAATTTGGAATGTTGGTTTTCATTGCTTCGCTCGTCGTGTCTTGTCGATTGTAGCTTGATCCGGACTCGGATAAAATTCGTCGATATCCATAGTGAACCTGCGCATAACCGACCTCTAAGACGAACCGTCATTTATTTCTAGTCAAGTTCTTGGTGTCACGGCCTTGCCAAAAGGCGAGATAACATTTGCCCCCCAAGGTACGTTTATGGAAACATGATGTGCTTTGAAACGCTGCAATCTTCATTCTGAACAGTTATCGTCTTTTCACTGAAAGTTGTAATCTTTGACTGATTTCTCGGCAATGTGAACCGTTTATTGTCAACTGTTGTACCCTGTATTGTTGTAACTGATTGCTGTATTCTGGTGATTAGCTGTTTGTTGTTGTAATCATTATCAGATAAGTTTCCAATTCCTATGGATGTGGAAAATCAAATATTAGTCCGGCATATATACGTATATGTTAATCTGACTTTCGTTGACGTTTGCACGTTCACGAGTCATTGTCAGTTTATTTCGTATCGAATCCTATATCGATCCTCTCCTGAATCGATGTGAGATTCGAATTGTAACAACACTCGATGGTTTTTTTAGTGTTCCTTTGTATCGATCCCCTCCTGAATCTATGTAAAAGGTTAAAACATTGTCTTTGCATCGGTATACATCGTATTGATGGACACGAAATGAACATTTCACATCGATGGATATGAGCTTCGATGGATATGAAACGAATGTTCGTATCGATGGTTAGGAACTTCGGTGGACTTCATTTTCGAATCGATGCAGGTCACAAAAATGGATACGAACTGTGCGTTCGTATCGATAAATATTGGCCTCTAGAAGTTGTGATTTAACGGATTCGAACAGTGAAGTTAGCATCGATGAATTATGGATGGAGTCGGAAGCAATAGATATGGACAAATGTCTCGTATCGATGGACCTTGGTGATTCAGAAAAATCCATGTTACAGATTTTGTATCGATGAAAATCAAGTGGATGGATATGAATATGTGGTGACCCTCACTCTAAAACACACAGATTTTTTTTATTCAAGAGGAATTCACCACTAAAACCCCAATACATTTATATTTGAATTTTTATATAGTTTCCAAATATTTTTTTTTTCTTTTTCCCAAGACCCTGATTTTACCAATATAATCATATCAGTGTACAAACTAATTATGGCAATTATATATTTGATGATATACAATTGTTTCTTTATTATTATTATTTTTATCAGAGGGGATTTAAATCAAATTGAAAACAAAATACCATACAAGCTGTTGACAAGCCACTTATTTCCTTTCTAAATCTTGTTCTACTGCCAGAGGTATATTTTTAGCAAATTATATCACTTATACTTTTATTTGACTTTATATATATTAGTCTGCCTAAATAATTCTATTAACACTAAAATAGTATTTCCTTGATCTCATGATAGTCATCAAGTTTATGCATGATACTACTCCCAAGTTATTTTCATTTATCATTTCAGGTTGATTAGAGGTGGACTTTTAGCATTTTTAAATTTAATATGATGCAGACTTACATACTTGGTAATTTGTGGGATATGCTTGGTGTTATCTAAGGGCTGCTTGGTGTTTTCTTTGATTTGTCCCGGAAGCACCCACACTTTATCAATTAAAATGAAGTGGTTCCAGGCTCCAAGGGTTTGACCTATGGCTATTTAGACTGACCATAGTCCCTCTTTTACCACTTGCAAACCCAGATCCCTCATTTTAACAAGCTTCTACAAATTCCTACTCCTAATCCCCAGCATGTTTGTGTCTTGTTTTTCTAAAATGCATTCTTATATGTATTCATTCAATTATCTTCCAAGTCTTCTGCTTCCATAGTTCTATTTGAAATTTAAATATTTAAATTCATACAAACTTCCAGAATTCATGCACATGCCAGTATCATTTACCTACCATGCACAAATTCATTTCACTTGAGTATTCTACTAAAATCTTGAGAGTTCATTTTCAAAAATCAATCCCCTTAACTGTTTAATTTCCATAAGGCAAAATATAGGCAATAAAAATCAGAGATCAAATATTTATGCACATATCATATGTATATGATATGTCTATCTCCTTATTTTCTCCAAATCAATCATTCATAAAATAAATTAGTAGTTAACCAGACATCATCAATGATCACTCACAACAGGTTTTGCTTAAGTACATATTTTCAACTCCAAAATACTTAGAAAGTTTCCTACAAGTAACTTCAATTACAGAATATAGAATTTGTCTAGTAATTTCATTACAATGCAACTGCAAATTTTAAAACAAGTCTCTCTTATTTATACTAGCAGCCAATGCCTTCTTTACTCATCAAGCCAACTTCAATTTCCTGCAAGCAAATCATTTAGCTGCCCCAAAGAATTTTTGAGACACCCAGATGATTGCAAGGGCAACCAAAAGGGTCGGTTTACACTGGTATGAGCATTTATCAATTTTGTATACTTATACATAATTTTAGTAATCTTTCAGTGCCTTCTTAGTTTAACAGGTTTTATACTTAGCATGTTTTGGTTCATTCAAGGAGATACAAAGTCACATTCAACAAATTAAACAATACACAGCAAACAGTTGAAATAATCATGTGTACAATTCTTAATTCATCCACACCAAATCTTAGATAAGTAAACTCAGGTTTCATACTCCAAATTTCACCCAGCAATTAATCAATGAACAATGTTTATTTTGATTAAATCTAACACCATATCTGAATATTTATAACCCAGATTTTTAAACCCCTGTCCCCATTTGTTTTATGGTCTTTAACTCCTTGTCAAATGAACACTGTGTATGCATTGTGAAGGAAACTCCCAGGTTACTTAATTTATTCCAACACACAAAGGCCTCAGGATGCAGTTGCACCATGCATATGCTTGCTCCCACCTGAAGTAAGCAGATCATTGACTATCTCCCAAGTGACCAATCTAGTTTTTCTTTTATTCATATTTCAGAGAGATATAACTACTTGTATATTTTCTGGTTCAACCCCATGTTCCCCTGTTTAATCTATGTTCATGTTTAATGATGATAAAAATAGAACAAGAATGCTCAAATCATGTTAACTCTAAAAACCCACTTACAGATTAATGCTCCAAACAAAAATGCACAAACAAACATCCATATCACCCATAACAATTTATTTCAGAGATTCAAATGACTCATAATATTTTTAGGCTGCCTGCAATAGGACTTAATGCCATTGCATACAAGGGATAAATACTCACCTAAGGTTTTTTTTTCCTTTTACTTCCTTAATCCTTTGAACAGCAAATTCCCCAAAGCCTCAAGCTGGTGTTTCTCCTAGTTTATTCTTTTATTTTTTGTTTTGATCCCGAGAGAATGATGGATTTGGCTATGTGCAGTTATTTATAAATCCATTCTAGGGTTTAAGAAAATGGGTAATTCCCCTGATACCCTTAGATGTTTATGTACACATCATATTCCTGTGTGAGCATAAATTGGAAATGCACACATTTAGGTTACTTTAATTAGCTATTTCGGGGATCATGCATTTTTAAACACTCAATACTATTTTCATGACTCTTTTCTACTCATGCAATAAGCATGTGTTCCTCAGTTTCTTTTTACAAGTTTAAGGAATCTGAAAATCTCCTTTGTATATTTTTTCTACCTATCTGTTATTTCCCTCTTATCATGCATACTATCATACCTTATTATGTAATGTAAAATTATTTACCCAAATTATTTGCCTGGAATAAATATAGTATGGAAATTTTATTTGATTCTATATATGTGTATAAATATATTTCTGCCTTTTTGTCAAATCAGCAACTCCTTTTATATTTAAATTAAAAATCACATATATTATGCTAATTATTTCTGGCACAATTATAAGACATATAAATTTTTACATTAAACTTCATTTTATTTTATCTTCATATAAAACAGCAAATACCCCATATATATATATTTACATAATTCTTTGAACATAAAGCTATATTTATTTTGAGTTCCAATTTTTCTTCTAATCACCTTAATTCCTTGCATTTTATCAAACAGAAGCTCCCATGCAATTTTATTTATTGCCAAATTCTTTTCTGTTTTAATGCAATATATATACATTTTATAATCTCAGAATTTCCTAACATAAATGTATATTTTTCACTTTATTTTAATTTTATTTTAGGGTCATTACATACCCTCCCCCTTAAAGGAATTATGTCCCCATAATTTCACCTAATTTCTTCAATTAAAAGCACTAATCTATAGCCTGTTGTAACTCCATAATCCCATACTCATATTTTATGAAAACAAACAATGTATAAATATATTTAGAAAAATCATCATAGGCTGCTTAAACATACCTCTCCATCAGTAAACAAATTGGGGTATTTAGCCCTCATTTTATCTTCAACCTCCCATGTACAATCATTAGTGTCCAAGCTCCATTGGATTTTCACCAGTTTGATCACCTTGTTCCTCAACTTTTTCTCTTCCTTGGCAACTATCCCTACTGGTTCATTTGTATAAACCAAATTCTTCTGGACTTAAACTCGAGTAGGTGACTCCAGAATTGCTCCTTCATCATGCACCCATTTTCTCAATTGAGAAACATGAAATACAGGATGCACACCACTCAACTCCTCAGGTAACTTAAGTCTGTAGGCCATAGCACCAATTCTCTGCATAATTTCATATGGTCCTACAAATCTTGGTGATAACTTACCAGATTTTCCAAACCTGAACACTTTCTTCATTGGTGATACTTTCAGAAAAACATGCTCTCCTACTTCAAACTCCATTGGCTTTCTCTTTCTATCTGCATAAGACTTTTGTCTTGATTGTGCTGCCTTCATTCTATGCCTAACCAATTCAATCATGTTGGTGGTTTCTTTAACATGATCTGGCCCCAATATTACACCCTCTCCTGCTTCCAACCAACAGGCAGGAGACATGCAGGGTCTCCCATACAAGGCTTCAAAGGGAGCCATTCCTATGGTTGATTGATAGCTATTGTTGTAAGTGAATTCTGCCAAATGAATATGATCCTCCCAATTACCCCCAAAATCAAGCACACATGCTCTAAGTAAATCTTCTAATATTTTATTCACTATCTCTGTTTGCCCATCACTTTGAGGATGGTAGGCAGTGCTTAAACAAAGTTGTGTTCCCATTGCTTCTTGGAAGCTTTCCCATTTCCACTGAGGTATCTCCAAAGGTTGCAACATGCCAGAAGGCTTTTGGTGGTCTGCTTTAATTTGTTGACATGTGGAACACTTTGCCACATATCTTGCCACTGCTTGCTTCATTCCTGGCCACCAGTAGATTCTTTTTAAATCATGATACATTTTAGTACCACCAGGGTGTATGGTGTACCTGGTCTTGTGATGCTCATTCATGATTTCTTCCTTCAACTCTGCAATGTTTGGTACACAAAGCTTATCATTTTTCCTCAAATAACCTTGGGAATCTATTTTAAAATTCTCTGACTCAATGTTATTTAATAACATTTCTTTCTTCTCCTTTAGACTTTGATCTTGATCTTGCATGCTACCAACTTTCTCCACCAGATTAGACTTCACTGTGATTATTCCCAGTGTACCATACTCCACCATATCACCATGTTCTTTAAAATTCACTGCATCCTTGCTGTATATATCTGCCTCCCCAAGCACTGCAAGGTTTTTAAACTCATCAATCATCAAACTGGCTAATCTTACATGATTTCTGCTCAAAGCATCTGCCACTCTATTAGCTTTTCCAGGAGTGTACAAAATATCTAAATCATATGCAGCTAGAAACTCCAACCACCTTGCTTGCCTCATATTTAAATCTTTTTGAGAAAATAAATATTTCAATGCTTGATGATCTGTGAATAATTCAAATTTTGCCCCAAGCAAATAATGCCTCCATAGTTTTAGTGCAAACACTATTGCAGCTAATTCTAGATCATGAGTTGCATATTTGGTTTCATTGGGTTTAAACTGTCTTGATGCATATGCCACCACCTTGCCATGTTGCATAAGCACTGCACCTAACCCAGACCCACTAGCATCAGTGTATACAACCATTCCTTCATTTGCTTCTGGGATTTGTAGGACAGGAGCTTCCACCAATGCTTGCTTCAATTTCTCAAAAGCTTGTTCACACTGCTCAGTCCACACATATGGTTGGTTCTTCTTGGTTAGTTTGGTCATTGGTGTGGCTATTCTTGAAAAATCCTTGATGAACCTTCTATAGTACCCTGCCAAACCTAAGAATGACCTCACCTCAGTCACTGTTTTGGGTCTACTCCATGATTGAACTGCAATGACCTTGCTTGGATCTACACTTACTCCCTGCTGTGACACTATGTGTCCTAAGAATTTTACTTCATGTTGCCAAAATGTACACTTTGAATACTTGGCTTTTAATTCATGCTCTCTAAGTCTGGATAATACTAAATGTAGGTGCATGGCATGATCATTTTCTGTCTTTGAATAAATTAATATGTCATCTATAAATACCAAGACAAACTTATCCAAAAAGTCTCTAAAAATTCTATTCATCAAGTCTACAAAATAGGAGGGAGCATTGGTCAAGCCAAATGGCATTACTAGAAATTCATAAAGGCCATACCTTGTATTGAAGGCTGTGTACTCAATGCTTTCCTCTGCAACTTTCATTTGGTGAAATCCAGAGGCTAAGTCTAACCTTGAAAATATTTTAGCTCCATGCAATTGATCAAATAGATCATCTATTCTAGGCAGTGGGTACTTATTCTTGATAGTTACCTTGTTTAAATCCCTGTAGTCTACACACAACCTCATTGTGCCATCATGTTTCTTGACAAATAGCACTGGGGAACCCCAACTGGAACTACTTGATCTTATGAATCCTTTCTCTTCTAATTCTTCTAGTTGATGTTTTAATTCTACCAACTCTTTTGGACCCATTCTATAAGGCTTCTTAATGATTGGATTTGTTCCTTGGATTAATTTTATTTTAAATTCAACTGGTCTGTTTTGAGGAATTCCCTTCACTTCTCCAAACACATCTATATATTCATTGACTACTGGGATTTCCTCTATTTTTAATTCCTTTTGAACTTCATTAATGCTCCAGATTTTATTAAAACATGTATTCTTTGCTATTTCACTTAAGATGGTAATTCTTTTGCCTTCATTTGTTTCCAAAGAAATAGTAAGGTTTTCTAAATTTAAAATTGCTTTATTTCTCATTAACCAATCTACTCCCAAAATAATCCCAATACCAGGACAATTTAAGGTATATAAGTCTGAATTAAATTCATAACCTCCTATCATTAATTTCAGACCCATACACTTCATCCCTAACATACAATGACTCCCTATGGGACTGTGTACAATTAAGGGCTGATCAATAGAAACACATGCAAGTGCTAATTTCTTTGTAATTTCCAGAGATATTAGTGAATGTGAGGCACCAGTGTCATATATTACTGATATTGGTTGGGTATGAATAAAAATTATACCTTCAAGTTGCCCAACATTCCCAGTGTTACTTGCTGTCAAAGCTCCTACCCTTGCTGTTCCCCTATTGGTTTCTGGGCAATCCTTCTTGAGATGACCCATCTTTCCACAATTATAGCAGCCTCCTCTGGGTATCTTGGGGTCAGGGCATTGGTTACTATAATGTCCAACTTTTCCACAATTAAAACAATGAGTGAATTTCTTGCTTTCAGGTGTTGTTGCTCCTTCCCCTTTCTTAGCTCCTTTACTTGCATTTCTCTTGTCATAAGGTTGCACTTTGTTCTGACCACCCTTCTTCTTATTGAGCTTCATATTCCAGAATTTCTCTCTTGCAGTGTCATGTTGCTCAAATGAGAGAGTTAGATCAATTACTTGATCGAAGGTTTTGTCCTTGTATGGCAACATTACCCTTGACAGACTAGGGTTCAAGCCTTGAATGTACCTTGCATTCTTTGCTTCTGCATTCCCTATTAACACCAGTCCATACTTGGATAATGCTTCAAACTTCTGAGTGTATTCATTCACACTCATGCTTCCTTGCCTTAATCTAATAAAGTCTTCAAGCAGTGTGGCCTTGGCAGATGCTGGGACAAATCTGGCCTCAAGCATGTCCTTGAAATTATTCCAAGTGATAGTATCCTCTTGTCTTCCTGTTGTCACAACTTCCCACCAATCCAGTGCAACCCCCTTCAATTTCCTTGAAGCTATCTGTCTCTTCCTTTGGTCATTGATTTGCATATCTGTGAAGACCCTCTCCATAGTTTTTATCCAAGTTTGAACACCTATAGCTCCTTTAGTACCTTCAAAATCCTTTCCTCCCAAAGTGGTACATGTCTTAAGCAGTTTGGAGAGTTCCTCATGAGGATTGTCTTGCCTTGGTGCCATTACATCCCTTAAAGCTCTCACAAAATCCTCCATGCTCATCACAGGTGGCTCACGTGATGATCCTGCACCTGTGTGATGCCTTGGTCCTACCATAATGCTATAAATATGATTGTTATGTTAGTTTATTTACCCCTATCAGTTTTTGGTGTCTTTACTTGGTTCATTTTTATTTCTGTGCACACTGTGCATGTATCACAGGTACACACATATTTTTTTTTCTCAGACATAAAACAGAAGCATTCAACACCAATAATTCAAACAATGCATTCAAACATCCATATACATGCAACAACATTTACTATGTTATTTAAAACATAGCTCTGATACCAACTGTGGTGACCCTCACTCTAAAACACACAGATTTTTTTTATTCAAGAGGAATTCACCACTAAAACCCCAATACATTTATATTTGAATTTTTATATAGTTTCCAAATATTTTTTTTTTCTTTTTCCCAAGACCCTGATTTTACCAATATAATCATATCAGTGTACAAACAAATTAAGGCAATTATATATTTGATGATATACAATTGTTTCTTTATTATTATTATTATTATTATTATTTTTATCAGAGGGGATTTAAATCAAATTGAAAACAAAATACCATACAAGCTGTTGACAAGCCACTTATTTCCTTTCTAAATCTTGTTCTACTGCCAGAGGTATATTTTTAGCAAATTATATCACTTATACTTTTATTTGACTTTATATATATTAGTCTGCCTAAATAATTCTATTAACACTAAAATAGTATTTCCTTGATCTCATGATAGTCATCAAGTTTATGCATGATACTACTCCCAAGTTATTTTCATTTATCATTTCAGGTTGATTAGAGGTGGACTTTTAGCATTTTTAAATTTAGTATGATGCAGACTTACATACTTGGTAATTTGTGGGATATGCTTGGTGTTATCTAAGGGCTGCTTGGTGTTTTCTTTGATTTGTCCCGGAAGCACCCACACTTTATCAATTAAAATGAAGTGGTTCCAGGCTCCAAGGGTTTGACCTATGGCTATTTAGACCGACCATAGTCCCTCTTTTACCACTTGCAAACCCAGATCCCTCATTTTAACAAGCTTCTACAAATTCCTACTCCTAATCCCCAGCATGTTTGTGTCTTGTTTTTCTGAAATGCATTCTTATATGTATTCATTCAATTATCTTCCAAGTCTTCTGCTTCCATAGTTCTATTTGAAATTTAAATATTTAAATTCATACAAACTTCCAGAATTCATGCACATGCCAGTATCATTTACCTACCATGCACAAATTCATTTCACTTGAGTATTCTACTAAAATCTTGAGAGTTCATTTTCAAAAATCAATCCCCTTAACTGTTTAATTTCCATAAGGCAAAATATAGGCAATAAAAATCAGAGATCAAATATTTATGCACATATCGTATGTATATGATATGTCTATCTCCTTATTTTCTCCAAATCAATCATTCATAAAATAAATTAGTAGTTAACCAGACATCATCAATGATCACTCACAACAGGTTTTGCTTAAGTACATATTTTCAACCCCAAAATACTTAGAAAGTTTCCTACAAGTAACTTCAATTACAGAAAATAGAATTTGTCTAGTAATTTCATTACAATGCAACTGCAAATTTTAAAACAAGTCTCTCTTATTTATACTAGCAGCCAATACCTTCTTTACTCATCAAGCCAACTTCAATTTCCTGCAAGCAAATCATTTAGCTGCCCCAAAGAATTTTTGAGACACCCAGATGATTGCAAGGGCAACCAAAAGGGTCAGTTTACACTGGTATGAGCATTTATCAATTTTGTATACTTACACATAATTTTAGTAATCTTGCATTGCCTTCTTAGTTTAACAGGTTTTATACTTAGCATGTTTTGGTTCATTCAAGGAGATACAAAGTCACATTCAACAAATTAAACAATACACAGCAAACAGTTGAAATAATCATGTGTACAATTCTTAATTCATCCACACCAAATCTTAGATAAGTAAACTCAGGTTTCATACTCCAAATTTCACCCAGCAATTAATCAATGAACAATGTTTATTTTGATTAAATCTAACACCATATCTGAATATTTATAACCCAGATTTTTAAACCCCTGTCCCCATTTGTTTTATGGTCTTTAACTCCTTGTCAAATGAACACTATGTATGCATTGTGAAGGAAACTCCCAGGTTACTTAATTTATTCCAACACACAAAGGCCTCAGGATGCAGTTGAACCATGCATATGCTTGCTCCCACCTGAAGTAAGCAGATCATTGACTATCTCCCAAGTGACCAATCTAGTTTTTCTTTTATTCATATTTCAGAGAGATATAACTACTTGTATATTTTCTGGTTCAACCCCATGTTCCCCTGTTTAATCTATGTTCATGTTTAATGATGATAAAAATAGAACAAGAATGCTCAAATCATGTTAACTCTAAAAACCCACTTACAGATTAATGCTCCAAACAAAAATGCACAAACAAACATCCATATCACCCATAACAATTTATTTCAGAGATTCAAATGACTCATAATATTTTTAGGCTGCCTGCAATAGGACTTAATGCCATTGCATACAAGGGATAAATACTCACCTAAGGTTTTTTTTTCCTTTTACTGCCTTAATCCTTTGAACAGCAAATTCCCCAAAGCCTCAAGCTGGTGTTTCTCCTAGTTTATTCTTTTATTTTTTTTGATCCCGAGAGAATGATTGATTTGGCTATGTGCAGTTATTTATAAATCCATTCTAGGGTTTAAGATAATGGGTAATTCCCCTGATACCCTTAGATGTTTATGTACACATCATATTCCTGTGTGAGCATAAATTGGAAATGCACACATTTAGGTTACTTTAATTAGCTATTTCGGGGATCATGCATTTTTAAACACTCAATACTATTTTCATGACTCTTTTCTACTCATGCAATAAGCATGTGTTCCTCAGTTTCTTTTTACAAGTTTAAGGAATCTGAAAATCTCCTTTGTATTTTTTTCTACCTATCTGTTATTTCCCTCTTATCATGCATACTATCATACCTTATTATGTAATGTAAAATTATTTACCCAAATTATTTGCTTGGAATAAATATAGTATGGAAATTTTATTTGATTCTATATATGTGTATATATATATTTCTGCCTTTTTGTCAAATCAGCAACTCCTTTTATATTTAAATTAAAAATCACATATATTATGCTAATTATTTCTGGCACAATTATAAGACATATAAATTTTTACATTAAACTTCATTTTATTTTATCTTCATATAAAACAGCAAATACCCCATATATATATATATATTTACATAATTCTTTGAACATAAAGCTATATTTATTTTGAGTTCCAATTTTTCTTCTAATCACCTTAATTCCTTGCATTTTATCAAACAAAAGATCCCATGCAATTTTATTTATTGCCAAATTCTTTTCTGTTTTAATGCAATATATATACATTTTATAATCTCAGAATCTCCTAACATAAATGTATATTTTTCACTTTATTTTTATTTTATTTTAGGGTCATTACAGAATAGTTCCTTCGTATCGATTCAGTGGTGGACCTGTTGTAACCGGTTGTTTTGACTGGGAGGCGAATCATTTTTCACCTTCACACTCGACTCCATATAAATACTGTGGACTTAGCCATTTTTCACTATTTACTTTTTACTCTCACGCTTTACTTTCGTATCGATTCGAGAAGGACTAGATCTACGAGAATCCTTCGTCTCCAAATTACTTCGTTACATCAAATCTTTGAACCGATACCTTGAAATCAGGTAATTGGACATCCAATCCATCGCTTTGCGTTTCATCCGTTTCTTTGAGACCACCCTAAGTGTCTCTTCCAGCCTTATGCTTTGCCTTCGTTCAATCAGCCCAAAAATTCTCAAGTTTCTGTCGGTTAGAACCAAGTCAATGTTCCTCTCTTCACTCGGAATTGATTGGAGGATCCGAACTAACTCTCTGAAATACCCACCGTTAGGTCGTGAGATTGCGGCTGTAAAAGAAGTGAAGTATGTCAGTTTCGAAAACGATTACTATTATCTTGATATTTCATGAGAAAGACTGCAACACTTACGTCTATCGAACCATCGCCTAGCGAATCCAGGGGGGCATCGAACGTAGAACCATTCTGTCTTAAAGTAACTCAGCCTTCTCCAGGACCCCGTTACAATCTGACAGTTCCTAACTGCTTCCAAGAATGTGAAAGAAGGGCTGTCTCTACGGCTCTTAATGTTGAAAAGATATGTAATCTCGATCGTCTTTGGTGGTCGAAAGAGAATTTCCATTAACAAGATGAAAGTGCTATTCAACAAGGCGTATCCGCTGGGGTGTAGCTAGGATGGATCGATTCCAAGGAATGACAGCATTTCCCTTATGTACTAATTAAATGGAGGAAGCGTCCCCGCTGTGCAAGCATGACGATTGAAAGTAGTAAACCCCTCCGGGGGAGCATGTGGTCTATCAGTTGGCCCTGGCAGTAAAACGTCGTCAAGCGACAAGCCATGCCTTAAACAAATCCATCCCAACGTATCTTCAGAGATGCTAGACGGCACAGAGTCTTGTGGACTGCAAATGAACCGGGTGCCTGGAAACTCGTCCGGAGCTGGATCTACGACTTCGGCTTCGATGGCCGGTATCTCGATGGTGGAAGGAATCGAACTCGAAAGTTCCTACTGTTGCGAACTTGAAGGTTCCATGACTAACTAGCTAATGAAAAATCATTGTTAAACAGACAATAACGCTCGTGCATCCCCCAGTGTAAAGTGTGTGAATGTGTTATGCAGTGCGGCACTGTATATCACTTGAAAAATTCAACAGAATTGGAGAAAGCATGTAAACGATAAGACTTCGAAATTCAGTCGGAATGACCATCATCGCTGACCGTCACAACCGTGCCATCCAGATATTAGCAATCGATCCAAGTTAAAGTTTGTTAAAATTTTGTTAAGTTATAGTTCCATCGACGAGCTTCGAAAGGCAGTCAAATGTACAGTTCTACAGTCAAGTCCGGTTATGCAAAGCTGAAGCTCGTCGGAGTCAAGTATTTGATAATATAAGATTTCGAATCCATCAGGGCTCAGACATAGATCGATCACCAGAGATGCAAGTCGTGACAATCCGGAATGCAACTACTCGTATCGATCAAGGGGGTCTGTTTTCGTATCGATCAAGTTCGCATCGATACGTTTAGTATCGATCGTGTTCGACTCGATACACTTCATATCGATCACATTCGAGTCGATACATTTCGTATCGATCAGGGGAATGTATTCTGCATCGATCATAGGCCTCGATTTCGTATCGATCAATGTCGGAGCATCAAACTAACTTATAATGCCCATTTCATATCAATTCCAAGTGATCGACTTCGAATCGATCATCGAAGTCAATTACGTATCGATCGACACAAACTCCAGCCAACGCCCATCGATTCGAAGTCGTTCCATCCCTCCACATGATATTGTCTCAACTACGAATCGATGAAAAATGCCATCATCCCCAAATCGATACGAAGAAAACCGTTTCCTCAATCGATCGATGCGAACATATGATTCATATCCTTCAACCATTCTTCTTCCCCAAATCACTCCAACACCATGATAATTCACTCTGAGCCGATTCTGACCTTAGCATCCCTGGAAATTGATTGCATGTGTGAAGAGATTGGCGAGTTATTTCGAATTCCATCGCTATAACATGGATTGGATGTCCAATTACCTGATTTCAAGGTATCGGTTCAAAGATTTGATGTAACGAAGTAATTCGGAGACGAAGGATTCTCGTAGATCTAGTTCTTCTCGAATTGATACAAAAGAAAAGCGCGAGAGTAAAAAGTAAAAAGTGAAATCGGCCGAGTCCAGGCTAGAGGCTGATATTGAAGACCTTCTCGTTGTTTACAATGCTAACGTGCTGAGGCACAGGGGTCTAGCCTGGCTCGATGATTATCCGGCGCATCTATACAACGCCTGGGGCCGATTAGTTGAAGAAGAGAAGGAGGCGCATCTGGGTGAGTCTGTAGATGAATTTGAACTCGAGAATCGCATTCTGAATGAAGATGAAAGGAAGATTATCCACGAGTCAATGATTTTGCATGAAAAGGAAAGGCTCGGCGCCCAGCACTTCGAAGTAGGAGAGGGTTCAGGGGTTGACCATCATGAGGCGAGTCTTGAAGTTCCAGCGTCAACCCAGCCTGAATCCTTGCCTACAGTCGATCCCCAAGCTGTTCCTGCCTACAATCCGGATCAGCCGTAGATGTCTCCAGCTACATAGCAAGTTACTGAAACCGTCCAGCCACTTACAAGTCAAACTGAGGAAGGTATTCTGAACATTCCATATATCTGCCTTAAGTCGGAATCTTCACTTGAATTAAGTTCTAACAGTTCTCTTATTTGTTGTCCAGTGATTGATGCTGCGCCGGTCGTGCCTCCTGCTACTCAAGAATCATATCAAACTCAGGGGGTTATCATTACCGAAGCGACCACTGTAACCACAACTGTGCCGCTCAACGAAATGCAGGGGAGCTCACTTGTTTTTGATGAGCAGCTGATGGAGGAATTCTTTCGCCATCACGGCGATCCTTTTGCCGACCTGCCATTCATCATGGGTGGAGGCACTCCTGCTACGAGCTCCTCGATGCCAACTACTGATGCTCTTAGTGAGGCGTGAGTGATTACTAAAGAGGAGATATTGGCCGAGATCGACGCTGAGATGGAAGCAGCGGCACATGGTGGCAGTTTTGGAGGTGGGATGGCGGCACCTGGACCAGCTCCGCTCAGAATGATATCTCCTAGTGGTACAGTTTTCAACACTAGTGTGCCCATTCCACCTTCTACAATTGATCTTGTTCCTCCGACTCCACCCGCAGGAAGCATCCATATTCATTCGAGTTCGGAGGAGGTCGTCGAGATCATGCCCTCGCCTGGAGAACAACCACCAAAAAGTAAAGGTTCAAAGTGGAAAGGTAGTGGCGGCTCCAGCGGGTCTACACCGAAAAGGAAGCCAAGGAAGAAGAAAGATTAGACATGCTTCCTTGGTGTATTTTGACTTTCATTTTGTTGGCCGTGTACAGATGCGGGTTCGGCCCCTACTAGTAGGAATTTTTTAGAACAAACTTGTACACGAATTTCTTTCATAAATAGTAGAAATGAAACTTTTCTTTTTTTGCTTCTTATGTATTTGCTTAAGTGTTTCAATGTTTGAAATGCACTTGTAAAGTTCCAGCTTCCGAGTCAAGTTTGTCTTTTGCACCAAGTCTGGAAACGGTGGACATGGTTCGCGACCAGGAAGCGAGTTGAATTTTGACGTCGCACCGCTTCAGTCAACGGTTGATGCTTAAGTCCCGCCCACAGTCTTGGGGGTGAGTTGTAGAACATCAATCAGCGATCGCTCCTCACTTACAACATGTTGAGTCTACAGCCACTGAACGGATGTTTGGGACAAGTGGAGATTGAGTGGTTCATCCATACTTGTCCGATTATCGGTGATCATATCCGCACTCCAGGGATTCTCATTTGCTTGCTGGTGGTTGGCACAAACACTCTTCGGAAGTCTTTGAAGAGATAAAATGAAGAAATTAAATGGAAAAAGAGGATTATCTAACAAAAACTCCAAAAATAGATAATGAAAGTAATTAAAACGCACAGAAACACAAGAATTTAGAGTGGTTCAGCGTATTGCCTACGTCCACTATGAAGTTGATTGCTTTATTGATGTTTCTTTGATGATTACAATTGATTGCAGTAGGTTATAACAGATAACATTGAATTACAGTAGTAAAATTCGTTAGCAGCAGCAGCAATGGAGTTTAGAGTTGAATCCGGCAGAGTCTAGGCGTTAGAGAATTCAAAAGATTCCAAGATCTCTTCTCTATATGCCCTGGGGGCTCTATTTATAAGTGTAGGAGGCTGATATTTCACTCATATCTCGGTAGACTTCTTCTGGCACGTGAGCGGGCCCACGCAACCAAGCCCGTGAAGTTTCAACCCGATCTGTGATCGATACGAACAGATTTTGTATCGATCAAGATTTCGTCCAATGGAGTCGAAATTTGGTTTGTATGTTCTTTAACACGTGCGTAAGCTCCTGTGAAAATTTGGTGGCATTTTGACTTGTGGATCTCGAGTTATGATCGATTCGAAATGGATACTTTCGGCAAGCTGTCTGGTTCGACTCGATCATTTCGACTCGATCTTTTTCAAATCGATGGCTATGCATGCCCAGGTGATGACGTGGCGAGCATTCTTTGGATCGATCCAATTTCTACGTCGAGTTGACCGAGTCTTTCTAGGATTTTCACCATGTTTGTATTGAAGCATTTGTCTTGTTCGAATCGATGGAAGGTGACTCTCGTTCGCATCGATGCAACGAGCTTTGTTCGTATCGATGAAGGACACGTGGAATAAGTTAACTGCATGGCCTTGTTCGTATCGATTGGAAATGACTCCATTTGATCGATATGAAGTTGACGTGGCTAGATGAACTCGAACACTGGTAGCCCGATCGATACGAATAACCATGACGTGGATCGATACGAACAAGGACTTCTCGATGGATACGAAGTAACTGGGTTTGAAGGATACGAACAGTGCATCCTGATGGATTCGAACAAAGGTTCTCTGATGGATATGAAATGGACATTGGACAATCGATACGAAGAGGACTCTGGGGATGGATACGAAGTCGATCGATACGAAGTGGACTCTGGTGATGGATGCAAACCTGATCGATTCAAACTAGGGCCTTCTGATCGATACGAAGCTGATCGATTCGAACAGAGGCCTAGCCGATCGATACGAAACAGAGTTGATCTTCCTTAGCTTGTATCGATCGTATCTTGAGCATATTAACTCCAATTGATTTGAAATTTGGAATGTTGGCTTTCATTGCTTCGCTCGTCGTGGCTTGTCGATTGTAGCTTGATCGGGACTCGGATAAAATTCATCGATATCCACAGTGAACCTGCGCATAACCGACCTCTAAGACGAACCGTCATTGATTTATAGTCATGTTCTTGGTGTCACGGCCTTGCCAAAAGGCAGGATAACAACAGCCTTCAGTATAAAGCTTCGAAAGGTGCCGTTTGCACCAAAAATTGGCACAAACACCCAATATTAGTTTGGAAGAGAAATAAATGAAGAATATAAAATGAAAATAGAGGATAATAATAAAGAAATAAAAATAAATTAAGAGAATAACATGCACACAATGATTTATAGTGGTTCGGCCTTGTTTGCCTATGTCCACTTTGAATAAATTGCTTTATTAATCACTTTATAAACTGAGTTCAATAGGAATCAAATGAAAATCCTTAGTTACAAAGGAATTATAAAGCAACTAGAAGCGTAAAGTCTTGAAAATGAACAACCAAGCCCATATTTATAGACGAAGATGGCCAAATATTTCCCCAAAAATTCGGCAAAGGACCTTCAGAAACATATGGACCCACAAGAGGGATCGCATGGTCCAATTCCCAAAGAAGAGGGATCGGTACCAATTTCTACCTTGGTGCAATTTGGGGTGCGATCCCTATAGTAACTCCCTCATGTTAAAATATGCTTAGCCTCCAAATTTCATGCCAACTAGATCAGTAGAACTCGTGTTATTACTTGATCTTTACTTCAATATGAGTTGATTGTTGGTTCCTGTCGATCCCTTCCAAGGGAATAATGTCGATCCCTCTAACTTCACCTTCTTTAGGTGCGACCATATCTTGTTCACAAAATTTCGTATGCATTGGACTTGTGGATCTTAAGATATTACTCGTTTTCTCTTGAAATGCTCCTATTCCTTGAAACATACCGATCCCCATGATGGAAGCCAATTTATACTAATCCCTTCTATATGTTGAACCATATTTCATACTTCAAACATTCTACCATGCATATCCATTAATTCCATTCAACTTCAACTTCATGTTATCATCTGTACTTGACCTCTGGGCCCCATAACCATCACTCTAGACTCGTTGGCCTTGATAGCATTCGAATCAAACTTGTGCAATCAGTTCAATGTAGCTGTGTCAAAATGCTTGGATAACACTTGCCCTCCAAAGTACGTCTTGTGCTGAACATGTCATACTTTAAACTGAGGCAAGTTAGAGTCGTTTGGAAGAAACTCGTCCAGTTTTCCGAATAGTCGCTCTCCCACTATCGAATTAATTTCCCAAAGTGTTTTATCTCTCTTTAATCGTCATGACGCTTGGTCGATTTTCGATAGTATAAATCCAAGGTTATATTCCATCAGTTGATATATAAATCTGATGCCATGAGACTGATAAGTTTTGGTTATCTGTTCCAGCCTCGAATTTGAAGGCTTCAGGTTTAATTTCAATTTCCCCCGATTTCAAAAATTGAAGTTTTTAGCCATACACGTGCACGTTCAGATACACGTTCTTGTCATTGGCTCCCAGACATGTTCTTATGCTCATGGGTCATCGCCTATTCTCATTGAGTAGAAGTAATTTCATTGCATTTCGTACATACTTGCTTTGAATAATTTCCATGCCTATGTTTGTTTGCATACATGCTCATAGCCGATCCATCTTCTCTTCTTCTTTCTCTCTTTCTCTTAATAAAAAATGTGTTTGTAGGGATCAACATATGTTTAGTCGATCCCTCCTTTTTTTATGTTTGCAAGGATTGACATATTTCTAGCATACCCCTCTCTCTTCTTTTTTTATACGCATGCTCATGGGGATCGTTATCTTTATAACCTATCCCTCTTCTCTTGCTTTGAGTCGAAATCGTGGGCTAATCCCTTTGCCTTCACAGATAAACTAACCTTCTTTCTTTCTGTAACACGCCATATTTTTAGTAACATTATTTATGATATTTAATTAGCTAAATAAAATAAAATAATGTAAGGTGATTAATGGATTGAGATTTGTGATTAATAGGGGTAGCCATGCCATGTTAATGAGTAAATCAAAATGGGATAACATGAAATAAAATAGATAAAGGGTTAGGAAGTTGGCAGGGGCAAAATGGGAATAAGGAAAATCCTTATAGCCTAAACCTTAAACCCCTTATCTATGTATTCTCTTATTCATTCTCATTTTCAAATTAAAAACCTAGAGGTCGGCCACCATTTTAGAGAACTAGAGGAAGAAAAAGCTAAGGAGGAAGATTAATCAAATCAAAAGCTATTCAAATCCTTAACTCAAGCTAAGGTGAATAATGTGTACATCTCATTTTCCTAAAAAAATTCGGTCTTAAGTTAAATTCGAAGTGTTTTGCAAGTTTATGCCATGTTTTCGAATGATTAAATGTGTATATATGCTTGTTGATGATTTATGCTTGTTCATATAGATTTTATGATACGTTTTGATAAGAAAACCCTATTAAATGACATCCAAATGCCTTGCGATTTTGGATTTAGATCAGAAATGATATTTTAGAGATGATTTTCAATTTTCATAATTTTTTGAATTATTTTGGATTTTGTATAAATTTTATAGTGTGGAAAATGATTATTTGGGTTATAAATTATTTACGTCTAAATAATTAATTATTTGGGTCTGAAATTAATATATGTTAGAAAACATATTAAAAATGATTTTTTTCGAATTTTTGTTGATTTTTCTTAAGTGTTTTGATGAATATATAAAATTATATAAGGTATGGGACTTAAATGTTTTATATATTTATAAAAGGAGAAGGGGTATTTTATAAAATAAATTATTCTTTATTTCTGAAATCTTGGCAGCACTTTTGAAGAAAAGAAAATTAGTAATCAATGAAAATTTCTTAAACATAGCAGGTTAGTCAAAAAGTATTTCTCTTTTAACTTAAAGACAAAATTTACTTGTTTTTAGCCTGTTTCACCACTTTCGGCACCATGGGTTCCGACCTAGACGTTTCGCCATCATTGCTTTCAAAACCAATGCGCATGGTATCAATATAATTGGTACATAGCGAAGTGGAGGAAGGCGGAAGGTATAGGGTCGAAATGTATTGTTCCGATAGGGTTGAAGCATGCCTTTGTTTCAAAATGAAGTCGCACCTGCCTTTCTTTCGACTTGGTTAGCTTTCGACCATGTCAAATTGTTGTAAAGAAATGGTTTTGAATGGGTTGCACTCTTTTGTTTTATTTAACGCTTTCGAAGGGTCGAGACCCATAGTTGCCACTTTTCTTACCTTTCGAGGCCAACGATTTCGAAAGGTATACTTTGTTTTAAAAACTTGGCCACTTCTCCAATGCTTTCCGAAGGTTAGTTTCGACACCATCACTTCGTTACTTAAGAATAACTTTCGAAAGGAATGCTTTTGACTTTAATGGGTTTTAGATCCTTTTTGCTCTACTTGAAGGCATACTCCTAATGATTTCAACGGAAATGGTTTTTAAAGGTTTCGAAGGGGTAAATTTAGAATGGTTTCAAAAGCTTTCCACAAGTTTTAATTGAAACCAAAGGCTTTCAAAAGGTTTAATGTTTTATTGCTTTCAAAATGGTTTTAAATGAAGGTTTCGAAGGGGAGGTTCCCCAATGGTTTCGAAAGGTCTAAAAGGAAAGGTTTTTCCAATGATTTCGAAAGGCAATTTTAAAGGTTTTAAAGGAAAGATGGCTAAGGTTTTAAAGCTTTCGAAAGGAAGGTTTTTCCAATGGTTTCAAAAGGTTTCTATAAATGGTTTCGAAAGGAAGGTTTTGGCCTTTCGGCCTAGGTGAAATAAAGGGTTTTACTTGGTTTCGAAAGAGGCGCTTTCAATGATTTTGAAGGGTATACTTTCAACGAATTCGAAAGAGGTACTTTCAAAAGTTAAATGTTTTCATCAACAAAGTTTTGGGTAAAGTATATATATAAAGTGGAAAGGAGATTTTGAGTAAAGCATAAAGTATAAGTGTTTTCCTTGTTTAAGTTTGGTTTAAAAAGGTTTTAAATCAATTTCAGATGGAAAGGTTTTCAAGGAAAATCGTTGGAAGGTATCCCTAAGTAAAATGACTCAGATATTAGAATACTAGATGGGACTAGTATATGATCGAGCCCTATACATTAGCTATTAGCCCCAGCAAATTTAGTCCAAAATTCCAGTGTGTAGGGCTTTGTCACAGGAAAGACTAAAATTATGATTACACACAAAAGGGAATATATGTTTGTATACAGATAGGTTATTGGTGAGCTCGCAAAACCATTAGGATTAGGTGAACCTGGGAGACGTTAAGTTAAGGACAGACCGTCCAGAAGAGAAGTATTTAAAAGGTAGTTATGGATAGACCGTCCAGAAGAGGTGTGTCTAATAGATGTTAGATTATTTTGTTATATTGTCTGGTAGGCCTGAGTCAGTCAAAGGTTAGTAGGTAGCCAAAAAAAACTATAATGTTTGGACAGATAGTCCATTTATCACCTAATATGTATGTTTACATAATGATGCTTAACAGTTTTAACCAGTTTTGGTTGATGATAATGATTTGCAAAATGATATGTTTAAAAGGATATTAGCGAGGGGAAACTCGTTCCGCTAATCGGCATGGTCTCACTTAATATAGTATATCCAAGATGTATAGTACTATTCACACCAGGATTTATGTCTGACTCGAAGTTTATGTTTTCTCCTTAAACTCTCGGGTGCTCAAAATTGATTTGAGTAGGCCGAGGGTTGAGGTTTTATAGGTTTTTGTAGGTGGACGAATAAAGTTTCCGAAGACGAGTAGGTGGCTGACGGATAGCTATTTAGGAGTTGCTGTTTTGGTTTTTTTATTCCACTGTGTTATATCTAAGACAGTTATGTCTATATAGTACTCTGGTTAACCAAGGGGGCATCATCATATGTCGCTCTTGGCGTATTTATATTTTATCTGAACCTGGGAAACGATTATGGGATTATGTAATTTGAATGAGAAACATATGTTTTGAAATGTAATTAGTAAAATGTTGTTTTTGGAAATTTGTGATTTGTTTCATATTCAAGTGCTTCTGATATTATGGATACCACTACCATAGCCGTATTTAGTCACCGGAAGTTAATACTATGGATGACTACGACTCTATCGCGCTTAGCTTTGGGCCTCTAGGTAGGGGATGTTACACTTTCCAACCTTCACACTTCCAACTTTTCTATATTCTTCCCATTTACATCCTTAGGAGCGATCCCTCCCCTGCCTCTATAATCCGAACCCTTCCTTTCTATTAAAACATTGCCTACATCTATAAATCGAACTTTCAATTTGGCTCTAGATTGTCATTTTGCCTTCCATTTGAACCATACTTCATTCTTTCTCTTTGAACTGCCCACCTATGACATATTTAAGTAAGTTACTTGCCATTAAATTTTGATTTTATGATGAGATGATGGATTCTATTCCAATGGCGACAATTAGGAGTTTGACGTGATGGAAAATTAAAGGACGAAGCTACATGGAGAAGACGAGTAGTGGGATGTGGTAGGGTTCGGTTAAAAAGTTTGGGGGAAAGTACGAGAAGGTGGAAGTGGAGAGGGATCAACAGTCTTCGATTTGCATGGAGGGTTTGGTAGTTTCAATGTATAGAGGAGGAATCATTTGGAACGACGAAGGAAAAGGATCGGCATTGTTGATTAGGGTGGAGGGATCAGTAGTGGAAATTTGGTGGAATGTTGAAAATGGCGAAGTAGAGGGATCAGTAGAATAGGGTAGTTTGGAGGGATCGGTTGGAATTTGGTGAGGAGGGATTGGTAACTCTAGCCAAACAAAGGGATCAACAAGGATCATGTGGAGAAAGGGGATCAGTTGTGTTTTGTCTGGGATAGGGATTGGAAAATGGAACCGGAATATAAGGATCGGCTAATTCTAGTCTTAGAATTAAACATAAAAGCAATCCATAATCAATTATTTAAACAAGCAAAACCAATCCTATCCCAATGAACTTGAACATATGACAATGATGAAGAACAGGACTTGCATATCCACTAATGAACTCGAAATTGAACAACCAAATCCATGGGACTTAGAAAAAATAAAACTTAACATATCGACTTGAATAACATATTTCACACTTTGATATTCCGATAGTCGATCCTAAAGCTTACACAACCGATCAATCTCTTTGCCAGTTGAGATGGTCAGTGATGATGGTCACTCTAGTCGAAATCCAAAGTCTCATCATTTAACTTTGTTTTCTTAACTTAAGCTGCTTATCTTTGCACTACACAACACTGTACCACACTAGATTACACTTAGCATGGTGGGACAGGTAAACTTTTCTAATCTCGATTATCTATTGAGTATAGTTGACATGGACTTCAGACGTTCAGAGCGTCTAGCTGCATTGTCTTCCGGACCAGCCTCACAAAATTGTAATCCCGAAGTTGAGTCAAGTTCCACGATTATATATGGCAGACTTTACCCTGGTCATCAAGCTGAATAACCAGAAGTTTCCGACCCATCGGCCAACCTTTTTCTGACGTTCCCATCCTCCCGGCAGAAGGTATAATTCATGTCCCTAACGCTGTAGAAGGCACTATATTTTTAGATAACCTAATCGATTCTCAAGCCTATAGAAATGGTGAGGCCGCTCTTCGCAGATTATGTTCTAGACACGAAATTTCATTTGAAGACGTTTTGGTTCCTTCAATAAACGATAGGGCTTACTTGCCCCTGGAGGGGTACACCTTATGTAATAAGTTCATGTGCTGGGTCGGATGCATGCTCCTCTTCAATTCTTTTATCCCGAAGATGCTAAAATACCTCAGGATAGCTCCTACTTAACTACACCCGAATAGCTATGCCTTTCTCCATGGCACTCTCTTATTATTCATGAGCATTGTGTTCCACCTGCCAATTCCTGAGGACATAAGGTTTATTTATAACTTCAAATGGCGGATAGGGAGCCTTTCATCTATTTTTCATTGAGCCTTCGCCCAACTGCCAAGACTTAACAGGTGCTTGGAACAAACTTAGTCTTTTTAAACACGAATGGTTTTATGTCCGATGTCCGTCTGGCTTTGCAAGGCAATGGTTAGAAGGACGTAACTGTTGTCTTTGCTCTATTATCAAATTCTTTAACCTAGTCATATCCTGAATCAACTAACATTCCGAATATCTACAGGTGTCCATCCACATTCAGAGGTTGATAGTTTTTTAGGGACAATCTCTACAATTCATTCCACTCCAATCGAAGACAGGGACATTAGACTTCTTATAACCAATGAATGGTTATCTCCGTTCAGATTGCTGGAGGAAGGTCGCATCATTGGGCTTCCAGGAAGCACTACACTACCAGGATATGCTACAAAACAAGAAGGTGACATTAGTAACTCTGTCGTGCCCTCGGTCGAGGGAGCTTAGGATAACACCGAATAAGGCGAAATTAGGGATGCTTGGACCAACGTGCCTGGCGACGCTGATGCGGGTCCTGGCAACGCGCTTGTGGTTGAACTGTCACAAGTCACGCAACCTCACACGCCAGCTAAGAGAAGAAAGAAGCTTGCATATAAGCTCCGTAGAAGAAAAACTACTAAGGAGCCTGAGTTTGCTATCACTTCCATCGATGAAGAGCCGTCTTCCCAATGTTTAGAAAGCTTGATGGAAATGTTTTCATATCTCCAAACCCCCGATGACATCATGACTTATGACTTCCCCAACATTAGTATTGAGGGGCTAAATTACCCCACCAGAAGTGGTGATGGCGTTCTTCCCACCGGCAAAGGAGAGAAAACTCCTATGAGCAAGGCTACAGCTACTGGTCCGTCGGGGGGATACTAGGACACTCACAATCATATGCATAACACCACACGATCTCAGTATACCTTTTGTATAATGATCACTTATACATTTTTGTTTGGTTTTTGTAGGTGCGATGTCCCAATCCTAAACTTTTGATTGCTTGAAGGGCTCCTCGACGAAAAACAGATCCAAACGTGATTCAAAATCGGGTAGGCGTAGAGAGAGGGATGACGAATGAGAAAGAAGTCGTCGTACGGGGGAATCTTCCTCTTTCGAGCATAAGTCCCAATCTCGGTCATCCCATCAGGAAGCTTAACCTAATCTTCCTATGTACAGTGGCGATCAGACCTCTTTCCATGGTCCCCAAGTTGCCACACCACCTGAGCAGTACTCTGGTTCGTCCCGCTCCAAGCAGTCCCATGACCGTAGGTTAAGCAAACGTCCAATCATCACTTCTTATCCATCTTTGCTGACTGCGGCTCCTAAAGCTTCTACAACAGAAAAATTGGCCAAACTTAAGGTCATTTTCCCAAAGCTTTGTTTTGATGGGCTTATGTTCCTCACCTCCATTCATACAAACACGGGGATGTTAAGGCAAGTCCTCTCGCATGCATTAGCGACGTTATTGTTCAACATGAATCATTCCAGCACTTACCAAATAAGATCTTTGAAATGTCTATAGAGAGATAGCATGAAGTTGATCGTCTCGTGCTAGAGGCGATCCATGATAAATATATAATTAAACATCAAGTTACCGAGACCTCGGATTTAACGGTGAAGCTAAACGAGGCTGAAAAAGTGCTAAGGAAACACCTGAAGTGGTGACTCATCTAAAGGCTGCCCACAAAAAGGAACTTAATGCTGCTCTCAACTACAGCGGTGCACTTGCCTTGGAAAAAGATACCTTGCAAAAGGAGAAAAATGCTTTGGCCTACCACATTGAGGAGCTTGAAGAACTTATTAAGAAGGAGAGGGAAAAGAAAATCAAAGCTCAATAAGAATCGCAAAGATATTGCGAAGGGGCTATTGAGGCCTGGACTTTGAAGATTTAGCTTGATGAGCAACTTGCTCAAATTGAAGTCCTCAAAGAAGAGGCAAGGGAAGCGGGCCGCAATGAGATGAGAGAACAGCTTGAGGCCTAGGTAGAGGATGTCAAGGAAGCCGGTCGAAATGAAATTAAAGACTTGTTAGATCCCCTGATCATTGAGTACAATGCTAAAGTCCTTATCCACTGCGATCTGAGCTTTCTTGGTAAAGGTTATCTCGAGACGTAAACCAAGGGTTGGGAGTACACTGTTGAAATAAAAAAGGGAACCCTCGGCGAAGCTGATTTAGACAAAGAAAAACTAGTATGGGAGATTCTCCCCAGGAATGAGCCTCTAGACATTGCTTCTGCGAGACTTCGATACCTTGACATTCTAGCAGCCGCCGGCAAAAGGAAAACACTGCCGAGTCCTCGGAGTCCGATGCCAAAGGGTCCTCTTCTTTTCAAGCAGCCGGAGCATAAGTTTCTCTTGGCCCGGGATAGGATTTATGCTACAATCCAGACAAACCCGGTTACCAATCTATGGTGCTAACCCGTATTCTGGAAGGGGGGACTCCAGTGACAACTGAGAGTCATCCGGACGCAGTTATTCCACTCTATTCTCCACTTTTCAAGAGATTTTGTTCTTCATGTCCAATAGTCATGGGCTTATCTTCTTGTTTTCACCGATCTACAGGTATTTCGGGTCCCATCCAAACTCCAAAAAGTAGTGCCACCGTGGAGCAACAATCGACATCAACTAGATTCTGGCAGCCACCGATGCTCTAGGACCCGATGCTTAAGTTATCAGAGCGTTTGATGATGATAAAGCTGAAGACCCGCCGTTGGTTGATGAGCCGAATGATGTTGTAATTATTGGCGCCAGTGAACATACCTATAAGCTCAGCTTAAAAGAGCGCATCGAGAGGGAGGAATTGTTGAAGAAAAAGCTAAGAATGAACCTACCGACCTGGACATCGATGATCCAAGTCTCGTCCCATTACAATTCATCCCACCTAGCAGCTCGGTTCCTCAAGAACTCCCTCTATCTTCCGAAAGTTCTCCTGCCAAGGGCAACAAAGGATTAAGGAAAAGAACAGGCAGAGGTTCGAGTGGTGGTATGCCTAGAGATCTAGAAAGGATAAAGGGCAGAAGAAATAGTCATCACTCCGATTTAGTATATATATAGTTTGCATAAATTTTTTCTTTTTTGTCAACCATGACTGTGCGGGTGCAGCCCCCGTTCTTGAATAAATTTGCATCACCATTTTTAAAGTTTATCATGCAAATAAAAGTTCTTTATTTTCTGTCGAACTCTTATATGATTTTTTATTTAAGTGGTCGAGCTATTACTTTCCATTAAATGTACTTGTAATTCATAGCTCATGGCTTTGGATGATAATTTGTTTGTTTTATCCCAAGGCCTCCATATGGTCGTGGTCTTGAGTCGTACCAAACACGGGGCTCAAGCCCTAATGTTATGCTGTTGAATTCGGCGGTTTGAATGATTATACTTCTACCCCCAATCTTGGGTTAGTGGAGTTAAACGGTGGATGGTGGAACTCCATCCTTTGGGAGTTTATACTCCTCTTGTCGATTTCAGGTCGGAGTTCATGAAATACTGAGTGGTCGTACCGCACTCATTATACTCATATCCACACTCCGGGAATAAGAGTTAGTTAGCGCTTGGTCAAATCACACCCGGTTAGCGTTTATACTCCAGTCCACACTCTGGGGAGTTAAAGTTGCTTCAAAAAATCATCAGATCGTATTCTCCTTAATTGATTGATCTACCCCATGTCAGGGAGTTAACCTAGCGAGCGATTGGTCGTGTCCCGATCATTTTTGATTCATATTTGTCCCATCATCTTATAGGATTAAGTTAGTCATTGGATGGTCATACCATATCCATTTCTCGTTAAGCATTCCGTCTATCGGATTGTGAGCGTGAATCATCAAATGAACGGTCAAACATTCTCGTTTCGTTTAGTTCAGTCATGAACTTATGTAATTGGCTAGTTCCAAACTCTGGGAGCTTACTTAGACATGTCAATACTAGTTAGTCCGGTATCGTAACTAATGTGTAATGCTATGGCAAACGCAGACATGAAGGAAATTTCAAACTTTATTTTCCAAATGGAAAAAAATGGCGTAATTTGTCTTATTACATATCTGGAAAATCAAATGCTAAAGAAAATTCAGAAATTTAATACAACTAAATGAGAAAGAATAAACTAAGTGAAATAGCGTTGTAAATGCTCGCTATTCCACGCCCTTGGGAGTGTGAAGCCATCAACAGTCGCTAGCTTAAAGTTCCCTTTCCAAGCCTTGGTTCAATGACATATGGTCCTTCCTAAGTAGAATTTATATGCGATGGGGGAGGAAAAACCCGTTTCAAGATGAGACCGTCGATTTCAAAGGTTCTAGGTCGGACTTTGATGTTGTAGTATCGGGCGACTCGGTGTTAGTGCGCAGCTACCCTCAAATCAGCTTCTTTACGTTTCTCATCTACAAAGTCTAGAGATTCTAAGAGGAGATCTTTATTCATTCCATGATCATAGTAGGTCACTTGATGTGAAGGGACTTCGAGCTCAATAGGAATAACGGCTTCAGAACCGTAACTTAGGTCTTGTATTAAGAAGTAGTGCAGCACTTATAGTATGCACCGACACGGCTAAGTAGATAACAAATCTTCATGTTTTACTGGCTTTGACAAGAGGAGAGGTCTCTCCCAGTGATTCACTAAAGCTTGGAAGGCATCTTTACCATGTTGTGTCTATTCAAAATCCCTTTTTCCTCTTCTAATCAAGTCAAAGAAAGGATTACTTTCATCGGTAGTTCTGGAAATAAATTGGCTTAGGGCAGCAACCTTCCCATTCAGGGTCTGCACTTGTCTGATAGTCTTTAGTGCTTGGTTGTTGCAAATAGCTTGAATGTTCTTGGGATTAGCTTCAATTCCGCGGGCTTTAATGATGAAACCCAAGAACTTTCCTGATGTTACGCTAAAAGAACACTTCAAAGGGTCAATCATCGTTTTGTAGTATCGGAGAATATCAAACATTTCTGCCAGGTTGCTAATGTGGTCGCTATACCGTCATGACTCACGAGCATATAATCTACATATACCTCCATTGTTCTTCCGATTTGATCTTTAAAAATTCCGTTGACTAGGCATTGGTAGGATGCTCCTGCATTTTTTAATCCAAACGACATTACCACATAGCAATAGAATGCTACATCGGTAATGAAACTGGTATGCTCTTGATCGAGAATATGCATTGGGATCTGGTTATATCTAGAGTACACTTCCATAAAAGATAGTAATTCGTGTCCCATGGTTGAGTCTACCGCCTAGTCGATCCTTGGAAGGGGAAGCTGTTTTTTGGGCATGCCATGTTCAAGTCTGAGTACTCAACGCATATCCTCCACTTCCCATTTGACTTTCTCACAAATACAGGATTTGGTACCCACTTAGAATAGAGAAAGTCGCGAATAAACCCATTATCTTTAAGCCTATCCACCTCCTCTTTAAGAGCGGTAGATCTCTCCGGATCCATGCCATGCCTTTTTTGTTTCACCAGGACATGCCTCGGGTCGATATTCAATGCAAGGCTCGCGATGGCAGGTGAGATCCCACACATGTCATAGTGAGTCCAAATGAAAACGTCGAGATTCCCTCATAGAAATCCAGCAAGTTCTTTCATCATTGGGGGGATGAGTTGTGATCCAATCTTTAGGACCCGTGACGGGTCGTCGTGGCTGACTATGTTGTCAATCGTCAGTTCAGTCGGTGCAGCCTTGGTCGTTTTGGACTCCTCATCATCATCTCTCGGATCTATGTCCCTATAGAACCGACTATGGCATCCGAGCCGAGGTTCAGGTGCTGGCTGTCAATCTTCAGTGGCTTGGATGTGGACAGACTTGTCCACACCTTTACCCTTTTCTTTTTGTTGAGCACCCCACAATTCAGCTACATAACAGGCACGTCCGGTCACCTGATTGCCATGAACAACTTCAACACCATTATCTATCGGGAACTTCAAAGTTAGAAACTATGAAGAAGAGCTGCTCGGAACTCGACTAGGGCCGGTCGGCCCAAAAAGGCGTTGTATGGAGAATAAACATCTATAACAACAAAAGGCAGAATCTGCACTCTCCTATGGTCTCCTTCTACCAATTCAATGGGAAATTTAACATAATTAATAGTTTCAGTTGCAGCACTGTTAAAGCCATGAATGCAGGCTTTAGACGGTTTCTAGTCCTTGGCTTCCATCCTTATTCGATCATAAGTTTTTTGAAAATTATATTTACACAACTTCCACAATCCACCAATATCCTTCTCACTAAAGCAGGGATGATCATCGCCGAAATGACCATTGGGTCGTTTGTTGAAACCTCCACCTTGTCTACATCACTATTTCTAAAACAATATCATCTACCATTGTACGTTGTTGTTTTGCCGGAGCTCCATCTTCCATACTCGAACAACATTCAAAATTCACATGCTTAACCTTGCTGGCATAGCGCACAATTGTATTGTTTACCAATCTTTCACCAATCCGAGCAGGTTCCTCAGCTCTGTGCGGTGCTTGTCCTCGATTGGTGTCGGATGTCCCCTGCATGCCATCCTACGGGATTTTTACAAACCACTGTAACTTTCTTTCTCGAATCAGCTTTTCGATAATATCCTAGAGATACCTGCATTCATTTGTATAATGACCATAACATTCATAAAACTGATAATATTTTTCAGTCTATTTCTCATTCTCCATTGATTCTTTCGGAGGTGGCTTTCTATACCGCATGGTGTTGCAGGTAGACAAATAGGTATTCTCAAGTGAGTATTCTGTGGCGTGTATGTATCGTACATCGGAATCCTAGGCTTCCCTCTTCCAGAATCCTTCTTTCATTCTCGGCTCCTATTTACGCCTTTCTTTTGTTGATTCGGTTTGTTCTGGACATTCACTTGCACTTTTCCAGAGCTATCATCAGACTACTTTACTGCAATATTACTCTGTACCCCCTCTCCATTGATCCTGCAACATTCTTCATCCTAGAGCATCTGGCTTTTTCCTTCCTCAAACATTGAGCCGCCTTTTCATAAAAGCATGCCAACATTGTGGGTGGCTTCCTAGCTAACCAATCGCCAAAATCAGACTCTGGATCAATCCCTCTTGTTACGACCATCAATATTGCATGATCATTTGTATTACTGATTCCTGTGATAGTTATATGGAATCTCACTAAGTAATCTCTCAACGATTCACCCGGAGCCTGGATTACGCTGGATAAGGACATTACAACTTTGGGGCGAGTTACGTGCATACAGAACTGCTCCACAAACCTTGCTGTCAAACCATCAAATTTAGAGATCGATCGTGGGGGTAACCTCATAAACCACATTGTTTCTATTCTAGAGTGGGTTATAGGAAAACATCTACACTTGGTTGCATCATTTTCTTGTGCGGAATCCATCAGCCATTCATATCTCATGGTGTGCCACCTAGGGTCGGTTTTCCCTTGTAAGCAGGCATCGATGGAATGTTAAACCTCTTTTGATACTCTACATGTAGAACATTATCAGTGAACGGGATATGGGTTCTTGAGATTCCCTAGTCATCATTGGTGAAGCCTTGGCTCTCCCTCACTTACTGTCTAACCATAGCCGAATAGTCCGATATTTGGATAGTTGGTACTAAGTGATGGTCGTATTCCACATCACATGAATGGTTCGGTTGATGTCTACGGGCCATTCCACACCTTCTTGGTTCAACATCTTCCTGATGTATATCTCCTAAATTCACTTCATCATCATTCCGGGGATGCAACTGGTCAATATTCAACTAGACTCCATCATCCAAATCAACCGTAGCAGCACCAGCTTGAATCCCAGCATGTATAGGTAAGTTCCTTCTTCTGGAGGAGGGATCAGTACCGATCCCTATGGAAGGATCAGTACCGATCGGTCTTGGTAGGCCTGGAAGGTCTGTTTGTTGACACCCCATAGTTTCTGCTCGATATTTGTCTGTTCTGCAGTGCCTATGTCTGTGTTAGTCATCCGATGAACTAGAACTCTCTGATGTTGAGTAAGGGGTAGGGTCCTTCCTAGCTTTCCCTCCCTGTTGCTGACTAAGTTGATTCATTAGGTTAATATTGGCTTGAATCTACTGATTTAATTATCGACGGCTGTTCACTAGCTCTCTAATCAGATTTTGGAATTCGACTCTTGTAATGGAATCGGCTGGATTTCGGACTTCAACTAGATTAGGATTCTCATCCATTGGTTGACTGCTCAGGCCTTCTTGCTGCATGCTAGCATTCTCATTTCCTTTTGTGGTCTAAGAAGTAGATATAGTGTTCCTCACCATTGTTGATAGCTTTGCTTAGATTTTCTCAAATCTGAATAGAACGAGCAAACTTTCTGAAGATAACTGTGGATCTCCTTTGTGGGATTTATGCAATCTAGTAGCAACAAAAGGATCCTAATAAGCTGAGAATCAAGGTTCTCAGTGAAAGCACCAAAATGGTTGAACCAAAAGTTGGCACAAACACACAATAAAAGTTTTGAAGAGAAATAAATGAAGAACATAAAATGAAAATAGAGGATAATAACAAAGAAATAGCAGTAAATTGATAGAATAACAAGCACCCAACGATTTATAGTGGTTCGGCGTTGTTTGCCTACGTCCACTTTGAATAGATTGCTTGATTAATCACTTTATAAACTGAGTACAATAGGGATTGGATGAAAACCCTTTGTTACAAAAGAATATAAAGCAACCAGCAGTGTAAAGTCCTGAAATTGAACAACCAAGCCTATATTTATAGAAAAAGATGGTCAAATATCTCCCCGAAAATTCGGCAGGACTTTCCGAACCATATGGACCCGCAAGAGGATCGCGTGGCCCAATTTCCACAAAAGAGGGATTGGTACCGATCTCTACTTTGGTGGAATTTTGGGGTGCGATCCCTATGGTAGCTCCCTCATGCTAAAATATTCTTAGCCTCCAAATTTCATTCCAATTGGATCAATAGAACTCGAGTTATTGCTTGATCTATGCTTCAATATGGGTTAATTGCTGGTTCCTACCGATCCCTTCCAAGGGAAGAATGCCGCTCCCTATAACTTTACCTTCTTGAGGAGCAATCCCTAGAGTAGGCTGCCTAGAGCCCCCATATCTTATTCACAAAATTTCATATGCATTAAACTTGTGGATCTTGAGATATTGCTCGTTTTCGTTGAAATACTCCTATTCCCTAAAATATACCGATCCTTATGATGGACGCCAATTTATACCGATCCCTTCTATATGTTGAACTAAATTTCATACTTCAAACATTCTACCATGCATATCCATCAATTCCATTCAACTTTGTCTTTGTGTTATCATCTGTACTTGACCTCTGGGCCCCACAACCGTCACTCTAGACTCGTCGGCCTTGATAGTAGTCAAATCTAACTTGTGCAATCAATTCAGTATAGCCGGCTCAAAATTTCGGATAACATGTGCCATCCCTATACTTATCTAATAACTATTGTTATATAAGAATTCAACTAAGTGTAGATGGTCTTCCCACGATCTTCCAAAATCTAGCACACAAGCTCTTGACAAATCTTCTAAGACTTTGTTAACTCTTTCTGTTTGCGCATCAATCTGTGGATGGAAAGCGATACTCATCTTGAGCTTGGTACCTGTAACGCCCCACTCTGAGACCCACTGTAACAAAGAGTATTACGGGAGTAATACTGTCTGTTAAAGCGGAGAATAGAGTATAGTGGAAGCGACCATTTGTAATCAAGCTATAACTATCTACTTAATACGTCGAAAGGATGGTATCTATATTTTTTTCAAGTGGTTCGACATATTCAATAAATATTCATAACGAAATTACAATGGCTAAAGACCTATCAGAACAAGCATGATAAAACATCACAGAACAGAATCACATAACAGATATAAAATCCCAGAACAATACATCGTCAATACAGATCCAAATACTATTAGTGGGTACAAAGCCACTGCCCACACATGTGAGTCAAAAATATGTACATATCAAAGTCTGAATAATATTAAAGTAGCGGAATAGTGGACAAATAGAAGCGCTATCTATCAGCATAGCAGATAATGTCCAAGCGGAAGCATAGAAGCTAAGTCCAGAGACCTAACCTGAAACAACTCGGTCTGACCCGAGCGAAAACACTCTGATCAGGCTAGCTAAACAATCAGTAATAACTGAGATATATAATAATGCGGTACATAAATAAAACAGTACTTTTCCTAAGAGAAGAGTATTTTGGACCACATGAATATAATGACGGTCCCTAATCATCAATCAACAGTAAAAATCTCCAAAGAGAATTTCAGCACCAAAGTGTTGAATAAATAAAATCGCCTCATATCATCGGCGTAGCCAAAGCTATATAAAGTTTCACATAGGCAATAATCCCAAGAGTGACCAGAGTCTGTAATCAATGCCCAAGCAAAGATCGATGCTCTAAAGAGCAATGGGGATATACTGAAAAGTCAATGAAATCAAACAATGAAAAGCAGTGTCTAGAGACACTGTGAATCCACAAGGTAATTGCACTTACATCGTATGGTTCCATAGAACCAACACCGAATGGCGGTACTCGAATGGATATAAAAATCATCAGATAATACAAGTATAGCACGTGCACCGACCGGAGTCGTTATTGCCAAGTACTGTAGAGTTGTGATCGATCACTCACACAGATATGGAACGCGCGAGACGGCGAGATCCTTCCCAGAAGGATAAAGGCCCAGAGGTACACGCCGAAAAAGTAACTGCTCCATAGAACAGGTGTCCAGAGACGGTTGCCCAGAGGCGTGGTGACCCAGAGGTCCAGTACTGGCTGCCCAGAGGCTAATGTGTCACAAACTTCTTGGAGAGGAACCCGTAAAGTGTTAACAATGAGTCCCATACCCCACGTTCGCACTAAACGGTTTACTAACCAATAGCAAGCTCACATTCCAAACAATAAAAAGTCCACCTCGTATCATCGGTAAACTAGACCCAAAGGTCAAAACGATCAATCGAATAGGTCGGGGATTAACCGGAAAGAAAATACACACGGTTCCATAGGCCGGAGATTTCCTAACCGTTTAAGCACCTTTCCACTTCGCTCGACGTGCTAAAAAGTGAGTGTGAGATTTTTATTATAGAAAGTAATGGTTCGAAACGGATTTATAATTGATTTTGAGGACACTTTAAAACGGCTTTTGAAAACTCTCATATTATGGAGTAAATAGTTTACTAATTAAAAATAATATTATATAATAATTTTGAAAGCCATTTCGGAGTGAAAAATCCTTTTAAAACCTTCTTATAAGGCCCGTGTATGAAATCCAGAGACAAATATCAAAGAAATCGATAAAACCAGAAAATCACTGAAAATATTCCAAGTGTTGGAAAATAGTCCAAAACTGACGCGAATCCAAGTTCGGAAAATTATTCGGACCAGCAAACTGAATCCGAATGGCATGAAAATTTTAGGAACGTAGTCCGACATTCCTACTTCAGAACGCAAAAAGAATTACTCGATTCTGACATGAAACGAAGAAACAGTGTCGTCTCAAAGTCGGACAAAAATCACAAAACTCTACTGTGTCAAAACAGTGCAAAGGTCCCACTTCGACGACATGGTCGAAGGGTCACA
Source organism: Allium fistulosum (assembly GCA_030737815.1). NCBI lineage: Eukaryota > Viridiplantae > Streptophyta > Magnoliopsida > Asparagales > Amaryllidaceae > Allium > Allium fistulosum. The sequence continues at coordinate 176,533,679 of CM060907.1, forward strand.
TGAACTCAGATCGTGATAAAAATTTGCAGGAGCGTAGAAAAGTACTCCTACTTTGATATGCAACAAGAATCGTTCGATTCCGACTTAAAACGAAGAAATGACAATGTTTCAAAGTTGGTCCGACGATAACTGAAAATGATCACTATTGTAAAACAATTTCTGGGTGCTACTTCGGCAATAGAAACAAAGTATCTAATGCACCCAGATCTAAACCAAACTTTGCATGGTTGAAGATCTCGACCACATATTTTTAACGAGACCAAAAACAATGAAATCCGAAAAAGGACGAGCCCGGTATGGCGTCGCAAAGTCGGGGTTCTGCGCTGAAAACAACGGGAGCAAAGAGACTAAGGCCTGTAGCTATGCACTAACAGACCAGAGATGAAAAACCACAATTTTGGCATAGTAAACTTCCAATTCTGACAAGATGAATAAAATAAAAGTTGTATCTTAGTTTCTAAGCTTTCCGGAATGACCAAGATCATCAAATTCCGATCGGGGATGAAAATTCTTTGACTAAAACAATTCTCAGATCTAAATTCTATATCACTGTCGTTGTGCTCTCGGGACAGTGGTAAGAATGCACAGTTTTGACGAAATTAACTTCGAAATTTCATGAAACTTCAAACATGAAACTTTTAGCCCAAAATCTAAGGGGTCGTTTGGTTTATTTTGTATTTTATGTTTTGAGTTTTCAACATTAATTACAAAATATGAGAAGAATGAAGGGAGGTCGAAAGGGATGAACGGAAGATTGGAGGGGACCACGAAGTGGATGGAGAAACGACGGAAGGATGAATTGTTGCTCGTGCTTCCGTTTTTTCTCAAAACACAAAAAATGAAAAAAAGTTGTTTTCTATTTTGTGTGTTAAATTCGTTTTCTAAAATGACCATTTTTCATAATATACATGCGTTGTTCATATTTTTGTATGGACAAAAACTAAAAACTAAAAATGGTAAAACAAACATAGCCTAAGCTTTCCAGAACATCCAAAATTATTCGATTTGGATAAGAAACGAGTAACTTATGGCCAAATCAATTTCAGGTTTTTATTTTCTCAACCCTATAGTTTGTTGTCAGGTCAGCGAAAAACAAACATGATTTCGACCATTCAAACCTCAAATTTAGGCAAAGCACAAAACATAAAAGTTATAGGCTATAGAATAAGCTTTCCAGAACATCAAGAAAATCTTAATTCCGATTTAAGATGAATGAGATATGCCTAATTTACTAACATCAATAAACTAATTATAATTTCAGCTAGCATGTACTACAAGTACCTTATGTGCACACCCCAAAATGAAAGCAAAGATGATCAAAGAGCTATGATTCACATGTTACATAATAAAACATGTATTAATAACTGATTACCGAAATCAAAAGATGATTAAACACATATTAGAAGAGGTTTTTAGCAATATACCTCTCTAGAAAGCAACAAAGACCACTATAGTATCAACCCAAGTTAGCAAAAGATGATTAGGAGGCTATAAGATCAAAAAACCACATAAAACATGTGTTACCAAATAAATTTCAGAAATTAGAAAGATATAAAAACTGATTTGAGGTGGGTATTTGTATTACCTTTGCATAGAATGACTTGCATAAGCTAAAACTAGAAGGAGATGGAGATAGAGGCCATTTTTGTTAAGAAGCTTTAGGAAATGATTAGGGTTTTGATTAGGGATGAATGAATGAGGTTAGGAGAGTTTGAGATAATTTATAGAGGAGGTTTAGGGTGGGTTATTGGGCTAGGTTTAGTAACCCAATAAGAAGAGAGTTATTTACATGTTTCCAAAAATTAGTCTAAGTGTTCATATATGTTTATAAAACTCATTTTTCTTATCCAAACCCGTTTTAAGATCTCTCCTAAAATATTTAACTTTCCAAAAATAACATTTTATCATCATTTTAAAATCCCATATTTCCCATTTAATTAAAATAGCCTTTTTCAAATAAATTTTGTTATTCCAAATCCTTTTATGCTTCATTAAAATAAATAAAAATCCTAACCTTTATTTATTAATTGGTAATGAAAATCCCGGGTTGTTACAGACTCCCCCCCCTTAAGAAAATTGCATCCCCGCAATTCCTTAAGATAGATGTCGTCTATAACGTCACATCCCCAAAAGAAGTGATAGAGATAAAATAGAGAATTCTCACCCGTAGAAGAAGATGGGAGAAAGCCAGGATAAGAGCGTTTGATAGATTCTCTGGTCTCCCAAGTGCAGTCCTTAGGATTCAGTGACCATTGAATCTTCACGAGTGGAACCTCTTTGTTGCGAAGGCATCTAACCTCCGAATCAAGCACATGAAGAGGTTGCTGCTCCAAAGATAAATCAGGTAAGATCTCTAAATCAGGCACAGCATGCGACTCAATGATAGAATCAGGATCGCGGACACACATGTGAAGCTGGGAAACATGGAACACGTCGTGTATTCCAGAAAAGTGAGCAGGTAGAGCCACACGATAAGCAATGGGGCCGATGCATTCCGTAATAAGAAATGGTCCAACATAGCGAGGAGCCAACTTCCCTGTAGAGGTGAAACGCACAACCCCCTTCATGGGAGAGACCCGAATAAAGACATGATCACTAATAGAGAACTCAAGAGGCTTCCTACGGTTGTCCGCGTAGGATTTCTGACGGTTCTGCGCCTCTTTCATTCTCTGACGAATAAGAATAATCTTCTCAGAAGATTCCCGAACTGAATCTGGACCAAGAAGGAGCTTCTCGCCAGATTCTAACCAACACGAAGGAGAACGACATGGCCTTCCGTAAAGAGCCTCGAAAGGAGCCATGCCAATACTAGACTGAAAGCTGTTGTTGTAGGAGAACTCTACAAGCGGTAAGTGATCCTCCCAACTACCTCCAAAATCCAGAATACAACAGCGTAAAAGATCCTCTAAAACACGATTCACCCTCTTCGTCTGACCGTCGGTCTAAGGATGATAAGCAGTCGAGAGATTCAGCTTTGAGCCCAAAGCTGACTATAGGCACTTCCAGAAGTGACTAGTAAAGATAGTGTCTCGATCACAGATGATAGAGCTAGGAATGCCATGAAGTCGAACGACTTCCTTCACATATAGCTTGGCAAGCTGAGGAGCAGTCCTAGTGGACTTAATAAGAATGAAATGAGCTGATTTGGTCAAGCAATCGACGATGACCCAAATAGAAGTATGGCCTGACCTCGATCGAGGCAGACCGTCAATAAAATCCATGGATATCTGATCCCATTTCCACAATGGAATCTCTAGCGGCTGAAGAAGACCAGATGGACGCTGATTCTCAGCTTTAATCTATTGACAAGTCATGCAACGGCTTACATAACTTGCAACATTACTCTTCATGCCCTCCCAATAAAATAGGCGACACATGTCGGCATACATCTTACTCGACCCGGGATGTATAGTGTACTTAGTGCGATGACACTCGTCTAGAATGTCACGCCTAAGTGATAAATCAGATGGTACCAAAATACGGTTCTTCCTGCGAAGACACCGATGAGAATCAATAGAATAATCCGACAATGTCTCATCACTGGATCCCGACTCAAGGAGATGAATATATCGCAACAAGTTTGGATCCTGCCGCTGAGCATGGGCAATGCGATCCAATAGAATAGGTCGAGCTTCCAAGCTGAATAACAATATCTGAGGATCAGAAGACGGAGCTCGATTTCGAATATCACAAATAGAAAGAGTCTCAAGAATATCCCACTCGGCTATCATCATAGAAACTACTGCTGAGTGTTTGCGACTGAGTGCATCAGCCACACGATTACCCTTGCCAGGGGTATACTGAATGTCTAAGTCATATGAGGCGAGAAACTCGAGCCATCGTTGCTGCCTCATATTGAGATCCTTCTGACTGAATAAATACTTCAGCGACTTGTGATCGGTGTAGAGGATGAAATGTTCGCCCAATATATAATGACGCCACGTCTTCAAGGCAAAGACGATAGCAGCTAACTCAAGATCATGGGTAGGATAGCGAACCTCATTCGGACGTAGTTGCCTGGAAGCATAAGCAACTACCCGATCCTTCTGCGTAAGCACAGCACCTAGCCCGCTACCACAAGCATCGGTGTAAACAACAAGATCATGGTTACTCTCTGGAACCACTAGAATAGGAGCATGAGTGAGAAGTTCCTTCAGTCGCTGAAAGGAAGCTTCACACTTATCAGACCAAATAAAGCGAACACCCTTACGAGTCAGCGTCGTAAGGGGAAGTGCAACTCGAGAGAAATCCTTGAAAAACCGATGGTAATAACCCTCCAGCCTAAGGAAGCTGCGAATATCATGAACGTTCTCGGGCTGCTTCCAATTCTGAATAGCTTCGATCTTGGCAGGATCGACAGAAATACCCTCAGATGATACAATATGGCCCAAGAACTTGACCTTGCTCTCCCAAAAATGGCACTTGGAGAGCTTGGCCTTAAGCTGATGCTGACGAAGAGTATCCAAGACGATCCACAAATGATGAGCATGCTCTGCCTCGGATCTAGAATAAATGAGAATATCGTCGATGAAAACCAGAACGAATCTATCGATGTATTCCCGGAATACTCGATTCATAAGATCGACGAAGGAAGCCGGTGCGTTCGTCAAGCCGAATGGCATGACCAACCACTCAAAAGAACCATAACGAGTGCAGAAAGCGGTAAGAGGAATGCTATCTTCCGCAACTCGGAGCTGATGAAATCCGGTGGCAAGGTCGAGTTGAGAAAAGACCTTCGCACCGCTCAACTGATCAAACATATCGTCTATCCGTGGCAATGGATAACGATTTCTGATGGTCAACTCATTAAGCTTGCGATAGTCAATGCAAAGCCTAAGAGAGCCATCGGGCTTCTTAACGAAGACCACAGCAGCACCCCATGGCGAAGAACTGGACCGAATGAACTGCTTCGCCTCAAGCTCTACTAACTGCTTCCTGAGTTCCTCATTCTCTTTAGTAGACATCCTTGTGGGAGGATGCCCAACTGGGTGGGAGCCTGGAATGAGATCGATGCGGAACTCAATGGCCCGCTTTGGCGGCAGGCCTGATACTGGCTCCAATATATCGGGGAAATCCCGAACAACAGGAATACGGGATATGTCCAAATTCTCATCTCTTGAATCAAGAGCAAATAAAGTAATATCAGAAATCCCAACATCCTAAAGAGCAATAGCTAACGGAGCGGGCGAGTCAGGATGACGAAGAAATAATATCCGCTCCGAACAAATGATTTTGGCATCGTACTGAGCGAGCCAATCCATGCCAAGAATCATGTCAAAGCCCAAATACTCCATAACGTGCAGATTCGCACGGAAAGAAAATCCACAAAGATCAATATCTATATCCTCACAAAGCAAGCTAAGGGTCATGGATCCGTCGATGGGATTCACAATCCTTAGTGAAGAAACCAAACAAGTAACATCCAAAGAAAAAGTATCAACTAGTTCCTTTGATACGAATGAGTGAGAGGCACCCGTATCAAAAAGAACTCTAATAGATCTACCATGAAATAAAATAGAGCCTTCAAGAACGGAAGGATGTGTACCTTTAGGCTGAGCAGAAGTGGTAGGAGCCTTGGCAGCATTAAGCCTGCCAGGCTTGGCACTAGCTGGAGCAATAGGACAAGCGGAGATTCAAAGATAGATAATTCATTAAGGAATATTACGGAATATAATAGATTCCTACACATATTCCTAACTTATCTATCAATAAACATAAGGAAGGGATTTGATTTAATTCGGATCTAATTAAAGTGTATTGTACTAAGTGTATCTGTTTTGTGTTCATTATGCTTATTCCTGAAACCAGGCTCTGATACCAAACTGTAACGCCCCACTCTGAGACCCACTGTAACAAAGAGTATTACGGGAGTAATACTGTCTGTTAAAGCGGAGAATAGAGTATAGTGGAAGCGACCATTTGAAATCAAGCTATAACTATCTACTGAATACGTCGAAAGGATGGTATCTATATTTTTTCAAGTGGTTCGACATATTCAATAAATATTCATAACGAAATTACAATGGCTAACGACCTATCAGAACAAGCATGATAAAACATCATAGAACAGAATCACATAACAGATATAAAATCCCAGAACAATACATCGTCAATACAGATCCAAATACTATAAGTGGGTACAAAGCAACTACCCACACATGTGAGTCAAAAATATGTACATATCAAAGTCTGAATAATAACAGAGTAGCGGAATAGTGGACAAATAAAAGCGCTATCTATCAGCATAGCAGATAATGTCCAAGCGGAAGCACAGAAGCTAAGTCCAGAGACCTAACCTGAAACAACTCGGTCTGACCCGAGCGAAAACACTCGGGTCAGGCTAGCTAAACAATCAATAATAGCTAAGATATATAATAATGCGGTACATAAATAAAACAGTACTTTTCCTAAGAGAAGAGTATTTTGGACCACATGAATATAATGATGGTCCCTAATCATCAATCAACAGTAAAAATCTCCAAAGAAAATATCAGCACCAAAGTGTTGAATAAATAAAATCGCCTCATATCATCGGCGTAGCCAAAGCTATATAAAGTTGCCCATAGGCAATAATCCCAAGAGTGACAAGAGTCTGTAATCAATGCCCAAGCAAAGATCGATGCTCCAAAGAGCAATGGGGATATACTGAAAAGTCAATGAAATCAAACACTGAAAAGCAGTGTCCAGAGACACTGTGAATCCACAAGGTAATTGCACTTACATCGTATGGTTCCATAGAACCAACACCGAATGGCGGTACTCGAATGGATATAAAAATCATCAGATAATACAAGTATAACACGTGCACCGACCGGAGTCGTTATTGCCAAGTACTGTAGAGTTGTGATCGATCACTCGCACAGATGCGGAACGCGCGAGATGGCGAGATCCTTCCCAGAAGGATAAAGGCCCAAAAGCACACGCCGAAAAAGTAACTGCTCCATAGAACAGGTGTCCAGAGACGGTTGCCCAGAGGCATGGTGACCCTGAGGTCCAGTACTGGCTGCCCAGAGGCTAATGTGTCACAAACTTCTTGGAGAGGAACCCGTAAAGTGTTAACAATGAGTCTCATACCCCACGTTCGCACTAAACGGTTTACTAACCAATAGCAAGCTCACATTCCAAAATATAAAAAGTCCACCTCGTATCATCGGTAAACTAGACCCAAAGGTCAAAACGATCAATCGAATAGGTCGGGGATTAACCGGAAAGAAAATACACACGATTCCATAGGCCGGAGATTTCCTAACCGTTTAAGCACCTTTCCACTTCACTCGATGTGCTAAAAAGTGAGTGTGAGATTTTTATTATAGAAAATAATGGTTCGAAACGGATTTATAATTGATTTTGAGGACACTTTAAAACGGCTTTTGAAAACTCTCCTATTATGGAGTAAATAGTTTACTAATTAACAATAATATTATATAATAATTTCGAAAGCCATTTTGGAGTGAAAAACCCTTTTAAAACCTTTTTATAAGGCCCATGTATGAAATCCAGAGACAAATCTCAAAGAAATCGATAAAACCAGAAAATCACTGAAAATATTCCAAGTGTTGGAAAATAGTGCAAAACTAACGCGAACCCAAGTTCGGAAAATTATTCGGACTAGCAAACTGAATCCGAATGGAATGAAAATTTTTAGAAACGTAGTCCGACATTCCTACTTCAGAACGCAAAAAGAATTACTCGATTCCGAATTGAAACGAAGAAACGACGTCGTCTCAAAGTCGGACAAAAATCACAAAACTCTACTGTGTCAAAACAGTGCAAAGGTCCCACTTCGACGACATGGTCGAAGGGCCACATGAACTCAGATCTTGATAAAAATTTGCAAGAGCGTAGAAAAGTAATCCTACTTTGATATGCAACAAGAATTGTTCAGTTCCGACTTAAAACGAAGAAATGATAATGTTTCAAAGTTGGTCCGACGATAACTGAAAATGATCACTATTGTAAAACAATTTCTGGGTGCTACTTCGGCAATAGAAACAAAGTATCTAATGCACCCAGATCTAAACCAAACTTTGCATGGTTGAAGATCTCGACCTCATATTTTTAATGAGACCAAAAACAATGAAATCCGATAAAGGACGAGCCCGGTATGGCGTCGCAAAGTCGGGGTTCTGCGCTGAAAACAACTGGAGCAAAGAGACTAAGGCCGGTAGCTATGCACTAACAAACCAGAGATGAAAAACCACAATTTTGGCATAGTAAACTTCAAATTCTGACAAGATGAATAAAATAAAAGTTGTTGCTTAGTTTCTAAGCTTTCCGGAATGACCAAGATCGTCAAATTCCGATCGGGGATGAAAATTCTATGACTAAAACAATTCTCAGATCTAAATTCTATATCATTGTCGTTGAGCTCTCGGGACAGTGGTAAGAATGCACAGTTTTGACGAAATTAACTTCGAAATTTCATGAAACTCAAAACATGAACCTTTTAGCCCTAAATCTATGCTTTCCAGAACATCCAAAATTATTAGATTTGGATAAGAAACCAGTAACTTATGGCCATATCAATTTCAGGTTATCAGGTCAGCGACAAACAAACGTGATTTCGACCATTCAAACCTCAAAATTAGGAAAAGCACAAAATATAAAAGTTATAGGCTATAGAATAAGCTTTCCAGAACATCAAGAAAATCTTAATTCGGATTTAAGATGAATGAGATATGCCTAATTTACTAACAGCAATAAATTAATTATAATTTCAGCTAGCATATACTACAAGTACCTTATGTGCACACCCCAAAATGAAAGCAAAGATGATCAAAGAGCTATGATTCACATGTTACATAATAAAACATGTGTTACTAACTGATTACCGAAATCAAAAGATGATTAAACACATATTAGAAGAGGTTTTTAGCAATATACCTCTCTAGAAAGCAACAAAGACCACTATAGTATCAACCCAAGTTAGCAAAAGATGATTAGGAGGCTATAAGATCAAAAAAACACATAAAACATGTGTTACCAAATAAATTTCAGAAATTAGAAACATATAAAAACTGATTTGAGGTGGGTATTTGGATTACCTTTGCATAGAATGACTTGCATAAGCTAAAACTAGAAGGAGATGAAGATAGAGGCCATTTTTGTTAAGAAGCTTTAGGAAATGATTAGGGTTTTGATTAGGGATGAATGAATGAGGTTAGGAGAGTTTGAGATAATTTATAGAGGAGGTTTAGGGTGGGTTATTGGGCTAGGTTTAGTAACCCAATAAGAAGAGAGTTATTTACATGTTTCCAAAAATTAGTCTAAGTGTTCATATATGTTTATAAAACTCATTTTTCTTATCCAAACCCGTTTTAAGATCTCTCCTAAAATATTTAACTTTCCAAAAATAACATTTTATCCTCATTTTAAAATCCCATATTTCCCATTTAATTAAAATAGCCTTTTTCAAATAAATTTTGTTATTCCAAATCCTTTTATGCTTCATTAAAATAAATAAAAATCCTAACCTTTATTTATTAATTGGTAATGCAAATCCCGGGTTGTTACAGTACCTAAAACCTCTTGTAGACTTTTTTTAGAATTCACCAGAAAATAAAGAATCTCTATCACTAATTATACCACTAGGAACTTTGTGTAATCTGACTATATTCCTTATGAATAACTTAGCTAAAACAGGTGTCGTGCTTGTCGACTTAACGGGTATAAAGTGTGCCCTCTTAAGTAGTCTGTCCACTATTAACCAAATATTATCATTTCCTTTATTCGACCTTGGCAACCGTCTATGAAATCCATAAATATAGAATCCCACTTCCATACTGGTATGTCCAAAGGCTGAAGCAATCCACTTAGCTTCTGATGCTCGGCTTTTACTTGTTAACAATTCAAGCATTATTTTACCTATAAGCCTACTGTTAACCATAAAACATTCAAAAGAACGAAGGTATGAAAGAAGGGTCACGAGAGCATAAGGAAAGATAAAAAAGCACCGAAATGTTTTGGATAATCATACCTTCCGACAAGGAGCTTCCGACGAAGTCCAAGGCTATCTTACAAAGTCCATAGGTAGGATGATGCTCCAAGAATCCACCTTTCGACTAGAACGAGAGGTCTTTCAACAAAGACAAAGGAGAAGGAGCTCAAACCAAACCTTTCGAAGGAGTTGAGAGGATGCATCCATCAAGATTTAATAGCTTCAAACCTTTCGAAGTAGTCGAAAGGTTCCATTCAGGGAGTTCTTACCTTTCGATAAAGATGAAGAAATCAAAGAAAGCAGGTGCAACTCCATGATGACCTTTTCTAAAGCATAGCAAGCCTTTCGAATCGGTTAGAGCACATCCAGAATACCTTTCAACTGGTCGAAAAGTTTTTATGAAGAAAACAATGCTCAAAAGTCAGCAAAGAATGGTAGATAACTATTACTCAAAAAATTCACCTTTCGCTTAAGTCAGAAGAACTCAAACAAAGAACAGAAGAAAAGGAATCCAGATCAGTACTTCCGAAGAGGTCGAAGGGATGCAGTCAACAATATGAAGCGGCTCAAGACCTTTCGGAGAAAACGAAGGGTATTGTTCCACAATATCCAAGAAGCTCTTACCCTCCGAAGAAGGCAAATAAGTCAAGACAAGGGCATGCGACCCTATAACAACCTTTCCGAAAGCATAATAAGGCTTTCGGGCCGGTTGGAACGCCTACTGAATACCTTCTGACGGTGTCGGAGGGTCTTTGATGAAAGCAACATTCATAAGTCAGTAGAGAACGTAAAGCAACCTTTGACAACATTCAAGGGAAGCTCGGGTCTTGGCAACATCCAAGTAAAAAGCGATCTTATGACCAAGTCGAAGGGTTCACAATAGCCGGGAACCTTTCGGCACCTTCGAAGGGTTCACATACTGTATAGATGACAAACCTTCTGACAGAGGCAAAAGGTTCCTAGAAACAAATGAAAGAAAAGACCCTTCGGCGGCGTTCAAGGATCCACGATGACATGTGAAAGAAAAACCTTTCGTTGAAACCGAAAGGTTAGCAATTGTATATAAGAAGGGAACTCTTTGATCCAACCGAAAGCACAGGGACGGAAGCATGGACGCCGACATCTATAAATAAGACCCAAGGGGTCCTGTTTCAGGATGGATTTTCCTCAATCTAATTTTGTAACTTCTAAAATAAAAGCTCTGTAACCCTAATTGGGTAGTGATTTGGGGAACTTAATAAAAGTGAAGACTTTTCTTTGATAAAGAGGGAAGTCTTAAGATTCGTGAATTTACTTTGCAATCTACCTTAATTTTTACTGGCTTAATCTTAATTTTCTAGTGTAGTTCATCCGAAAGGCTCTTGTCAACAAAGATAATAATATTCCTTCTAGACAATCTTTATAACCCTTCGAAAACCTCTATCCTATAACTTAAACCCTTCGACTACAAGGAAGCTTGCTTGAATCGACATTCATAAAACCTTTCGGAGCCATAAAATCTGTGGATCAAACCTTTCGACAAGGGTCATAACCTGTCATATCCCAACAACCTTTGCATCCCTCCGAATCTCAAATAGCTATTTGCTCAACCTTCCGGTGAGGATCCAGGTCAATCCTCTGTATAAGGCAAATTGAGGAAATTCTATCTTGATCAAGGAAATAACTTTCGGGAGAAATCTTATAAAGGTTCAATTAAATCGGTGATCACTCTATATTAACTCAACAAATCCGAAAGGTTACCTAGCCCGGGTTTCAAACCCTTTCGACGGTAACGGAAGATTTGATATAGGACATATCAACTAAATAAGTTAAATTGAAAGGCAATCAATAAAAGGAATCACATCTTTTGTTCTCATAAGAAGAAATCCATCCTTCTTATCATATCTTTGGGGTGTTGACAATAAATCTTATTAACATTTTTGGCGCTAGAAGTAGGGCTCGAACCTCCGATCTTTGATAACTTTCATCCTCGATCAATTATATAAAGAGCCTTGACTAAAAGAGGAGTATGGGCAAAGATAAAAGTAGTAGCAACAATCCAAACGAAGAGGCTACATCACAACTAACCTTTAAAGTTCACATGGTCTCAAATCCTTACTTAAGCAAAATAGAAGTTGGGCAACCTTCAACCTTAACAAAATTGGAAAGCAATATGATCAAGGTTCAGAATCAACGGCCACAAAAGATGGTAATAAAGGAGTATTCAAAAAGTGCCCCAACCCAGGAATCAATAAGGATTATGGAAATGGAGAATGAAGTTCAACCTCGAAATGAGATAGAGGATCAAGGGTTAAACCGAGATAGTGAAGTAAATAAATCTCTTGAGCAATCAAATAGCCTTATTCTAGAATACAATAGGGGAAGTTACAGAAATGAGACCAACCAAAATGACAACCTACACCATATAGTGGTTAATACACTTAGAGAAAAAGGAATTTATGATCCTGAAGAATATGTTACCCTGCAAAAGGCCTCCTTTTTCGAAGAAATAATGGCGACAAATCTTCCTCCACACATTCAAATTCCTTCACTAAAATATGATGGGACAACTGATCCAGATGATCACCTTGTCATCTTTGAAAACTGGATGAACTTATACAATGCTGCGGAGGCAGTTCGCTGTAAACTTTTTCCCACTACTTTTCAAGGAGCAGCAATCAAATGGTATAGGAGTTATCGAATGGGAACAATCTATTCTTGGGAACAATTTACTTGCAACTTCGTGGCTCAATTTTCTATATTCAGAGGTACAACTATGGAATTTAGCTTGCTAGAACTATCAGATAAAAGCCAGGGGAGCTACTTGGCAAATATTTAAACAGATTCAGTGCAGAAGCATTAAGGGCAGAAAGTGCAAGTGATAGAGAAAAGCTTATGGCAGTTCGATAAGGGTTAATTGAACAAACCCCATTTTGGAAAGTCCTTTATATAAATGGGTGCAAAGATCTACAATATTTCTTTCTCCGGACAGAGTAGTTTATTCAATTGGACGAGATGCACCATACTAAGAAAGAATTCCACCGAGAATCCAAGGAAGATAAATCTGATTTTAGGTGCCTTGATAAGAGGCCAAGGGAAAGTGTAAACCCAAAGGTAAGTCGAAGAAAGAGTTCTAAATTGAATTGTGCAGTCCTGAGCAAACCCCTCTCCTACATATATGCTAAGATAAAAAGAAATGAGAATTTTATTGCGCCTCAAAAGGTGCGGAGTGCCCCAGAGCCAAATAAAGGAGGAAGTTACTACGAGTACCATAAAGCAAATGGATATGAAACTGATGAATGTTGTATCTTGTCGAATAAAATTCAAGGCATGGTCAGGTTGGGATTTTTATAGGAGTTCGTCAGAGAAACTTGAAAGACATCTTATTCAAAATAAGAGGAAAACAATTCAACAACTCCAAAATGCAGATTCCTATCAAATCATGAGGATTTGTGACATCAGTTCAACTATGAACTTTCTCTCTTTCTTTTCATAGCTCTTTAACTTGATACTTAAATTTTTATTGTGCATTGATCATATACTGGTTAAAATTTGAGTGCAATTATAGGTAAAAACAAAATCAAACCGAAGCACTCGACAAACTCCATAATATTTAAAGAGGACGACTCAGACGCCTGACACGACGCAATTATCAATAGTTCAATCAACACTAAGGCTTTTGTGTAAGAAATGTTGAATCACTACTAAACTCAATTCCAATTTAGGAGAAAACCCATATATACCAAATCTATTTTTAGCAAGCGATTTCAAATGGAAACTTCTCAAATTATATCCTCTTAAGAAAACTATTTTCAGTCACCCCATGGCCTGGGGGGAAACAAATACTTATGCATCTCAAAATCAGATTTATGCAACTAATTTGAGATATTATATAGCATTAATAAATGCGCACCAAAAGGCATCAAACTGAGCAATAGTAATGTTTCAAAGTTTACTAAAATCATGGGTGAAGATAAGCCTATTCATACCTTTTCAAGAAAGATTTTGAAAGCACAAAAAGTTTATTGGAATTCAAACTAGAGAACCCTATTCTTGACTAAAAGGCTGTTGGTTCAAGAATCATGACCTCTTAGTCTCGTATTTGAGATTCATGTCTCCATTATGAGAACATCAAGAAAGTTCTTGCAAAAGATTGAAAGATAACACTTTCATAAAAAGGATTCATGAGTCCAAACTATTTTTCAAAAGAAACTCTTCAATATAATAGAAGGGTCTAATTATGAAATTCTTTCTCTCAAAGGAGATTCCATTTTAATTAGCTAGAAATTATTTTCATATACAAATACTCAAGCCTACGATGTTATTCCGTAGCACCTCCTAGAGGGAGGGACATAAGCCCACGAAGCTATTTCATGGAACCTCTTAGAGGGAGGGCCATAAGCCTACGATGCTATTCCATAGCATCTCCTAGAGGGAGAGATAGAACCCCTAACATCCATATCACCTCTTATGGGAGGGTCAGGATAAGCACCCGTAAAATCAAAATACCCTAACGTCCATATCACCTCTTAGGGGAGGGTCAGGATAAGCATCCGCAAAATCAAAAGCCCCTAACGTCCAAATTACCTCTTAGGGGAGGATCCGGTAAAGCACTCATCAGTGGCCTTATGGAGAAAGGTCAGCTAAGTATATATCCCTTTGAGACAAGGGAAGCCCAAAGAGAGACTCATCAAACAATGGACTAAGATGTCTAGCCCAAATAGGGGCTCATCAAACAATGGGCTAAGATGTCTAGCCCAAAGAGAGGCTTTTGATAGATTAAGATGTCCGAGCCTAGAGAGTGGCTCATCAAAGAGTAGATTGAGACGTCCAAGCCCAGTAAGGGCTCCAAATAAAAGAATAAAGACAAAGATGTCTACAACTCAAGAAGAAAGTTGAACCCAAGAGAATTAAGGGTTAAAGAAAAAAAACCTATCCGTCATCCGAGACAAAGTTGGAACCCTGGAAGAGGATACACACAAAGGCAAAGGATATGCTAATGAATTATAGAACTAACAATTGGAAAGTGATTCCTACGTCAAAGGATTAAGAAATTTTCATACCATAAAAAAAGCATGAGACCAGAAAATGGAAGAAGGAATCCATAACATGGAAACAAAAACAAAGACTGATACGAAATCTAAAGGAATGGAATAGATAATAAATTTTTAGTCACAAAGATATAGTACTTCACTCCAAGATCAGGTTAAGAAAGCCACTCCTAAATCCTTTGAGATAAAGTGAACGATTGGATATAAGAGTCTATTATACCTGTATATACATATACTACAAACTTATAGGCACTTTAGGAGCAACACGTTAATCAACAGGAAAGTTTCCTGTGAATAACCTTAGAATTAAGGTTAGGTCAACTTAGTTACCTTTTTGAGTTCTTGATTTTGTTAATTTTGAGTTTCACCATTTCTATTGAACAAATTTCAATTTGGATTTCGTGAATTTTGAATTTCCATATTGCTTTTTATGATGATTTATAGATTTCGTACTCATGTTTACCTTGTCAAATTTTCATGATAACTTTTAATTGAATTCTTGATTTCATGAATTTTGAATTTCCCTATTGGTTTCTTATGATGGTTTATGAGATCCAGATATTGAGTTTCTCCCATCAAATTTTCATGATGATTTCTTATTAGTTGCATTTTTTAACGAGTTCTTGATTTCCCTGATGAGTTTTTATGATGATTCGAAGATTTCCCATTTCTAGTCTCCTTATTGAATTCCTGATTTCTAGTTTCGTGAATCCTGGATTCCTTTGTCGATTCTAATAATGATTTAGGAATTTTTTATTTCTGGTTTCCTTATTGAATTTTTGGTGATCTTGTTAGTTTTCGGGTTTAGTGAACTCTACTCTTCCTATGGATTTTAGTGATGATTTGCTGATCTTGTATTCATGTTTTCTTTATTAAATCACTATGGTGATTTCTTGTTGAATTATTGGTTTAGTGAATTTCCCTACTGATTTCTCTGATGATTCATGAATTTTACGTGTTACAATTTCCCATTGAATTTTCATGACGATTTATTATTGATCACTTGTTTCATGAGTTCATGATTTTCTAGTTCCCTTTATTGAAATTTATGATTATTTATGAATTTTCCATTGAATTCAAAATACAAGACCTTCATGACACTAAATGGAAACATTACTAAACTACTTTATACTTTTTCACTAAATGAGAATTACCAATCAATGGTTTAAGGTTGAAAATGAAGGAAACTTAGAGGGACAAGGAAAGGTCCCCGATAGCAAGAAATTGATTTCCGCAGGTTGAACAGGGTTTAACTCGAGAAAGAAATATCAAGGGTCTGTAATAGATATTCTCCAAAGGTTCATTTATTTGAACCGATATCTACAAATCAGGTGATATTACTCCACATTCTCAAGGAAGTTTAATTATGGTCATTACAAAGAAACTTATCTGGAAATATTACTCTAATGATATCTTGAATATTAACTGTGTAAATTTGAGATTGCTCATTAAGATTCATAACAAAGTCACAACCTTAATAGTAGTTATAATCTATTTTGCAGAAAGCAAAGAAGGAAGTTCATTGGAGTTTTGTCCTAAAGAAAAAAAGCTTCTTTCATATAAGAGGGGCTAATTGTTAACCATAAAATATTCAGAAGAACGAAGGTATGAAAGAAGGGTCACGAGAGCATGAGGAAAGATTAGAAAGCACCGAGATGTTCTGGATAATCATACCTTCCGACAAGGAGCTTTCGACGAAGTCCAAGGCTATCTTTCAAAGTCCATAGGCAGGATGATGCTCCAAGAATCCACCGTTCGACTAGAACGAGAGGCCTTTCAACAAAGACAAAGGAGAAGGAGCTCAAACCAAACCTTTTAAAGGAGTTGAGAGGATGCAACCATCAAGATTTAATAGCTTCAAACCTTCTGAATTAGTCGAAAGATTCCGTTCAAGGAGTTCTTACCTTTCGAAGATGATGAAGAAATGAAAGCAAGAAGGTGCAACTCCATGATGACCTTTTCGAAAGCATAGCAAGCATTTCGAATCGGTTGGAGCACATCCAGAATACCTTTCAACTAGGTCGAAAGGTTTTTACGAAGAAAACAATGCTCAAAAGTCAGCAAAGAATGGTAGATTACTCTTACTCGAAAAATTCACCTTTCACTTAGGTCAGAAGATCTCAAACAAAGGAAAGAAGAAAAGGAATCCAGATCAGGCCTTCCGAAGAGGTCGAAGGGATGCAGTCAACAATATGAAGCAGCTCAAGACCTTTCAGAAAAGATAGAGGGTATTGTTCCACAATATCTAAGAAACTCTTACTCTTTGAAGAAGGCAAAGAAGTCAAGACAAGGGCATGCGACCCTATAACAACCTTTTCGAAAGCATAATAAGCCTTTCGGGCCTGTTGGAATGCCTACTGAATACCTTTCGACGGTGTTGGAGGGTCTATGATGAAAGCAACATTCATAAGTCAGCAGAGAATGTAAAGAAACCTTCCGACAACATTCAAGGAAAGCTCGGCTCTCTGCAACATCCAAGTAAAAAGCGACCATCCGACCAAGTCGAAGGGTTCATAGTAGCCAGGAACCTTCCATTAACGGACGGGGTTTTCGACCCACAAAAATCGACATCAATACGTCTACTGTATCAAATTCTGAGTAGTCGAGTGCTGGAAATACCAGTTCATTAGGGGTGAAGAATAAAAAGGTAGAAGAAAAGAAACAAAACAACATAGAATCTCACAATCACAGCGGAACAAAATATAATATATAATAACAAATTTTAAATACAAGAACTGTACTGCTAATATACGTACTACTATCAGAGTACAACAATTCAATACATCAAATGGACAATTATAATAACTTGTCCTCACACAGCGGAAATAACCAAATACATGATATACGTCTGAACTTCTCTAACTCGTCTCCCGAGCTCCATAGCATTTTACCTGAATCTGTAATACTCGGTCTGACCCGAGCATTATAATAAAATAACACCTGAGTCAGTCTGGAAAACTAGCGTGAGAAAACACACTCAATTTGAATTATTAACTTTTCAAAATCGTTTGAAAAACAAAGATATCTCGTAAGACCACGTCACAAATAAACACGACGGGTTTTTCCCTTACGATAACCAAAACAATTTATAGAAAATCCAATGATATTATAATAGTGTCTAAATACAAATACTTATTCAAATAGCTGAAATTGTTACATTAATTAAATTCCAGCATACTAGGCTCTACAAACAAAAACCGTAAGCTCGTATTGGAGACTGGATTCCAACGAATGACTGGGTCATTGGGGTACTGCCCAACACAGTACACCTCTAGAACAATGTATCGAGGACCATGTCGGGATCCCCTGTTACACAAGACCGGCCTACCCCTAACCTGGATAGACCGAATATGTTACCACCCCGTGTGTTCCCACCCTTACCATCGAGCGCTTCTTCTTTCATGTATACCCATATCTAAGATAAATACGGTTTCCTAGGACATGATAACATACCATACTTGGGTGTGACCCACTTAGCCTTACTACATCTCCCCTGTTTTAGTCATTCCTGGTTGATGAGGCTCGAGGCTAAGCGTTACTTTTCAAGGAACAATTTCTCTTAGAATGCTCATCGTCCTCCAATGACGATGTTCTGATAGCATTCATCCATACAAGTTGCCCTGAGTCTGGACAAATCGAATTACCGTCTTCATCATCTTCACGGTATTCATTCTTAACGTTCAAACCGGTTCGAAGTGGTTTTCAGATAATTAAATCCGATTTTGGTCTCTTTGAAACGATTAACGAAATCGATCAAAATTGATAGTCGGTTATTTAACTATCAATAAACATCCAAAAGTAGACATCAGGTCTTATTCCAACTTTCCCAAAGTTTATTCCAAATTATCTTTTTAAGACATTACTTCCCATACCTCAACATTTTGAAAACAGTTTTCAAATTCTTTTATTCTTCAATAGAATATTCTACCTCTTTCCAATACTTAGAATATTTTTTCCCACTTCATCTTATATTCAACACTTAGGTATTATTCTATTTATCCCCTATACCTTTTCTCAAAACATTTACAATTTATTTGTAAATTTCTTAACTCGTTTACACGAATTCTATAAATTCTGGAATTCTTTAATTAATTCCCTTCAATATTTCCAAAGTTAATTATACTTACTTATAATTCATTCCCTTTCTACTTCTTCTACGAATTCTATTTCATTCTTCGAAGTTCACTTTTATTTAACCTCTTCGGAAATTTTCTTACTTTTCTCCCCAATTTCATTTAAGAATTCTCCTATAAATCATTTTTACCGAATAACCCCATTTCCAGGCTTCCGAGAAGGTTTATAAATAAATTTAAAACATTTCAAAACTCTCTATATACACATAATAATAATAAGTATTTTAAAAGAAAAATAATTATTATTTATTTTTAAGACATATTCAAATAATTATTTAAAATATTAAAACACTTTTTATAACATCACTTTCAAGGCAAGTATAAAATTTAGTATTTTATTGAAATAAATGTTAAGTATTTTAAATTTCATTTTCTAAAATATTCAATACTAACTAACTTTAAACATTACCTAGTTTAATAAATAAACCTTCCTTTTAAAATAAAAACTTAACTTATTAACAAAACATATTTTTAAATCTCAATAACAAGTTTCCAATTTATAACCCCTCTCGATTCTATCACATCACCTCAATTTCGGCCTCCTTAACCATTTTCACTTCAAAAATAGTATCCACTATTTTTCTCTCACCCTATTCCCATATTCAAATATAAATTCTTCCCGTAAATTTATATTCCAAATTTATCATCCAATACCACTTTACTTCATTTATAAACTTCGTTTATACATTTTTATAACTCCTTTGAGTTTTACTAAAAATAATCTCATTTATAAATTCCATTTTAAAAATTTAATTTCTTATAAATTCCATTTATTTGTGCCAATCTATTTTTAATATCGATTCCAACTTCTTTCTATATTTTCCGAATATCATTTTAAAATCTCGTCTTTAAAAATTCCTTTATATGATTTATTTTATATTCTCTAATTAAATATTTTCCTACATTATTTTGTATGATCAAAAATCCATTTTTGTTTATTCAAATCAGTGTCCTTTAAATAACCCAAATTTCGATGTATATATATTTAACTTAAAAATCTCTTTTTAAGTCCTTCAAAATTTAGAATAATATTATGGTATTTAATATACCAAAAATTAATTTCCATGCCATTATAAAATTTAAAAATTTACAACACACAATAATCCAACATTTTATATATGTGAAAAATGATAACATATTTGAGGAATCCAGTTGGATCCCTCTAACCTGTTTTTCCTGCATCCACAGATGTTAGACAATAATAAAAATACCAATCCCACTTCGAGGGGGAAATCGTGGTATAAGGGGTCATCCGCTATTATGCGAGGCGCATAGGGTCTTATCCGCTACATTGTGCGGGAATATCACTCCAATACTAATATATATATATATATACTACTATATAGCCATCCAATCAGCTAATTATAAATTTATCAATCAATCAAGCATCCAATAAATTTAAATTTAAAACATTTAAATTTAAATATGGTAATCCAAATGAGTGAGAAATTCTCACCTTGATTTTTAATTTGCTAGTCGTTCCAATTTTATTCTTTCGCTCAGAATCTGTAGCTTCAAATTCCTATACGATTGATTCCGTTTGATATAACCTTGTATAAGCAAATTCCGAATAATATAAATTAACGATTACGACTTTAATTTGAATTAACCAACTAGTTATTTAATTTAGACTAATTACCTATTAGTGATTTTTTTCCAATAAGTTTAAACATGATTAACATTAATTAAAATGCTATTAAATTAAATTACCTTCCATCTACACATTTCCAGGCGGACCAAAAGAACCCAACCCGTCAACTATCTTTCCCTTCCATTTCATCGCCGCTACCACCGTAGTGGCCTTTCCGACCACTTCCACATCTAGTCGAACCTTGATCTTGCTCTCCACCTGTCCCCCGACTGCCACGCTCATCCCCTATATCTACACCTTCCTCACCAACAACAGACGAATAAATAACCTTCAGGTCGTCTAGGCCTCGCTTCCACCAGCTTTGACACGTTGCCACCCTCGCCGCTCACATCGGTCGCTTTAGAACAGACATGAATCGCATAACACAGTCCTAGTCACTCACCTTCAGCCATCACACTCGCCCACGACCTCCATCACCATTCCATCCCACCCAAGCCTAAAGTCGCGACGATCCAACCAACACCAGGCGATTCCGATCCTAAATCATAGGCGCGACTTCATCTCCAGGCGATGGTAGTTCCAGTTGAAGGCGGGTCCATGATTTGATCCCCATTTGTCGAAATCGATCATAGCTACATCTCTAGACAAAGCTTCCTACCGTCGTCGGCTCAAACAAGCATTGCATCCATCAAAGACGAAATGCACTCGAGCTCGATCAGAGCAATCGCGACTTTATCGCGATTTGATTTCTTTGTCCGTCATTTTTTATGAACGAACTGATTTGATTTCGATTCTCTTTTTTTTCTATTATTACTTCGTTCGTTTTTCACTTCTATTTGAATTCCTGAAGTCAGATAAAGGAAGGACGTATTTTAAAAAGAAGGGAGTACTGATGCGTGTTTCAGAAGGAAAAAGAAAGATGTGAGAGGGACTCAACTGTTCATTCGATTTGACCTTTATATATATATATATTAAATATCTCGAATCGCATACCGTGAAATCTCGACCTCCTATTGAGGCATGCCGCTAGGCGTTTATAATGTTATACCCCTATTTCGAACGCAATGGAAAAGGTTTCGAGTCCTAATTCGATCGTATGGAGAAGATAGCTTTTTGAACCCAATTATTATATTAAATTTTCGATATTAATTTCAATGCGTTTCTATACCGTGTGATCAAATGATAACTCCAAACACAACGAAACTTGAAATCCGATAATAATGAACTATTACGGATCAAATGGAATAGGTTTCGTTGAATTTCGAGACTATGCCACAGATCGCTATTTAACGCGTCGATTAAATCGACGATTTCTAAAATTTACGAAATCGCTCGAATTCTCAGTTTTAAAAACTTATTAACTAAATTATAATTTCAAATCCAATATTTAAAACCATTTAAATATTCAAAATTAATGACAGAAAAACCCAGATCGTTACACTTCCGGCACCTCCGAAGGGTTCACATATTGTATAGATGACAAACCTTCCGACAAGTGCAAAAGGTTCCTAAAAACAAATGAAAGAAAAGACCCTTCGGCAGTGTTCAAGGATCCACGATGACATATGAATGGAAAATCTTTCGTTAAAACCGAAAGGTTAGCAATTGTATATAAGAAGGGAACCCTTCGATCCGGCCGAAAGCACATGGACGGAAACATGGCCGCCGGCATCTATAAATAAGACCCAAGGGGTCTTGTTTCGGGGGTAGATTTTTCCTCATTCTAATCTTGTAACTTCTAAAATAAAAGCTCAGTAACCCTAATTGGGTAGTGATTTGGGGAATTTAATAAAAGTGAAGACTTTTCTTGGATAAAGAAGGAAGTCCTAAGCTTCGTGAATTTACTTTACAATCTACGTTAATTTTTGCTGGCTTAATCTTAATTTTCAGGTGCAGTTCTTCCGAAAGGCTCTTGTCAACAAAGATAATAATATTCCTTCTAGACAATCTTTATAACCCTTCGAAAACCTCTATCGTATAACTTAAACCCTTCGACTACAAGGGAAGCCTACTTGAATTGACATTCATAAAACCTTTTGGAGCTATAAAATCTGTGGATCAAACCTTTCGACAAGGGTCATAACCTATCATATCCCGACAACCTTTGCATCCCTCTGAATCTCAAACAGCTATTTTCTCAACCTTCTGGTGAGGGTCTAGGTCAACCCTCTCTATAAGACAAATTAAGGAAATTCTATCTGGATCAAAGAAATAGCTTTCGGGAGAAATCTTATAAAGGTTCATTAAATCGGTGATCACTCTATATTAACTCAACAAAGCCAAAAGGTCAACTAGCCCGGGTTTCAAAACCTTTCGACGACAACGGAAGGTTGGATATAGGACATATCAACTAAATTAGTAAAAATGAAAGTCAATCAATAAAAGGAATCACGTCTTTTGTTCTCATAAGAATAAATCCATCCTTCTTATCATATCTTTGGGGTGTTGACAAGAAATCTTGTTAACACCTACATCTCTTTTCATTCCTTCCCAGAAGAAACTTCTCTTCATATCCTAATACATTTTTGTTCCTCCAGAATGAGTAGTAAATTTTGATCTATGACATTCCCTAAGAACCTTTTTCCTTAGGTCTCCAACTTCTGAAACACATAATCGTCCCTTCTTTCTCAACCATCCACTTTGATCAAGATGAAAATCCTTCAAATCATCGATCTTACTTCCACCTTCCAATCTTTTAATTCATTCTTCTTGCAATTGATCATTTCTTTGTTTAGAAGCAATCCTTTCAATCAATACTAGTCGAACTTCTAAACAAAATAATGGTTAAAAAATAAATTCGTCAATACCCAAAGTGTAAAATAAGGAATTGCTTTAGAGGTGAGTCTTGTTGAGCTCAGTAAAATCAGTGAGGTTGAGCATAGAGTCATCGAGGTTAGACATGAAGGTATTGGAGTCAACGAGGTTGGATATGTAGCTATCATAGCCATTGAGGTCGTGTATTAACTTATATCTAGTTCCATCTTTGATATCGAGGTGTGTGATGTTATCAGGGATGATGTTATTCAATGGGCATTTAATATTAAGTTCATCGAGGCTTTAAAACAACTCAAGGCTCGGCGAGGTTCACGACGATGTGCATAGTGATGTCGATGCTGTAAGCTTAGTTAAAACTTGATATGAAATGAATATGCGTAAACTACAGATCAAGTCATGCTAATCAAGCCATTTCCATACTAATTGAACAAATCTTTATTGATGCAACACTTTTGATTTTACACTGCGCTAAATACCCAATTTGATTTATGGTTTTAATTGAGTAAGAATTGAAAAAAGATAATTTCGGCTCCCAAATAAAGACCCCTATGTTCCTATTTATAGGGTTTGGTAGGAGTTAAGCTTCGGCATCCACGAAGCTTGACATCTTTAGCTTTATCGAGTATCTAAAGTGAACGCCTTTTTCAGCCTCGACATGAACTGCATTGTTGCGCATCGATGTCTGTATAACTGCTTCTTACTTGGCATGGCCCTTGTAGTTCCCATACTCGACACCAATTCAGGATGGGACATTAAAATTGTCTATGGACATCCATATTGATAGATATCGACGTTGAATGTGCAAATATGAAGTTCTTCCCATTAGGCTCAATGATTTGGCAAAGTTGATCCTCGGCGAGCTTCAGCTACAACTGTATGGATTGGTAGCGATGTTGAAATGGAAGATTGGTGTTCCTTGATGAGTTTAATAGCTTAGATGTCCATTGAAGATGGCTATAACAACCTACTGACAATGTTTGTCGATGCTGACATCATCATGTCAATGATGTCGAGGTTGGATGATGCATGTGGCTTCCTTGATGATGATGATGATAGTAACAACCCTTGATGCAGTCATGTTGACGTTGATATCACTGCAGTCAAAGATTTCGAGGCTGAACGTTGCAAAACTTTCTCGGTGACAATAATGGTAGTAACATTTGCCTCCATAGTATAAGAAGATGCATTAACTTTTCAAGTCAACAGTCTTGACATCCCTTGTTGCTGTCTATTGGTCTCCCAAAGCTAATATGTTCGTTCATTCAATTTAAATCTGATGGCCACCATGCATCCAATTTTCTCTGCAAATACACAAGCCTTCATTCTTCTTCTTTCTACCTATGAGCTAACGATTCAAACGAGGAATCAAAATTTTTCAAAGAAAATTTTTAGCATCTTAAATTCTCAATTAATCAACTCTTATCCACGTATGATCTCTCTTGACTTAGTTTAATTTATCCATTTGATTAAATCTTTAAAATCTTATTAGCGATTAGTTTTGGGGTTTTGTAAATTTTGTTCTAATCACTAGCATGTTCTAGATTAAAGTTACAAGTTTACCGATTTGATTTGAGATTATGCTAAAATTTTGACGACTGAAATTTGTTGAACTAATCGACTCTAGATTAATGTTAACTTTTGATTTGGGGATTTTCATTGAAACGAGTCTTTGGAAATCAACCTGATTATTATTTTACCCAAATCGTTAATATCAAATAATTCTTTATGTGATTAATGAACTGTGACTAACTTTGGTGTTTGATTCATGAAAATCTAGCATGCCTAATTATTGATTGAAACACCATTTTGATTTTAGAACTCGACATCGATAATACTATTTCACTCTCGACACCACCATAAGGCTCGACAAAGTGAACCTCAGTGACATCATAACACTCGACAACATCATAACCTCGACATCATTAAAATGTTGGCGTCATGATTAACTACTAATTTCAACACAACACTTTAAGTAATAGGAGTAAGACACCACAGTACCATCACAAATTAGAAGGTCTATATCATCAAGACAGTTTAAAAACGATAAAGTGCAACATCATCCTATCTCGACCTCTTACTAAAGTTGTATTGTAATACCATAATGACCTTGCTTGCCTATTGAACTTTTTCCTATTATTGTCGAGGAACATATATATTTATTATAGAAGGAATTTATTCAATGTCATTAATGCATGAGATTTTAGATAATACAATCATAACTATTATCTCAAGTTAAGAACCATATCACCTAGCAGATTTATAGAAACAAACAGATGGGGAAGATATCCTCCGTGAAGCCCAACCAAGGACCCAAGCCATCTCCTTCTACTTACAGGAACTAAGATGAATGCCCATAGTGATCATATATTACAACTCAGGAGGAAGCCGACTCTAACCTAGGTCAATTTAGCATCACCAGAGTAGAACTCTTCCACCAAACTTTTCACATAGCATCTCCAACCCACTTGAAGGATATTTTGCTTTCAGTACAGTGTACATTTGACATTCTGGCTGTTTTCCATTCCCCGGTTTCCTTCACAGATATCTAGAACATGTAGGAGTTGCTCCCACTCAATTATTGCCTAACTCATACATATACTTAACCCGCTTAGAGGTTTTGGCTTGAGAAAAAGGACTTTCTTCTCTTAACACTGAAGTTCTTCAATATATTGTGGTTCCTGCCAAGTCTGGTGATCACTCAAATCGTTAATTATACTGAATCCGCCCTTACTCATACAGCTTAATCTCAAAAGGTGTTAACAAGGCAAGAGAATGAGAGAAATAATACTTATTTGTTAAGTGCTTTCCTAATATCAAGGGAACTTTCTCTACTCCAAGTAGGTCCTTCATTTCTCCTTTAATGCTTACTTATTATTATAATTATTACTAATGGATGTTTCCTTCTAGATGATGCTCCTAAGAAATTAAAATCCGAAGATCAAGAAATTGTTCAACCTTTGAGCCAACCAGCAGAAAACATAGGGAACATAATTAGTTTGCTAACTACTATGAGACTTCTTAAGCATTCTATATCTTTGATTGCCACAGGGTTCTAGGGGAGCCTATGAAAGTTAAGCTTAACCCTAATGGTGGAAGCACATTGGTAATGGGAAAACCAACATCTTTTACTTTCAATTCTCCAATTCAACGTGGTGCTGACGGTAAGCTTTAATACAAATTAAAAATGGGATCTCTAATACTTCATACTTGCTGACTCCTTATTGCTATCTTTAGAATTGTCGGTTCTCGTCCTTTCTGAAAAATCAAAAACCGAAGTTGCTGTGTTTGGAAAAGGAAGAGTATTACTTTGATCACTACAGAGTCATTTGAACCAAACATTTATGCAGATTTAATTGCCCAAGCCCTTGAAAACTTAGATAAAGGGATAACTGATAGCAATGTCATTATTGATTCCTCTTTTTCTCAAGTCAAAAGCCCTAAACTTGTGAGTGATTTTACTCCTATCGTTATCGATGAGTCAGCAGAGGTATGCATTGATTCAACTCTTGGAACAACAGCTGTAGACAAGACTCTAGAGAAATCAAAAGAAATTCCAGTTGAGGCGCCCTAAAAAAATTCAAACTCCTAATCCTCTTGTCGATATCTCATTCCCTACTTCTCCAACTACCATTAGTCGTAGGTGCGCTGAATTTGGTGCACTCTTCTCTCCGGCCGAACCCTTTCCTTCCAAAACTCAATCTCAGTCTTCTCCAATGAACCTTGAGAAACTTGTTAAGATGGTTATTCAGTCTTCATCCATTGCCTCCCTTGGTTCATCACAGCTTCCAGTCTATTAAGATGAGCATCTCCTTCTGATTCTTAAACAGCTCCTATTTATAGGTTTTCTTATTTATTTTGTTAAGTTTAAAAATTATGAATTTCATTGCTGACTTAAACAATTGTACATTCTAGTTGGGGAAACACATGATCCTTCTTCGAAATGCCTCCCAAGGACCTTCCGAAGAAGTTGTAGTGCTCAATGAATTTTTTTCTTCTTGATCTCTAAAATAAGGAAAAGGATACCACTACTAAGTGAGATGTTTCTTTTCTTAAAGAGAACTCTATTTTTTCTCTAAAAAAGGGGATGATGAGTATTGCTACTATGAGAAATGAAACTATTTTTGAAAAGAACAAACTAGCTTCTTTGCTTGCTGGAGAGCAAGAAGGTAAGGAGTTACTAGAAGAGAAGATAAAAAATTTGGAGGCTGAACTTGCGACATCTTCCAAACTTAAAGAAGATGCAAAGAGGGTGGCTAGAGAAAATGCTGAGTTAAAAAATGGAACATCGAGCTAGTTAAAGAGGATGAGTTGCTTAGCAAATGGCTTGTGATAAAATCCAATCTTTTGGATTATTCGAATGATATTATTATCGATGTAAAAAATAAGGTTGCCAATTTCCTAAATATTGGTCTTTCGAGGATCAAGGAAGAACGTTACAAAGATTCTTTGTTTGCATATGCCAAAAACATCTGAAAGTGTCTGGATCTAGATTTCCCATCTCTACCGGCTATTAATTGTCTATGCAAAAGAAAGTTCAATTTGAAATTGAAGAAAGATAAGGAAACCGTCGACTGTGAATTCCTTGCTATGGAGAGCATCAAGGCTGAGGAGTGGTTAGCATTTAATAATGCTCCAAGTGATGAAGAATCATAGCCTAAAGATAAAGGAGATGGTCATGCTAATGATGATGGTAAGGACAACGATGATAAAAATAACAACGATGACAGTAAAGGTAGAGCTGGAAATGATGGGAATGGGAATGAGGATGACGATGATCGCCATGATGATTATGGCGATGGTGATGAGAGTGGTGTAGTGAACCCACCTCCCCGGCCAAATGATAAAGATGGATCTGGTGATGCTAATCAAGCCCAATCCGTTCTTCTGTTACCATTAGTCCTTCATGGAAAGACTTTTTCATCATAGGCAGTGCATTCAAAGCTAGAAGATAGTGGAGAGAAAAATTATGTCACCTCCAGTTTCTTATTCTCATGTATGAATTAGTTTATACAAATGGTTTTGATTTTCTAGTATTTTAGTTAATTCATTGATTACTTTAATTAAAGAGAAAGTCGAATTATGATGCTCTTCTTGAGAAGAAACAAATGGACATAGACCAGTTAAAAAGAAAATTAGATAAGGAAGTGGAGAAGTACAATAACTTATCTAAAAAATACCATGACCTTGCCAGTAGCGCACTAACACTGAGACATTTTAAAGAACAAGAAATTGCTCCACGGATGAAGAATGTTCGCGAACATCGAAAATTTTTTTGGAGGAAAATGCTAAACTAATGACCCTTTCCTGGATGCTCATAGATAATGGGGATACTCTAGTGGAGTTTATGTACAAAACTTAGCATAGGAATCTAATCACTAATTTTCTCTTGTTTATGCATGAAAAGAAGAGGACTAATTAGACGACTACATTGTAGATATTTGGATGAATTTGGACATCCTGATCCTCACCTAGGGAGTGTTGGAAGCTTCCCTAAGTCGATCCTATTCCCCTCTTAGTACTCTCTTTTCCCGCAGAAAATCTTAGTTTCTTAATTCTATTCCTGAAGTGTATAAGAATTCTATTTTGTATGAACTTGAGTAACTTTTATAACTGTTGCGTACTACTGGGTTTACTTTATGAATTTATTATTTCTGTTTCTTAATTCTTAGTTTAATTTTAACATATTGCATAGAGTAAAGGTCTTTCAAGCAGCCCTGCTCCTAAGGACATCTTGAGTTAGTATGCAGGTTAAAGAGAGAGTTTTCATAAAAAACATCTATTTTTAAAATGTCGAAGTTAGCTAGATATCGTTTCCTTTAAGGTTTAAAGGAAGTTTATATGTGCTATCCTAGTTTCTGCTTTGACTTCCTATGCAATGAAGAAGATAGGATACTTAAGAAAATTCAATCATACCGTGGAAAATTATTTTATGACCGTGATAGCCCTCCAGTCGGAGAATGGGATTATCGTCGATATCCTCAAGTTTACACCCCAGAAGGCATTAAGGTTCCTTTTGATTTTATGCTTACTTGACTACTAGATCAATTGAAAAAGCTAAGATTGCAGTTTCAAAACTCTAAGTACTAGTGATATGTAATTTGTAGTGTGGCTTATCTTTGATAGAAATGTGATGTAATCTTGACTTTTATTCTCTTAGATTTGTAACCTTTACTGAAGACTCATATTGCGGCTATTGATGATGCCGACATGATTCGAAAGAAGGAGAAAAGGCTTAAAGAAGTTCTTAGTGAAGTTATTCGTTGCGTCATCGATCCTTTAGTTTCTACGAACCTTGATAACATAGCACAGAGCTCTGAATCGAAAGCTTGTTTTATTTGATCTTTTTTTACCTGTAACTTTACACATGGTGTAATATATTATAAGATTATTTTGTAAATTGAAAAGATATTACCTCAATTGCAGTTTTTGAATCGAATTTCGTCTTTCGTACTTGAACCAGAATTAAACAGTAGACCAGAGATCCTATCTGGTAAAAATAGTAGATGACCAGAAATTCTCATTTGGTGATGTTTAAGTTGTAGATGCTAATTAGCTTGGAGTGTTTTCCAATTCTTAATTTTGGCTGATCTTCCTCTAAAAGACTAATTTTTTAATTCTCTTTACTTTATGCCACCCTTTGGGATTCAGATATTGTTAATCCTTTGTGTGCCACTCTTCGGGCTTCAGATTTTGTTAATCTTTTGTGTGCCACTCTTTGAGCTTTGGATATTGTTAATACTTTGTTGTGACCCTTACCACCATCTTAGGTGATGAACCAGGTTGTCCGGTGAGTTTGGTTAGCTTTCATCAAGCAGGACTAAAGATTTACTCGACCTTCCTCCAAGAGGCTTTTCAAACAAGCCTTATAAGTGGGAATGAAGGTTGGTTCATTGCTTTGGCCAAGCCATTTTCAGGCGGGACCAAAGGCTTACTCCGTCCTCCCTTGTAGGAAGTGCTTTAGACAGGCCTTACATGCAAGAATGAAGGCTGGTTGGTGCTTTGACCCGGCCAATTAAAGCGACCTCAAAGGCTTACTCTATCCTCCCTCTAGGAGATGCCTTGATGTGGCCGCCTAGGCGGTATCAAGGCCTTGCAGATGCTTTAGCTTGGCAATTTCTAGCGGGACTAAAGGCTTACGATGACCTAAGGAAGCGCTTTGACTTGGCCATCTTGGCGCGGTTAAAAGCTTTCTACCATCTTAGGTAATTTCTATGTTAAGGAGAATCTTACTCCTAATAATATAGAATCACTTATTCTTTATTACTGAATTGATTTAATATCTTTTTACAAAATCATTAAGCTTTCCTTGACTTAATAAAATTGATGATCTTTCCCTCTAAGCCTCTATACTTGTTGGTGTCATGTCCGCTTGAAAGGTGGTTGTAACACCCCTAATTATACTGACATTATTCAGGAGATTTAATTAGAATAAATTAAATAGAATAATGTAGATAAGGAGTGATTAATAAACTAGGTGGCGTGCTTATTTAAAAATCTAATGAACTTATATAAATGGTAGGATATTAAACATAAGGGCATTAGGGTAAATAACCTTACTTCCCATCCTTATACTATTCTCATTAGGTTATACACGTTCTTTTTACTTAAAACAAAAATTTATAACCGTGAGAAGCAAGCAAGGCCAGCCATTAGGAAGAAAGAAGAGAAGAGAAAATCAACTTAAAGCTTAGGATTCAAGTTAGAAGGAATCAATCTCAACCAAACTTCAATTTCCTTATCCAATCTAAGGTGAATAATAATTTCTACATCTCTACTTTCAGTTTTATGATCATATGGTTTCGGATTTTAGTGTAAATCTATTTTTATGATATATTGAATAATGATATGCTTGATTTGTGATTTAAGTGGATTAAACAAGGTTGTTTAAAATACACGGTTAGGGTAAAGCCGAGATAAAATGATTTTTATTTACCATGGGAATTTTATATGTTATAGAAAACATGATTTTGGAGATGGGTTTTTATTTCCATAATTTTCTGAAGTAATATGGATTTTATATAAAGTTTCTAGTGAAGAAAATGATGTGTTGGGTTATAAATTATTTACGGCTAAAATAATTATTATTTGGGTTCGAAATTTTTATATGGTGGAAAACATATTAAAGTAGATTTTATGGAATTTTTCCAGATTTTTATTAAGTGTTTTGATGAACATATAAAGTTATTTAAGGTATGGACTTAAAGATTTTTTATATATTTAATTAAGGAGAAGGAACACTTTATAAAATAAAATCATTATTTAATTCTGAAATTAGTGGCATCACTTTTCTGAAAAGTATTTGTTAACTAATGAGAATTTGACAAATAAAGGCAGGTTAGTTGAAAAGTTACCTTTTTTAAGTTCAAAACAAGAAAACCATGCTTTTAGCATGTTTCAGCCATTTTGGCATCAAACCTTCCGACCCAGACCTTCCGACAAGGTCGAAAGGTTATAGCTTTCGACAAGGTCAAAGTTTAATGCATATGGTATCAAGTTACTTGGTATGTAATGAATTGAACAAGGTCGAAGGGTACTTAGTCGAAAGGTTGTTTGCTAAAGAGGTTGGAGTATGTTTATTTTATAAACTAAAAGCTTAGACCTGCTTGCTTTCAAAAAGGAGCTTTCGACTAGGTCAATTATTTAAAATAAAGGTTTTAAACCTTTCGACACAGTCGAAGGGTTACCGCCGCTTTATCATTGTTTTATTTTGAACCTTCCGACACAGTCAAAAGGTTATTGCCGCTTTTTCCAACCTTTTGAAGTCGTTGGTTTCGACAAAGTCGAAAGGTTTACTTGTTTTAAAACCAGGCGCTTCTCCATGCTTTCTAAAGGTATCAAAGCTTTCGACTTAGATGATTTACCCTTGTTTTATAATTGAAGTATAACCCAAAGCTTTCGAAGAAGGTGTTTTAAAAAGGCCGAAGCTTATTGTTTTAAAGAATTTTTTTAAAGCTTTCAAAGCAGACCTTTCGATGGGGTCGAAAGGTAACTTCCAATGAAGTCGAAAGGTTTTAAAGTAGATTTTCCACAAGTTTTAAATTGAACTCAGAGAGTTTTCGAAAGGTTTGAGTTTTATTGGTTTTGAAAGGTTTTCTAATGCTTTCGAAAGGTTTGAGTTTTATTGGTTTCGAAAGGTTTTCTAATGCTTTCGAAAGGTTTGAGTTTTACAGGTTTCGAAAGTTTTCTAATGCTTTCGAAAGGTTTGAGTTTCAATGGAGTCGAAGGGTTTCAAAAGGAGTATTTTAAAGTATAAGATGGGCTGGAGCCTATTATTTTAAAATGTATGATTAAAACCCTTCGAAGGGGTTGAAAAATAGAAGCTCTCGACATTGTCGAAAGGTTTTAAGACTCATACTCTAAATTTTTAAAGGAAAACCCATGGCTTATATAAAGGAGTTTTGTAACGACTTTAAATATGTGATTTTGAAGAAGTGTAGCCTTGATAAAAATATAAGTTAAACATGTTGACTATGTTTTATGAAATGTGTTTCAAGGACCTTAAACCCACCGGAGTGGTATTATTAAATTGTGTTTTGCTTCTTCAATATGAATATATTCACATAATAACCCATAACTGTATTTTGGGGAAAAAGGGGTAGAAGAACCAGCTATGTTAATTCAATAGTGAATATAAACTGCTTAAACTCCTGAATGAGTAGAATTGCATCCAAGGAGTCATGATGACCATAAATATTGGATGCCTAAACTTTGTAGTTATTGGAGGTAATCAAAAGGTTCATAATAAACCCATAAAAACTATGATTAAGTAGTTATTGGAGGAAACCAAAAGGTTCGTAGTTAACCCATGAAAACTATATATTAAGGATAGTTGGCAAGGGCTAATTTGTTTTAATGAACCCATGAAAACTATATCAAGATTAAGAATTGACATCAGTCAATGGTTCCTAGTAAACCCATGAAAACTAGTATAAGAAAGTGGCTAATGGAAGTGTCAATAGGTTCCTAGTCAACCCATTAAAACTAGGATGTGAAGTGAGTTACTGGATATATCCAAAGGTTCCTAGTCAACCCATGAAAACTAGGATGTGAGGTGAGTTACTAGATTCGTCCATAGGTTCCTAGTTAACCCATGAAAACCAGGATAAGATGATTAGTTATTGGAATGACTAATAAGTTCAAGGGGACCCATGAATTAATTAAGTTAACTGGCAGGAGCCTATAGGTTTTTAGTGACCCCATGAAAACTATGGATAGGATAGGGTATCATATTAGACAGGGATGGGAAATCCTAATTGTTTTCAAGTATGCATATCCTCATAATATTTTGAAAATGTAAGTTTTAACCATTATGGATGCAGAAGCACAATATTTTTCTTTATAAAGGTTTTAGGATACTAGCGAGGGAAAAACCGTTCCGCTAAGCGGCGTGGTCTCATTAGATATCTAAAAAAGGATTGAGATGTTAAATTACTATTCATACTAGGCTTTATGTCTGACTCGAAGTTTTTGTTTTCCCCTTAAATTCTCGAGTACTCAATTGATTTTGAGTAGTTTGAGATTTAAGGTTATTAGGTTTTCTTCTCTGACGAATAAAGCTTCCGGAGGCATATAGGAGGCAGATAGATATTTAGAGTTTTATTTTTGTTGTGTGTTCTGTTTGTAAAGGCATATTTATTAGCCTTAGTATATACCCTGATCAACCAAGGGGACATCTTCATAAGTAGCTCTTGGCGTATTAGTAATAATTATATTTTTTTTGAACGTGGGTAACGCAAGTGGGATTATGTAATGAGCAGGAAATGATTTGATTTGAATGTGGAAATATGTTTTTGAATGGTTAAGATTTTTTCATATTTCTGTGATCTGTGTATCAATGTTTCTAGCACCGCCGTATTTGGTCGCCGAAGATTAATAACTATGGGTGAATGCAGCATCCATTAGTTTTGGGTCTCCAAGTAGGGGGATGCTATAGTGGTAATGGTAGTACGAATTCCTGAGGTTCCTTTCGAATTTGGGCCTTTTCTTCTATGAAGGCCAATAATTGAGATCATCCTTTGTCAAGAAGTAAATGTTTTCGATTGAAGTAGTAAGAACACAATTCTTCGGGAGTCTAGATTTAAATGCTGTCTTTTTGGATTGCTGCCTAGCCCTTTTGTTGCTTACCATTGGTATTTCATCATCTATTATCAGCTTTTTCTTTCAAGTTCAATAAATTTTACCGCGAGTTAATGATTGATCCATTACTTCATGCCACTTCTGAGCAAAGGCATCGAAGTCGCTTGTTATCTTAACTTCAAATATAGTAGTAACACCCCGATATTACGGGAAATATAATTAGAAAGAAATTAAAAGCGTATTTGGTATAGTGTTAAAGGCACATTTTGACTTCCTTAGTAACCAGGGATCAAGTCCCGTTGTCGCCCAAAATTTAGAACGATGTGTTTTTAGCCGGTTCGTTTCCAGCGATTTTCCTACGTATTTCAACGTTGTTTCTAACATGTGGTGGCTTCCCATTCACTCCAGTGATGTAATAGGATGAGATGGCTAAATTTTATTATTGAATGATGTGTATGGGCTATAATGGATTACCATTAAGGGTATGAAAGAACCAGATTTAATCTAAAATAATCTAATGAATTATATTCACTCAAACAATCTATAAATAAACCATCAAACCTAAACCTAATCTCTTATTCAGTCATCGCCATAATTCTACAGTAAAATTAGTGTGTATTATTCTTCCTCCTTTTCTCTACTAAACAAACAAATCTCTACCAAATTAAATTATCTATATATATTCAAGCAATTTTGGAAATTTAGAAGAATCAAAGCGAGAAAGATTAAAGCAAAGCTTTTTTCAAATTTATGCATGCTCAAGTGCTAGGTGAGTGGGAATTAATATGAAACAGAAAAATAAAGTAGTTCAATATCAGTTCTTTTCTAGCACATTAATATGAATTAATTTCTGTTATTAATTGAGAATAGATGTAAATTATTACAACTTCTTCTTCTTCCACTTCTCAAATCTAATTCATGTTTGGTTTAAAATATGGGACATATAGATTGTCTATTCACGTTTTATGGCATAAATAAGATTGAAATTTATGTAAATTATTGTATCTTCTTCTTCTTCCACTTCTCAAATCTAATACATGTTTGGTTTAAAATATGGAACATACAAATTGTCTATTCACGTTTTATGGCATAAATAAGATTGAAATTTATGTAAATTATTGTATCTTCTTCTTCTTCCATTTCTCAATTCTAATTCATGTTTGGGTTAAAATTTGAATAAGCAAATTGTTATTCACGTTTCATGGCGTAAATAAGTTTGGTTTAATTAAATTGAATTAGAATTGTTATTCAATTTCTAATGGTAGAACAGGTTAGTTGAATAAATTTAGAATATGTTACTTGAATAAAATTATGGTTTTGATTGTTATAATTACAAAATTTTGAATATGGTTTTAGAACAAAATTGGGAAGTCTAATTGGCATAATTGTTTATTTCATATGTGGCCTAAAAATGTAAAAGTGGAATTTTATGTAACTAAATGGTTTGTTGCTATTGGATAAAAAATTTGTACAGATTAAATCTCTAAAAGGAGAACGTAATTAGGGTGGAAAAAAATGTAAATTAAATGGACCCTAAAGGCTAGTGTAAATCTGTAACAAAATGGCATAAAAATTGCAGATAAACCATACGGACTGAACGGACGTGAAATTGAGATACCATTTATGTAAGAAAAAGGTAAATTGTGAAATAACCAAATCGGATGTAAAAATGGCCTAAAGCAGATTAATGGAAGAAAATAGTATGTAAACTATAACGGTAAAATTAATTAATCTGGAAGCTATTTGGTAGGCAGACCATGTAAAGGTCTGGATAGGTGTTTCATGCAGTTAAGACCAAAATATAGTTTTGGCTATACGTACTAGGAGCGGGCAAGTAGGTTCGCAAGGATGTTTGTTACCTTTCATAGGTTGCTAGTACGTATGATATATAGCATCCGCAATCGTAGGCTTCTTCAAGCAGATCGACGCGGATGGAACAGGACAAGTGTGCTTCGACGTAGGCTTCTTTAGGCAGATCGTTGGAGGATTTTGCGCAACCGACGCAGATGTGGGCGCTCTTTTAGAGGACCGACACTTTGGATAGGAGCAAGTCCACAGTGCTGACCGAGGAGACAGGAGGATAGGAGTCCAGTTTGGCGGAGCTTGAGCACAACTTCAGGGTCCTACGAGTTTGTTTGAGTCGGCGCCGGTCAGACGTATGATGCATTTAGTCATAGTGCACGGGTGAAGAGCATGACTTTCACGCTGTAGCACATGGATAGGTAAGGACAGTAAGTCCGACAGGCTGATTTACGTTTAGTATTACTGCATGGTTGACTTCCCTAAAGTGACCATGGACTTTGGCTTCTTAGGAACTGCATCTAAGAAGGATTCACTACATTATATTATCCACCCTCTGCAATATCTGGGAAAGACCTGGAATTAAACTGTTTTATTCTTTCTTCTTCATTTTATTTCTCATTCACCAGACTTTATGTCTAACCCATTCCTATTTTTCCTATTTTCCCAAAATCACAGGAGGGCGGGTCTAGGTTACAGTTCTTTGCAGCTTGGATGGTCATTGGAGCAGTTGATATCTTCGGCTTTTGTTTCTTTTGTTTCATGTACTTCGTTTCTCTTTTCCGTACTTTACTCTATATATGGGGACTTATATTGTAAACTTTGTTATGTTTTATGTTTTGGTGGAGACTACTTGGTACTTTTGGTTTCAGAAATAAATTTGGGATAATATTGTTTTTAATGAAGCTATTTTGCTATTAATTTATAATTAGTGAAAATTTTCTTCCGTTGTAATATTTTAATCATTTTATGTTGTTGCCTTTGTGCTATGTTATGGATTTTTATTTCACCCGACCACCCGTGCTTCTAGTCATGTCCGATTTTTGGGGTGCCTAGAGGTGTGGGGTGTCACAGTTAGTATCCGAGCTAAGGTTTCGGTAATCCTAAAAATATAAAGGTTTTTGAATAATTTTTATAGGATATTCCAAATAATACTTTTAAAAGTATATGTATATGTTTTGGAAAAAAAATAAATTTTAGAAACGGGTCCCTCATATCCATTACTCCCTATCTATTGAACTATTTGTGGAGTACTTAATCCCATCTTTTTAATATCCACAGATTGAAATGTTTGAATCGCAAGATATCCCCTAAGTTCCAAGCCTTAATATGCCTGCTTGGTTCAGACGTTATTTGCAGCCTACTGCACGAGTAGAGCCACCAACTAGGGATGTTGCTCCGGCGGGATGGGCCCTAGCTTGTCCTCCAAGCATTCC
Organism: Allium fistulosum; assembly: GCA_030737815.1. Classification (NCBI taxonomy): domain Eukaryota; kingdom Viridiplantae; phylum Streptophyta; class Magnoliopsida; order Asparagales; family Amaryllidaceae; genus Allium; species Allium fistulosum. The sequence continues at coordinate 176,571,457 of CM060907.1, forward strand.
CGATTTTCCCAAGTTATGCAAGGACTACACCAGCTTAGGAGGCAAGCCGTTTCTTAGCACTGAGTCATATATTGAGGCAAGAGCTTGGATCCGTAGTTGTGAGCGGATATTTGGATTATGGGATTGGAGGACTTGGCTCGGAGGCAATTCGCTTCATGGCAGTTGCAGGGAGAGGCTCTTTGTTGGTGGGAGATTTTGGAGGCCGAGGCTGATAATTTGACTTGGATGGATTTTCGTACTAGGTTCGAGAGGAAATTCTTGTGGCAGGCTGAAGAGAGAGTGTAGCTAGAGAAATTTATACAGCTCAAGCAAGGGGATATGATAGTTAAGGAATATTTTAATCAATTCAATAAACTGACCATATTTGGACTAGACCTGATAAATACTCCTCACAAGAAGGCACTGAAGTTCGCTAAGGGTTTGAGTTGGCCACTAAAGAGTTTGGCGGTGAGCCACAATCTGATGGGAGCCACTTTTCAGGGATTATTAGAGATGGCTTTACTTGCTGATACTGAGAAGAATGGAGATGTGGCGCAGAAGAGTGATGGGAAGAAGTAGTGGAAAGGAAAGAGGAGAGGAGAGAAGGAGGGGGGTTAGGTGGAAAAAGGAATGTTCTAAGGAAGGATTGGAAGTGCAATACTTGTGGGAAACCAGGTCATCTTGTTAAGGATTGTAGAGGGGTAGGAGAGTGACCGAGACTGAGGTGCTATCTTTGCGATCAAGTGGGGCATATGAAAAAGGACTATCCGTTGAAGCCCAAGGACAGTTCACAGACACCTTCATAGCCTGCTCGGGCCTATGCTTTAGAGGCAGCTCCTTCCTCTAGTACTCGTCCAGTTGTGGACAAGGGAAAGAAGGTGATCATCAAAGCTATGTTATCTATCTCTGATTTTCCTGTTCGTACCCTATTTGATTCTGGAGCTTCGCACTGTTTTATATCTAGTACTCTTGTAGAGAGTCTTGGTCTTGATGCTTGCTTAGTGACCGACCAGGTAGTAGTATCAAATCTTGTAGGAGGATCGACCTATTTTTCCATGTTATGTCGGGATTTGAAATTATTCATTTTAGGGGTTGAGTTTGATTGTAGTGCCTTTGTATTGGGCTTTTCTGGGTTCAGGTTGATTCGTGGTATGGATTGGCTATCGATGTATGGTGTTGTTCTTGATTGCGATAAGAGGGTAGTGAGGTTAGGCACTTGTAGTGGACGTACCGTGGAGGTATCTTGTGATCCTAGAGGATCAGTCATATTGAGCTACCTTTATTCTCTTGACTTATTGTCCAATAGTTTGAGTTCGGTACCTGTTGTTAAAGACTTTCCAGATGTGTTCGAGGAAGTTGCTGGCCTTCCATCTTAAAGAGTGATCGAGTTCAAGATTTATCTTGTCGAAAATGCCAAACCGGTTGCATTACGTGTAAGGCATATGGCTCCTAAGGAACGTCTTGAGTTGAGCAAGCAGATTGGAGAGCTTTTGGAGAAGGGCTTTATTCGTAGGGGCATATCTAAGTGGGGCGCATCCGTCGTCTTTTCCACTAACGCGGATGGCTCTCTCATGCTTTGCGTGGATTATAGGGAGCTTAATAAGTAGACGAAGAAAAATCGTTATCCTCTTCCCCGTATAGACGATCTCTTCGACCAGCTAGTAGGAGCCAAGGTATTTTCGCAATTGGCCATGGGATTTCATCAGTTCCATGTAGCGGATGATAGCATCGAGAAGACTGCGTTTAGGACTCCAGATGGGTTATTTGAGTGGTTAGTCATGCCATTTGGGCTAACCAATGCTCCGGCATATTTTGTGGACCTGATGAGTCGAGTATTTCACGAATCGTTGAACAAGTTTGTGGTGGTGTTCATCGATGACATTTTTGTTTATTCGCAAAGCAAGGAGGAGCATACTGTTCACTTTGAAGAAGTGCTTAGGACCCTGCGAGCACATAAGTTGAAGGCGAATTTTCTCCAAGTGCCACTTTTGAAGGGATGGGGTTCGCATTTTGGGACACAACGTTTCAGAGGATGGACTTGCAATAGATCCGACGAAAGTGGCAGCAGTACAGGATTGGCAGACCCCTAAGAATGCAATGGACATAAGGAGTTTCCTTGGTCTTGCGGGCTACTATAGGAAGTTCATTAAGGACTTTGCTAGGATATCAGCTCCACTTACCCGCCTTACCAAGAAGAACTTAGATTTTGTTTGGGATGCCAAGTGTGAGGATGCCTTTGGTCGATTGAAGGAAGCTTTGACTACCGCACCCATATTGGTATTACTGGATGGAACCAAGCCTTTCTCAATTTATACAGATGCTTGTGGTATGGGGCTAGGGGCACTACTGATGCAAGAGGGTAGGGTAGTGTGCTATGTGAGTAGATAGTTGAAAACGCATAAGAAGAACTACCCGACACATGATCTTGATTTGGCACCTATAGTTTTTGCTCTCAAGTCTTGGAGGCACTATTTCTTAGGAGAAAGATTTGAGCTTTTCATGGATCATAAGTCTTTGAAGTATCTATTCTCTCAGAAAGACTTGAATTTGAGACAGCAAAGATGGATGGAGTTTTTAGCCTTTTATGACTTTGCGATTTCCTATACCCCTAGCAAGGGTAATGTAGTGGCAGTTGCATTGAGTGGACCCAAAGTGGTTTTAAGTCCTCTATTTTTGGAATGGAAGCATTTGGAGTACATTGCTACCTTCGATTTTAGACCTTCAACGGATTTAGCTCTGGGATTGTTAGCAGCCCTTGACGTCCAGCCTACTTTGATGGAGCAGATTGGAGCAAGGCAAGGTGAGGACAAAGAGTTAAAGGAAATTTTTGATAAGCTTGGTAGAGGAGAGTCATCACCACATATTAGGCGCTATACCATGGACACTAGGGGATGGCTTAGAAGGGATGATAGACTTTATGTTCCTCGTAGTGAAGATTTAGTAGATGCGGTGTTGGCCAAGTGACATCATTCTAGGATGACAGTGCACCCCGGTGGTGATAAGATGTACTGGGATATGAAGAGGGTATTATATTGACCCGGAATGAAGAAGAGGGTGGCGGAGTATGTATCAAAGTGCATCACTTACCAAAGGGTAAAGGCGGAACAGAAGAAGCCCGAAGGACTGTTGCAGCCATTGGATATTCCATTATGGAAATGGGAGAGTGTCTCTATGGACTTCGTGGATGGATTACCAAGGTCACGGAGAGGGAACATGAGCATTTGGGTCATTGTGGATAGACAGACGAAGAGCGCTCATTTTATACCCATTAAGAGTAATAGGACGACAGCTTCTTTGGCAACTCTTTATGTAACGAAGATAGTTAGGCTTCATAGAGTTCCCACCAGCATTGTGAGCGACAGAGATCCATTATTCACCAGCGAGTTTTGGGGGAGTCTTCAGCAAGCCTTGGGAATGGAATTGAATCTGAGCATGACATATCACCCTCAGACAGATGGATAGACAGAGAGGGTAAATAGGGTTTTGTAAGTTTTGCTCATATTGTGCATCATTGACTCCGGAGGCACTTGGGAAGACCACCTACCTTTGGTGGAATTTGTGTATAATAATAGTTATCAAGCAAGCATTGGGATGGCACCGTTCGAGGCCCTCTATGGCAGACCATGTAGATCACCAGCCTGTTGGTGGGATACCACCGATAGGATCTTGCGTGGACCAGACTTGATGAGGGAAACTTCCGAGAAGGTGGATTTGATTCACAAGAGGTTGAAGACTGCACAAGATAGACAAACGTCATATGTCAACAGAAGACGTTCAGATTTGGAGTTTAAGGTTGGAGATATGGTTTTTGTTAAGGTTTCTCCTCTGAGAAACATTATGAGATTTGGCTCAGTGGGTAAGTTGGCACCGAGATTTGTAGGACCCTTCTCTATTACCGCACAGATTGGAAAAGTGGCATACATAATTGATCTTCCAGATAAGTTGGCAGTAGTTCACGATGTTTTTCATGTTTCGCATCTGAGGAAGTGTCTACATGATTCCGCAGTAGTAGTAGAACTCGATCACCTTAGGGAAGTGGAGGTAGAGCACGAATCACTTGTGCGTCGTACATCCACCCGTATATTGGAACATGGCGTCAAGAGATTACACAACAAGGAAGTTCGTCTAGTGAAGGTTTAGTAGGGAGATGACCCCAAGGAGTGCACATGGGAATCTGAGGAGAGAATTCAAACTTCTTATCCTTTTCTATTTGAAGGTATACTTCGAATATCCTATCTTTGATCTTTGATCTTTCCTTAGATAGGGTCTTTTCGATAATCTTTAGGTGAAACCTATGGATGGTAGTTTGGTTGTAAACATGTCATTAGGGCATGTTATGTTTCATGGATGAAAATGATTGCAATTGGATGCCAATTTTTGCAAATGGATGCATTGCATGCACTAGATATATATTTATTAGGACAATCGGCCAACTAGGTACACACACATGCATATGCGTGCATGTTATCTATTGCATTTGCACATGGTTGTGTGTGTGTGTATATATATATATATGTGTGTGTGTGTGTGTGTGTGTGTAAATGGATGTTGCATATGGATGGTGCATTTGGGTGAATGATTGAAACATACATATAGAATTATCAATTATACTAAGGTAATTGCATACATTTGGTTGCATGGCATAAGCATACTTGCATTACTGGAGGTCAAGTGAATCAGTAGACTGACTACCTTTTCGCATTAGGTAAGTTCATATGCATTTCACTTTGCATAAATCATAATTTGCATTAGTTAAAAATAAGGACAATGTTAGAAATGGATGATGGTCGAGTAGATGGATGTAGTTCTTGGATGCTGGTTGTTAATTACGTTCTTCCATCTTTGGAGATTTCGGGAACGAAATCCTTTTGGGTGGGGGAGAATGTAACACCCCGATATTTTACTTGAAATATAATTAAAAAGAAATTAAAAGCGCATTTGGTACAGTGGTAAAGGCGCATGTTGACTTCCTTAGTGACCAGGGATCAAGTCCCATTGTCGCCCAAAATCCGGAGCGATGTTTTTTCGCTAGTTCGTTTCCAGCGATTTTCCTACGTATTTCAGCATTGTTTCTGACATGTGGCGGCTTTCCATTCGCTTCCGTTATGAAATAGGATGAGATGGCTAAATTTCATTGGTTGAGTTATGTGTATGGGCTAGAATGGATAACCATTAAGTGTATGAAAGAACCAGATTTAATCTAAAATAATCTAATGGATTATATTCACTCGGACAATATATAAATAAACCATCTAACCTCAACCGAATCTCTTATTCAGTCGTCGCAATAATTCTACAATAAATTAGTCTGTATTATTCTTCCTCCTTTTCTGTACTAAATAAAGAAATCTCTACCAAATTAAATATCTTTATATATTCAAGCAATTTAGGGAAATTAAAACAATCAAAGGGAGAAAGATTAAAGCGAAGCTTTTTTCAAATTATGCAAGCTCAAGTGCCAGGTGAGTGGGAATTAATATGGAAAAGAAAAATAAAGTAGTTCAATTTCAGTTCTTTTCTGGCACGTTAATATGAATTAATTTTTGTTATAAATTGAGAATAGATGTAAATTATTGCAACTTCTTCTTCTTCTTCTTCTTCTTCCACTTCTCAAATCTAATTCATGTTTGGTTTAAAATATGGGACGTATAAATTGTCTATTCACGTTTTATGGCATAAATAAGATTGAAATTTATGTAAATTATCGTATCTTCTTCTTCTTCCACTTCTCAAATCTAATTCATGTTTGGTTTAAAATATGGGACATATAAATTGTCTATTCACGTTTTATGGCATAAATAAGATTGAAATTTATGTAAATTATTGTGTCTTCTTCTTCTTCCATTTCTCAAGTCTAATTCATGTTTGGGTTGAAATTTGAAACGAACAAATTGTTATTCACATTTCATGGCATAAATAAGATTGGTTTAATTAAATTGAATTAGAATTGTTATTCAATTTCTAATTGTAGAACATGTTTGTTGAATAAATTTAGAATTTTTTACTTGAATATAATTATGGTTTTGGTTGATATAATTACATAATTTTGAATATGGTTTTGGAACAAAATTGGGAAGTCTAATTGGCATAATTGTTTGTTTCATATATGGCCTAAAAATGTAAGTGGATTTTTTTTGTAATTAAATGATTTGTGGCTATTGGATAAAAATTTTGTACATATTAAATCTCTAAAAGGAGAACGTAAATTAGGGTGGAAAAACCAATTTAAATTAAATGGACCTTAAAGGCTAGTGTAAATCTATAACAAAATGGCACAAAAATTACAAACAAACCATAAGGACTGAACAGACGTGAAATTGAAATACCATTTATGTAAGAAAAAAGGAAATCGTTAAATAACCAAATCGAATGTAAAAATGGTCTAAAGCAGATTAATGGAAATAAACAGTATGTAAATTGTAAATGTAAAATTAATTAATCTGGAAGCGATTTGGTAGGCACACCTTGTAAAGGTTTGGATAGGTGTTTCATGCAGTTAAGACCAAAATATATTTTTGGTTGTATGTACTAGGAGCAGGCAAGTAGGTTCGCAAGGATATTTGTTACCTTTCATAGGTTGCTAGTACGTAGGATAGATAGCATCCGCAATCATAGGCTTCTTTAGGAAGATCGACACGGATGGAACATGACAATTGTGCTCCGATGCAGGCTTCTTTAGGCAGATCGTTGGATGATTTTGCATAGCTGACCCAGCTACGGGCGCTCTTTCGGAGGACCGACACTTTGGATAGGGGCAAGTCCACATTGGTGACCAAGGAGACAGGAGAATAGCAGTCCAGTTTGGCAGAGCCTGAGTGCAACTTCGGGGTCCTACGAGGTTGTTTGAGTCGGCGTCGGTCAAACGTAAGAGGCATTTAGTCACAGCTAATGGGCGAAGAGCATGACTTTCACGCTATAGCACGTGGATAGGTAAGGACAGCAGGTCTGACAGGCCGATTGACGTTTAGTATTACTGCATGGTTGACTTCCCTAGAGTGACCACGGATTTTGGCTTCTTAGGAACTGTATCTAAGAAGAATTCACTGCATTATATTATTCACCCTCTGCGATATCCGGGAAAGACCTGGAATTAAACTATTTTATTCTTTCTGCTTCATTTTATTTCTCATTCACCAGACTTGGACCCATTCCTATTTTTCCTATTTTCCCCAAATCACAGGAGGGCAGGTCTAGGTTGCAGTTCTTTGCAGCTTGGAGGGCCATTGGAGCAGTTGTTATCTTCAGCTTTTGTTTTTTTTGTTTCATGTACTTCGTTTCACTTTTCCGTACTTTACTTTATATATGGGGACCTATATTATAAACTTTGTTATGTTTTATGTTTTGGTGGAGACTACTTGGTACTTTTGGATTTAGAAATAAATTTGGGATAATGTTGTTTTTAATGAAGCTGTTTTGCTATTAATATATAATCAGTGAAAGTTTTCTTCCGTTGTAATATTTTAATCCTTTTACGCGGTTGCTTTAGCCTCTGTGCTATGTTATGGATTTTTATTTCACCCTACCACCCGTGCTTCTAGTCATGTCCGATATTCGTGGTGCCTAGAGGTGCGGGGTGTCACAATAGTCCCCTTGGCCTGAAGTTGAATAGCTCTTTTCATCCTTACAAACAAATTATTTTTCTCTGGAGTACTTTTTCCCGAGGCAAATATTGGCGTTGAGCCGACATGGAATGGATTTATGCTCCAATTATCCGGATCATAGAGAGTTGTTTCTTTCTTTCTATTTATGATTTGCAAGGCCTTTAATCTTAGCACTTGTCTTTCATGGTATCAAGGATCAATATCCATTCTATAAGAGAGACTAGTTGCTCGAGGTTCAGAGAAGCCTTGCTCAGATTGCTTAACACAATTAAATGTCATTTTATCGGAGATTTAGGTTACTTTAAATGTGGTAGGAACATAATTGGTAGAGGTGAGCTATGTGCAAGCTTTCAACGAAGTCGGATGTTCGAGCCCTCATTCTAGTGCCAAAAATGTTAACAAATAAATTCGTTAACATCCCAAAGTGTAAAATAAGGAATTTCTTTAGAGGAGAGTCTTGTCGAGGTATCGAAGTCATCGAGGTTGAGCATAGAGTCATTGAGGTCGGACATGAAGGTATTGGAGTCAACGAGGTTGGATATGTAGCTGTCATAGCCATTGAGGTGGCGTATTAGCTTATATCGAGTTACAGCTTTGATATCGAGGTCTGTGATGTTATCGGGGATGATGTTATTAAATCGGTAGTTATATGAAGGTCATTGAGGCTTTAAAAAAACTATGAGGCTCGGCGAGGTTCACGACGATGTGTATAGTTATGTCGATGTTGTAAACTAAGTTAAACTCGATATGAAATAAATATGTGTAAAATGCAGATCAAATCATGATAATCAAGCTATTTCCGTACTAATTAAACAAATCATTATTGATGCAACACTTTCAATTTTATAATGAGCAAAATTCCCAATTTGATTTAGGGTTTTAAATGACTTAATGGTGAGAAAAAGATATTTTTGGCCCCCAAATGAAGACCCTTGGGTCCTTATTTATATTGTTTGGTAGGCGACGAGCTTTAGCATCCTCGAACCTCGACATCTTTAGCTTTATCAAGTGTCATAGGTATGCGCGGCCTCTACATGAATTGCATTATAGCGCATCGAAGTCTGTATAACTGTATCTCTCTCGGCACGACCCTTGTTGTTCCAATATTCGACACCAATTCAGAATATGACATTAAAATTGTCTATGGACATCGATATTTATGGATATCAATGTCACGTGTGAAAATATGCAGTTCTTCCCATTAGGCTCGATGACTTGGTAATGTTGATCCTCGACTAGCTTCAACTGCAAGTGTATGAATTGGCGACGATGTTGAAATGGAAGCTTGATGTTCCTCGACGAGTCTAATGGCTTTGATGTCGATTGAAGATGTCTTTAACAACCTTCTGACTATCCTTATCGATGTCGACATAACCATGTCAATGATGTCGAGGTTGGCTGATGCATAAGGCTTCCTCGATGAAGACGATGATAGTAAAAACCCTAGATGCAGCCATGTTAACGTTGATATCACTACACTTAAAGATGTCAAGGATGAACATTGTAGGACTTTCTCGATGACAATAATGGTAGTAACAATAACATTGTGGAACTCTGACTAGAACTAATATTCAATCTTAATTGCACACTGCAAGTAGTCAAGGCCTCTAAATCTCTCCATCAGCTATCATTGTTAACACTACACTCTGATATTTTCTGCTAAGTGCATCCATAACTTTATTTCCTTTCCTCGGTGTGTACTCAATTCGAAAATCATGAGCAGCTATAAACTCTAACTATCTCCACTTTCTCATATTCAATTGCTTCTGAGAGAATAAGTAACTTAGCGACTTGTGATCCGTATACAACTCGAATCGTTCTCCCTAAAGATAGTGTCTCTACACCTTCAAAGTAAAAATTACGGTAGCTAACTCTAAATCATGGGTCGGATATCTTACTTCATGCGGTCTGAGCTATCGAGAGGTGTAGCCAATCATTTACCACTCTGCATTAACACAGCTCCTAAACCGGTTTCGCATGCATCGGTATATACAACCAAATCTTAATTTCCATTCGGGAATACTAACACAGGTACGTTAGTCAATAAATGTTTTAGCTTTTAGAATGCCTCCTCACATTCATCGGTCCAAACATACTTCATGTCCTTCCTTGTTAGTCTAGTTATCGTTGCGGCTACATGAGAGAAATCCTTGATGAATCTCTTGTAGTAGCCAGCTAATCTAAGAAAACTCTTTATCTCAATCACTGTCTCGGGTCTCTTCCAATTATTAACTACTTCTATCTTAGCTGGATCTACTGACAACCTTTCTCTTGAGACTACATGATCAAGGAACTGCACCTCCTTCTTCCAAAAATGGCACTTTGAAAATTTTTCTTTTTACCGTTGCTGTCTCAATATCTCAAGCACTATTCTAAGATGAGTCTAATGGTCTCGCTTATTCCTAGAATATATCAGAATGTCATCTATAAATACTAACACGAATCTATCCAAATGCGCTTGAAAGGTCCGATTCATCAAATTTATGAAGAAAGCAGGCACATTAATTAGTCCGAATGGCATTACTAACCATTCGTATGAAATATATCTTGTTCTAAATGCCATCAAAGGAATACTGTCCTCCGCCACTATCAATTGATGGAACCCTATCGCTAAATCAAACTAAGAAAATACCTTGGCTCCACTCAATTGATCAAATAAATCATCTATTCTTGTAAAGGATACCGATTTTTTATTGTATTTTTATTCAACATACGATAATCGATACACGTCCTTAACGACTCATCCAGCTACTTTACGAACACCGCGGCCGCTCTTGAAGGCAAATTGCTTAGTCTAATAATACATTTCCCTTCTAAGTCCACCAGCTGCATCTTTAACTCCTTCATCTCGATAGGTGTCATTCTGCTAGACGGTCTACTTATGCGCTCAGCTCAAATTACAAGATCTATTCAATACTCAATAGCTCGTTTCGGCAGTAGTCCTGTAACAGGCTCAAAAACATCTGCAAATAATCTAACTATGAAAACCCGATTCAACAAATCTTCCTCCTCTATTACACCAAACAATGCACAAATGTTAGAACTTAGATTATCTACTGAGTAAATAATTCGGTCGCTGCTCTTAGGGTGTCTTATTGATATTTTCCTATCTTCGCAAAATATTCCAGCATCATATTTACTTAACCAATCCATACCCAAAATAGTTTTAAAGCCCACAAAATCAAACACATGTAAACTTTAGGAAAATACATGATCAAATAATTCAAACCCTAAATGGTCATATCTCATACCAAGAGTTGCATACCTTCCTATCGAATTCGAAACCCTTAAGGAAGTAACTGGGTATGAGGTTTCTAGGTTAAGCTTATCTACCAAGCAACGAGATATAAAAGAATATGATGCACCGGTATCAAACAATACTCAATAGGTATACCATGAATCAAAAGCATATCACCTGTCACAACTTTCCCTTTTTCCTCAACCGTTGGTCTCGAGGTAGCTGGTTCCTTGCACTAATTCTTATAGTGTACAATCTAGTCAAAGTTAAAGCACTTGATGTTCTTTCTCCCAATAACCTTCTTTTTATAACTGGAACGATATTCGTTCGCAAAATCCCCTTTCTTGTCGCACTTATAACACACAACCTCTGCCTTTCCTTTCTTAGCAGCTCCACCCTATTATGCTCCATTTTTACCAAAGAAATTCCACTTCTAATTCATTTTTGGCTTGTTATTACAGAACAAATCAAGCATCTCTTCATTCCTCAGGGTCATCTCCCCTACCACATCACACGGATCCCTTAACTGTGGCAAGGTTTGTCCAGCAAGCTTTGGTCTCAATCAATGGATGTTCTTCTCGTTTCTCTTAATCACAGTATCCACCATAGCAAACCCATACCTAGATAGCTCCTCAAACCTTGTTGCATACTCCAACACAGTCAAGTCTCCTTACACTAACTCAGCAAACTTTCTTAGCACAACAGCCTGGCAATTTCAGACATAAACCTCTATTTGACCTCCTTTTAAACACTGCCCAGGCCAAAGTCTCCTCAACCACTCTAAGAGTAACACTGTTCCACTAGTACAATGTAGCTCATTGCAGCTGCCTAGATGCCAGTCTCCTCTTTTGCTCATCATTCAAACAAAGATTAGCGAAAATCCTTTCATAATGAAGCAACCAATTCTCTACTTCAATTGCTTTCTCCGTTTAATAATGGGTTTACCTCCAAGTCTTGCATGATCCATACTCAAAACGGCATAGTTTTTAACAACTGGGGCTTGATGATTCACTCCTCCAGCATTTTCTCCAACTAATCCAACAACAGTTCCTACTTGCGTCATATTGACAAAGAGTTGATGCATAGCTCCGATATCCACCGGTGGTGTTCCAACACCCACATTAGCTATTGTTTGTCGTCCTAGATTTCTCCTAGTGTTGGGCCTGACATTTCCGTTGGTAGTGGTGCTTCCTCCATCGAGATTCACTCTTTTGTTTCCTGCCTTCATATCTTACTTTCCCTTATATCAGCATTCGAACCTTAGTAGGACACAAAAGAACGGTCTAAGGGAGAGGGAGAATTGCGATAAGGCATATACTTATATATAGCAAATATAAGTACGTTACTATAGCGTTATCCCATACCCCAATCTTATTCTTTAATTCGCTTAGATTAAGTTTTCAAAACTCTTTCTAATTTCAAAAATTCTTTTAGTTTTACATAAACCTATGCTCTGATACCAATTTGTAACATTCCCCATTTTGAGGCCTGAAACTAACCGTTATAGATGCTGCAGTCATTTATAGTATTAATCTACGATGAGAAAATGCGGATATGTTAATTGTATCAATAACATCAAAGCACAAGAATACAAAATTTTCTTAAACACAATTTGAAACAAACTTCCTCATATCATTTCAAAGATAATACTTCATATTCATTACATAATCCCAAATGTTGCCCAGGTTCCGATAAAATATAATTAGTACAAAATACTCTAAGAGCGATATATGAAGATTCCCTCCTTGGTTGATCAGAGTTTACTACTAAGCAGTCGTAACATCTACCATTACATACATTACAAAAAAAATGAAATTTTGACATAGCGGATAATATATATATAAGCTCCTACATAATTAGATCTGCCTTCTGCACGTCTCCAAAAGCTTTATTCATCCAATTAAAAACCCGCAGACTCTTAATCCTGACCTACTCAAATAAATTTTAAGCACACGAGAGTTTAAGGGGAAAACATAAACTTCGAGTCATACAAAAAACCTAGTGTAAATAATAATATGCGTTTTTGATTGATGGATATCTAGTGAGACCATCCCATTGAGCGGAACTAGTTTTCCCCTCACCAGTATCCCTTTTTAAATATATCTTTTGCAAAATAACTCCTACAACCATAATGGTTAAAAAATACAATTGTAACAATAATATGCATGCATGCAACATGGATAGACATGACCAATCCATTTAAATCACTGGAGCATCTGTCCCAACATCATAATTTTCTCAGGGTAACTACAAACCTATGGTTGACTTAGGCCTACCATATATATCAAAAGCTCTAGCATAATATTAAAAGGAAATTGGATGATCTGTCCAAAACTTAATATTCTTAGGGTCACTTTGGTCCTAATGGTTTTGTAGTCTCACCAATAACCTATCTGATCATTGTGTATTCCTTTATATGCACAAACCTACTTTTAGTCTTACTCGTGACAAAGATCTATGCACTAGAATTTTGGACTTATATTAGTTAGGGCTAACAACTAAAGTATAGGGCGCTATTCTATACCAGTCCCATCTGGTTTTCTAATCTCTATACAAATTCATCCTATCATAATTTATCTAAAGGCGATAAGAACAGTAATCTCTTTAGTAAAATTCTAGGCTAAATACCCTTTTTAATTCCTTGAAAACATAATTTTTTATAAATGATTTAACCCGTGAAATCATACTTTAAAACAAGGAAATTATAGCTCTTTACTTTTTTCAAAATAGCTAAGCTATGACATATGATTTTATAAAACAATACCTAAGCTTCGACCTCAATGACTATGGCATGGCAAAACTGTAAAAACTATTTTCTATCTATTAAAAGTAAACACTTTTTACCAAACTTCAATCCTTGTCAAAATCTTATTGTCTAAAAAATACTTTATCAAAATTCCTTTCCAGAAATCTGCACTAGGGCAGATTTATCATTTCCAAAGTTTGCGAACCGCACATTTTATGTTAATATTTTAATATAATAATTAAGCTTTTTTGGCTCAAATAATTCATAATAAATTATAAACAATTGGAAAAATCCATAAAAATCACAATAAAACAAATTTAATATATTCATTAAAATATAAAAATTTTGAGGCACTAAAATTATTTAATTATTTTCAATAATTAAAACCCAAAATAAACCATTTTCTCCACTTAGAAAATTGATAATAAATATATACTTGCTTGGAAAATTATGAAATTGAAAACCCACTTCTAAAATAATGTTTTAAACATCATATCAAAATATCAAATCGTTCGGGTATAGAAAACTGGATTTTCACACTTTAAACCCTTTGAATTCCATAATAAATCCTATTACTCATCATTTGAGCATATAACCATCGAAACAATTAAAAGATGGCATAATATAAGCAAAAGATTCGGTTTCATACTTATAATCAAAAATGGTATATAAAACTTAAGAACTATAACTATTATTCACCTTGATTTGATGAAGAAGTATGAGATTTGAGTGTTGATTGATTCCCATAAGCTTTACTCTCTATTTCTTAAGCTTTTCATCTTTCTTTCTCTCTTGTAATGGCCGGCCTTAGTATAGTTTAGGATATTTTGTGGATGTAAATGAAATGAAGGAGAAGGAAAGATATGGGTGTATGGTTAGGAAATGTAACTTTTCCTATTTTGCCCTTTGCCTATATTCCTCCTTCTTATTTAGACTTTAATCATTCATGTTAATTCATTCTGTTACCACTAAAATCACCTTTCGACTAAGGCGAAACCTGTTCGAGCAAAGAACAAAGGAGAACAAGAGGAAAGAGCTCCAGCTAGTCCATCCAAAAGAGTCGAAGGGATGCCATAGCAAAATTCCAAAACTTCAAAACCTTTCAATGGTGTCGAAAGGACGCTACAATCAATATCCAGTAGGTTTTTACCTTTCGAAGGAGTCGAAAAGCCCTTTCTCCTTCATCAACTACCTTTCAACTAGGTGAATCCATATACATGAAGACCTTTCGAATGAGTCAAAGCAACACCTTTCGAAGACAATGAAGAACAGCTATTTGTATATGCGCCAAACCTTTCGAAACCAAGGGTTTTGCTTTCATTCAAACCACTCAAATGAAATTATTGTCCTAAAAAAACCCCTTCGAAAGCTATAATAATCCTTTTGAATCGGTCAAATCCATTATGATTCATGAGGGTTCCGCATCAAGTCACAAACCAGAGTGCAGAACCAACCATCAGTGACGAAAATAGGGGCACCTCAACATCATCGAAACGATCAACACACAACACCTTCGAAGCCCCTATAGATAACCTATCTGACTTCCGATGACCACAAGGTAACATGATGGAAAAAGCGCGTTTGAAGACCTTTCGATAATGTCGAAAGGTGTTCTGAGAACGTAGCTAACAAGGTTACTCAGATCTTAACAAGGGATTAGTCGAAAGGTCTAGAGAAAGATAAAGAAAGCTTAAGGGAAAATCAAAGGACTCCAGAGAAATGCCTTTCGATAGCGTCGGAGACAAGCAAGGCCATTCGACTAAGTCAAAAGACGTGAGGCGGCATATAAAAAGGGGACCTTTCGACTGTGTTGAAGGCACAGGCTCGGAAGGTGACCGACCTGCATCTATAAATAAGACCCAAGGGGTCCAGTTTTGGGGATCTGAATCTTTCCATTCTAAACTTGTATTATCTTAATTAAAAGAGCTGTAAACCCTAATTTTCGAAATTGATTTGGGGATCTAGAGTAATAAAATCATCTTTAGCTTGCGAAAGGGAAGTTGTCAATTTTACAAACTACTTTACTGTTCTTAAAGCTTTTATCAGGTTTAATATTATGTTTCAAGTGTCGCCTATATCGAAAGAACCCTTCTGGCACAGTCGAAACCTCATATATTCACATAATTACAGACTAAATGCTTCGAGCTATCTTCCCCTAGGCTATTGCTTTCATCAAGGTCAAAACCCAACCATAGTCCACTTAAACCTTGGATTGACGCAAAGAAACCTAAAGGTCATGCTTTCAACAAGGTCGAAACCTATCTCCATATCAGTGTAATTTGAGATTACTAATCCTAATCCAAGGTGAATAAGTCCATAGCTTTCGACAAGGTCGAAACCTCCACCACAAACCCTTGACTAAAGTCCTAACCACACAACAAGTAAGGCCTTCGACTAAGTCGAAACCCTCTAAGTCAAGCTTCATCTAGTAATCCCAAAGACCATCTAATTGGATTCTGATTCAACTTCGAAAGGAGGCTTCTGAAGGGAAAACCCATTTATCTCAAAACTGTCGAAAGTTTAATAAGTAAAGGAAATAATCGTTTCGACCGAGTTGAAAGGTCGGCTTAAGCAAGTTTTCACTACAACAACCCATTTCAAAAGGATACCAAAGTAAATACACACATTCCATCCTTCTCAACTCTTCTAAAAGAAACCATAAGGGATTGACCTTATCCCAAAAACTCTACTTTGGGACGTTGATAAGAATTCTTGTTACCATTTTGATGCTAGAAGGAGAGCCCGAACCTCCGACTTGGTTGAACATTCAACACTACTAGTCTCTAACCCCACTTAACCTAATCACAAGTTCATCTACTTTGGTCAAATCATGGCTAGAAAATCATAAGATCTGAACAAGGATCCTCTGAGCCACATGAGATAAGATTCTCCTCAAAAGCCATCAAGGATGCCAACCAAAATGAAGAGCAAAGGCTAAGACTAGAAGATTTAAGAGTCATAAACAAGAAAAAAGCGGAATCGTATGATCTTGAGGTATGGAGTTTAAACCCCTTTCATGTTGGCCCCACCCTAATTTTTGCCTTAGGAAAAAGGAAAAATGGAAGTGATAATGTATTCAATCAAATGAGAAGAACCATCCAACATTATTCTAAAGGCACAATCTTTGAAAAAGAAATAATGGCTGATTACAATGCCTTTGCACATAAATGGCAACCAACTACCACAGGAACACTTCCTACACAAGAACTACAAAGGGTGGCAAAAAGAAAATTAATCGAGGAGTATGAAACTATAAGGCCAAGGAACAAAAAGTCAAAAAGCGATCCTCATGAATCAAGCTTCAAGTCTAGACTTCCAAAAGAGTGCATCTTAATAACATCCATAGAGAATGTCTACTTGCTTACTAAGGATGAGCCTAACTATTGGCCATCACAGAAAAGAAGCCGAAACATGAAAGGAATTTGGAAGGATCCTACTGTTACTGCCACATGATGAATGGCCATGAAACCAATCATTGCAAAGCCCTGGAGGGGATGATCATCAATTTCTTCCGACAAGGAAAGATTCATGAATTTGTAAAGAGAATTTGAGAAAAACCAATATAGAGATACTTTTCTAAGAAAAATCTACATGGTTGGGAGTGAAATGCTCCTTATATTTGGATACTACCTAAGATGGTAGTCTAACTAAAATGGTAGAAAGCCTCTGTCCGTGCTAAGATGGCCAGGGCAGGGCACCTCCTAGAGGGAGGGCGGAGTAAGCCTTTAGCCATGCCATAAGATGGCCAGGTTAAAGCACCGAACAAGCCCTTTGCCGCGCCTCTGGTCAGGTCAAGGCACCTCCTGGAGGGAGGATGGAGTAAGCCTTTATCCATGCCATAAGATGGCCAGGGTAAAGCATCGAACAAGCCCTTATCTACACCATGCTATGGCCAGGGTAAGGCACCTCCTGGAGGGAGGATGGAGTAAGCCTTTATCCGCGCCACGCTATGTCCAGGTTAAAGCACTAAACAATCCCCTGTCTACGCCATGCTATGGACAGGGCAGGGCTCCTCCTGGAAGTAAGTCAGGTAAGTCCTTGGTTCCAGCTTCTACGAGAGCTAACCAAGAGCACCGGACAACAATTGACTAAGATGTCCAGGCCCAAGAAGAGGCCCATCAAACAATGGACTAAGATGTCAAAGCCCAGAAGGAGGCTCCCCAAATAATGGACTAAGATGTCCAAGCCGAAGAGAAGGCTCATTAAGTAAAAGATGGAGATGCTCAAGCCCGAGAAATGACATATCCAATTATGGACTAAGACGTCCGAGCTCAAGAGGCAACTAATTAAATTACTTCTATACAAGACCTGTAGGGTTCATGCATTAAAGGAGTAAAATAGAACTCCACTTAATCATACCCGAATTTTGGTTTTAGGTTCTTCATTTCAGGATTTCATTTACAAAATAGCCGAACCTGGGTTTCGAGTCAATTCCAATCACTTATTGTCCTAGTAATACCTAAATCTGGGTTTTGGGTCTTTATTAATCACTAATATCTTTATCATACCTGAATCTGGGTTGTGAGGCTACTACTTATCAATGCCCTAATCTGGGCTTGG
Organism: Allium fistulosum; assembly: GCA_030737815.1. Taxonomy (NCBI): domain Eukaryota; kingdom Viridiplantae; phylum Streptophyta; class Magnoliopsida; order Asparagales; family Amaryllidaceae; genus Allium; species Allium fistulosum. The sequence continues at coordinate 176,589,581 of CM060907.1, forward strand.
AATTTTTGTTATGAATTTCTATTGCGGATTTCTATCACAAATGCACGAATCTGTGTCAAAGAATAATCTCAGGGAGATCATTATTATAAGTTTCCGTTAATACCTGAATCTGGGTCTCGGATTTCTAATTTTTCAAATTCCATTAATACCCAAGAATGGGCCAGTGGGTTTCTACTACAAATATTCAGATAATGATATCTGGATTTAGCTCTTTATCAAATATCTCTTGAAAATTATTCTCCAACATTTATACCCTTGTTTTAGGGTGGGATTTCCTATCAACAGACTGCAGACATTCCAGCCAAATGGTTGGAGTTGAATTCTTAATTATTTCTCATCGTGGTTAAAGATAGGATTTAGACATTTATTATAAACTAATTTTCATGCGATTAACAAGTTGGTTTGTTAATCTAAGGAAATGATATACATAGACTAGTATGTCAATTTCCAGCTAACAATTAGAAATATTGTTTGCTTCATACTTTTTAGGGAAATCAGGACAACAAAGAGAAATGAAAGATTCAGCAAGTACATAAATCAATGTAGAGCTATCAAAAAGCATTTCAGAAGTGACATTACAGAAAAGAACTATAAATCATGGGATATTTATAAAGTTTATATGATTTACATAAGTCATGAAATTATTTACAAAACTTATGAAGTTATTCACATATATACAAGACAAGTCTATACATTTCAAAGATACTAATATGTCATAAGTCTTGAGTAGCCTTGCTAAGATTCTCAGTAACCGAAAGTTCAACTATGTGACGAATTGCGATGGAGAGAACTTCTTTATGTTTCTTTTCCTTCTTCCTTGCCCTGTCATCCTCGTCGATTGCATCAATATTTGTCTTAAAAGCGAGGTTGAAAGCTCTGTTTGCGTCCCTAAGGGTTTTTTTTTCATTTCTAATTTCGCGACGTACTTCTGAAGGAAGTAATTATCGCGTTCAAGCTTCTAAATCTTGGCGGCATACTCATTGATACTTTGTGAATATTTCACTTTTTGCTGATCATCAAAATACCTAGTTATTTCAAACTTAACTTTCCTGCACCATTCAACCACAATGTTCTCGTCTAAGCCAGGAAGAGGGATGAGAATTGTGGGGAATTTCTGGGCAGTAAGGGAAGTAGACCTTGTAGGTCTAGAGATAGAGGGAGTAGTGCAAGGAGCCGATAAATCAATGCTCGAAATCTTGTCTCCCATAATGTATTCCAATGACTCGCATTGTGCTTGACTGTCCTTCAATTTCAACTCCAAATCACTAATTTGTTGAATAAGCTTTGACATCTTATGATCAAAGTCGATTGAAGGGTTTGACTTTACTTGTTGCTTCAGTTAAGAGATCATCTCATCTTTGCTTTTGACATCGACCTTAATATAGGCAATTTGATCTTTCAATTTGCTAACAATGGCTTTTTGAAGTAAATATCTTTTATGCCATTTCAAGGCTTCGACATTGCCATGGAAGCGTGTCAGTAAGATGTCATCAAGAGGTTCACTCCTTCCATATTCTTTTAACAATTTATCCCTAAGATTAGCAACGAGTGATGTTAAATCAAGGGGGAGAGGAGCTACAAATAGTTGTACTCCTATTTAAGCAAAAAGAAACAAAATAAAGTAAAAACTAAGAAGAAAAATCACTTTATTATTATTATAAAAAAAGAGTACAACTCAAACAACAAAGAAGTTAAAAGATACAATAAACATTTGATTTACATCTAAAGTTGGGAAACTACATTTCTAACTTTATCTAATGAATTAGTGGAAAGGGAAACTGTTGAATCAAAAGGAATGTTAACTCCTTCAGGAGTGATAACTGTTTTGGACATCTGCTATAGTCCCACTTCCCAACTGGAGGACTATCACGACCACAAACTAACTTAGAATGGAATGTCCTGATTTCCTTAAGAAGTTTCTCTTTTTCATCACCAACGAAATCAAAGCGAAGATGATGATATTCCAAGTAAAGTTTTTGTAAATCTCTAAGGAAGCAATATCTTGCTAATTTTAAAGACTTTAAAATTGATGCCTTTTCAAGATAAAATCTTCTCGGTTTAACATATTGGATTAGATAGTCTCTACAAATAATTCGACCAAATGAATAGTCACTCTGTGATAATACAAAATTAAGCTAAGCATAAAAAGTGAAACTAAAGAAAATATTTTTAGAATCAATACATTGTTGCATGTTTAAAATTATTCATCTGGTTCATACAAAACAGACTTAGAAAATAATTCAGAAACAAATTTGTTCTTTTAGTACTTAAGCTTTTCAAGGGGGGAGATCTCGGGGAATCGATCTGACCTATGGTAAGTTCCAACAAGCTCCAGGGTGCGGGTCAGATCCGAATTCATCTAAGTATCTCTTATGGAAACGCCTAAGTAGACCCCCACCAAATTCGCCTAAATATGAAAAATCAATAATTGAGCCTTATATGAGAAGTTAAGTAAAATCCCTTTTTCTTCAATCAACATCCAAAATAAAGTGATCAACTCCCATTTCTCTTTTAGGAGAGCGTCGTAGCGAAGGCGCACTGTCTTTAGTTGAGGGGCAGCTTTTTGATGCTTAAAAGACACCAAAACTGACGCACTTTTATTAAGCCTATGATATTTATCTAAAAGTATATTATGCTCCCTTATTTTCTTGTATAACTCCCTATATAATCCGTTTATTTTTGCTTGTTTTCTCTTGAATTTGGTTTTATATGGGAGGACAGATTTCTTCCTTATCTAAAAATAAAAGAATTACACTATTATTGCTTTCAGAGTAAAAGTTGTTTAAACAAAGAGTCCCATACTTGAGATACTGGGATAGAAGTTTGAGAAACCTGCTCCTTTTCCCTGGGTTCTTCGACATTAATGGAAGCAGGATCCTCTTAAGGAGCAGCGAGAGCAGCAGATTCAAGCTGCGTAGATTCATGAGGAGATGGCTCTTTTCAAGAAGCTTTTGTGTTATCATCTCTGTCTTTAGCAGAGCTTTCGGTGTGGCCTCCTCCATCACCACCTAAGCCTTGACCGAAGTTATTGTTACCATCGTCTTCATCATTACCATCATAATTATCATCACCATCACCATTGTCCTCTTCCTAGGCGGCATCATCTTTGTCACCCTCATCCTCTAAGTCAGATTCGATTTTGAAAGAGGGGACTTTGAAAGAGAGAATTTGGGAGGCGTCAATATCTTCCTTCTCAACAATCTCAGCACCCTATATTATCTGGTTTATCTTGCCCATGACTCTACCTACGAGGGCAGAATCGAGTGTAGGAAAGCCGTGCTCTGGGTATTTGTTAATATTATCTGTATAGGCCAACATCAAGGCATCTTCAAAAGAACTCAACATCATCTCCCCAAGTGTAGTGTTGAGGAACCGCGACACTCGTTGTTTAGTATTGGAGATGGTATCGACAACGAGCTTCAGGGAGGCCTTGGTTTTCTTCAACTTTTCATTCAATGAGGCGTTCTTTGCAGCCATATGGGCCTTGTCCTCGTCGGATTCTTTCGTGGTTAGATGCATGGCAAATTTTTTGTCAGCGAGGAGTTGGCGAGCCCTTCTTTCTTCCGAGGGAGCAGATTCTGACTTGGCAAGGGAAGCTCATAATCGCTCCAGTTTGGAGTTTGCGTCATCTTTTGTCGCAGATAAAGAAGATACTTGATTCTTAAAGGCATATATTTCCTCCTGGAAGTTTAAGGACTCAATGGAAGATTTGGACGCTTGCCCGTGAAGAGTTAACCAACTCTTAGAAATCTGAAAGAAGAAATGTAACACAAGTTAGAAGTTCGTAAAGGAACAGTAATGATAAGGTCAATTAAAGTGAAACTTACCAAGAATTGTTGCTCTATCCGAGAGCGGTAATGCCTTGCCAAATCAGGAATGGAGGAAGGCAGGTGGATATAAGTGAAGGATTCAGAATGTAAGATAGACTGGGCTATCTCTTCAAAGTTAATGGAAGGAGAAGAAGATGATGGTTTCGTACGAATACGCTTTGGAGCAGGGGTCACTTCCAAAGCTTGTTGCATTTGTTCAAGTGCAACGGAAGAGCTGGAAATAGTAATTCGAGAGAGGGGATTGGTAACATTAGGAGTTTGCTACGGTTTATCTTAGGGAGCTTCAACGATTGGGCTCTCCGAAGCTTTATCGTAAGACGAATGTCCCTCCTCTTCTATATCAACAATTTTGGCTACCTTCAGAGGAGGTTCTACTTCAGTTGATAACGCCAATTTCCTTTTGATGGCTTTCGTAATTTTAGCGAGAGATTGAACGATGATGGTGCACGGGAAGCAGCTGGAGGGGGGGCAGTACCACTAGCAAGTTTTGTATCCTAGGAAGCAGCTATAAAAAATTCATACAGATTAAAAGTCAGCAAAATAATTCATAAAGCAACAGGAATAGAAAACAAATGTTGTGCCTATAACTTACCTAAATGGTCTGAGCAAATAGGTGACATAGGAGAGAAATGTTCGGGATCTCCCAAGGAGAGGAAACATTTACTCTTTGAAGTATGTTGGATCAAAGGGGGTAACCCCAAAACCCTTGGAGCGGGAGGAGAAGAGAAAGCTTCCTCAAGTTAGAAGGAATTACCAGCTTCAATCAGTTCCCTATCTTAATAGAAGCTGCGATTAAAGACTCCACCGTCCTTTTATCAGCCACGCTAAGTTCTTTGGCAGGAGCACCTGACATAAGGCAAAGATTATACTGGAAAGCCATTAAATAGAAGGAAAATAGTGAAAATCTGAACTTACGAGGAGTAGAAAAGATCCCACTAATATTAGAGAAATGTCTAACAAAGAAAACCTGGTTTTCCTAGTCTTTAAACTTGTTAACCCCATCCGATATCAGCTTCTTTGGGGGGTTGGCTCTAAAGATTTGATGATTGAGATTGTTGAGCTTTGCTAGTCTGACTAAGTAATTCAAGACATCAGCATTTAGAGAGGGAATGCCAGATTCCAATGCCACTAGCTTCAGAGAAAGGAGGTAGGTGTAGACATTTGGGGACAGCTGGATTGGAGCAATCCTAAGATAAGAGAGAAATCTAGACAGGAACTCCGGAAAAGGTAGGAATCCTCCGTGCCATATGTGGACGGTAGTATAAACGAAGAACCCTTCGAGAGGGTTGGTGATGGTATCAGATTCTTGAGGTAGGATAGCTTCCACACCAGAAATTCCAAAGTTTTTAAGGATGGCATCTACCTCAACTTGTGAAGATATCAAGGAATGCTTTCAAATGGCATCAACTTTTTTTGGGGAGCTCATGGTTCTGCAATGTGAAATGTTTCAGTTAAAATTTTAAATTTATTATGAACTTAGCATTCTTTCAAGAAATAGTAAACACCTATTGAAAAAACTTAAACATAAGACCAAACATGAAACTTCAAATTCTTGAAAAATGTTAAAGTTTAAAATCAAAGATATGGAGCTTGCGATAAATTCGAAAGTGAAAAAAGATTAACACTTAGCATATACCTTTCGATAGTTTCGAATGACTAAATATGAACATTCAATGAGCTTTCGATAGGGTCGAGAGGAAAGATGGAAATATATGTCCAAGGGGCAGTTTTCAACAATGTCGGAAGCTCAACAAGAACCAAGTTGTTAAAAGAAAATAGTTAAAACTAACTTGAAAATCTGAACAAAGTACATACAACTAGTTCTCTAAAAACAATATAATAAGACCCTTCGACACTGTCAGAACCGGAGACTTTAGTTTTTCTGAGGGGTATATGAATGTCGTCAAAACCTTATATACTAATTGAATCAGAAGGTCCTAAGTTAAAATTATGAGTACTTAGGACGTTTCGACAATGTTGGAGAACGATGATTTTAGAGGGTTTCAACTCATTAGATACAAAAGGTTTCAAAAGGCTCGAAGAGGCATTATTGTTCCAAAATCATACTAAAGAAAATGGATTGCAATCGGCATAAAAGGTTTCGACTAAATAGAAACGTGTTGCTTTCGAGAGGGGTGACTATAATCTACTTAACTACATAGCCTTTTGACAAGGTTGATCAAATTCACACTACAATACCTTTTGACCCCATCGAAAGGGGCTAAGAAAGCAAAAACAATGTTGCCACCTTGTTCCCTTTCGAAGGGGTAGAAAGGTAAATGTGTGGCACCAATTTTTCATCCGTACAGCCCTAAGCTTCCGGGCGAAGAAAACGAAAACCCTTTTCTTCCCCAAACCCAATTGCAAACCAAGAATTTCAAAAACTTATTAAATAAATAAACCAAACCTGTTAAGGAAACAGACTTCAACATGAACTAACTATTTTCAATTTAAAAATTTAAAAATAAGGATTCAGATTCTCTTAAAAGTAAAAGTAATCAAAAACACTGAAATAAAATTCAAAACAAGAAACAAATCTTATCGATTCATGAAACTGAATCGAAAAGTTTTCTCAAATGAATCGAATTTTTAAAACTCAACTAATTCCAGAAAATCAAATCAAACATGCTTGCAAAATAAAAATTCAAACAGTTTTCAAATCAGAATCCCGAGTATGAGATTCAAAAGACTAAAATTCACCGTAAGATGTCGAAAGTAAAACAAAGAAAAGGAGAAAAGATTTTAAAAGCGGAAATAATCCCAACTTACAATTAGATCTGGTTAATCTTTGATTCAGGGAAAAGAAGGTTTGAGGATTTTGGAATTTTTTTACTTGTACTTGAAATTTGGTTTGAAAAAAAAGTGAAAGGGGAAGAAGAAGTAGAGCATACTTTATAAGAAAAGTCATTAAGAACTACCGGCCATTAGATCAGATTTAAATAGACATACCAGATTTAAGCGGGAAGACCGAGAGGAGGGAAGTTTCTAGGTTTCGACAAAGTTGACTTGGAAAGTCAAGTGCATACCTTCACAAGGGGAGGGGGCAAATATTACTACCAAAAACACCTTTCGACTAAGGTGAAACTTGTTCGAGCAAAGAATAAAGGAGGACAAGAGGAAAGAGCTCCAGCTAGTCCTTCCAAAAGAGTCGAAGGGATGCCACAGCCAAATTCCAAAACTTCAGAACCTTTCGTAGATGTAGAAAGGACGTTATAACCAATGTCCAGTAGGTTTTTACTTTTCTTAGGAGTCGAAGGAGTCGAAGGAACCCTTTCGCCTTCAGTAACTACCTTTCGACTAGGTGAATCCATATGCATGAAGAACTTTCGAAGATAATGAAGAACATCCCTTTGTATATGCGCTAAAACTTTCAAAACCAAGGGTTTCGCTTTCGTTCAAACCACTTGAAAGCCAGTATTATCTTGAACAACTGTTTCGAAAGCAATAATAAGCATGTCGAACCGGTCGAAGCAATTGCGATTCAGGAGGGTTCTGCATCTAGTCACAAACAAGAGTGCAAAAGCAACCATCAGTGACGAAAGCAATGGCACCTCAACATCATCGAAATCATCAACACATCAACTCCTTCGAAGCCCCTATAGACAACCTATCTGACTTCAGATGACTACAAGGCAACATGAAGGAGAAAGCGCGTTTGGAGACCTTTCGACAACGTCGAAAGGTGTTCTGGAGAAACAGCTAACAGGGATACTCAGAACTTAACAAGGGAGGAAGGTTGGTAAAAGACCCTTTCGACTTAGTCGAAAGGTCTAGAGAAAGACAAAGAAAGCTTAAGGGAAAATTAAAAGACTCCATAGAAATGCCTTTCGACGGCGTCGGAGACAGGCAAGGCCATTCGACCAAGTCGAAAGGCGTGATGCGACATATAAAAGGGGGACCTTACGAAGGAACATGCGCGGAAGAGGGCCAACCTGCATCTATAAATAAGACCTAAGGGGTCCAGTTTTGCAGATCCGAATCTTTCCATTCTAAACTTGTGTGTTCTTAATTAAACGAGCTATAAACCCTAATCTCCAAATTGATTTGGGGATCTAGAGTAATAAAATCATCTTTAGCTTGTGAATGGGAAGTTTTCAAATTTACAAACTACTTTACCGTTCTTAAAGCTTTTATCAGGTTTAATATTGTGGTTTAGGTGTCGCCTATATCAAAAGGACCCTCCCGACACAGTCGAAGCCTTGTATATTCAAATAACTACAAACTAAATGCTTCGAGCTATCTTCCCCTTGGCTACTGCTTTCGTCAATGTCGAAACCCAACCATAGTCCACTTAAACCTTGGATTGACACAAAAACCTAAAGATTATGCTTTCGAAAAGGTCGAAACCTATCTCCAGATCAGTGTAATTTGAGATTACTAATCCAAATCCAAGGCGAATAAGTCCACAGCTTTCGACAAGGTCGAAACCTCCACCACAGACCCTTGCTAAAGTCCTAACCACACAACAAGTAAGGCCTTCGACTAGGTTGAAACGCTCTAAGTTAACCTTCATCCAGTGATCCCAAAGATCATCTATTTGGACTCTGCTTCCACTTCGAAAGGAGGGTTTTTGATGGGAAAACCCATTTATCTCAACAAAGTCGAAAGGTTAATAAGGAATGGAAATAATTGTTTCGACTGACTGGAAAGGTCGGCTTAAGCAGGTTTTAACTACAACAACTCGTTTCAAAAGGATACCAAAGTAAATACACACATTCAATCCTTCTCAAGTCTTCTAAAAGAAACCACAAGTGATTGACCTTGTCCTAAAAACTCTACTTTGGGGTGTTGACAAGATTTCTTGTTAACACATTCAATAGGCACGACCTATATTGATTATCAAATGTCAATCTCCTTACCATTTTACATTACTTTATTTAATTTATCTATTAAAATATCATAAATAATGTTAATAAAAAATATAGGTGTTACGGACTCCCTTCCTTAAAGAATTTCGTCATCGAAATTATGATAAGGTACACAACAACAATCACAACCATAATCATAAAACATACCATCAAACAAGTCAGGATAAGTGTCATTAATACTGTCCTCTGTCTCCCAAGTACAGTCTCTCTCGTCGTCACTCCACTGGACCTTTACTAATCTGACTGTTTTGTTCCTTAGCCTTTTCTCATCCCTAGCCATAACTCGGATTGGTTGTCTAATAATGGTCATGTTTGATTCCACCATTAAGTCTTCCAATGCAGTCGAAGTGATAGTATTTTCTTGTTCTCGAACACAATTCCTAAGATGTGAAATATGGAAAACATTGTGAACTCCTACCAAACTGCTCGGTAACTCTATCCTATAAGTGAGTTTCCCAATCCCTTTTATAATAGGAATGAAGGAAATGGGCTAGCCCGCAGCGGAAGAAATGCTGAATTTGAAATTTTATTACCCTATTGGATCTTAGTTGGGCCTATGAAGCCTAATTTATTTAGAACATTTCTAAATTTGTTTTAAATAAAATCATTTATTTTACTTAAATTAGTTAATGGGAAGTTTTTAATTTCAAATGTATAGTGTATCAAATACACCTAACATTTAGTTAATGTATAGGGAATGAAACCTTTCATTTCTTTTCCTAAAACAAGAATTAATTGAGAGTATTAATTGCATTAAATGGATAGAGAAACCATTCATTTTCCCTCTTTAATTTGAATTGATTTATACAATAAATGTCATTAATTAATAATTTTTTCATAGCAAGATTTATTACTATGTCCATATGTATTCTAACTCTACCAATTGAAGTTTGAGATTTATTTATTTATTTTTTATTTATTTATATAAATATAAATATATATATATATATGTGAATCATATATATATAAACACATATATATGTGTATGCATGTGTAACATCATAATCCATGAAGGGTATAATCAATAATGTGCCAGTATATAGATGTTGGGATTTACATTTCAACGGACACATTAGCTCATTTTGTGTGTACTGTAATTTGTTCAAATATGTACTTATATAATATGTTAAAATAATATATTAATATATGTATATGAATATATATATATACACACACACACGCATAATATATTAATTATTGAATAAAACAGTTTTTGCCATAATAAATTAATGTAAAATAATCACATGATAAAAATACAAGTTTTATAATTTTAGAAAATCTGGAAACATATTTTGGGCTTAAGATTAATTTGTGGAATTTTAATAGTTAAAATAATATTTATTACAAAATAGTCGATAATATCCCTTAATCAAAGTAATTCTTAAATATATGAAATCAAGTTGAAAAATTCTGAAACATTTATGAAGGTAGATGAGACATATTTTGGGCCTAGAAAATTTTTCTAGAATTTTATCAACTGAAACTATATTTTAAATTAAATAATTAACTACAGTTCGAAAATAAATAATTTTTAAAAATTATTAAATAAATTTTAAAAATTATTAAATAAATTTTAAAAATCTGAATTTTTTTGAAGGTACCTGTGAAACACCTAATGCTTATGAAAAAATTCCAGCATTTTACCAATTGAATTTATATTTTTAATTAAATAATTAATTGCAAGCCGAAAGTAAATTAGTTTTAAAATATAATAAATTAAATTCAAAAAATCTTAAAATTTTACAATAAGTATCTTACATGGTGTAGAAAATATAAAAAATATAGAATTGAAATTTTGAACCATTAATTATTTTATGCATAATAAACAATTCACAAAATCATTAAATAATAATAAAATATGTATATATGTATTTAATAAAATAATTTTATATTCTATGATTCACAATAGGTAAAAAACATTATAAGAAATTTTTTAAATTAAATATATACAAGGTATAAACATATATACAATTATACATATAAACAATTTGAAAATCTGTATACATTTAACCTAGATCTAATTATACATATTAATATAAATCGAAATTAATTTTTTTTAGAAAACAATTCAACAATAGATCAATAAACAAATAACAAGCACATAACCAAAACAATTGTAACAAACAAATGTACTCACAAAAATCTCACATCTCACATAATCTAAACATTAAACTGATGTGAATACAAACAAGTGATTTGGATGTAAATTGTAACATCCCCCACTTGGAGGCCCAAAAATAATGGTTACGGATTCTGCATTCATCCATAATTATTAATCCTCGGTGACCAAATACGGTAATGTTAGATACATTGATATAATAGAAACACATGAATATGAAAAAAATTTAAAATCATTAAACAACTTTCTTATTCCATTTCAAATCATTTCAAATTCAGTACATAATCCCAGGTTCAAGAACAAGATTCAGAGAAAATATAATTATTACAACATATGCCAAGGGCGACATATGAAGATGCCTCCTTGGATGATCATAATCTAAATATAGGCAATTAAACAACTTTGCCTTTACAACAAAACACAGTAGCATCAAAATAGAAAAGAACTACTACTAGCTAGCTTGCCTCTTGCACATCTCCGGAAGCTTATTCGTTTAAGAAGTACCTCAAAAGCCTCAACTCTCAAACTACTCAAAATTAATTGAGCACCCGAGAGTTTAAGGGGGAAACATAAGCTTTGAGTCAGACATAAAGCCCGGTATGAATAATAACCAACCATCTCGAACCATTTAAATATCTAGTGAGACCACGCTGCAGAACGGGTTTCCTCCTCAATAGTATCTTATCCAAAAATTTATAATAACCATATACTGTGCTCCTGCATCCATAATGGTTAAAACATAGCAATTTAAAATATTATGATGATATGCAAATAAGTAAATTATTATGGATTTCCCATCCCCATTCATTTGACTATCCATCTCAGTTATGGTTTCTAGGGTCACTATTAAGTTATTAGTTTTAATGGGCTGACTAATAACCTGTTTAAAGTTTACGTACTATCCGCCCGGTCTCATAGTTTTTATGGGATCACAAAGAACCTATTGCCCCCTGCCAATAACTTCATACTTTTATTTCATGGGTTCTTCTTGAACCTATTGGTATCTCCAATAACTCCTCTTATATCATAGTATTCATGTGTTGATTATGAACCTATTGACTTCCGTCAATAACTTAATCTGGATATAGTATTCATGGGTTCACTACAAACTTATTGGCTCCGGCCAATAACTCTTATTAAACATAGTTTTCATGGGTTTATATGAGCCTGTCTAAACTGACAACTTCTTAATTAGTATTTGGGCATCCTATATCCTGGTCTTCCTGACCTCTTGGATGCAACTCTATTCATTCAGGAGTTAACTTAATTTATATTCACTACTAGGTCAACCTTGCTGGTTATTCTATCCTTACTCCCCAAAATACAATTATGGGTTCATTATATAGTGAATATGTTTATAGAAGAAGCAAAAACAATAACATAGCAATACCAATATTTATGGTTTAATATCCTTGAAATAATTTTTACATATAACATGGTTAATCGCTTTAACCTATTATTTTATCAAGGAAATCTTCTTCAAAAACTCCAATATAAAAGCATGTAAAAGCTGTTTTACAATGCCATGGGTTTTTCCTTTAAAAATTGAGATTAGGTTCTTTGTTTTGAAAATAAGGCTTTCGAAATATTAGACCTTGACTTTTGAAACCATTGTAGCCTCCTTCGAAAGCATTTAAATATTCTTTTCAAAACACTAAGCATATGCCTTACGAAACACTTTAAAACATCTCTTTTGAAACCATCATGTTTGTACCAAAATTGGGCAAAACACTCTTCGGATATGTTTGAAGAGTTAAAATGAAGAATATAAATGGAAAAGGAGGAAAATCTAACAAACACACCAATAATAAGCAAGAAAAACGTACAAAAACACATTGATTTAGAGTGGTTCAGTGTATGGCCTACGTCCACTATGAAATGATTGACTTTATTGATATTTGCTTGTTGGTTACAATGAGTTACAACTGTAAAATTCAAATACAATGGTGATTTCGGTAGAGTCTGGAGGTAGAGGAGCCAAAAGTCCCTTTTCAGTAGGTCTTGGGCTGCTATTTATAGGCGTAGGCTGCAAATATCCCGCTCAGAGCTCGGAGGACCTCTTCTCTCACGTGGGTGAGGCCAGACGATCGATCCCTGACCGTTTGGAGTCGATCCGTGATCAATACAAATGCAATTCGTATCGATCAGTATTTAGTCCAATCGAGTCGGGATCGATCATGAACACTCCTAAATATGTACGCAAGCTCCTGTGAAAATTTGGTGGCATTTGGACTTGTATATTTTGAGTTATGATCGATACAAGTTTGGATTTGCAAAACACTGTTGCCTTCGTATCGATACTGTTCGCACCGATTGCTTCGTATCGATGGTTCTGCACGTGATGTTAGTTGAGGTGGCGCTAACCTTTACGATCAATCCACTTTACATGCCGAGTGATCGAGTCTTCCACTTGAATGTGCTTTCTTCGTATCGATCTTGTTCATTCCACTTCGTATCGCTTCTGTTGCACTCCATTTCGTATCGATATCTTGTTCTCTCTTCGTATCGATGCCCTGTGCTCCACTTCGTATAAATCGTCGAGTATTTGGTTCTACGACCGACTGATACGAAGCATCTATTAAAGTTGGATCGATACGAAATGGACTCCCGTGTTACTGCCTTTGGACACAAAATGAGTGGTTGCGAATGGATACGAAGTGGGTTAATTCCGATGGATACGAAGGAAGCCGTTGTTGATGGCTTCGAACAAAACCGATGCGAAGAAGATTGACCGATGGATACGAACGAGTTTATTTTCTTGGCTTGCATCGATCATATCTTGAGCATATGAACTCGGATTGACTTGAAATTTGGAACGTTGGCTTTCATAGCTTTGCTTGTCGTGTCATGTTAATTGTAGCTCGTTCCGGAATCAGGCAAAATTTACCAGCATCCATAGCAAACCTGTATATAACCATTCTTCGGGATGATCTATCTTTAATTTCCATTCATCTTCTTGGTGTCACGGCCTTGCCAAAAGGCGGAATGATATTTTCCCCCCAAAGTACGTCTTGTGAGGACATGACATGCTTTGAAAAGCCGCAATCTTCATTCTGAAAAGTTCTATCTGACTTGTTGAACGGTTGTTGTCTTTTCGTCGAAAGATGTAGCGTTTGATTGATCTTCAGTGATATAAATAGCGAATTGTTGGCTGCCAATTGTTGTACTGTGCACTATTGTAACTGAGTGTTGAATGATAGATAACTGTGGTTTGCTATTGCAATTGTCATCAGGTGAGCATTCACTTCTTGTGAATTTTAAAAATCGAATGTTAGTCCATCATACATGTATGTATGTTAGTCTGACTCTCGCTAACGTTCGCACGTTCGCGAGTCATTGCCAGTTTTCTTGCATAGAATTCTATATCGATCCTCTCCTGAATCGATGTGAAATTCAAGTCGAAACAACGCTTGACGGTTGTTTTGGAGTTTCTCTTCGCATCAATCCTCTCCTGGATCGAGTTTAAATGTTTGGATGCATGCTTTGTATTGATGGCCATCGATACGAACATGATGGTTTCTTTGAGATGCTTCGTGTCAATGGATACGAAGCTTCCATGTTCCTTGAACAGGCAGATATGAAAATGACACTTCGTACCGAGAGAGCTGAGCAGTGTAAATGAGACTCTTTTACATATTTCGCATCGATGAAATCCTCACTAATGGATACGACATGAATGTTTCGTATCGATTGAGTCACGTGGTTCCAGTGCAACCTGGCTGCTCCTTTCGTATCGATGCACCTTCATGGGTTCGAATAGTTTCGTCTTGGACTGATGGTGGATGGATACAAAGATGTTGCTTCACATCGGTTATACTGGGATACGAATCATCACTTTCTTTGGATCGAACACATATAAATACTTCCTGGACTTAGAAAAATTTCACTTGCCATCACTTTATTTTCTGCCTTCGTACCGATAGAGCACTCGGGAAATGAGAACTGTCTTCGTCCCAAATTGACTAACTCTTCGTTCCTTTAAACCTATTGTTCAACTTAGGTAATTAACCAATGCATTCTATTCTAAAATGATGAGACTCGAGTTTCAAAGCCAATTCATTCAAAGTCGCGGCCGATTCCGGCGACGTCGTTACTGGAGTTGGTTCGGAGCAAGGTTGAGGAAGGAGTAATGGCGTTCAAGCAGCTTGGGGAAGAAGGTCGACTGATGGGTACGCAGTGGAATGTTGCAACATTGGGAAGTAGTTCGTATCGACCTGGGAATATTAGAAGTTCATATCAATCTAGAAGTGCTGAATGGAAGGGTGAGAGTCGTATCGATCGAGAATGGTTGGAGTTCGTATCGATCTGGAATGATCGATACGAAGACTCAGGCCATGGGATCGATACAAAGTCCTAGCCCCGGTGATCGATACAAAGTCTAGACCGATGATCGATGCGAAGCCGAAGGTTTCAGATTGATACGAAGCCCAGTCTTACCTGACCGATACGAAATTGAACTTTTGTTGAATGATCTAAGTTTAAACCCTGATGGATACAAAATCTTGTGCATACTTGAATCTGACTCTGACGAGCTTCAGCCTCGCATATCTGGACTTAACTATTAAACTGCATATTTGACTGCCTTTCGAAGCTCGTCGATGGAACTGTAACTTGACAAAATTTAACAAACTTTAACTCAGATCGGCCTCTAAAGTCTGGATGGCATGATTGTGATGGTCAGCGATGACGGTCACTCCAGTCGAACCTCGAAGTCTTATCATTTGAACATTTCCCAAATTCTGTAGAATCTTTTAAGTATTAAGTAGCACTGCGCTGCACAATACATTCACGCACTTCACATTGGGGAACACACGGGCTTATTATCATTTAATGATGGTTTTTACCGAGTTGATTAGTTATGGAACCCGTGAGTTCTCAGCAGCAGGAAACTCAAAGTTCATCTTCTTCGATAATAGAGATCCCGGCCATTGCAGCCGAAGTAATAGGTCCAGCTCCGGACGAGCTACCAGAAGCAACTTTTATCGCAAATCCCAAAGATTCTATGCCATCCAATATCTCCGAAGATATGTTGTGGCGAATATGCCTAAGACATGTCTACCATTAGACGACGTTCTACTTCCTAGACCAATTGACATGCCACACGCTCCCTCTGAAGGATTCACAGCCTTTAATCGACAATCGTGCATAGTGGGAACACTTCCTCCATTCAACCAGTCGAGAAGTGTTGGCTTTCTTTATAATGGCTCCATCACAATTACATCCAAATGGATACGCACTGCTGAACAGTCTATTCATTGTTTTCATGGAACATCTCTTTCGACCCCCGACTCCGGAGGAAATCAGATACTTGTTTAATGTCAAGAATCGAGGAGACAATCCTCCATTCACGTTTCTAGAGGCAGTTAGGAATTGCCAAATGGCGATGGGATCCTGGACCAGGCTTAGCTACTTTAAGATGGAGTGGTTCTATGTCCGATGTCCTCCAGGGTTTGCCAATCGGTGGTTAGTCAGACGTAAGTGCTGCAATTTTCCCAGTAGCTAATGAGATAGTCATAACTGACATTGAAACTAACATCTTCTTTCCTTTACAGCCGCAATTCCGCGTTCCGAAGGTGCTCACTTTAAAGAAATAGTACGGATTCTTCAGGAAGTGCCGGGCGAGATTAGAGGAATTGACTCGGTGCTTATCGATAGAAACTTGAGAATTGTTGGGCTAATCAATCAAAACTAGAGCATAAGACTTGAGGGACCGCGTAGGGCAGCCCCGACGAGACGGGTGAAGCGTAAAGCACCTGGGGTTGTAATAGCTGAGGAGGGCGATAAAGAAAATACGCCCACTGACGGCGAACCTGTAGCCGAGCCTCCTGACAGTTTCAGGATTTAGAGGGAAGGAGGAAAAGCAAGGCAGTAGCACATAAGCATTATAAGTCTTCGAGATGGAAATCCGTAATCGTGTCCCTGCCGACCTCCAATGTTAGAATTTCGAAGGCTCCTCCCTCGCAAATAGAGAATCCTTTCGAAGGGCTCGCCGACATTCCAATTCCGTACTATGTGTCTCTCCAACACGACACCAGATTAGAAGGGCTTCAAAGTGCCTTAGGTTTAAGCGAGTCACTTCCTACAACTGTGGTCGACATATTCGGTTGGTCGGGGGATTTAACACATGCATACATACACTTCACGGCATTACACAATTTCCAATCATAAGTTATTCATTTCTGGAGATTACTGATTCTGCTTTTCTTTCCATTTTGTAGATACGGTGACTATGCGAGAATCTATGCTGGGAAGCCTTCGCTCTGCACGCCAGTCATCCATTTCATACTACGAGTCCCGTAGAAAGGAAGCTGATAGAGACCGCGATCGCGGTTATTTCAGCCAGGAACGTTATGAGAGGGAGAGGGATAGAGAATACAGATATCGATCCCGATCACGTTCTCCACCTCCTCGAGCTCCAACACTACCCTCCGGTCACGAGAAACAATCCTTAGTGCTTCCACGCCAAAAACCATCTTCTCAAGCTCCCAAGTCCGATTCACGGTGCCTTAGAACCGAGGCTAAAACTCCCGCTATCATTGAACCAGCGATCACCGAGCCCACTAGAAAAGGAGCGATCAGAATCGCCCAGTTGAAAAAAGACTTCCCAAACATCTATTTTGACGGCTTCATCTTCCCTCCGCATTTAAAGAGAATCCCAGTTGAGGCGGAACAAACTATGCATGATTATATCCATGATGTTTACAACCAATATAGGGAGTAGATGAAGACTGCGGATAAAGCACCAGCGGTGGCCTTTGAGCAGGCAAAAGTAATCGAGAAGTTAGAAACCGATATCGCTCAAAAGGACCGTATAATACAAGTGCTTAACAATGAGGCTGATCTTCTAGGAAGTCGGAAATAGAGGCCACTAAGAAAGCCGATGAGGCAAATCGGTCCATGGAAAGGATGCGACAGACGCATTTTGCTTTAGTTGAGGAGACGGGCCATCGAAACACAACTATTACGGCCGAAAGGGATGCCGCGCTGAAGGAGCTTGAGGATCTTAAGGCCAAATTTGCTGAAATCGTCAAGGAAAAAGATGACGCGAACAAAGCTGCCCAGGAGGCGTGTGAACAAGCAGTAGCACTCCGGGATGAGAGAGATGTGGCAATACTTAAGATTCAGGAGGCCGAGGCCAGGATTGAGGATGAAGTAAAAGTGGCGGAGGCCAGGTTAGAGACTGACATCGAAGATCTTCTCGTCACATATAATGCTAATGTCCTGAAACACCGAAGCCATAAAAAATCAATTTTAGAACCCTAGACTTAAAATAAAAATCTATTTGAAAACTTTTAAATCTACACTTATTTTAACATAACATATCGTATCCAAAAAACATTATATTTAAAATAAAATAAACTAACATATAGGTTAAAAATATTTTTACACCTCAGTATATAAATACTGTCAAATATACAAACCGACAAATATAAACGTACAGCTATCTCTAGACTTGTATATATATAAAATAAGTCATATAATTATATAAACACACACATATATATATGTATATATATTATAACCAAATGTACAAAATATAATGAATATATACACTCTACTATATACATACTGCGAACATCCAGAAGCACGCAAGCTGTTATGCACAAACCAACACACACACACATATATATATATATATATATATTTTCTTTATAGCCTTATATATATAGACTAAGTATAATATTGTTTGAAACCTTTATATGCAAACTGTATAAGCTTTTATAACTTAAAATACTTTATATTATATATACTGCAACTTTTTATAAACCAATATATATAAACAGACATATCAATAATTTTTATACTTTTGTAAAACTATGCAGTAAAACCATAAATTTCATACATGACGGAATATATATTCAGACTATATAAAAAAATAAGTTAAGAACCCATAATGTAAATAATTTATATATAATATATAATAGTTCGAAATCATTTATATAACATCATACAGACTATAGAATATAGTATAACCCTTTTATATAAATCTGAAAAAAAAACATCATACAGACTTATAAGCTAACTTATGTAAAATTTTATATAAGACTCATATGCACACAACAAAACTTATAAATATGAGTTGCATCATAGAAATTGTGTTTTTCCAAAATAATATATATATGCTTAAATTTTTATACAGATTTTATATAAATATATACTCAATAACTTTTAACATATATATAGATGTATATGAAT